>CM059609.1:0-600000 GCA_030412105.1 Cyclura pinguis | reverse complement strand
GCTGAGCCACCCCAAGGACCGACAGCACCACCGCCCACATCGCTCGAGTCCTGCGCACAAAGACAGAAGCAGGCGGCCTGTGGGCCCCATCCCTCAGGAAGAGCCACTTTCTCGCTCCCTGGTTCCTTTTTGGTTCCAGAAGTTTCCTTGGCTCTATATTTCCACGCTTCTTGATTCTGCGTTGACTGTTAGAATTTTCCAGAATTGGTTCTGGAACCTGTGCATGTGCAGATTACCACAGCTTTCCTCTGTCACTCAGCTGCAGATTGAGAAAGCACTGCCAAAGGATTAAGCCTGCCACAACCCATGGTGCCTTTTGCATGCGACTGATGCCACCCTGTGCATAAAGTTATGGCTTGCAGGCATGGAGTTGTGGCTAGGCTGACTCTTTCGCATTCTTTTTCCCACTTTACAGCTGACATTGATGCCTTCTCAGCGCTTTTGCGTCACCAATCTGCCTGTGTGTGCTTGCACGCCAGGAAAATCCAGAAGGAATCCTGTCTTTGGTTGCTTCTTAATACTAGACAGAATGTCTAGAACTGGTCCAGGAGTTCCTGGTTGGGTAGATTATTATCCCAGCTTTCTACATTACCAGCATGCATGTGCTGCACATTGAGAAACCACTGCAAAAACATCAAGCTTGCCACAGCCTATGCCACCTTATACATCCAATGTGGCAAGGATAATTCTTTGGCTGTGCTTTTCCAATGTACTCCTCGCATCGGATGCATTACTGGTGTGCACATCACATATGCCTGCACATTGGTGAAACTCAAAGTCCTGATACAACTATATGTACAGGACTTTATAACATGAGATGGGTAAATTGCAATTGCGGCAAGATAATGGCATCTTTGGCTGGGACTTATATCATGTGGTGTCTTCCTCTTCCATTGTTCTCCCCATGGCAAACCATTCGGAAAGTCATTTCTTTTACAAACACAAAAAATCCATTAGTGATCTCCTTTCTAGAAGAAACACTTTCCAGACTCCCACAGGGGGAACAGAAGAGAAACTACACCACGTGATAAGTCCAGCCAAAGATACTATTATCCTGTTGTAATTGCAATTTACCTGAGACAAAGCCCGCAGTCACATCACAAACACAGCTGCATTATGCTTTATTAAGGCATGCGAGCACACCGATGGTGCAGAGGAGAGGAAAAGACTCCAGGGAATACCTGTGGCAAACTGAACGGCTTCAGTGCCCTGAACAAAACTTGCAAAATGTAGGACAGAACAGGTTCCAACTTTTAGAAACGAGGCCAAGTAATTTGGTATTTGCAAATCCAAGGACAAAGTCAGACAAGGTGAATTTGGGAATTATTCTATCTCCTCCCCCGCCGGAAAAAACTTTGAAACATTACTTTGGATTACAACCCTTAGAATCCCAGAATCTCCAGAGCTGGGGATTCTAGGATCTGTAGTCCAAAAAGTTACTTTTCCAAGCTCTGCCAGTCCATCGCTACTGGAAGCCATAAAAGGAAGAATTGATGCTGGTTTTCATAGAGTAGGTTTTTAAAAAAAACTTTAAAGTTACTGTTTTTTAGCTGCATTTTAACTGCTGTTGTGAGCCACTATCCATGTTGGGAGAAAGGCTGGATGGATGGCTGGATGGCTGGGTGGGTGGGTGGATGAGTGGGTGGGTTATGATCTCTGAGAGTTAAAATGGGTCCGGTAAGCAGTGAGTGAGACGTGCTCCTATAGATCTCTGGCAAGTCCCATTCCAAATGTTTCTGTCTCCTTCGCTGCCAGAAATTGTCATCCTCTTCTGCTGTAACCCAGAATGAGCCCTTTCGTGTCCTGCCTTGTGTCTGGATTCTTTTCTCTTTTCTAAGCAGCACCCATAAAAAGCTTTTATGCCCCCTGTTTATCTGCACCCTCCCCTCTCCCACCTGGGATCTCTCACCCTCTCTCCTCCGGCCAGCAGCACACCCTCACCTGACACAGGTAGGCACAGGTAAGGTGTCTTCTGGAGGAGCCTTCTCCCCGGAGGTGGCTTTCTGCTCCTTTCAGGCACACCTCGCCAAAGGTCACCTTCCCTAAAGAAAAGACATGGTTGTGACGTTCTGGCGGGACAGTTCCATGGATCCCCTTGCTTCCTCATTCCCCGTAAATGGGAGGAGGCTTCTGAGGGCATTTTTCCTAACCAGACGGGACAGGGACTGGCAAACACGGCTTCGAGGACCTATGCCAGGGGTGGGATCCATGCTGCTCTCCAGCTGGATTGTGAGTGAGGAGGCATGCTTGGAAATGCAGTCCAGCAGGATCACACCTTCAAGACTTCACATACTAAAACCGGGACCCACGCAGACAAGCAACATCAGAGGGTGGTTAGGACATCAAAAGTTATGAACAGACAAGCTGGGAGAGACGGCAGCAGTGTGCTTTTGCCTGAGCTGACTGGGAGGGGCAAGGTTCTGCCTTTTCCTCTCCTCTCCCCTCTGCCGAGTTAATGGAGTACAAACTACTTTTGCATTTGAACTCAATTTGGAGCAACTGAAGTAAGCAAAGGGTGAAAGTGGAAGGAGGATAATGAAATCGAGACTTTTAAAACAGCTGGAAAAGTGAGATGGCAGGGGATTGATCTGGACAATCCTGGCCAAATTAGGATAGTTAGAGGGTACACAGGATTCAGAGGGCCACCCCGACCTAAAGAATCCCCAGGTTAAGTGGGTCGTGTCCAGCTCCCCTTACCCAAAGACTGGGAAGATCAAAGCAGCATGCAAGGTGGTCAACGTTACTCTACAGCTTTGGGGTCCTCTGGAGTTGGGAATCTTGCACCCGTGAATCCTGGAAGCCGGCAAAAATGGAATCTATGTTCACGACGAGGCTGCAGTGTGGTGCTTTCCCCTCAAGGTTGTTCCTTGTTAGATAACCACCTATGTGCCCCAGACTTTCTTAAAATACTTCGCCTGGCCCTGACCTCAGTGGGCACTTTTATTTTCTCCATATTACATATTTGTACAGGTGTGTGAGCTCCAACAGGGAGATTTCGGAGGAAGAAAGATTGATGAGCTGGTTCAAAGAGATAAGGATTTTCAGGCTTTGCTTCACCAGGTCTGATTCCAAGAAAGACCCACCCGTTTATGCTGGACCCTTAGAAAATCCCAAATAACTGGATTTGCACTTTTGAGAACAGATCATGGGGCACGAGTAAAAAACATTTTATTTCCACATTGGGGTGGGCACTTGCCAATCCATTCCAGGTTTTAGGGCCTTTCTGCACTACATAAGTATTGCACTATGATTCCACTGTAACTGACATGGTTCTGTTCTATGAGCTCATGGGTTTAGCAGTTTAGGGAGCGCTATTTAGCAGTCTCAGCCAGAGAGCCCCAGTACCTCCTGAGACCACAAACCCCAGGATTCCATAGGAGGCAGCCATGGCAGTTAAAGTGGAATCATAGTGCAATAGGCATGTAGTGCGGAAAGGCCCTTAGTCTGAACTGTGAAGGAGCTGTCCATTGTGCTCACCTAGTCAGAAGGGGAGGTGGTCCAGGGTTCAGCACCTACACTAATTCCAGGCAGAAACCCTGAGCAGATTCACCGCTGTCCCCGCCAATGCGGAAGTTGCCCAGTTGCCGCTGTGTGACTGCTGGCACCTCTGCGCGCTGCTGCCCTCTCTTTCTCACACTTCCCTTGCATTCAGCCAGAGAGGCCCTTTCCTCCTCTTTCTGGCCTTCGGGTGGCTCACTGGCCATGGTTCTTTATTTGTCGGCCTTTACTTGTCACTCTCCTGGCCTCGAAGAGCACCTGTTCAGCTTCCAGGGCCCCCCAAGGAGAAGCCGGCTGGGTTCCAGGAACAGAAATGCAGAAACGCTTTCCGTCCCACCCCCTGGCCAAATAATTGCAGGCCCTCACCAGAACCATCTCTATAACCACACGCGCACACACATACGCAGAGGGAGAGTCCAAAAACGCAGGCAGCGGCTGGCTGGACCTCAAATCATATGCTGCAGTTTTGGGAGCTTATCACACAAGGAAGGCAACTCACAATTCCAGCCGGATAACAGCATCTTTGGCTGGGACTTTTCAGACGTCGTTTCTCTTCTGTCGTTCTCCCAGTGGGAGACCATTTGGGAAGCATATATTAAGCACATATTATATTTTAGATGACCTTATACTGAAAGAGGCTGAAAAACAGGGTGGGAACCACGTCTCCTTCTAGATTTGTTGGACTGCAACCCCCATTCACCAGCACAGTTAGAAGTGCTGGGAGCTGCCATCTGACAATATCTGGAGGGTTGCAAGATTCCCACTCCTGCCCAATTACAAAGGAAGGGCCCTCCGCTTTGTTCTTGTGAATTTAGTAGAGGTTGACCCCTTTTCTGAACCAGTAAAATGCCTTCTCCCTTGCCAACATACGTGCCATCCCGTATCATCAGAGTCTGAAAATATAACGACAGACACTCATCTCCCCTGGATTATTTCACTGGAAAAACACAACAAAGACAGAGGATCACGTGGCACCTGAAAGATTACGTCCTTAACGGTAGCACAAAACTTTTGCAGGGCAGACAGAAAAAGCGAAGTCCAGAAAATCAAAGCTTAGACCCGTATGATGCAACCTTCAAGTTTTTGAGTTTTTAAGGTGCCCAGGAAGGCCGGTCTGGTTCCAGATCTTGAGCAGAGTGTAGAAAGAGTAGTTTCCTTCTGGAAGACCTACAAGGAGCTTCCCCGTAGCTGAATGAGGGGAAAGTGGAAAGCAAGGGTTAAACTTTTAAACATTTAGTAAAGATTTGCCAAGTTGGGAGAAAACAGAACCGACACTTCAAAGCAGTATCTTAGCTTTAAACATCGAAACAAAGATATTACTTACAAGAATCCATTCTGTTTTTCCTTGATCTGGCAATCTCTCAGTGGTTTGGACTACAATGCCCAGAATCTCAGAATCAGGCTACTGACCACACTTCTAGGGTGATGGGCTTCGCAGTGCAAACCATCCAGAGCATCCAGATACAAGGAGTCTCACGTACATGCATAATTTAGTATCTGTGCATAGAAACTTGGCCGGAGGTTGACTCACGTTCAAATTCCTGTTCACTTAACGAACTTCGGATAGAACTTAGACAGGGGAACTTTTTTTGCAGGGGGGAGGGAACAGCTCCCAGCCAGCACCGCCGGGCTGACTTCCCGTAGCCCAGAAAGGGAGCGTGCCAGACTCCGCGCCTGGGGCCCGCAGCCCTCCGGCCTCCCTCTACCGGGCAGGGCTGTCGCGAGGGTAAAGGAAGCGTCCCTCCCTCCATACTCCGTAAGCATCCCTAGCGTCTTCTTTCCTGGGGGCAAAAATATGCTGGGGGGGGGCGACTGCTACAGTAGGACTGGAGAGGCGCTCCGGACATGCTCAGAGGCACCCGCGCGTTAAGCACGTTCGCCGGGGGGGGCGTGACGCCGCGCCCGGCCGCCGGAGGCTCCCGCAAGCCGCGCCCCCGCTGCACGGAGCGGAGCGGCCGCAGGTGTCGCTGTGCCGCCTCCCGCGAACCAGCCGACGGCCGCCGTCGCCCCGCCACCGCCGGGCCGTGCTTTTTGGCCTTCGCGGGCCACCGTCCGCCCTTAGGCCGTCCCCGCCCCGCCGCCGCCGCCGCCGCCGCCCGGACGCGGCGGATCGCGCGGGCTGCGGAGGAGGTCGGCGGGCCGGGGAGGGAGCGACGCGGGGCGCGTGACGGCGGTTACCGTCACGTTTTCTCGTATTCGTCCGATTTAGCAGAAGGGCGGAGGGGGCCCCCAAACGTTGACACGTGCCCGGCTGCGCCCGCATCGCTGCACGTGTGAACGGGCCGCCCCGCGATAGGAAGGGCCGGTCGACCCGGAGAGTTCAGGGGCGGGCAGGGCGGCGGCGGCGGGCGGCACCCGGCGTGCCCGTGGGTCCCGGTCTCTGAGCGGGGCGACCTCGTGACTGGGAGGGCGCGAGGGGGGAAGGCGGGTTCGCACGGGCGCTGCGGTCCCTGGCTGAGCTCTGCGCTCGGTGCGCGCGAATGAGCCGGCCCCGCAGAGCCGAGCCCGGCTGACACGGAAGTTTTAACTTGTACGTATCCCGTACGCTGAGGTCCCGGGGCGAGCGCGGGGTATAAACGGGCCCCTGAATCGTAAGGGGCGTCGTTTGCGCGCCCGGGCGGCCCTCGCCGTGGGGCGCCTGCGTCTCCCGCGCCGCGCGTGCCTGTTCCGCGTCCCGCCTTTCCCCCGGGCGGGGCGCGGGAGCTCGGGGGGCGCCGCAGCGCGGAGAGAAAGCCGGTCGGCAGCCGCGCTGAAGAAGGACCGCCCCTTTTAAAAAATCAGAGTTGAGGGTGGGGGCGCAAGGCGGGTTTCCGGAGGCCGGGCCCGCTCGCCGAGGGGCGCCTTGCCGGGGAACAGCGGGGCGGGGGCGGGGGCGGGGGCAGCCGCGCCCCCCGCCGCCCCGCCGCCCGCTGAGCGCCCTCTCCCTCTGCCCCCGCCGCAGGAGCGGGACCATGAGCGACATCCGGCACTCGCTGCTCCGCCGGGACGCCCTCAGCGCCGCCAAGGAGGTCCTCTACCACCTGGACGTCTACTTCAGCAGCCGGCTCCAGACCGTCCCGCTGCCCATCGTGGACAAGGGGCCCGTCGAGCTCCTGGAGGAATTCGTCTTCCAGGCCCCCGCAGAGCGCGGCGGCGGCGGCGGCGGCGGCCAGCCCAAAGTAGGCCCCCACCCCCCACCCCCGGGGTCCGCTCCTCCCGCTGGGTGGGTGCTCTGCCCCTCCGAGGCGTCCGACTTGGCCGAAATACTAACGCTGCTGATAATAGGAATGGCGGTTTCTTTTTTGGTCTGCAACGGCCAGAGTCTGGGATTCTGTCCGGTTCTGGGATTCCTTTCTGATTTCGGTGTTGCATCCAAAAAAGATAACTTCTCCCCAGCCTGGGATGGACGTATGGTGGACTGGTCTCGTATAGTTTCTATAAGTTGCTTCTTTGAGTTGCTGTGGCTGTAAGTTCCAGTTATCTCCAAGGGCTGCCCTACACAGCAGTCTAAACGGGAAGTTACCGGTACGTGAACTAGTCTGCATAGGTTACAGGTATATGTGCCCCACCTTTCTCCTGAAACGGGGACTCGTGTCTTTCCCAGTTTGCTTTTTGTCCGGTGGGAGTGATGCTTTGGGGAGGAGCGGGCATAATTTTTCCCCCCGACTTCCCTTCCTCTCTCCTTCCAGAGACTGAATTCGCTGCAGGAGCTCCAGCTGTTGGAGATCATGTGCAACTATTTCCAGGAACAAAGCAAGGATTCGGTCCGGCAGATCGTCTTCTCCTCCCTCTTCAGCCCTCAAGGGAACAAAGCCGACGATAGCCGAACGGCCCTGTTGGGCAAGCTTGTTTCCATGGCGATAGCCATCTGCAGGGTGCCTGTCCTGGAATGCGCGGCTTCGTGGTTGCAGGTGAGAGGCAGTGGTGGGCGCAGAACAAAGTTTATCACCTGAACGTACGTGCTTACCTATCGACTGCCCTTTCAAGAGCTCCTTAGAGCTCGCAAAAGTTCCCTTTTTGGACTGCAACCCTCAGGGACCACTGGGGTGGCCAATCACAGCAAATTCAGGGACCTGTTCTCTGCTCCTAGAACTTTCTGGTGGCCACACAGGCTACCCTAGATAGCACGAAAAGAAAAACGCAGGAGTATCTGGAAAGCTATTTCCTGTTTGGAAGAATCAGTATTTCTGAACAGCAGGGAGCCCTCCGCTTGTTTGAAAGGTACCTTGCCAGTCCTGGAGGGTTGGGCAAGTAGACAGATGTTGGGCAAGTAGAAAGAGGGCAGTTCAGGTGTTCCACTGCTCACGGGGCAACTTGGCAGCCCGCACCCCATCTTGTGGCAGTGGGTTCCACTGTGCCCTGATGTGCTTTGTGAAAGAAGGCCTTCCTTTTGAATTTAAATTTTGTACACCCCAAGCTCTGAATCTGTCTGGAGCTTCCTGCATTTTGGCCCTTTGGGATTGTCAGTGGGGCCATTTGTGCATCTCTTTCAGCGGACACCGGCCATCTACTGCGTCAGGCTGGCCCAGGCCTTGGTAGATGACTACTGCAGCCTGGTGCCAGGCTCCATCCAGACCCTCAAGCAGATCTTCACTGCCAGCCCTCGGTTCTGCTGCCAGTTCATAACGGCGGTCACCATGCTCTTTGACATGTCGTCAGGTAATTCCATCTCTTCTCTTTCTGTCACACCCTCATTCTCTATTATCAACACTACCGGCGTGTCTTCACAGCCAACTGTCCTTTCTCCCTCTTTCAGATGACCTCATCCCCCCTCCTGACCTTCTGGAGATGGTGGTCTCCTGGATCTTTGAGGACCCCCGCTTGATCCTCATCACCTTCTTGAACACCCCCATTGCGGCCAGCCTGCCCATCGGATTCCTAGAGCTCACCCCGCTCAGCGGCCTCATCCGCTGGTGTGTGAAGGCCCCACTGGCTTACAAAAGGAGGAAGCCTTCTTCACCTCCCAGTGCTCACCTCAATGGGAAAATGGCCAAGGAGGGCCCTGAGGACCCCGAGAAAGACTGCCACCCCCTGTACTCCAAGCTGCACCTCAGCGTCCTCCAGGTGCTGATGATGCTGCAGGGGCACCTGTCCGAGAAGAACCTCTACGGGCGACTGGGGCTGGTGCCCTTGGACCATGTGGTGTCCCTGGTGGAGGAAATTGGCCGCCTGGCGGATGAACTCAACCCCCTAAATGCCTCCAAAGAGATCGAGCTGGCTCTCGACAGGCTGGCCCAGGCCTTGCAGGTGGCCATGGCTTCGGGAGCCTTGCTGTGGACCAGAGGTAGGAGCCAAGGGGTGGGTGGCAATTAGCTGGTTCTCACCAGCAGTGGGATTGGGGAGGAAGGGGCTGGGTATGTTTAGTCTGGAGAAGAGAAGGTTAAGAGGGGACACGATGGCCGTGTTGTGTAAAAGATGGAGCAAGCTTGTTTTATACTGCCCCAGAGACTAGGCCATGCAGTAATGGCTTCAAAGTTCAGGAAAAGAAATGTTAGGAAGAACATCATCAGATCATTAAGCAGTCAGTTTCTAATCACTTAGAAAGCAACGCAGTAATCACGAGAAGTCAACATGGATTTCTCAAAAATAAGTCATGCCAGACTAATCTTACCTCTTTTTATGATAGAGTTACTGGCTTGATAGATGAAGGGAATGCTGTGGATGTAGCATTTCTCGATTTCAGTAAGGCCTTTGACAAAGTTCCCCATGACGTTCTTGCAAAGAAGCTGGTAAAATACGGGCTGGACAGGGCTACTGTTAGTTGGATTTGTAATTGTTTGACCGACCGAACCCAAAGGGTGATCACGAATGGCTGCGTTTCATCCTGGAGAGAAGTGACCAGCGGGGTGCCACAGGGTTCTGTCCTGGGCCCAGTGCTGTTCAATACCTTCATCAACGACTTGGATGAAGGAATAGAGGGCATGCTCATCAAATTTGCACATGACACCAAATTGGGAGGGGTTGCTAATACGCCAGAGGACAGGATCAAAATTCAAAATGACCTGGGTAGATTGGAGAGCTGGGCCAAAGCTAACAAAATGAAATTCAACAGAGAGAAGCATAAGGTCCTACGCTTAGGTAGAAAAAATGGAATGCAGAAATATAGGATGGGGGACACGTGGCTGGATAGCAGTACGTGTGAAAGGGATCTAGGAGTCTTAATAGACCACAAGCTGAACATGAGTCAGCAGTGCGATGCGGCAGCCAAGAAAGCTAATGCAATTCTCGGCTGCATCAATAGGAGTGTGGTGTCCAGATCGAGGGAGGTACTGGTATCACTCTACTCTGCTTTGGTTAGACCTCATCTTGAATACCGTGTCCAGTTCTGGGCACCCCAATTCAAGAAGGACATGGTGAAGCTGGGGCAGGTCCAGAGGAGGGCGACCAAAATGGTGAGGGGCCTGGAAGACATGCCCTATGAGGATAGACTTAGAGAGCTGAGTATGTTTAGTCTGCAAAAGAGAAGGTTAAGAGGGGACATGATAGCTATGTTTAAATATTTGAAGGGATGCTATGTAGAGGAGGGAGAGGGCTTGTTTTCTGCCGCTCCAGAGACCAGGACAAGGAGCAATGGATTCAAGCTGCAGGAAAGGAGATTCCACCTGAACCTCAGGAAGAACTTCCTGACGGTCAGGGCTGTCCGGCAGTGGAATGGGCTGCCTCGGAGTGTGGTGGAGTCTCCTTCTTTGGAGGTTTTTAAGCAGAGGCTGGATGGCCATCTGTCGGGAGTGCTTTGAGGGTGTTCCCGCATGGCAGGGGGTTGGACTGGATGGCCCGTGTGGTCTCTTCCAACTCTACATTTCTATGATTCTATGATTCACTTCCTGATGGTAAGAGCAGCTAGACAGTGGAATCCGCTGCTGCCTGGAAGTGTGATGGAGTTTCTTGGAGTCTTTTCAACAGAGGCTGGGCGGCCTTGTGCCAAAGGGAGTGCTTTGATGGTGTCTTCTGCACAGCAGAATGGGGTTGGACTGGAGGGCCCTTGAGGTCTCTTCCAGTTCCATGATCCTGAGATTCCATGAAAATGGAACACAGTGTGGGCAGAATAGCAAAAGCAGGAAAGGCGACTGCAAATGTGAAGGGGGTGGCACGCTGGGTCAGAGAAAGAGGCCAAGAGACCACCCTGAATGGTCTAGTTTTGTTGTTTGTTTGTTTCTAATTCAGTATTTATTAATTTTAGTTCAGAGATACAAACAGACTGGAACAAAGTGAAAAGGAAATAAACTAGACATAAACAATATACATGTGTAACTAAAGCTTAAGTAAAACTGAAACATAACAACAGAACCCGTTAGTAAATGTCTATAAATCTATTACACTAAACACATCCCACCTATGCTAACCAACTAAAACACAGGAATTCTGACACTCTCTGAATGGCCAAGTTTTGGGAGCTAAGCAGGATTGGCCCTGGTTAGTCCTTGGGTGGGTCAGGGGGCTGCCTGGCAAAGGCCAGGGTGCTTCAGGTGGTGCTGGGGAAGCATCAGTCAGACCCTGCAGCAATTTGACTCAGTCTGAATGCAACTCCCAGCATTCCTGCAGAGAAGATCCAGGTTCCAGCCCCACAGATGGCAACTCGAGGCTGAGCTGGGGAAGCAAAAGTACTGAATTAGATGCCTGACTTAGTAGAAGGGCACCTTCCTCAGTTCCTGCCTGGACGCTCCCCTCGGAGGTTGTGATTCCATTTAAGGGGAATCGTACCCCAAGAGGGATTTGTACCAAGAGGCCCACCACCGATGGGCTGGAATGGGAAAGAACACTTTTTTGGTAATTTGGTAAGTTAACCTTGAAATAAAAATAAAATTAAAAACAAACAAGAATTTGTAGGGCCATAAGAGATTGAAACCCTCAGTTGTTCTTTTTTTCACCTGTTTTGCTTTTTCCTCCTTGTTCATTCTGCTCTCTCTTCTTTTCAGAGGACCTCAGGACAGTGTGCTCCAGGCTGCCACACAACAAGTAAGAACAGGCTCTGTGTCTAAAACTGCTTAACTCTCCTTAGAAAGGCATGCCACGAAGCCTCCCTGTCCCCAAAAGCAAGAGGGCTCCTTGCCTGGCCAGCTCCATTTCCAGCTCCTGGAAGCAGACAAAAACAGTAGCGGAAAAAGCTTAGGGTCCAGGGACAAAAAGTAGACGTGGACCCCTTAGCTTCCCCCAAGCCCCCTTTGCCGTGATCCTGGTGGGAGGGGCTTTGCTCTCTTAAAAGTGTTCAAACACACAGTGACACAGCCTGGCAATGACATGCCTCTAACTCTCACCTCCTCCTGCTGTAGGTCATCTTGAGTCCCAAAGTGGGAAAATGGGCAAGATGGTATTATTACTGTTATTACTACTATTGCTATTACTATTATTTAAAATCAGAACAATAGCAGTTTAAAACAATTTAACCTTCTAAAAGCATATTAAGCAGTTAAGTAATTTGAAAAAATAATGTTAAAACAATATAAACCCATGTATGAATAGACTCTGATGGAAGTCCTTTGGCCTCAAGGGGCTTTTATCAAAACTTCCAACTTGGCACTGGAACAAAGCCAGCGTTAGTGCTCATGGGACATTCTCCAACTGGGGGGTCACAGTCGAGGGGTCTCCATGGAAGTGTTGGCCTTGCACCCCGTTGGCCCGTCTCTGTACAGTCCCACCCCTCTGCAAGTTCATTGCTTTAGCACTACCATCTTGCGTGCAGGTAAACTTACCTCCTTGCCTCTCCTTCTTCCAACAGCCTCCTCCAGCTGGTGATTTCGGGTCCCGTCCAGCAGTCAGCTCACACCTCTCTGCCGCCAGGATTTTATCCCCCCATCCATACCCCTCCACTGGGGTATCCAACCCACGCAGCACACGCAACAATACCAGCCCACCCCGTACAGACATTTTTACCAGGCATGGCGTTTCCCTACCGGCCGGTCCGCTAAATAAACTCAACTCCACTTCAGTCCAGCAGATTCTCCATCTACCAATGACCCATCCTGAAGACAGCCAAATATTTTTTCTTGCAGAGGGAGTAGGGTCTCCATCTTCAAGGATGCTGCCTGATATCAAGAAATTTCTTCTCCAGCAAGAGAGGATGCCGCCTGATCTTGAAAGATTGTTTAAGAAAAACAATATAACAATGTTGAACAGATGAGAACCTGAGTCCAATTCTCTTGAAACGGATGAGCTGTCCCACCCTACCAAAACTGTCAGCCTGATATGACTTATTTGAAGTAGGAACTGTCTCACTCTACTCCACCCTGGCACCATACTCAAAAAAAGAACTGGGCTCATCATCTGCTGTGATACTGGTGGGATCTTCCTGCAGACCCTTCCTCCTCCTCCCTTCTCTCTGCCTTAAGATGTTGGGATAGCTCTTGTGCAAGAGAGCCAAGAGAATGGCCATTTTGTATTTTGTAAGTGTGTCATTGTTGCCTTGGAATGTTTTTTGGTGGGGGGGTGTTTATAAGAATACGTATACAGGTGCCCTTCCACATTTGCAGGGTTTAAGGGCACAAGACTCCTGCAAAAGTAGAAAAAACATGAATATCTATAATCTCCCCCGAGCGTATTTAACACACACAGAAAAGTACAGCATGCTCAGCAGCTTCAAGTGTAGAGTACGCAATACATTGGACTCTGCAACAGAGCATGCCAAGTGCCTGGTTCTACCTTTGAGGCAGCACAGTTCTTAAGGTAGAAGAGGGCAGCTGGCAGGCCTTGCTGCCATCTCTGCTTCTGCTGTACACCACCTTTAGTAGCAACTTACAAGCAATACCTCCTGTTTGTAGTCTCCTGCCATTTATCTCTGCCTTGCAAGCCTTCCAGAAAGTGAACGCAAGGGGAGACGTAAGTCCTTATTAAACATGGCGTGGGGCAGCAGCGGAGGTGGTGGTAAATAAGCAGATGTCAAACCTGCAGATGTGGAGGGCCAACTGTGCTTTGAGTGTGCGCACCCTTTTAATGCAGATTTTTTGCTTTCAACAGTAGCCCTTGGTGGCATTTCCTGTGAAAGCAAAAAAGGGGAGTTACTGGGATTGATCGGGGACCTCATGTTTCTTTTCTCTGTTGTTTAGTAAACTTAAATTTGGCTAGAGAAAACTTCGGCTTCCTTCATTGCACCCATCTTTTACTTCAGTGGATCAGTTTAGGAATATCCCCCCCCCCCCCGATGAAACTGGTGGAGGTTTTTGCAGAAATGCCTATGTGCCCATTTTGCAGAATTCCCACACTTGATGTTCCCATCGAGAGGCAAGGCTTCTGAGTTTAAATGCACTTTGTCACTGGAGTGTGGCATTAAGGTGAAGGGGACTTGCTTGCAGAAGTGCATGGAGGGCAGGGGTGGGCACACGCTGCAGGCTTGGGGGCTTCCTCGCGACATTTTTCCCCACAAAAGTACCCAATGTTTACCGAAGTTACTAAAACAAAAAAGTGCGTTTGTATCCAAGGTCTTCCCACGGGCCGCAGCGGTGATAACGAGCGCCCCTGAGCGTGTGCAGAGCGCCAGCCAGCTTCCGCAGGCGTCCCGTCGGACCTAGGCGGGGAAGGGGCAGGAGGAGGGCGGAGCTGTGTCACGTGGTCTTCCTCTCTGCGAGACCGACATGGCGGAGGCGCGGCTGACAGCGGTCATGTGACCCGGCCCTTCTCCCGCCGACGGCCAATAGGGAAGCGCCTTGTTGCGAGGTGGGGTTGTCGCCGCCGCCGCCACCGCCGCCGCTGCGGAGAGGAGTCTCTCGGGCCCGTCGGGTCGCGTCGGCCGCCGCCATTCCTCGTCCTCTTCGCGCCGCTCCCTGGCCGCTTCGTGCGCTTCCTTCCCGGGATGTTCTGAAGGGGCCCGCCCGCCGTTCGCGCTCCGACGCCGGCCTCGCGCTGGGGCAGCCGCCGCCCCCTCTCCTCAGGTGAGAGCGGCGCCCCCCATTCCGGTCCCCGCCGCGCGCCTGAGGGGGCGCTTTTCCCACGGCGGCCCCTCCCCTCGGCGGCGGAAGGTCACGCGAGGCCTCTCCGTGGGGCTGCGCGGGGGCGCCTGTCTTCCGTTTCCGTTTGGACCGGAGCGGAGAGGCCCCCCCGCCGCCGTCCAGTGCCCGGCCCCCCCCGAGCGCCCCCGAGCCTCCCTCGGGCTCCCCTTTTGGGTGCCCGTGGCCGGGAAGGGGGTGATCGGCCAGGGTTGGCCAAGTTTCCCCCCGTTTCTCTCTCTCTCTCTGTTCTCGGCTGACTTTACGTGGCCCTCCGTGCTGTGAGGTCTCGGCTGGCGGCAGCTGGGCGTTCGTCGTTCTTCTTTGCTTTGGGCTGGGGCGCCTTTGAGCGAAGCGCTGCAGAGACCCCCGGGAGAGAGAGCAAGCGGGCCCTCGAGACCCGTCAGCCGGGATGTGGACCGGCGTCCACCGGCTCAGGCCAGACTTCGGCCACGGCGCTGTCCGGCGGGGGAATCGGCCGCTGCCCCCGCGGAGCGTGGCGGGGTCTCCTCCTCCCTTGGAGGTCTTTAAGCGGAGGCCGGGTGGCCCCCTCGCAAAGGGAGGGCCTGGGTGCTGTCTTCCTGCGTGGCCGAAGGGGGTCTCTTCCAGCTCTAGGAGTCGATGATTCCGCTTCAGACTTGGCTGGGTAAAAATTAGACACTGAGGGGACTCGGCTTGAGATTTGCATATTTTTAGTGACTGACTTGCTGCCCTTGGATCAGCAACATGACACATTCCTCCAGAAACCTTACCGCTTACTGGTCACGCGATGATCCGTCCCAAGCCCAGACTGGGGATACGTTTCTCATAGGGAACAGCAGATAGGTCAGGGAATGGGGTTGAGGTCCGCTTTCTAAAACTTTTCCTAAAGGAGGAGCTTTCTAAAACTTTTCCTAAAAGCAGAAGGCAAGACTCACGCACAGAGTGCAGGGCACGTATCTCAGAGGGGGTCAGCAAATGTGTTAGGCAGTGGTCTGGAGGAGGAAGGATCCTTCCTTCTAAAGCTCTTGAAACTTCAGCAGTGGGGAATAAGAAGGATCCTATTCCCCGCTTCTGAAAAAGTCTCCTGCTCTGCAAGTAGGAAGTGAGAAGGATCCTATTGCCCACTTTCGAAGGTGCAGATGGCAAAATCACAAAAGTGGAGGGCTGACTCTGCTTAGATTGTTAAAACTGACTTTATTTGACTCTGTCCAGAAATTCTGAAATATAGGATAGGGTGTAAAGTTGGCTCCCAGACTTGAGACTTGATTCGAGAATTGACTTGAAACTATCTTGCAAGGACTTGAGACTCGACTCAAGACTTGAAGGTAGAGACTTGAGACTTGACTTGAGACTTAAATACATCACTGCCCATCAGACCCTGGGATCCTTGCTTTCAAGTAGCTCTGAGGTGGGCTCTCTCTTTCCTTCCATCCCTGCTCAAATAAGTCATCCTGTGGTTTGAAGTTTCTTTCTCTCTTTCGGTCTGCTTGAATTGCATCTTTATAGTTCTCTAAAAGTTCAGAGTATCATGCAGAGAACAGTAAAAATATGGAGAACGACCGTAGTGGCTGTAAAACTAATCACCTCTCTGGGCTGGAAGAAAAAAGGCTTGGGTAAGAAGGATGGACTTTTAACCTTCCCTTGTCGGAGCAGCCCTTATAAATGCCATTTTCACACTAGTCTGTTATAGTGCTATTATTCCACTTTCAACATCCCATGGAATCCTGGGGTTTCCGACTGGCCCCTCCCTAAACTGCAAACCCCAGGATTCCATAGGATGTTGAAAACAGATTAATAGCACTGTAACAGGGTAGTGCGGAAATGGCCAAAGTCTCTGCTGTAGCTATTTGAATCTCCCCCGACTCTCTGTGGCTCTGAGGAAAGAGGGAATCCTCTGCTGAACATGGAAACCTGCAGGCAGTGTGTAACTGCTTTCCCCTGGCCATAAAGATTTCGCTCCCTCATTTCTTTGTCCTTGGGGAAGACCCTAAATCCTGAAGTTTTTGGGGTGATAGCTTCTGCAACAGTTCCGTTGGGGAATCAAACCTGCCTCATTGTTTTGATCAAAATAATCAGAAAATGAGAGCACCTTTCTTCAAGAGAGACTGCAACGTTTGATTTTTTTTTCTTTTTAGGGAAAAGACAGTAGGAGGGGGGAGTGGTTTTTAAAATACATCTTTAATGTGGCAAAAGAGGACAGAGGTTCTTTTTCTGTCTCTTTCATAATTTTAGTGCCCGAAGATGGTCATCTGGTGAAAGTGATTGTCAGGAGATTCAGGACAGACAAAAAGAAGGCAGGGCTTCGCAAAGCGCATTGTTCCACTATGGGATTTTCTCACATAAAAGGTGGCAACGGAACTGGTGTAGATGGCTTTGATAGGGGATTAGTTGGCACATCATACAGTACCCACAGCAGGGAGAGGTCTTGACTTTGTGTGCCTGTGGGCTTCCCAGGTGTCCTGGACTGGCTGCCCTGGGAGATAGGATAATTCTGCCCGGGGATAATTCTTTGGTCCAGCAGGGCTCTTTCTGTTTACTGTTTTATATCCTGATCAGTTTTGTACTCTGGATGTCTTGTTGCCTTGCCAGGTAAATGTGTGCTGTGCTGTGCTTTGTGAAGAGAGAGACTGAAGTAATAGTGGGGATTTATATAGCACATTTAGAGTGTTTTGCATACATTATTTGTGTACTCCTTCCAGCTGTCCTGTAACCCAGGTAGGGATGCTATTCAGCTTCAGAGGCAGGAGTGTGGGAGGTCAAGGGAGTTGCTTTGCTCAGAATTCCCCTGACTGAGATTGTGGGAGAGGATATTTTGAACCAGGGACCTGGGGTGTGGTGCTCCATAGCCATTGCTTCTGAATTACGTTTACAGTAATGTGTGTCTGTGCCAATGAGCAGTCTGTGTTTCAGCAGTTTGGAGGTGGGAAGACATGTTTGTTGTAATTTCTTCCCTTCCTGTGAAAAGATATCTTGCCCTAGGATCTGAAGCGGGACTTTCTAATATCCCCATGGGTGAGATCAGGGAGAGTTAGCACTGATATTGCAGCAAGTGGTCTGGGGGATCTGTCTTTACTGGCTCACTCCTGGCCTCTTTAGAGTCGGCTGACATGAGCATAGTGCTAGAGTGTGTGAGCTTCTTGTGCGTGCACACGTGGGGGGGGGGCAACAGCAATGTATATGCACAGCTTGTTTCACGCTGCAAGATTCAGCTACATTCAGGTAGATGAAGCCTCAAGTAGAGACTTTTGTGGTCTTTCGGCAGGTGCCATGACTGTGTTTTCCCAGATAGATGTTGGCTGAAGTGATCTCCTTAAGGCTGATTACAGCCTTAAGTCCTTTGTCTGTTCCTGTCAAGGGTGGAGTGGAGTGTGATTGGTAGGGAGGAACAGGAAGAGGCCAGCTGTCGGTGCACTTGGGTGACCAAAAATATGGCAGAAATCATGGCTGTGCTAAGCTCAGGATGAGGCTGGGGTAGTTCTGCCTTGTCTGGAGTCTCCTTGCAGAGCTCTGATCCCTGGAGGTTTGGTACTAGCAAAGCACTTTGCCCCCTCGCTGGATAGGTGGCATTCCATCAGTGTGGTACCTGCTGGCACTGAACTGGCTGTCTCTCTTCCTTCCCAGAAGCTGAGGTGTAGGATTAGTCACTCAGACCTATATGTGAGTAACCTCCCTGACCTCGGGCTCTGTTGCTGGAATTGTGCTGTAGCCAGAGGACCTATAGGAGATCTGTTAGGAAACCTGTAACAAAGGGGCTGACGATGAACAGAGTTGCTAATCCATTTGACCAAAGTGCCGATGAGTAGGTGACCCCAGTGTTGATCATAAGGGCTGGAAGCCCTCCATGATGGGGAAGCAGGAGGGGGCCATGGTTAGAGTACGAAATGGGAAGAGTGCTTGGGGTCCAGACAGATACCCTGCATGCCTTGAGGTGATGGGGCTTCTTTCTCTGGCCAGAACTGCTCCTTCACAGTAACGCTTTCTCCGGTGCCGTGCTGGTGCGGCTTCTGTTTGTGTTATTCTTCTTGCCTGAAGACATTAAGTTTTGATAGGGAGATACTGATGTGTCAATAGATTTGCTCTATCTGGTGGCATTCTATCCCACTGGTTAATTGTCCTCACTGCTTAAATAATTAAAAGGTTGGCTTCTTATTTCCAGTTTGAACTTTGGACCATGAATGGTTAGACATCTGTATGTCTGTCAAGCCTTTTAGTATCAGATCACATACAGTCTTGCGTGCTTGGGTTGGGTGTGGTGATAGCAAGAGAGCATTCACAGCTGCTGCCTTGGCTGCCAGTTTGTATAGACCCTTGGCTCCCAGGGAGAGAACTTATCACAGGTAGAAGAGAATAGGATCAAAAATGTATAAGAATTGTGCACAGTTCAGAAACCAGATCTGTGGTTATGCAAGGACAGGAACGGCTTTAGATGCATGAAAGGATTTTCTTTTTTAAATGCACCATTGTCCATGCAGTTCAGTACAACAGGATGTGGTAGGAAGCAAAAGAGATTCCCAAGAGACTGCAGGCATACCACACTGAATGGAAATGTCAACATGCCCTTTATCTGAAATACCTGCAGCTGAGAAGCTGGTTTGCCCAGTGCTCTTCTGCGCCCTGGGTAGACTCCATAAGGATAAAAAGCAAAAATTATTCATACCTTTTAAGAGGAAGAACCTTGAGAGGAAAGGACCTCAAAAGATCTGCATATTTTTGCTTTCCCTTTTGAAGTTATCTTAAAAACTTGGCTTTTTCAAAGAGGGAGATATGGCTAAATTTGAGATTTGATGGGAGTATTTCTTTAAGGACACTGCATAGAGAAGACAGGGCTGGGAGTCAAGGTCATTCTGGGTACTCAAAGAGGGGATTCCTTAAAGCATTAAAGGGTAAGCAATTTTCTTATGGCTGAGTAAAGAGAGCCTCTAGAGGCACCAGCTCCTGTTTGATCTTGGAAGCTAAGCCAGCTCAGCGCTAGTTAGTGCTGGGAGCTCACCAAGGAAGACCAGGGCTATAGGCTCTGTTTCAGAGGAAGGCTGTAGAAAACCACCTGTGGGTATTCGTGGCCTAAGAAAACTTTATGAAATTGATGGGGTCATCATAACTCAACAGGCAGCGTGAAGGCACATACACACACAACAAAGAGAGCGTCTGTTTGGACAGGAGTTCTTGCGGGGCCCATGAGTCCAAACTGAATTCCACTTGAAGAAGTACTGTGTGATGCCCAAAACCTTGCAGTACTCCTGAGAAGTTTTTTTTCTTACTTTGTTTCTGTTAACTTTGAGAGCTGCTACCATGAGACCCCAAAAGGACTGACAAAATATCAGAAAGCCAGGTCCCTGCAATAATGGTTTCCATCTGTTCAGTTTAAAACATCTTTGCGCAGTAGAAAGCACACACTGCTTTGACCCACTTTGATAGCAGTACTAATAATAAAGTGCCTTGAGCGTGGCTCTTCCAGGAATTCGAAAACGTGGCAGCCACTGAGAGCCTGTACTCTGTGCCAGTCATAAAGGTTTGGTGGGCGCTGATTTAAGAGCTGGGAAGTACCACCTTCTGGACATTTGGAGTTAATTGCTGGGGATTTTAATAAAGGCCGCTTCTGACTGGGAAGGGCGTCTATCTCGTCCTGGGGACTCTGCTCCTGTTGCTAGGAGGTCATGTGGCCAAAAGAGGGAAACCTGGGGGAGCGAAGCAGGCAGATCACTCTGTTTCCTTCCTTCCTTCCTTCTTTGTGCATTGAGCCTAGGCAGTGTCTTGCATCTCAGCCAGAACTCAGAGACGCTACAGCAGAAGGGGAGATGGATTGGTGGAATCCCTTCCCAGTGGCTTGTCTGAGAGACCCCTACTCCTTTGGTTCCTCCTTTCTTGTGAAGTTCACCCATCCACTGCCATTCCACTTGTCTGCAGCACTCAAAAGTCACACTGGCAGCATTGCCCAGTTGCACTGACAGTCCCTGGCTAGATTTTCTGTGCTAGGTCAGTCCCCCTTGTTGGGCCCCCTGGCTTCCTAGTCCGAGGGGGACAGTGGGCTTTGTGCTCAGTGCTTTGTGAGAACAGCAGCACTGCTGAATGTTGCAGTTCTCAGGAAAGGTTAGGGGCACAGCTGAGCTGTCTGATTTCCGTCAGCCGGTGCTTTTTTTCATGTAAATGAGACCTCTGGCAAATGTGTGTAGGTGGCAGTGTGGTTGCCTGATCTTGTGCCTGTTTACTTGGAAGCAGACCCCTCTAGATTCAGCAGGACTGGTTTATGCACGAGAAAGTATGGCTTGGATTGCAGCTTCGCTCTGCTTGAGGATTTCAGATTAAAATAAATCAACAGCAGATGGTCCAGCAACGGAGTGACTCCAGAGATGTTCCTGGAAACAAATCAAGATTAGGAGCGCTGCTGGTTCCCTTCCTTTGCCCTTGGGGAACTGGTTATGGTGCCTTTGGCAGACTCTTTGGATTTCTCACAGTCATAGGCTTTGAGTCGAGCTCTTCTGTAGCAGGGAAGACTGACACAAGGATGAGAGTTGTTTGCTGCTGTCTGTCTCAGCACTGTGAACTTGTCTGTTGCTCACAGTGCTTTAGGTAGTAGCAAAATAACCCTGTTATTTAGCCCCAGCAATACCCATAGCAGCTTTGATTTCATGGTGTGAAGGACGTGTGCGCACAGATCTGTTCTTTCCACCTTAGTTGAGGGAAAACACTGCCTTTCATCTCAGATGGTTCACGTACCCCTTCCCTTGTGGTCTGAAAATCTATTTTATTTCAACAGTTTTCTGGTGATCCTTACTGGCTATCTAGAGAAATCATGCCCCGCAGAGACCAAGGAAGTATATGAGCATTTGTGATAAGTTCCCCAGGGAGGTTGTTTGGCAGAGAACTCTAGGTTGCAGGAAACCATCAGGAACCAGGCAGCGTGAGATTGGTCACAAGTCCCCTTTCTTTGGGCTGAGAAGCCGGCAGGCTGGAAGCCAACTTGGGTGAACTTGGTCTTGGAGGATCTTGAGCTGGGGAGGGGAGGAAGCTGCTGGGGCGGGGCGGGGGGGCCTTTGTTCCCATTCCTCAGAGTGCACAACTAGGCTCACAGTTCTGGCTTTCCTGCCGCAGGCTGCGGTGGCCTCTGGCCTGCCTGACCGCTCTCTCTTTTTCGTTCTGCATGCAGGTGTGAATGACCGAGGAGGTGCCTCCGACTGCGCTCAGTGAGATCTACCTTCGCCTCCTGTGTCATGATGACATAGACACTGTCAAGCAGCTCTGTGGCGACTGGTTCCCAATAGAGTAAGTGGCCCCTTGGGCGTAGATGGAGAAGGGAAAGGGAAGACTGCAGAGGAGGAGGAGGAGGAAGAGCGGAATCTCTCCCTTGGACCTGCATGGATGGGAAGGCTTATCCTGACAGCTGAGAGGTCCTCTCCCTGTGTTGGAGGTGGATAGAGGGAAAGGTTGGCCTAGAATCCAAAGAAGCAAGAGCTCATCTCGCCCCAGGACGGGCAAAGTACAGCCTGTGAGTTGTATGCAGACCCCAGAGTTGTTTTTGAGACGGCCACGGGGTCCGTAACACCCCCATCCAATTTGGGGGGGGGGTGGTCGCCCTGAATTTTCTCTGTCTCTGAGGATCTGGTTGGTCATTGCAGCCTGTTTTTGCCTGTTTGAAAGAAGTGCAGCCATCCAGATTTCTGTGGGCTCCAGCAGGATGCACAAGCCTCAAACCGTTGCCTGTCTGATCCAGCTAAGCCAGCTCTCCCCACTCCCCCACCCCCACCCGCCAAGGCAGGGCTGACCCCTTCTCTCTAAGCAAGGCTTCTGGAGTCAAGTCTGCCTAGTCCTGACTACAGGTTGCCATAAGCCAAGAAGGGCGGGAAAGGCCTGGGGTCTGTAGCCTGTGGGTCTGCCTTTCCTCCTGCCAGTTTCCTGGGCGGTGGGGGCGGGGAAGCTGTTAGGATTGGGGTGCCTGTTTCAGTAAGCTGGGCTGCAGACCCGTATGCAGTGCTAGAAGGAGAGTGGGCGCTCTTCAGGAACGTTTTCTGATGCCCTGCGTAAAATGAGGATCTTATTTAGCAAGTTTGACTACCAAGTAGTAAACAGCAGAGCGCAGGCAGGCCATAGTCTTCTGACACATTGTAGATACATCTGTGATCTTATTCTGGCAAACTGGGGTACTTCGGCTCAAACATTTGATTAGGAAAAACATTGAGTAAAGCATAAATAAATCCAAGAGTTTGCTTGAAATTATTTATCTCACAACAACTTGTATATATTTTGACCTAGCTAAATCACTGGATGGTTTGCAAGAATGTGTACATCTAATAAAATGTAAAACAATGTAGCACAGTTAAAAACAATATGAAAATGGTGAATACAGCAATAGAAAGCCACAACACCAAAACAAAAGTAGTCGTCTTCAGCTGCAAGAACAAGGGCGCTTTTGGCAGGCCTTTGAAGCTGAGCTCTGTCTCTGCCAAAGATGGGTCGGTTCAGCAGCACACGTTTTTAAGCATCCTACACGCACACTTAAAATTGACAGTGCTGATTTTAAGGTGCCCAGAGAACTGTGCTTCCACGTTATATATGCATGCATGCTTCTCAGGGATAATGACTAGGAAACAAGTTAATTACAGCTTTGCAGCTGCCACATTTAGTTGGTATTGAATCCATCTTACAGATTCCCTTTGTTAAGTAATATATTTTTAGAAATGAAGAAATTTCTGTGGGAAAAAAGATAGCAGCTGAAAACATTCCTCTGAAAATCATTGTCGTTTGCACGAGGCTTGCTTACTTCTTTCTGTTTCTGCTGCTGTTTTTTTCTTCCCAGGTATCCTGACTCATGGTACCGAGACATCACCTCGAACAAGAAGTTTTTTTCCCTAGCAGCCACATACAGAGGCACGATTGTGGGAATGATAGTAGCTGAGATCAAGAGCCGGACAAAAGTACACAAAGAGGTGGGTAAAAAGAGCGGAGCTCTCTTTTGAGAGCCACTGCTCACCCTCCTATTGTCCCTTGTTGGCCACTGGGGCTAGATTGGGTAGCATCCTGCTGTGGCTCATGGGAACCAAAAGTGGTTGCCCACAGGAACTGGGGAGGGGGGTGGCCTTAAGCATGACAGCCAGGCAGGCCCTCTCCCCATGCTGTGTACTGACTGTGTGCCTTTCTGCTGGCTTTCCCCTTTAGGATGGTGACATTTTAGCTTCTGGCTTTCCAGTTGATACTCAGGTTGCTTATATTTTAAGCCTAGGAGTGGTAAAGGAATTCCGAAAGCATGGCATAGGTAAGAGCCTCTTAAATACTTTGTCTTGCCTTCCGTCAGACAGTATAGACAAGAAGCTGTGGAAATGGCATTGGCACAAAGAGAGCATGAACTCCTTGCCCAGTCTGTACCTAAGCACTGCTTTTGGCTTACAGCGCAGCAGGAAGTATGGTGGGCAGACCAGCCAATATTTCTGCCCCCCCACCCCACCCCTGCCAAGCTCACAGAGGCTGGGCTGCCCTTTGTTCCTGCTAGCCAGGCTTCTCTTGGCTGCACAGTTTAGCAGGTAGATTCTGCAGCATCCCCTTGAAAGCTTGTTAGGATGTAAACATTCCTGGGGCAGCCCTCAAAAAGAATGGGTGCCTGATCTGAGGCAGCTTTCTGTGCCAGGGTGAGGAGGCCACTGATATTAGAACAAGCCAGGACTCAGTGCCAGCAGAGCAGCAGCTGTGTGGCCGGGACAGTGGTGGGAGGCTTGTGTCGTGGCTCTGCCGTGTCTTAACGCTTTCCCTTTCTGTGCCAGGTTCTCTCTTACTTGAAAGCTTGAAAGAGCACA
This sequence comes from Cyclura pinguis, assembly GCA_030412105.1. Classification (NCBI taxonomy): domain Eukaryota; kingdom Metazoa; phylum Chordata; class Lepidosauria; order Squamata; family Iguanidae; genus Cyclura; species Cyclura pinguis. The sequence continues at coordinate 575,843 of CM059609.1, read as the reverse complement.
TATCGACGACTTCCCAGGACCACTGCAAAGCCATCTACCTGCATGTCCTCACTACTAACAACACTGCAATAAATTTCTATGAGAACAGAGACTTTAAGCAGCACCATTACCTTCCCTATTATTATTCCATAAGAGGTGTCCTCAAAGATGGCTTCACCTACGTTCTGTACATCAATGGTGGGCACCCTCCGTGGACAATTTTATATCCTTTGTTAACAGTCTCGCAGGAATTGACGTGATGCCACAAGCAAGGGTGTTGAGGTTTTGAAGATGTTCTACACCAAGTTGCCCAGGGAGGAGTGGTTGAGGGCTGAGGTTGAGCTTTTCACGGTAGTTCGAGAAGCCTCTCCTTGCCACCAAGGGCTAGGATGGTCTGGTCACCGTTGCAGCCAGAGGGAGCTCCGTGGGATCAGTGTTGTCCTCACGTGATGTCTCTGTACCTGGGACACACTCCTTACAGTGGGCACAGTGTTGGTGTATATAAGGCACCGAGATGGCTGTATGAAATGCGAGGCCACACAGATTGCCCTGAATAGGCTTAATTCTCAGATTTTGATAGACCTGCAGAAGAAAGGATTCCACAAGTAGCTGGAGGCACGCCAAGGAAGCCTTTCTGTGTTAGTTGGGGGAATGGTGGAGGGGCTCAGTTGTGTCCTTCTTGATGCCCAAATGGATAATGGTTGGGGAAGGGGCTGAGGATGCCTGTAGTTGGCTTTCCACAATTGTCATGGAATGTGGTTGTGAATAGCTTCTGAAGTATGCTGGGCCCACAATTTTTTGAGGTACAAAATCTAAATAGCAGTCATGTGTCCCATTGCTGCTGCTTCCCTGAGCAAGCCTTTGTCTCCTGGGCTGAAGACTTAGAGGGCAGCAGGGCTTGCGGACTGTGGGCCCCGGACCTGGAGGCTTGTAACGTGGGAAGTAAGATTCTGGAAATTGGAGCCCAGCAGGCCAGTGGCTACAGGTCCATGGTCAGCCATGCTGCTGAAAAGGCGAGAGCCCAGTGTGACACGGCCCATCCCTCTTTGGATGCACGTCTTCCCCAGGGAGCGGCACTTACCCTCTGGTGCTGCTGCGCCATCTCTTTTTGCCCTCTCAGCCTTCCTTGCTGTGGCTCCTTAACGGCACCGCACTGACTATCTCCAGCACATCGGTTCGACCTTGGCCAATCTGAGCCCCTGCACCATTCCCCAGCGGATCTACCGCCATGCCCAGAGCCTCCTCTGCAGCCTTTTGCCGTGGTCAGGCATTTCGGCAAAGAGCGGCATTGAATACAGCCGGACCATGTGATGCTCAGGTAAGGCTGCAGCCTGGCCCCTGTGTGGAGCACCAGGTGTGTTGCCAGGCACGGGGAGCTTGGTGGCCCATAAAGCCCCTTCCAGTTCTTCAATTCCGTGACTGTAGGGCAGAGTCCCCCAAAATGCCCCAGACCCACCAGTGGCAGCTCCAAGCTACCCCCCATGAGACCCCTGTCAACATCATAACTCATGGTCACACCCCACTGGATGTGTGTAACCGCTGCAGAGCAAAACCGGGCCCCCTGTTGAACGCTCTGATGTTCAAAAGGGGCGGACAGAGGCACAGGTTCATGAGACACGGTGCAGATGTGGCGCTGGCTCTCTTTAAACTCCGGCCATCCAGCCGGGAGCCTGCTTCAGGAGCAGTCACGCATCCCGAGAGCAAATCTTGTCCCCCGCTCCTGCCGCAGACAGCCAATTCTTCTGCACTGCTGCCAGTCAGGATTCCTCTGAGCTTTGCAGCCCGCTTCAGGCTGCAGGGGGATGGAGTGGGCGGGGTGGCAGCAGCAGAACGGGAGCCCACCCTGAAGTCAGAGGCACTGGCTTGGATGGTGCCAAACCGCAGTCCCCTTCTGCAGGCAGGTTCTTCTTGGCGTTGCCGCAGCCGCACCGCTCCGGGGTGATGAAACTGACCGTGGCTCTGCACGCTGCCAACCTGCCCTGTGAACCCGGACACCCCCCTATGGACTAGGACGTCTCCTCCCGCCGCGTCCCGACTCCCCCGCCGCGGCTGTGAACGTATGAGCCATCGACCTTATGCCTCAGCAGCCGAGGCTCTCCCGGTCTGCAGGCCAGCGGCTGTCGGTTCCGGCCTTTCTGCAGCCGTGAAGGGAGCACGGTGCCTGGACTGAGGACAAGTATTGCAGAGGAAAAGGGGGAAGGACCAAGTCCTTGGGGCTGAGCGGAAGGGGGGGGAGGAGGAGGAGAAGGAGGAAGAGGAGGAGGAAGAGAGCAGAAGGGCCCTAGGCAACAAGTTTCCTTCCCTCCTTTCTGTCTCTGTTTCTTTCTCTCTCTTCTGGCGTGGAAGCGGCGGCAGGGCCTCCATCAGCTCCCCTTGTGCTTCCTCCCGCTGCCAAGAGGCCGGGGGCCCACATCCCTGCTTCCGTCCCCCCTCTTCCTGCGGCAAGGGCCTCCTTTGCCTCTTTGTCTTCTGGAAACAAAGCACCTGCTGTCGGCGGTGCACAGGGAACGAAATCGCTGTTTCATACTGAAATATGTTGTGTGTGTGTGTGCGTGTATGTGTATGAGTCTACACAGTGTGCAGATTCTCTGGCCTCTGTTCTGAGCAAGAGCTCCAGGAAGGGCGAGTGCTGTGGGGCACGGGAGTCTTTGAGCGGCGCCGCTGATGATCCTGTGGAAGCTCAAAGGCTCGGCCCCGCCTTCCCAGCTGGCTCTTTTCTTGGGAAGTCACAGCCGTCGCCTGTTTTCCTGCCACCCCCACGTCCTGGGAAGGAAGGGGCACTTTGAAGAGAGCAGCGCTGTGCCGACTGTGACTTTATCGGTATCGGAAGGCCTCGTTCTCCTTCCCCAGACGGTAGCGCAAGGGCAGCGTGCTTCTGGAGAGGGGGAGAGGCCCCTTTCCCTGGGCGGTCTTCTGACAGGAGCTGCCAGCACCTCCACAGCGGCCAGATGTGCTCTCCTCTCCGCCCCGTTCCTCCTTCACATTGCTCCCTGGAGCACTAGGAGTCCTGAGCTCTTGTGAGCTTACAGGGCCCTGCATGGCCAGGTGCAGCGATCCCTTCTTTGCCTTCAGGCTGTACATGCATGCCTACAGAAGACCCCCGGGATACGCTTTCCTTTTTGGTGCACAGGTGCCACGAAGTCTGAAGGAGTATCGGGCCTGAATCCCCGGTTGGAAGCAGGCAAAAGCAGTAACCTTTTGAGGCTTTATTTATTGTGGCGAGGGGATGCCAGGAGGGAGCTGTGTTTGAGCGAGGGGGTGAGTAGCTCCTTGTCCCTCCCCTTGTTCCCCCTCCCTGAGACTTGTACCTTTCACTGTTTCAAGCAGCCTCCCTTCTCGCTTGTGCGCTAGTGAGAGCGAGAGATGTGGGGTCCGGATGGTGACTCCCTGCCTTTGTATGGCTAAGGAAAAAGGGCTCTTGGGGTTCTTAAAAGGAAGGAGGCCAGCAAAAGAGGGGGGTGTCGGCCCTCAACAGGACCTGCGGCAGGCTGGAACTCTGATCCTGTGGCAGGCAGCCCGGTTCCCCTGGCTGGCTGCCCAGCACCTCAGTGGTACTGAGGGGCACCAGTCGGCTGGATTCAGGAAGGTTGGCTTGCAGATTGCCCACTGCCTTCTGCATCCTTTGCTTTCCTGCCAGGAAAGATCCCAAATTTTCCATGCTTTAGACTCCGTCAGGAATCTAAAGACATTCTGGTCAGATGCCAGATGGCCGGTGCTGGACAGCAGTGGGCAGGAGCCGACCACCGCTGCCTCCCGTTCAGACCTTCAGGCGCATCCCAAGTGGTCTTAGCGAGTGCTCTGCAGGCTTCCTCACTAGCCCTGTCCGCTGCATAAAAGGGCTCCGGAGGACACGATCGTAGCCAGGGCCCCTCCTGGTTTTCCTTTCCAAGGGCCTCCGTGCTTGGGACAACGGAGGGCCATCGCAACAGCGGTCCATCGTCATGTGTGCTCTTCCTCCCTGCCTGTGTGTTTAGACCTTCCCTTTTGCTTTGGAATTTCCCAAGTCAGCACCAAGTCAGTGTGTTCTTGTCTTCTTTGGGTGGCTTTGTTCACTCCATGCCCTTCTCCTCGCTGCTCTTGTACGCCTGCCTGTCGCACCTCCACGCGCTACTCCAATCACAGGATGGTGGCTTCAGGGGGGAGAGGGGGGCGGGGAGCAGCCACCTCCCCCGGGAGGGCCCTCGGTAGCCTGCTGTATCTACCCTTATTTATTGATGAACAACCGTCAGCCGGTCACTTTAAATGTCTTTGATTAAAAGGTTTTGTTTTGTTTGGGAATCTCCTGCCTCGTTCTGTGAACGTGCCTCTCTGGGATTCACCTTTTCTCCCCAGCAGCCGGTGCCAAAAGCAGCCAGCCCTCCCGCCACCGCGCCGGGCTGCTGCCGCTTGGGCGCCAGAAGGCCATCCAGCCGGGTCAATGCTACAGCTGATGCTGCGAGGGAGAAGTTGTGGAGGCAGAAGGGCAAGAGGCGGCCGTTGCCCTGTGCTGCCGGGGCCTGCCTGGGGGCTCTGTGTTGGAGAAGGGGTTGGAGAGTGGGAAAATGGCCCCGGCCCTGTACGAGAGCAGTCACGAAGGCAGCTTAGCCGATGGCGAGGAATTCTGGCAGCGGCTGTCCGGCAACCTCTGGAGAGCCCCCTGGTTCCCAGTGGGCCGTGTCTTTGGCGAGCCCTGGCCTGGTCCCCCGCCTCTCCCTCAGCAGGCGCAGGATGCAGCCAAAGAGCCTCCCCACAATCCTTGACTGTTGGCTGTGTAACCGGTGCTTCCGGCAGCCAAGTCCAAAACATCCGGACAAGCACGATTTCCAACATTTCTCAAGCTACTGAATCACAGCTCCCACCAGCCCCTGGCAACATGAGGCAGTGGTGAAGAATGCTGGGAGATGCAGTCCAAGAACATCTGGAGAAAGGCCTGTTACCTTGCTATTCATATTTGGGGAAAAGCCAGGACTGTTGCAAGTGTTCAGCCTGTGGAGGCTTTGAGGGCGAAAGGCCAGAAAAAGGCTGAAACACGTCCAGAGGAGGGTGACCAAGATGGTCAAAGGGTTGGACACCTCCAGGCCTTCGGAAGAAGGACTGAGGGAACCGCGCAGGTTTGGCCTGGAGGAGAGAAGACCCCGGGGCGGGGGGGCGTGACGAGGGCTGTCTTTGGGTATCTGGAGAAGACAGAGCTGCTTTTCTGCTGCTCTTCTGAATTGGAACCCGAGCCGATGGAGTCGAATGATAAGAAAAGAGATTCCACCCAAGATTTAGGAGGAACGTCCTGAGAATAAGAGAGGTTCAAGAACTGCCCCACCTGCCAGGTGGTGGTCAGGGGGGTTTCTCTTTCGAATGCCCCCCCCCGTCCCCACATGGCAGGCAGCGCCTTGCAGGGAAGGCCAGGCAAGGAGTCAGCTGGCAGCCGTGCCCAGGGGTGGCCCCGGGCAGCCAATGAGAGGCTGGGGTGGGGGCGGGGGGCACACGCCATTACCTGCCGGCAGCCAGGACGCCTCCTGGGGGAGAGCGAGGGGAGCTTCCAAGGCGCGCGCACGGACCTACCTTCCTCCGCTGCTCTTGCTGAGGAGTCCCAAGACGGCCGGGGACAGGAAGGTAAATGGGGATGGGGGTGGTCATTTGCAGCTGGGTTGGGGTTCCTGCCTGCATTTGGATGCCGTGGAGCAGATGTTTTACAGCCCTTGCATGCGAGTGTGTTGGGGTGTATCTGGGCATGCAAAGAGTTCTGTGTCAAAGTCCTGTCTGGCAGGCAGAGATGGTCACTCTCTCTCTCTGTCCCTGTCTCTCGCTGACCCCCAAGCCACCCTTCTTTTTCTGGCTCCTTCCTTCCAGCCGTGGAGACCTCCTGCTCTGGGATGCGTGTAGGGAGGGGAACATTCTAGCAGTCTGCCACAGTTTCTTCTCTTTGGGCCCGGCAGAGCCCCTGGGGGCTGCTCCCATCTCAGTCAGGGCGGGAGAAGAGTGTTCTCCACTCAGCCGATCCCCCCAGGGGGTACACATGGGGAATGAACTCACCCACGGGTGGCACCCAGAGAGCATGAAGAGTGGCGCTGATTTTTGTTTCAGCGTCCTTGGAAGTTTGAGCACGGTGCCGCTGTCTTCCACATGTGGAGCAAAGCGGTTCCCTAGAAGCCCCCTCCTGGTGCTCCGGGGCTGCTGACTTTTCTGCCGGGGGCTGAGGGCTCCCCCCGCGCAGGCTCAGGTTGCTCCTCTCCCGTAATGTGCACCCCCATCCTGAGGGTGAATATGTCCCCTGTGGCGGCTGCGGCGGCCACCTGGATACCCTCCGAAACAGGATCGCCATCGCTCCCGAGGGAGGCGGGAGGCCTGGCCGGCAGAGCCCGCGTAACCCAAGCCGGCCGTGGGGGGTTGTTGGGAGGAGGCGAAAGATTGTGCCGGCTCTTGTCTCTGGCCCTGCGGAAGAAGCTCACCGTGGACAGGGCAGTCCCTGAGCCATTAGTTGGCCCCCTTCCTCCTCTTGATGCTGCTGCCCGAAGGGACCTTCGTTGGAGGCTTTTAGAGAGGGGCAGGGTGGCCGCCTGTCCAAGGGAGTGCTTGCACTGTGTCTTCCTATGCGGCAGAAGGGGGCTGGGCTGGACGGGACGGCCCTGGGGGTCTCTTCCAGCAATATGATGCCTCTTTGCCTTGATGCGGCAGGAGAGGAGGCCAGGCCCCGGGAAGAATGTCTCTCTGGCTGAAAGAGCAGTGGCATCTCCATCCAGAGCCTTGGAGAGGCGCGAGTGAGGCGGGCACTGTGGACGACAGCCTCACCAACCTCCAGTGGCTGCAGGAGTTCTCCATCTTCACTGCCGACCCAGAGAGACCCACCGTGTCTGGGGAGCGGGTCCCCCAAAGGCTCCCGCAGGATCGGGCCTCGGAGGCTCCGGCCAGCCCCCCGGAGGGGGACCCGGCCTCCACAGGGATGCCCCTGAGGATGGGCACGCCCGTCTCCTCCAGCGCCGCCGCCGCGGCCCCTTGCCCCCCGCCTCCCCTGTTGCCCGCCCGGGCCCCCGTCGACTACAGGACCGACGGCCGGGTGAAGCCGCCCTACTCTTACGCCACCCTCATCTGCATGGCCATGCAGGACAGCAGGGAGGCAAAGCTCGCCCTCTCCGCCATTTACGCCTGGATCGCGGAGAACTTCTGTTACTACCGCCACTCCGACCCCAGCTGGCAGGTGAGGGGGGCCTGGCTTAGGGGAGGGAGTGCCGGGGAGCGGGCCCGTTCTCCCAGGGGGTCTCCGGGGACGGCAGGCTGCCCCTGCACCCGTGGGTCCTTTCCCCCATCCCACAGGGCCGCCTTGAGGCAGCTGCCCTCCCTTCTTCCTCCCCCGCAGAACTCCATCCGACACAACCTCTCCCTCAACAAGTGTTTCCAGAAGGTGCCGCGGAGGAAGGACGAGCCCGGCAAGGGGGGCTTCTGGCGGATCAACCCCCAGTACGCGGACCTCTTGGTCGACGGGGTCTTCCGGCGCAGGCGGGTGCCGGCCCTCCCCTGGCCTTGCCTTCACGCCACCCTGCCCTTGCCCAGACCGGGGCCCACGCAGCCGGACACGATGCCCAGGACGCGCCGCCGCCCAAGTAAACCCAAGCAGCCCTCAGCAAACGCTTGCCCCAGGAGGAGGGCTGCCTGGACCGGACCCCCCTCGCCTCCGGCCCCCGTGGACAGAGAGGCGGCCCCTGCTCTGGCTGGGGACCTCAGCTGGGCTTCAGTGCTGGAGGGCGCCTTCAGCGGCACGGGGAGCAGCTTTGAGGACTTGGAGCTGACCGCTGCCCTGGATTCCCTGGCTGCGGAGGAGGACGGAGGCCCCGTCCCCAGCCCACCAGCCCTGAGCGAAGAAGGGGGAGCCCGCCCCGCCCCGGGCCCAGCCGAGGAGTTGACTCTGTGTGCCGAGACGTGGGGGGGAGAGGAGGAGGAGAGGGCGGCAGAGGCAGGGTCCGGGTGGGCCTTTGAGGTGGGCGCCTGCTTTTCTGAGGGCCTCCTGGCTGGGATGCAGCCCTGGGAGGGGTGAGCTCCCTGTCGTCTCTCCAAGAAGGGGCAAAAGAGCAGGGGGAGCGGAGCCCAGAGCAAGACGCCCCAGTTCTATCTGGGGAAGGGGAGGCTGCTGCTGGACACCCCCATCCCCGCTCCCTTTCATGCCAAAGTTTCCAGTACTAAGAGGCCTTCCTCCTCACAGCTGGCATGGGGCAGCTGCACACAGGGGAAGAGCCTGCATTCCTGGAAGTGGAAGATGGACTGGAAAGCATTTCCAGTAGCCTGGGACTCGCAGCTTTAATGTGGGGTCGGGGAGGCACAGCTCCTAAAGTTTAGGATCCAGTCGGTCCAAACTGGCAAGAACGTGGAAGCCAGGCACGCCGTGGCCATGAGCGACCCTCCTCATCCTTTCCTCTCCTCCTGCTCCATCACTCTCCCTGCCAACACGCTTAGGTTTGTGGTCTCCATTCCTCTCCCTCCTCCTCCTTCACTTCTTCTGCCATCTATCCTTCCATCCCTAACTCTCTTCCCAAATCTGATTTTGGCAGAAGCTGTTAATAAATACAGGAAAATTTGGTCTGAGTACGCCGTTTGGTTTCTTTGCTGTTCTGTAGAATCTAAAGAGCTCTCGTGAGCCCCCAGCCCTGCCCTGGGAATGGGGTTCTGACGCCGCCCCCCATCAAAGGCCTCTCGGGCCAACCTGGGCAGCCGACACCCCGGAAAGTCAGTTTTCGACACCGGGAGGTCATTCGGCCTCTCCGTTCGCCCTCGCTGTGTGCCCCGCTCTGCCCACCAGAACAGGGGAGAAGGGGGGAATCCGCTCCCTGGGGCTGCAAGGGGCTCTGATCAGCAGGAAAACACCGCGCCAAGCAGGGCGGGCACAGCGGAGGACGCCTGGGCCTTCGGCACACGCTCACATCATCTGCCGAGGCTGAATCGGCTGCGAGAGTCGGGTCCCCTCCTACGTACCCGCTGGTGGGAGAAGGGATCCTGCCTTCCCTGGCAAGGAGGCGCTCCCTCCACAGCACCAGGCGAGCTCAGGCCTGCCCGTGCCGAAGACAGCCAGCGGCCGGCGCCCAGCGGGACAGGTCCCGTTGCTCTCTGCCACAGTTTGAGAAAGCAAGGACGGGTGCCCAGACCCGTCAGGAGACGAGCCTGGACTGGCAGGGACCGCTTCAAATCCCCACAGGCAGGGCAGGGGGTGCCTTACCTGTCCCCCAAGCTTTTGGCTTGTCATGAAGGGGAAGAGAGACAGGGTCAGCAGGAAATTCACCCACGGGGTGCCCAGAACTCTCCTCTTTTCTACCTCCAGCGCCAAACATCTGCCCGGGCTGGAAGGTTCTCTTCCTGCATCATCGGAGAAGGGCTGCCCTTCGACTCCTCCCGGCAGCACCGCAGCGGCACCGCCTGACCCAAAGGAGACAGGAGAAAGACGGGCGAGGCGGGTCCGGCTGCACCGGGAACAGAGGGACGAGCTCACACCCTTAATAATACTTGGTATTTATGTAGCACGTTTCAAATGTTCAGAGCACTTTACAAACACCACCAAAATATTCCTTGCAACGACCGTATTACCCCTAGAGGGAAGGCAGGAAGCTGAGGGAAGGGCGCCCACCCCCAGAAGAGCTGTGCCTGAGGGAACGCCCGGACTGGGGGCGTCTCGGCCCGCAGGCTCAGTGGCCACGTCAGCGGTTGGCCCGCAACCATGGCCTGCCTTGGCCCGCTGCCGTCTAAATGTGCTTGAGTGAAAAACCGATAACCCCCGGCTGGGGAATGATGGGAGCTGTAGTCCAATACAGCCGGAGGGCACCTGGTTGGGAGAGGCTGCCCTCCCGCCCCTTCGTTGCCTTCTCCCAAAGCCAAGGGCAACCAGGTTTCCTACCCAACAGGAACGTGGTCAACCCGGAAGGGCGCTTCGGAGGGGGCTGGCCCAGCCTTCTGGGCGCGGGAAGAAAAGGCTGGCACCGTGCAGTGGGGGGAGAACGGGGGGGGGGTGGAAGGAAGCAGCTGGCGGTCAGAACAAGGCCCATCATCCTCCGGCAACGAGCCCAGGAGCAAAAGGCCCTGGGGGTGGGACGCCCTGCCTTTGGGGAGAAACAGGAAGCAAGGCACGAGGCAGCCGGCCGGGGACCCAGGTCATGGAACGGGGGTGGCGTGAAGTGGGGTGGGGGGCCGCTGGTTCCTGCCTGGAGCAGGAAGGCTGTCGGCAAGAGGGGCTGCTTGCGGGCTGGCCTTCTTGCCCGGGGCCTGCTGTGGCCCCAGCCCGCCCTGGGCTGCCCCCCTCTCCACCCCCAGGAGGGCACCAGATTTTGGCAGGGAGGGGAGCGCACAGAAGGGGCAGGCCACAGCTGGAAGGAGCTGCCCTCTGAGTGGCTGGACTGCAACGGGGGGTCCCCGCAGAAGAGGGGAGCCGGTGGGCCGAGGAGCGTAGGTGGGGTGGCGACCAGTGGGGACCCCCCAGCCTTAGGGCCACGGACAGGGAGCGCCTCCCGTTGGCCAGCCGGGCAAAGGAGGCGGGCCGGACTCTCCCTGGTAGACCCCTGGCAGGTAAGCCTGGGGTTTTTAGGGGTGCTCTGCCCCGTGCCCCCAGCCCCGGCGCAGGGCCAGATGGACGGAGCCCCCACCCCGCCCTCAGCCAGAGCAGGACCGCCAGGCAGGAGGCACAAGGGAGAGGCAGGGCAGGCACGGAAAGAGGCCGAGCCCCTGGGAGGGGGTCTATTTACAGGGGGGGGGGCACGCCAGCTGCAGGGCGGGGAGGGGGGAGGAAGAGCAGGGAGCGGGAGAAGCACACTGGGACCATGCAAACCTGTACAAAGACACCGAGTCCGTTAGAAACAGGCGGGGGGGGAGCACGCGTGTGTGTGTGTGGCTGAGACTGCGCGGGGGGAGGAAACAAGGTCCGTTTTGCACCGATTATCTGGTAAGAATCATCCTTCGCTGGAGAGAGGGGAGAGAGGGGCAGCTTCCGGAAGGTGGGCAGGCCGTCCGTCCATCCGGCACAGCAGACAGGAGGCCCGGGGGTTTGGCGTCGGATCCGCTCTGCGGCGGCGCTCAGGCGGGGCTCTGCGCGCTTTCACCACAGAGGTGGGGCTGGCTGAAGAGGAAGGGCTGCCCAGGGTGGCCAGTCCCGTGGCCCGGGAGAGTGCCGGCAAAATCGGAAGACCCTGGAGGAGGAGCGGGGGGGGTGAGACGCTGGCTCCACGGTCCGGGTGCCCCCTCCCCACTCGAACCTTCCGCTCCCAACATCACCCCCAGGGAGTCTGGGAAACGGGGAGACCGCAGAGCCGAGCCCACCCCGTCCCACCCTGCTGGTCTCATGGAGGAGGAGGAGAAGGAAGCCTTGTCGCACATCAAAACTCGCAGGGAAAAGTTCTGCTGCGCATCCAGCCGTGCTCAAGGGGTTTGGCAGGAGTCAGGGAGAGAGAGAGGGGCTGGCAATCTGGCCAGCCAAACTGAAAAGCACCCCCTCCTCCCCTCTGCCCCCCCCCACATTCTGGCTGCCTTCCCCAGCACCCCCCTTAAGAGAGGCCCCTGCCCAGGGAAAAGGAAGGGAAGAGAAGACCTACCGCTTACTCCTCTATCCCAACAGAGCAGGAGTCCGGCCCGAGGGCTGCCCAGGTGGGGCAGAGAGAAAGGAGGGAGAAGTCAGAGAGAGAGGAAAAGTGTTTAGCGGAGAGGGACGCCCTCCCCCACCCGCCCGCCCACGGGCACCCCCTGGCTCCCCCACACAGGGACACTGGGGAGAAAACAGAGGAACGGCGTGCTGGGGGGATTCTCCACCCGCTCATCCACCCTATTTGTCTTCCCACGAATCTCTCTTTCGAGGCCTCCCCGGGCTCTCTGAGAGGGGCAGAGCGAGGGGCCCGTCACGCTTTGGCCGAGGGAAGACACAATGGTTGCCGAGGGGCGCCCGCCTGACTCTTCAGGGGGCCTCTGATGGCCACCGCAGGGTGGGAAGTCTGTGGGGCTCACAGTCCACACTCCTGGGGGTCTACTGGGTGCGAGGTGTGTGTGTGTGTGTGTGTGTGATGGGACAGAAGCAAACAACAGAAGGAGACCTGCGGGAACAAGAGAAATGGAAAGCGGGAGAAGATGTGACGCTCAGAGGGGAGCAGAGCGAGGGGCACGGCAGCCAAATCTCCAAACCACAAAGGGGAGAACAAGCCTGACCCCCAGCCTCCCTCCTCCCAAAGCAGCCCCTCTTCACCCAGAGCCGGCAAGCTCCGGGGGGCCTCCTGTCTGCCCTTACCTGGCAGATAGATTTCAGCGGGCAGCTCACTCTCCAGCCTAGGGGGGCTCCTGGCCTCGGAGGCACCACCGCTGCCGGCGCTCTCCTGGACGATGTCCTCCACAGAGGGGGGCTGGCTACCTGAGGCACGGCAGGGCAAAGCTCAGCACCTTGGGCGCTTCCCCCACAGCCGCCAGGGACCCTCCCCCCGCCGCGTTGCTGGGCTCATCTGAATCAGCCGGAGCCTGAGCACAGGGCCCGATCCTGCGGGCACCCTTCACGTCGCCCTTTGCCACAGGGACCGGGCCTTGCCCCTCTACAGCCGCCCCTCACCTGGTCCTCCACCCAGTCCCCCTGACCAAGCCACCCTGCCCCACTCAGCCTGGCCACAACTGTGGAGGGTCAGCCCTCTCTGGACATGGGGGGGGCTTTCCGCACCCCTTTCACCCCTCGAGCAAGAGGGGCACCCCATCCCCAACACCCCGGGAGCCAGACTGGGGCCAGGCGGGGCTCACCTTGCTGCAGCGAGCAAATCTCCTCTGAGTCCTCCACGGCCAGGCTCTGGAAAACAGAAGGGGAAGGGGCCTCAAGTGCTGCTCCTCACAACATTTGGTCCCAGTGGGTTTCAGCAAAGGGGGCAGGGGGGCTTCTACTACCCACAGCTTTGCTCTCGCCCAGCTACTTCCCCGTCAACCAAGATGGCTTCCTGGAGGTCGGAGAAGCCGCTCCAGGATGGAGAGGTCAGAGCCTGAAACCTCAAAGCCAGGTTTGTGCTGGACCCCCATGAAGGAAGCAAGCGTGGGGGCATTAGAAAGTTCAGCTCCACTCTTTCGTTTACTAAACACACTGATTAATAGATTTATGTCCCCCTTGCCTACACATAGCTGTGTCCACTGCAGCTGGCAAACCCCTAAACACATTGTAATTGACAGCATAAAAAACGCTGCTGAGGTAAATACTGAAGAACCCCAAAGGAATCTGCCTCCAAGCGCTCAGTGGATGGAATTTATTTTTTCATTTTAGAACAAGCCTGATGCATCTCAGCTTGCACAGATATTTCAGCTGCCTTCTTCAGGGGTAATATGGTATCTAGCAGCAGAAATTTCTGGAGCTGAAAATCTCCTTCCACTTGCTGGACTGACACTGAGATTTTCAGCTCCAGAAATTCATGCTGCTAGATGCTACAATGGTCCCAAAGAAGGTAACTGAAATATAAATGTAAGCTGAAACACATTGGATGTGTTCTAAAATTAAAAAAAAATACAACCCATCCACTGAGCACTCGGAGACCAATCTCCCCCTTTTTTCCTTGGACTATAAAAATGCCTACAACAAACTCAGGGCAGCAGCAAGTCAGAGGGAGCAGGCTGCACGGTGGGCACTCCTAAGGAGACTTGGCATAAAATCTACACCATTTTCAAAGCACCAGCCGGGCAGAGGTGGGTGAGCGAGCGGGACAGCGGAGGGGAGGAGGAGATGCCCAAAAAGGCCGCGGGAGGGAATTCACCTCGGGGGAGCTGCCCTCGCGCAGAATCAGCTCCGTGCCGGCAAGGGGAGGCTGCAGGTCCGAGTCTTCCGAGAGCTTCTCCTCGTCCTCCTCGTGGATTGGCGAAGAGGGAGAGCGGAGGGTGCTAAGGAGACACACAGAGAGAGAAATGTGGGGAGAGCAAGGCCACTGTTATGCTGTGACGGCCACAGCCTCTGTCCTCGTCAGGGGAGTGTTTCACTAGGCGTCACACCTCCCCCCGAGAAGCTTTTTCCTCTCCTCTTGGCTGTTTGAGGCCCAGTCATCAGTGCTACCCGCTGGGCTCCCCCAAGGGTGCTTCCCTCAACCCCGAGCTCTTTCCAGACCCACAGAATCCCTCCGGCCTTCCACAGCAGGGGAGAGCTGAGCAGCAGATAGAGTGACAGGTGCTATGAGAGACATCTCAGGGCCACCACCGTGGGTGCAAGAGGAAAGCCCCAATCCCCTGTGCCTCCGGAAAGCCTGGCAGTCGGGAGTGGAGCTGACACAGGAAGGAGAAGCAGGAGGAGGGGAGGGCCCAGAGGGTCCCCCGGGCCCACCCTGGCAGCAATGGCTGACCTGTCAGGAGACTTGCTGCGCTTGCTCTTCTGATGGCTGCTCTCCACGGCTCGATCCAGCCCCACCAGCGGCCTGCCAGAGAGGGGGAGCCCGTCCAGCACTCCAGTGTAGGTGATCTCATCGTAGAGGGGAGCCGAAGGGATGGAGGGAGAGACGGAGCGCAGGCCGTTCAGGGCTTCCAAGAGGGAGATGGGCTCGTAGCCGGGGGGGATGTTGTCAGAGCACTGCGGAGGGAGCAGGGGAGCAGAAGCTCAGCTGGCCTCTCAGGTGCTTTACTGCAGTCCCCCCGTCACGACCCAGGGGCCTCACTCCCAGCATCCTGAGACCTACGTAGGCCTCTTTCCCACCCGCACCCCCTGGCTGGACTGCAAAAGTTGTTAGCACTATGGAAAACTAAACCAACCACCCAGCAGCTTAGTTCTAAACCAGGAAAGCCATAAACTCCCTGGCCGATGGTGAGAAGCAAGAGAACTGCACAGAGACCCGGCCTCTCTCTTCCAAAGCAGGATTTTCTCCAATTCTGACTCTCCAGGTGTTTTGGCCAAGGTGGGTCGTGAACTTCAGTCTGCCCTCATCAGAGACAAATGCCTTGGCTTCCCAGTTTCTCAGCAGCCCTCGCTTTGAACAAGTGCTTGGGGTGGGGAGGGAGAAATCCCTGGTACATCAGGAAGAAGGCAAGGCAGCTTGGCCCAGCCATGTCAGGCAGGGGAAATGCCAGCAGCGGGCCTGGCTGCCGAAGGTCCCTGAGCCCCCTTACTGAATGCTCATCGTGGTCCAGGGTCTGCGCCAGGACAGGGCTGAAGGAGAGGGGGGAGAGGGCCCCTGGCTTCTTCCTCACTGCTCGGATCTGCAGTAGGGCTCGGAAGGCTGCCGAGAGAGAGCAAGAGAGAGAGAGAGAGGTCTTTGTCAGGCCTATGAGAACAGAGTTTCCCTAGAAAATGGCAACAGGAAAGCTGGGAGGGCAGGGAAATGCCTGGTGCCCTCTGGGAGCCTCAGGATCCCAAAGCCACCTGCTGGCCGTTTGTCTGGAAATGCCTCAGGTGCTGGGGCACAGAGACAGGCTCTCATGGGGGAGGGGCACAGAGTTTGCAGGTGCCCCCCCTCCAATTCCGGCTGCCGCCACTGCCAGGAAACCAGAAGCAGGCAGCCGGCAGCACAAAGTTTCTATTTCGGGAGGTTTTCAGATTTTGGATTTCTGGATAAAGGAGGTTTAACCTATACCACAGAAACGGGATGTGTGCAAGGAAGGTTTCTTTTCTCCATTAGTCAAGGGCTCCAGGGTGGCCCTATCTGTTACAAGGAGGTGAAACTGGGGCCTTCAACTTATGCCAGACACAGCTGAGACAGAAGAATAGCAGAATAGATTTGGGGGCAGGAGCCCTCCATCCTTCTTTGGTTGCGGAGGGGGAAGGAAGCGAGACTCACGCAAGCGGCAGATGGGGCAGTTGTTGGCCTGGTAGCGCAGGGTGTCTGCGCAGGAGTTGCAGAGGCAGAGGTGCCGGCAAGGCAAGATGAGGGTGTCCCGCAGATCCGAGAGGCAGACCACACACTCGTTGCTGTTATCGCTGTTCTCGTCATCGCAGGGCTGCCAGAGAGGTTAGAGGGACGCAGAGTCACTAGGCTGGTCGTCATGGTGGTGGACCACTCAGCCTTCCAGGCCTGGGCAACAGGGCTGCCTCCTCCTCTTCCTCCTCCTCCTTACCTTTGTCTCCTGGTTGTTCTTGTTCTCAATGCCATAGATCTCCTGGAGCAGGTAGCTGACCCGGTCCACCTGTGGGGAGAGCAGGATAAGGCAGGTGAAGACGCCCCTGCGGGCAGCTGCTCCTGCTGCTACTAAGACTACTCAACCAATAGCCAGTCACTAGTGTAATGATGACGAGAATGTTGATTCCTACCAGGACACTCAAGGCAGCTTGGAACGGAAGTTAGAACACAACACGTTGCAAACATACTGTGTGACGACAGCAGTCCCGCCACATGCCCCCATGCACAGAGATCTAAAAAGCCCCCCAAGAGACACCTCAGAGCCTAGTTCAGATGCTGGGACAGTCATTTCCAGGAGAGGGAACCCTCCCCGCTCTTCTGTTGTTCTTAGAAAGGGGAGCACGGTGTTAATGCCTCCACCACAATGGGAAGGATCAGGGAGGGGAGGGATAAGCTGATCCTGTGAAGCCTCCCAGGATCAGAAAGAAAGGAAACCAGGACTTACGATCTGCTTCTGTTTCAGGGGCTTCACAGAGAAACTTCCATCAACATGCTGGCAAAGGGGTAAATAAAAAGAAAGATGGGGCCAGATTAGCTCTTCCATAAGGAAACACACAGGTACCATCAATAGGCCCAGACCAAGCTGCTCACTAAGGAACCCCAGCCCCCCCCCAGTTGCCTTTTTGGGCTGGAACCAGGGGGCAGGGGAAGGGAGACAGCTCATCTGCCAGCGGTGCCCTCTCGGCACTCAGGAGGGCAGGGGACCGACTCTCTTACCTTCTCAAAGGCAGCCAGGAGGATGTGGGCATGGCCAGTCACTTCCACAACCACTGGGAGGAAAACACAAGGCCGTTGAGAAACAAGCGAAGGGACAATACTCCCCAAACTGACTTGAAATAGTGTCACTGTCCTTCAGCAGTGCTCACAGACATCCCCTGTTCCCACTCCAGGGTCTTGCGCTAGGAAATACATGTGGATGCTGGGTGCTCCATCCCCTCCATGAGCAGCTTGGCACTAAGAGCTGCCACCTGGCATGCCTGGCAGACCAGCAAGAAAGCTGGCACAGGGGAGAAATGAGCAGCCCCCAGGAGAGGCTGTGGAACTGCAGATGAGTGGGAGACCAGAGGCAACCCAAGAGCCAGCTGGCTGGCCAGCCAATGTGGCCCTCAGCTTCAAGATCAGGCACAGAAGACCAACCACCCCCAAGCTGTATCCCCGAGAGATGGCTGGTTTCAGGCACGGGACTGGCACTAGATGGTGTGTGGGCCTTTCAGCCAACAGCCGCCCTGCTGTGGGCCAAACGCAGAGATGCCGGTCTGACTGGATCCTGCCTCCACAGAACCAAGGACAGAACAGAGGAAGCCAGTTGCTTACCATCCCCTTCGTCCACCACAGCCTGGATCACCACAGGAAAAATGCCCCGGTCCAGGTCGAAGTTCAGCTAGGACAAAAGCAGGGGGAATGGTCATGCATATCGTTGTCTCTGCTTATCACAATGTCCTGAGGCTTTGAACAACAAGCCCTGGGACCACCGCACCACTGTCCAGGGCAAGATAAATCCTGAAAGCAGCTTCCCACAACTGCTTCTCCCCAAAGCTCCCACTACCGCTTCACATCTGAGGCACCTAAAGCCTTCAAAGTGGGAAGAGCAAGATCACCACTCCAGAGGGCTTCGGGGGCAAGTCAAGGCCACACGGTACCAAAAAACTAGCAGAAAAGCCAAATCTGAATATCATGGAAGATGGGGAGAGCGCACTACCTCGTCGTCCTTCCAGTCCGAGAAGTCAATCTTGAAGCAGGGCAAGGAGAACTGCTGGCTCACCCCTCGCTTGTAGTGGACCGTCTCTGACTGCAGGGAGGGGTTCTTGGTGCTGTAACTGTTGTGCGGGGCAGGGGGTGAACGGGAAATTGAGAAGAGAAGAGAGGAACAAGACCTGCATCATCAAGAGGCATTCACCACAGAAAGGTAGCTGGATACAGGCCGAGTTCTCTCAATGTTATGCTGGCCAAGCACAGGCCAGAGCCAAGGACAGCTGCCACCCCACAGGGGACATGGACAACCTCCCACAGCCCTCCACCGGCCCCTCATACAGGACACCACACTTCCTCTACACTAGGATTCAAGAAGGATCTTGACAAAAGCTGAAAGTGTCCAGAGGAGGGCAACCAAAATGGAAACAGGCCTGGAAACCCTGAAGCCCTGTGAGGAGCAGCTGAGGGGAGATGTTCAGCCTGGAGAAGAGAAGGTTAAGAGGGGACACAATAGCCATGTTTCAATATGTGAAGAGATGTCACATGGAAGATGGAGAAAGCTTGCCTTCTGCTGCTCCAGAGACTAGGACACTATGGAGCAATGGCTTCAAGCTTCAGGAAAAGGGATTCCATCTAAACATTCCACCTAAACACTCCAAAAGAAAAGCCGGTTTCACCACAGATACAACCAATACGCTCCACCCCACGAGGGCGAGGCTTCTGTTCACTGTCAACACCTCTGGCACTTACACAGCCATCCCACTAACAAACTCCTCTGTCGCTTGGCAGTAGATGGTGATGGCAACCCGAGCATCGGCATCGAAGGTGAATTCGAGGCTGTACAGAGCCTTCTGCTTGCCATTCTCCTCAGTGGGACTGTCAGCATCTTCCTTGTACCTATCCAGGGAAAGGAAGATTGGGTGGAAGCTTAAAAACCAACTAAGGAAGATCCACCATGAAGAGGCTAAAGACTTCCATTTCTTTAAACCACGTATAAGCCGTTTCTCTACGGCAAGTATTCCAAGCCACCTGGAACAACAGCGACCCTCAAAACCTGTTAAAACAAATAACACACCACTCCAGCAAAACGTTTCTGGCAGAATAAGGCAAACACTGTGTTGGTTTACGGAACTATTCAGGGACAGCATTTGAAAGGCAGTTTTGTTCATGCACGCACCCATTAAAACAATTCTCCAATAGCGACCACTTACCAGCCCAAAGCCTGCCTAAATTAAAAAGTCCTTGTCAGCTTTTGGAAGGAAAAGCCTCAAAACAGCTGCCCCAGCCAGCCTGTCTTGCGCCCAAAGTAGTACCTGACCAGGCGAAGGGAGTCCTTGCGGATGTTCACCAAGCTGCGCAGAGTTTTCACTGGTTCGTGAGGTGCTGGGGTGACGTAAGGAAACTGAAAGGGAAGGTCAAGAGCTTTTTGAGTTCAGAGGCCACAGCAGGCAGGGGGGAAAGAGGACTGGGGGAGCAGCAGAATGTGGCCCCAGGGCCCAGAGTGGGGAGAGGCTGGTTTTTTTCCCCACTGGCACCACCTCACTCACTCCATCTACCACCTTCCATTTGGGTAATTTGGCCTCCCCTAAATTTGCACCCTCCAGATCTGTTGGCCTACAACTCCCATCAGTTTCACCCAGGAGAAACTGTACGTGCAGGCTGGGAACGATGGCCATTCTGGTCCTTGTGTTTGCTACACATGCACGCACACATACACGCGTACAGAGCAGTTCACTCCGGAGCCAACCCAAGCTCTTTTTCCAGCTGGAAGGCACCCAAGGCATTTGGCACTTGCCTGGACAGGCCGGTTTCCAAGGAAGTTCAAGTCCATGTTCTCCCCAAAAAGGTACCCCTCAGGATGTGGTGTGTCAAATTTCTCACCCCCCATGAAAAAGTGGCTGGCAAAGTAGTTCCCTGGAGAAAAAAAGAAAAGGTCTTGTCTTGTTTTAATTGTTATTTAAAATCCATTTTTCTAACTCATATACAGTTTTTTGTGTCTGCCTTCGAGCTGCCTGTTGTCTTATGACAACCCTGTGAATTTCACAGGATTTTCTTAGGCAAGGAGTCCTTGGGAGGTGATTTTTGCCATTTTCTTTCTCTGAAATAGAGCCGACAGCTCCTGGTATTCATTGGTGGTCTCCCGGCCAACTACTAATGAGGGCTGACCCTGCTTAGCTTCCAAGACCAGACAGGATCTGTACTTACATTAATATCTTTATAGTTTGATTTTTCTCCAAGGAGCCCAAGAGGGCTTCCGGTAGCCGCTCCCTGGTGAAAGTCCGGGAGAGGGGGTGAGGGCGAAAGCCTGCCAGGACTCACGCAGGAACAAACACAGGAGCAGCACGGCCTCAGAGATACAGTTCGAGGCCTAGTGACCTTCTTCCAGCAACAGACACCTAGATGTTCCTGGAATGCTGCGTCTTGCAGGGGACGCCCAGGCGTTCCTCTGATCACGGGGACTCCATCGCCAAGCATCGTGGCTCCCAGCTGAGACAAAAGCAGCCACGCATCCTAGTCTAAGGAGCCTAGTCCACCCTTGGAAGGCACCCAGGGGCTTCTCTGTCCACCGTGAAACTTTATTACTGCAGACCTCGGACTGCTGAACCCCAGAAGGGGTCCTTTCTGGGGTTCGGCACCTCGGAGAGCTCATTTGAGGTCTGGAGTGAAAGCCTGAGCAAATCTGCTGTCCCCCAACACGGGCCATTTCCGCACGAGACTGCTACAGCGCTACGATTCCGCTTGCAGCATCCTATGGAATCCTGGGGTTTGCAGTTTCGGGAGGGGCCGGCCGGCCCCTCCCGAAACTGCAAACCCCAGGATTCCATAGGATGCTGCAAGCGGAATCGTAGCGCTGTAGCAGTCTCGTGCAGAAATGGCCAGAGGTGTCTCCGCGCCTGGTTTCATGACAAAAACCATCAGAATGGACAGAGCTCAGCCTGGATGTTACTCCCCATCATCCCCAGTTAGAGGCACCTGGAGCAGAGCAGCCCATGCAACAGGCAGGCGCGGGTCACCCCTTGCTTGGCTCTGGGGAGACGCTCTGTAATCCCATTTCTCCCACTTCCTAAAAAAAACGATAACTTTGCACCCGAAAGGGCACACGCAATTCCATTCCTTTCAGGTTACACAAACCCGGGCTAATTTTGCACCTGAAACATGTTGCACGTGCAACTTCACTCTTTCTACGTTGCAATAACGATTTTTTTAAAAACTCTGTGGCACCTGAAGGGCGCGATGTCACCCCCTCCCTCGGGTTTCGGAAAGCGACCGCTAACCCCGCCTCCCGAAAGGCTCGCATCTGGAAGGCGCGCAGTTTTTTTTGCTCCCCGGCCCTCCTTCTGGGCGACCCCTCAGGGGCCACCCTGCTGGGAGGGGGGAGGCGGGGGGTCGAGATGCCGCCAAAAAAATTGGGGGGTGGGGGCGGGGCAGATAAACCCCGCTGCCTGGAGGTTTGGGGGCGAAGCCGGGGGTCCCCTCCTATTATCTGGGGAGCCGAGGGGGGCCGGCCGGGGGGTCGCAATGCCGGGGGGCGTCGGGGGCGCTCCGGCCCCCTCCCCGTCTCCTCCGGCCCTTACCGGACTTGGGCGGGTACCGGTAGGCCGAGTTGGCCTGGATGTCGATGTCCTCCACGCCGGCGATGCGGCGGCTGAGCAAGGAGCCCATGGCAGCGGAGGGAGGCAGGGAGGGAGGGAGGCGGAAGGCAGGCCGGCAGAGAGGCGTCCGACTCCCCGTCGCTGGCGCTCCCCTCGGCCCCCTCGGCCAGGCCCGTGGGCGGCTTCCGCGCGGGGCCTCGCGGGAAACCGAGTCCCCACGGCTACGCCGGCCCGCTCCTCGCCGCGGCGCCCTCCCGACCCGGGACTCCAGTACCCACAAGGCGCCGCGCCGCGCTCGCCAGGCGTAAACAAGAGGCCGCCGAGAGGCAGGGAGGAAAAGAAGGGGCTGCGGCCGCTGCCAGCTGTCAGTCAAAGCCGAGAGGAAACATAGAGATGGAAAAAAATAGAGGATGAAAGATACGGAGACACCTAATACTATAGAGATACGAAAATATAGACACAGTAAAGACTTTCAGCTGTTCTCTGAAAGACGATTTTGTGTTAGGCTGCCATAAAAGCCCGAGGTGGAGAACAAGCTTGCCGTGTTGTTGAACTGTCACCCCCATCACCCCTTCGCTACATTAACCAGGCTAACCGTTTGCTGTCTGTAGACTGCAGAAGGGCACTGCTGACAAAAGATGGCAGAAAAGCCATTAGGTAAACTCCTAAGTCGCGGGACTCTGCTTAGGGACTTCACAGGAATGGCCAAATAGCTGGCTGCTTGGTCGCTTCTCTGGCGATGCAGGATGTCTGCTGAGCATGCCGCGGAACGATGGGCCCTCCCCGACCTCCCCCTGCTGCTCCTCTGGGAACTAAGAGGGAAACCATCCCCCAGGCAGGGACTTCTGGGGTTCTGTCCAAGGTGCTGAATTACCTGGACACCCCTCTCTCTCTCTCTCGGGCCATTTCCGCACTAGACTGTTCTAGCGCGATGATTCCACTTGCAACGTCCTATGGAATCCTGGGTAGGCCGGCCCCTCCCGCAACTGCAAACCCCAGGATTCCATAGGATGTTGCAAGTGGAATCATAGCGCTAGAACAGGCTAGGGTGGAAATGGCCTCGGTCTCTCCACCAGAGCATACAGTCGGAGTAACTAGACACAGACTCTCCAGAACAAGGGTATGGAACGGGTGGTCCTCCCAATGCTCACAGAATCACGGACTCCCAGGCTGGAAGGGACCCCAAGGGCCACCCAGTGCAACCCCATTCTGCCACGTAGGAACACACACAGCCACATCACCCCTGAGAGACGCCCATTCATTTTCCCTTGAGGTGGAATCTCTTTTCTTGCCACTTGGATCCACTGGTGCGCGCTCCAGGGTGTGGGGCCGCACAAGAAAAAGCTTGCTTCTTTCTCTGCATGACACCCCACGTTGCTGGACTACGCACCCCATCATTCCTCATCTGGCCTATCCTGGCTGGGGCAGAGGGGGGTTGCAGTTCAATAGGGCAATGCTTGAATACCGGCATTCTGCTTTTCTGTAGGCGAAAAGTACTCCACAGTCACAGGAGAGGGGCGTCGGCGGTTCTCAGGAGGAACCGGGCTTTGCCTTTTAAAGAGAGGGGAGGACTTTAAAGGGGAGACACCCCCCAAAGGCAGCCCAAGGACGATGGAGGACGATCGGTGGAAAGTGAAACCTGGATGTTTTGCAACAAGGAGGGGAGTGACGCCGAGTGGGGGAACGGGACGGGAGGCCTGAGAAAAACGCTGGCTGGCTGCTGGGGCGGGACCCCGACTTGGGGCAGTTCTTCCAGAGCATGGGGAAAGCTGCCTTGTTGAGCGGCGGCCCCCCAGAACTCCCCACCGATGAGCTCCGGAGCCAGCCTAGGGCGGAGGGGGGTCCCGACTCACAAGTCCCCGGTGAGGCACCAAACTCAGACCGGCTCAGGCGGAGCCACTCTCTCTTTCTCTCTCGCTCCCTGATCCACCTCACAGGGTTGTCGGGAGGATAAAGCGCAGCAGGGGAGCGGCGCCGGCGGTGGGCTCCCTGCGGGAAAGGTGGGCTTACGAACGTCGCAACGCGAGACGGGAGCAAACCCACGTGCGCTGCAGCAGCGGGGAGGCTCAACGGCTGCCCCCGCCACCGCGGGCGCGCGCGCGGGCGGCGCCGCCCACTCCCCCCTTGCGCGCGCCCCCGTGCCCGAGGCCCCCTCCCCAGCCCAGCGGGCCCCCCGGGGCTCTTTCACCTAATAGGGCCGAGGGACGGCGCGGGGGCGCTCGCCCATTGGCCGCCCGGAGGTGTCACTCCGGCCACACGGCCCGGGGGGCGGGTGCAGGGACGCGTAGGCAAACAAGGCAAGGGCTTGTGGGAAATGTGGTCCCTAGCGGAGGAGGGGGCGGGGAGGGCGGGGGGTTCTGGGGCAACCGGAGTGCGATGCAGAGGGGGCGCTGTGCGGGACGGGAGGGGACAGAGCGCAGGTTTTCTGCCCCGGACCCTCCCTGTGCCCACGGGGAATGCCAGCAATGGTCCGAAATGCCCCCCCGGTTCCCCCTGGCTTTGGAAAAGGTTGAGCGAGGCGCTGCGGGGCCGTGGGTCTGGGGCCGGCCCAGGACTCTGGAGACCGGGGTTCGAATCCCCGCCGGGCCGCCGGTCGCACTCTCTCAGACTCAGAGGAAGAGGACAGTGGCGCAAACCCCCTCCGCGGCGGGGGAGGCGCGGGCTGAGAGCGGGCGGGCGCGACGCGGCCGCGGCGGACCCGGAGGATGGGCGGGGCGGGGCAAAGGCACCCCGCTCACGCTCGGGGCACGTCGCTTCCCAGGGCGATGGTCCGCCTGTTCGGCGCGGGCCCCCCGGGCCTCGAGTTCCCCCCTCCCCGACCCCCGGGAGCAACTGCCGGCAACGGGGCGCCGGGCGGCCGACGCGCGACGGCTCCGTCCTAACCGGAGGCTCGGGGGCCGGGACCGCTGGGAGACGCTCCTGGGGCGGGCAAAGGGGGGGCGGGGGCGCTCTGCCCGCGCTCGGGGGAGCTCCGGACCGCCGCGGCGGAGGGCGCTCTGCTGGCCGGCCGGATTCCGGGAGCCGTGGGGTCCCCCGGGGGTCTGCTCCGGAGAGGAGGCGCGGAGCCCCGCTCCTTTTCCACGGGGCGGGGTGAGCCGGGACCCGCCGGCCCCTGCCGTCGGGGTCCGGGACGCCCGGTCCGTCTTCCTCCTTCGCCGCCGGGGAGGGGGGAGGAGGACTACAGCTCCCAGCCTCCTCCTCCTCCTCCTCCTCCTCCTCCTCCCCCGCCGGGGTCCAGCCCAGCCGGGCGGAGCGCGTGAGTCAGGCGGAGCCGCCGTCGGGTCGGCGGCGGCGGCGGCGGCGGCGGGCGGGCCATGTCGGCCTCGGCGGGGAGCGCGGTGCCGGAGGAGCTGAAGCAGCAGCTGCTGGTCAACCAGTTCGTGGCGGCGGCCGGCTGCGCCTCCGACCAAGCCCGGCAGCTCCTCCAGGCCGCCCACTGGCAGTACGAGGTGGGCGCCGGAGGCCCCGGGCGGACGCGCGGGGGGGGGCGGGCGGGCGGGGACGGACCGAGGCCCCCACCGGGCACCGGGGAGGGCCCTGGGGACCCCCGCCGGCCCGTAGCGGGGGGGGAGTGGAGCTTGCGGAGCTGGGGGTCGCGGGGGCGGCTTCCTCCTCGCCGGGGCCCGGGCGGGGCTGCTCGGCGTCTGGCTCTGCCCCCGCGCGGGAGGGGGGCGTGTTAAATCGGGGGAGGGGACGAACGGGGGGCTCGTTTACCTCTCCGTGCGATGCGGCAGGCGGAGGAGGTTTGGGGCTACACGGGAGCAGGAGCTCGTCGGGCATCGGTCGTGGGGAAGAGCTACCTCGAGCATGTGCAGAGTGCACCTCCCTTTTTTTGCTAGCCTAGAATGCAGCATCTGGCAGGCGTCAGGGTTTCGGGGAGACCCCGGGATGGAGGAAAAGGGGGAGCGACTGAGGAAGAGGGTTTGCTACACCGCTTCCGCCTTTATAGCCGATTGCTGCAACCGTGTAGGCTTTGCGATGGAATTTAACAGTTTGCGAAAGAGAAACCAAAAAGAAGAAGTCTCTGCCCCGAAGGGCATACAGTTTGCACGGAGACGGAGCGGGACCAAAGTACCAAAGAATAAATGCAGCAAAACGAACTGGATGGATTTTTTGCTTCCAGGGTGGAAAGGTGCCTGTTTGAAAGGCAACCCCAAAGAGAGTTCTTCCTCTTTGCTTGGGAAAATAAAACTTATTCCCACTTTTTCGGAATTTGGGGTTAGAATGAGTGTGTTCAAATGTGGAGGGCGCCTGTTTAGAAGAGCAAAGAGGAAACAGAAAACCTTGCATGTCTTTAGCAACATAGTATATTATTAAGTACAGTTAGCATTTGGAAGCATTTTGTGTACGCCAAGTGTGGGAACCCCGCAGCCCTCCAGGTGTTGCTGGACTGCAGCTCCCACCACCCCCACCATTGGCTCCACTGGCTAGGGGCATCTGGGAGCTGCAGTCCAGCGACTTCTGGTGGACTGCAAGAATTCTGTCCCGCTAACTAGTCAGCTCAGTAATTGGTACAACAGCCCTGCAAGGTGGGCTAATATCCCGTACACACACACAGAGACTGAGTTTTGATGGCCTGGAGATTTTCTTTATTTCAGTTATCCCCCCTCCCGTGTTGTGTGGGAAGTGTAACTTCCTTGTCCCAAATTTTGTCCTGAACATTTATTCAAACCTCCTTTACATTGGTATTTTGCCTGGAAACCATAGATCTGTGGAAAAGTCCCACAAAAAACAGATTGTGGGATCCAGGAATCTGAAAACATGAATTTTTAAAATATGCTACACACACCTTTGGAAATGCTGTGAATCTCATTCAGTTTGTCAGAAGAACGTCAGAGATGACCATCCACTCATTCTGCATTTTGTCCAAAATCAGACCTGCTGCCAGATCGGACCAAAGCCCCATCTCCAAAAAGTTCCTTTTTTTGGACCAGAATTCTGGCTGTTGTAATCTCCACCACTTCCAAAAACAGTAACTTTTGCCAAGCCCACTTGTTGGCTTTCAAAGTCCACGGTCTTTATTCCTGGCCTTTCCAAAGCCTCTTTTTCCTGAAGCTTTCAAAGGGAGAGAAGGCAGGCGTGTGATTTAAAAACCAAGTCCCAGATTTGCTACCAGAATCGAGGGACGAAAGAAAAATTGAGGTGAATTGTGGGGCTTGGAGAAAGCTGTACCCCCAGAATAATCTCTGGTGCCCCTCTGAGGTTGCCTGATGTTGCCCAAAATGGGCAGGACTTGTTGCAAAAGAAAAGGAAGTAAATTTTGTCCTTTCCCCCCCTTTGTTTACAGACGGCGCTTAGTGCTTTTTTCCAAGAATCCAGCATTCCTTACAGCCACCCACATCATCAAATGGTAAGCGGGCTTTTGATCTGAAACGCTGTGCATGGGTGTGCAGGGCAAGGCAGGGGCATGGATTGGAAAGGTTACTTCTATGGACTGCAGGTCCCAGAATCCTCCAGCCAGCCTGGATGATGGGAAAGTAACTTTTGCCCGCCTTGCTAGGTGCACACTGCCCTTTCGGAGTAGCCGCCCTGAGCGACTCGATAGAAACTGGGAGGAAACGGGAAGGAGAGTCTGCCTGTTCTCTGTGGAAGGTCTAGCCCCTCTCATTAGGTTTGGGGATGCTGGGAATGGCATTCAGAGAATCATCAGCATTGTCAGGGATCCCAAAGGCAACGTACTCCACCCCCGGCATGCAAAGGGAGAACTTTTCCATTCTCTCAGCAGAAGGAGATGGATGAAACATCCCTGGTTCCCGAATTTGGAAAGTGGAATTTGCGTATGTGGAATCTGAAGGGAGCGGATGGCCATCTGTGCCCATGGACCCCCTCCCTTGCCAGCAGAAAGGAGGGCGACAAAGGGTAGACTTAAAAGCAGGTCCCTCCCTGTGGGGTGAGCTGAGATTCTGTCCCCTGCAGGTTGAGCTGTGAAGGGGCCCCGGTGCCGCGCCTTCTCAGAGAGGGGCTGCTGTTATTACTGGAAGGCTCAGGATGGGTGGGAAGGCACTCTTCACGACGCCCGTGACTTCTCGGCTCTTCCTCTCCCGTCTCTTCCTCTGCAGATGTGCACTCCCGCCAACACACCGGCCACCCCACCAAACTTCCCAGACGCCCTCACCATGTTCTCCCGCCTCAAGGCCTCCGAAAGTTTCCATGGCAGCCCCACAGCCGCTGCCGTGGCCACCTCCCCACCTCCTCCACCCCCGCCGCTTCCCCAACCCGGGAGCTTCGCCTCTGCCTGGGCCGCAAACTCCCCTTTTGGGCAAGCGGGCGCTTGGACTCCTGCTGCTCCTTCGGAGCCCACGGGCTGGCCCAACAGCGTCTCCCAACAAGCCGGTTCGGAACCAAAGGCCAGCGCGACCCTGGAGGCCGAGAGATGAGGGGCCGGAGCAGGGGGCTGGGAATCCAGACCCCGGGCAGCCATGTGGCCCCTTTCTGGGTGACTCGAAACTGCCACTGAGGGACAAGCCACGGACTGACCCATGCCTTGGATGCTTTGGCCACATGCTAGCGCTGGGGGACGGTGGTTCTTCTGGCTGTGAGACAGACGCTGCCCTGTACGCGGGTGCACGAGGTCGTGGACACGCGGACGCAAAGGCTGGGCCAGGATCCATCTGGGGCAGCCGCTCACTTTTGGGGAGGAGGAGCTGCTTCCCCGTCTGGTGCCCTGGGCAGAAGGAGAGAGCAAGGGGACCTCCTCCCGTGGCTTCGGCTGCTTACAGAGGACAGTCAGTGCCCGGGACCAAGCAAGGCCGACGGAGGGAAGTGGGCAGAGGCCAGAAGAAGCGGAAGAGGAAGGCACTCCTGGGGTTTCTGGGTTTCTAAGACACATGGCCCCCATCTTCTCCTTTCCCCCTTTATTTTTTACAGGCAGAAGACCCACAGGCATTCCATGGGCCTCTTCCCTCACGTGGGGTGGCCATGGCTAGCCACGGACTAGTTTGCATGCCGTGATTTAAACACCACCCCCTCTGCTTAAAAGGAGAGAGGAGCATTTTTAAAACCATTCTAAAAATTTGTTCAGCCCCCCCCCTTTTTTTTGGGTGGATTAAATTCTTTCTGACATAATCAGCTGTGCAGAGGCTTGGCCAGGGAGCCAGGAGGCAAAGAAGGGGGCACGGCAGCCACAGCACCGCACCCCACTACCTGTGGCTCAGCTTCTGCTGCCTACAAGGTAGTGGCTCCCAGGAAGGCCCTGGGTGTTGTTGGCCCCAAAACTCCTTTTTCCAAACTGTGAATTCCAGAAATCACAGCCAAAGTGCTGGGCTATTTCCAACTGGGCCAGGGCTCTTTGGAGGCCAGACCCAACAGCAAGATGGGAGAGCATTCTGGGTCTCATTGTCCCCAATACTCCCTTTCCCAAGCTTTAGTTCGGCTCTCAAAGCCGCCCCTGTTGTACTGCAGTATAAAAGTTGCCTGCTAGCAAACGTTTCTGAGAAGGCAGGGTGGAGGTTTTATAATGTAATTGCCTGAAAATGGGCCCCAAAGATGGGGTACTTTGGACCCGGGGTAGCTGTTCCTGCAGCTATAAATCTACACTTTCGCTTTCTCTCTCTCTCTCTGCACACATGAGTTTGCAGACTATTTTGTTCTGGAAGTAGCCATCAGACCCACTGGGATTGAAGATTCCAACCCACGTTCCTTTGCAGTACTGCAATACCTGTTCTGCCCTGGGCTGTCGGAAGGTCACCCAAACCCACTGGCAAGGCCAACATTTCTCCCAGAGCTTTTGAAATGGCAACTACAGCTCCCAGCCTCCCTTAGCCAGCACTGTAGTCCCCAAAAGCAATTCTTTTTTTCCCCCAAGCTCTCGGCACCATTGCTAAAAAGGCCCTGTTCTTGCTTTTGTCTTCAGCAAAGGAGGACCCTAGATCTCAGGCTAGGGTGCAGAAAAGCTGCCTTTTGGACTGCAGCTCCCAGAATCCCCCCAGCCAGCTATGCAAAAGTCACGTTTGCAAGCTTTGATCA
Organism: Cyclura pinguis; assembly: GCA_030412105.1. NCBI lineage: Eukaryota > Metazoa > Chordata > Lepidosauria > Squamata > Iguanidae > Cyclura > Cyclura pinguis. The sequence goes on along the minus strand of CM059609.1, from coordinate 546,574 downwards.
CATTTTTTCTTCGAATTTGCCCTTTTCCACCTTGGCATTTAAACTGATTTTTGCAAGAGTGGGGCTGCCAGATCACCCTCCCTGCCATTTTTTGCCAATGTGGGGGCTCTGGCTGCAGCCAAGGGAGGGCAGAGAAGCGGCAGGCTCGACCTCCACCCACCCGTCCTCCTTTCTCCCGGCCAAAAAGAAAGCAGCAGTCAACACAATCTGCACTTTGAAAAGAAAGCAACAATCTGAGCTTTATGGATCCTTTTCCTCATCCAACCCTTTCTTCCCCTATTTACAGACATTGTTGTAAGGGTGGGGCGGGGGGTTTATGAGGAGTGGCTCCAGAGGTATCTGCGGGAGGAGTGGGAGCAAATGGAAGCCCCTTGCTGTGGCCAGGGAATGTGGGCAAAGTGGACTTTTTTCGTCTTTGAAATTGGGACCAAAGCAAAGTGGGGGGGGGGCTCACCCTCTTCCCAGTCAAAGGAGGGGCATCTTTCTTTGCAGAAAAGAGACAGCCCCTCCCCTTATTCCTCCTCTGGCATTTAAAGTGGGAAACGGGGGTGGAGATAAAGCATGAATTTTGCAGTGTGAAGGAGAGCTGAGCCCCCTTCACGCTCCTTTTCCTACAATTGGAAATTGCACAGCCATCCAGAACTTGATGGAGTGCAACTCCCATTGTCCTCTACCCAGCATTGAGAGCTGCAGAGAGAGAGAGGAATTTGGGGAGGGGGTGTCCAACCTGGGGGACCCGGAGCTACTCCTGCCGACCGAGTGGGTGCTCAAGGTATACTGGAGGGGTGGGGGGGACATCAGGTTGAGGCGCTGTGGAAGCCTCTCAGCAGAGGGGCCCACGTCACACGCCTGCCACTCCGCCCCCGTTCTGGAGGTGGGACTGGCTGAGGCTGGTGGTCACGGAGGTCACCGCGCCGTCCACGGACTCCAAAGTCAGCTGCTGCTGCTCTCCTCGCCGGTTGCTCCCATTTGGCGCTGGCCCAATCCGCCGGGTGGAGGATGCTGTTGAGAGAGAGAGAGAGAGAGAGAGAGAGAGAGAGAGGAAACTCGTCCCACCCACCCCCATTCAGTGTCTTCCAGCTGCAGCCCACTTTCATGCTTTCCAGCATTTTCTAGATGAAAATCACAACGCGGGTCCAAGCAATGTCAGAGGGTGCTCGAGACGGCAAAAGTTATGGATCAGGAAGAAGAGACGAGCTGGGGGAGCTGGAACGGTTTGCTTTTGCCTGAGCCGACTGGGAAGGGCAAGACCCTCCCGCTTGGGCTGGAGACAGACCCCTAGCTCATCGCACGGAAGGCCAGTCTCTGTTCACTCCCTGGTGCCCAAAGCCACGTGGAAGGGACTCCATTAGAAGACGGAGCGCCATCCTTCGCTGAAGGTTTTTAAATAGACTAGAGACAGCCATCTGTCGGGGGTGTCCTTTTGCAGAGGGTTACCACAGTGGCATCCTGTGGGGGCTGGACTGGATGGGCCGGGGAGGGGGGGGTCCTTCCAACTCTTATGATCCTAACGCTCCATCACTTCCCAAACTGTTCTCTGTTGCCTTGGTGGCTGCAACTATGAAAGTCTCCAGGGCAACTATAAATTCCCTTTGCCGCTCTCGGTGCTCTCGACACGCTGACGCCAGCCATTTTGTCCTCTGGGAGTGCCCAGGGGCAGGGGGCGGGACCACCCACCCACCCACACGCTAAATCCTACTCTTGCTGTGCGAGGGGCTCGTCTCAAGGACCAAAAATCCAGCCGAGGGGTCTCTGGCAGCCTCTCCGGTCGGCTCAGCTGAGGGGGACGGTTGGGACGGTGTACGAAGACTCACCTGCGTAGGGCGAGGCGCTGACGTCCGCAAAGGCCGAGCGGGCCCTCTCCATCCGGGAAGGAGGGCGGCGGGTCTTCACGGCTGCAGAAGGGGGGCAGAGGCGTCAGTGGGAAGCAGGTAGGGGACGTACCCCGCAACACGCCATCACAGATGAAAACCAGAAAAGGCGTGGCTGAGCACGGTCTAGATGGCAGAGGTCATGAATGAGGGGAAGAGACAATCTGGGGGAGGCTGCGGCCGTTTGCTGTGCCCTGAGCCTGCTGGGAAGGGGGAGAGTGCCTTCCCCTCTTTGTCGAGTTAAAAGAGTGCAGATGGCTTTTACGCTTTGAATTTAAAGTTTGCAGCAGTTGACGAGCCGTGGACAAAGGGATGAAAGCGGGAGGAGGAGAGAGGAACCAGGGCGTTTTAAAAGCAGCTGAGAAAATGGGATGGCAGAGGATTACTCGGCTGTGGGGGGGGGGTCTGGGAACAGGGCGAGGGGGCCCGTTGTTGGGGGAGGCCTGGCCAAAAAGGCAGCCAACCAAGTTCCAGGTGGGTGGAATTCTCTAGGTGTAGTTCTAGGAACTAGAATTTAGTTTCCAATCCATTTTGACGGGAATGCACTTAAAAAATGATGGCCGACCCCTTGCCTCACCTGCAAGCTCCTTCTGCAGGGCCAGGGCCCGCTCCCCGGCCTGCGAGCTCAGCCGTCCCTTGTAGAGAACGCCATTCACGCCCAGAATGTCCACCTCGGTCTGGAAGGAGAACGGAGGCGGCCGTGAGGGGCAGAGAGAGGTCCAAAGAGGCCGCCGTGCTCAGCCCCCCACCCTGCCCCCAGTGAGAGAGAGAGAGAAACATCTCAAGGGACTCGTGAACCCGTATCTTCCAACCACTACACCGCACGGCCTTGGTGCGTGGAAGCCTCTGCCCGCCCACTGCGAGAAGGCTGGGTTTCGCAGGATCCCGCCGGGACATTCTGCCCCCGCCCCCCCGGTGCCTTCCGCGTCCTTCTCTGGGCTCACGTTGTCGTAGGTGAGGGCCGTGGGGTCTCCGTAGGGGTAGACGGTGGCCAGATCCTGGGACCGGGAGATGCGCTTGATGCTGCAGGCCTGGTGGTGGGCCTGGCATTGCCAGCAGGTCTGCGGGGGCAGGTTGCCGGTTGTTTCGTTTGCCTCTGAATCCCTGAGGAGGGGAAGAAGGAAGCCAACGCAGGTGCGCTCAGCCAGCGGGCACAGAATCACAGCCTCAGACCCTTTAGGTGGCCGGGGATGGTGACATCCTCCGCCCCTCCAACCACACCTGCCCCCCCCCCCCGTTTATCTGCAATCTTTGCTGGACCTCTCTCTGCTGGGGAGGGTCTAACCAGAGACCCTGAACAGAGAAGGGGGCTGTACTGGGCCCCTTCCAACTCTCGGATTCAGTCCTTCCATGCAAAGAAACAATGTCACAGATCCCGGTTTCCCACCTTGTGTTGGTTTTATCACACGGAGGAAAGCGTGTTTCTAAATCCAGTGTGAGAATAAAGCTATATCCCAGCTGCTGGACTGCAAGTCCCAGCAGCCCTGGCCAACAAAGCTAGTGTTGAGTAATGCTGGAGGAGGAAGTCCAACGACATCCAGAGCGTTGCCCGATTCCTTTCCCTGGCCTAAATCCAGCTACAGCAGGGGTCCCTCAGAGAGAGAGGGGTGGCACCTGGCGAGTGAGAACGGGAGGTGGGCACTGCTGGCTGTTTCAGGGCCCTTCTGCAGACGCACAAGGGGTGCGGGGAGGCTGACCCCGTGCAGAACACAGGGAGTAAACAAAATGGGAAGACTCCACCCCAGTCCCTAGGAATATCCAGCCTTGTGGGAGAATTCAGAAGGGCCAAGGATGGTGATCTTTCGCTGTTCCCACACTGGATGATGCCCTCCCCACTGCAAGCCACTTGCTCCCCCCTTTTTTCTCCCCCCCCCCACCGCCACCCCACTTCCCTGAACCATTGCCGCCCCATGGCAGCTTCCTCACTTCCTCTGCGGCCGTGCCAGGTATTCGTAGCCGTTGGCACTGGCAGGACGAGGCCTCAGGGTGGCCTTCCGGACTGTGATCATGTGTCTGGAAAGAAGGAGAGAGGGTGAGCCTGAGAGAGCAGGTCCCTGGCCCCCTCCCATGCCCCTCTGCAACAGCCCCCCACCCACAAAACATACCCCTCCAGCTGCCCCAGTTTGGCTGGGACAATCCTGACTAATCCTTCACCATCCCACATTTTCAGCTGCCTTCAAATGTCTCGGTTTCTCTCTCCTCCTCCCACTTTCCCCCTTTCTCCTCAGTTTATTCCAATTGCTGCAAAGTGAGTTCAAAGTGCAAAAGTAGTCCCTACTCAATCAATTCAGCAATGGGGAGGGGAGAGAAACAGGTGGAGTCTTGACCCGCTGTGATGTTCCTCAGCCGCACACAGCCCACTTTTCATCTATGAGATGTGGGGGGGCCTGCAACAGCCAGAAAGGTCTCTCTCGCTACTCACGGCCCGGTCGCCATGGTCACTGGCCGGTCGCAGGAGATGCACTTCACTCTCTCAAACAGCTGCCTGCAAGACAACCCAGCAGAACAAGTTGTCCCCGGGATGGAGGCTGTGCCTGCCTCCATAGGGATGTAGTTTCCTGTCCTTTCAACCTGGTATCACCCGCTCCGACTAGCAGTCGAGGCTGTCCAGAATTTCAGGATCAGGGTTCTTGGCTGAACCCTGGGTTCACCCTTAGCTGGGTTCATCCTTGAGGCTGAACCCAGGACCTTCCACAGAGGAACAAAGGAACCTGCTTTATACTGAGGAAGATGTCTCATCTACTCTGAATGGCAGCTCTAGTTGGCCCCAGGGGGCACCCCCCTGGCCAGCTTGTGGCTCTCCTCTGACCCCTAGCATCCCAGAGAGACACAGCTTCACCCTCTAGAAGATGCAGCTCTCTCTCTCTCCCTCCCTCCTCTGTGCAAAGCAGCTCTTCCAGAGGTGGCTTCCCCAGCCTCAAATTTTGGAAATTTCGCTCCTTTTCCCTTTGAATACAACACCCAGGATCCCCCCACCAGCATCTCTGCTCCCTCAGTGCCCAGCTGGTGCTCTGCTCCTTTTGCAAGACTCACTTCTTGAAGCCAGCGGCACTGTCTGCATCAAACCGGGGCCCCTCACTCAGGTATTTCTTGATGAACTGCCAGACCCCCTCCAGCTGTCGGTTCAAAGGGTCCAAGGCCATCCGGTCTAGCTGGAGGGGGAGATGTGAGGAAACGGTGAGTGGATTTGACTCCAGGAGGAAAAGAGAGCAAGGGGGGGGAGGGAGAGAGAGAGACGGAGGGTGGGCCTCTTGGCTGGAGGAGAAATGCAGGTGCTTCACAGTCTTGCAGGACATCAACATGGTGCTGGGATGGAGCCCCCAAGAAGCACCGCTGGAGAGAGCCGGTTACCTTGCAGTCCATGTCAGTGAAGAGCTTCTCCAGCACCTTCTGCCAGTCCTTGTCCTGGAGGGACATCTTCTGCAGGAGGTCCTGCATCATCTCACTGAGCTGGGTGGTGGCCAACTGCAGCTCCCCGTGGTTGACCTTCGCCTCCAGGGCACTCTTGTCAGCTTTCTGGGGGAGATGATGGGGCATTAGGTTGCTCTCTGCCCAGCAGGAAGGAAGAGGAGGGTGTGCAGTGGGAGAGGAGGAACCCCTTGGACCCGGGGGGAAACGCCACCCTAGCCTCCTGAGGATGAGCTGGCACGGGAAGCTGGATCTCCTTACGATTGCTCCAGATCAACAAACTGGGGTGGGGTGGGATCAGAAAAGTGGGCTTTGAACTGGAGCCCCCCTCCTTTTTTCCCTCCCAAACAGCTACCGCAGCTTTAACAACTACATTTCAAACAGAAATTCAATAGCTGGAGCTCTTTATGGCAAACAAGGACAGTGGAGAACTCCAGAGCCTGGGCACATTAGTTTTGGGGGAGAGAACGACAACTCCCACAGAATTTCTCCTCCAAAAATAATTATAACAACCACAACACCAGGAAAGCTGATCTTGTAACAGAAGTGCTGGTCAGTGTTTGGCACCAAAAGAACTCTTAGGGAGACCTGGAACTATACCCAGTTCAAGAATGGAACACGCGCACGTACCACCGGCCCCCTCACTTACCACATTCATCTCCTCCTGGATCAGGGCTTTGTCTGCTTTGGTGATGTCCAGCTGTTCCAACATCATGCGCATGGCCTGGGGAGGGAAACAGAGGCCATGCTTCAAACCTTCATGGGACCTCTTGGCTACTCACCATGCCAGTCCCCTAGTCCTGGCAACAGTCCATCCCATGGCCTGAACCCCATGGGGGGGCAGAGGCTGAGGGAAGAGTTTTGAGGGTCTCCAGGCTCCAGGGCTTTGGCAACACTCAGCTACTTTCCATACCAGAAGCAACAGATGGGCAACCTTTGGGCCTCCAGATGCTTTGGACCGCGATGTCCACACTCCCTGAACACTGGTCATTCAGCCTATGGATTCCGGGAGCTGAAGTCCAAAACATCTGGAGGACCTACAATTGCTCAGACCTCATCCATAGTTGCTAGGCTGCCATGTCAGTGAAGCAGTGAGTCCACGCTGGACTTCAGTCAGAATGGTAAAGGAAGTCTCCGTGATGTTTGACTCCATTCCCTAAATAGGTTCAGACTAGACCGTCCTTTTCAATTTTCGTACTAAAACCCAGGGCATTTTTACTGTGTCGGTGACAGGAGAGCCACCAGCCCCCCTTTCTAGGCACTGTAGGGTGTGGGTGCATAAAAATGAAAAGTAGCGCTTCTTTAGAACTGGATTTATGCAACTCATCTCAACACCTGGATCTTTGGGATTCCACCGTTAACACCCAGCATCAAATGGGGTGCTTTTAGACCAGGTGAGAGAAGCCAGAATGCTGGGCATCAATTTGTCACATATCGTTTTTCAGAGCTTGGAAATGCAATATACACCAAGCAGCCCTCTGGCCACCAACCCTCTCTCTTCAGTGAAATTTGGGGACGGCCATCCAGCTTCCAGGGCTCTCTGTTGGTGTTGGGAGTACACGAAGGGAATTTGTCTCCCTCAAAATTAGCGTTTCAGTTTCAGGAATTGGGGACCCTCAGCAGATCTTAGAGGCCTGGGAAGGGGACGCACAGTGGAAAGAGGCACAACCCCTGCTGGCCAGAGAAACCAAACACCCCTCCATAGCCAGGGAAAGGTCTCCCTCAACCCCATTGCCTTCTTCCTTCCCTTGCCTCCTTGTCCCACGGAATCGCCCTGGAATTGCTCCCGTCCCCAGAAGCACCACTCACTTCCATGTCTGACGTGCTCTTGGTCAGCCTGTCCACCCCTCTCTGCAGCTTCTCGCACTGTTCCTTCAGCTTCTGCACCTGCTCCATCGTGCCTTGCAGAGACTCCCTCCTCTGTGGAAAGCAAAGGGAAGAAGAAGCTGGGGGAACCAGTGCCCACAGACGTGGATGCCACGCCATGCCCACCCGGCACAGGGATGGGGTGCTGAGAGGTCATGCCCTCTCCATCCACTTCCATAAAAACCTCTCCTAGACTCTGCCCACAGTCTTCACCAGCATCCATCCCTTAATGAGGACTAGAACCTTGCAGAATACAGCGTGTGTGTTAGATCTGAGATACAGCTGGACGGACATGCCCTGGCCGTGAGCTGTTCGCCTTGTGCAGGATGATGCCCTTCCTTCAGCCCAGATCCCACATTCCTTTCCCAGTGAGCCATGCAAGCAAAATCAGTCCCACAGCTGTGCTCCTGAGGCTGCAGCAAGCAGAGTCTGGACATTTGAGAAAAATAGGAGCCTCTCTGATTTTATTCGGCCTATCTACTGGTATTTCCTGGGACAGGGTGAGGGTGACCACATGTGGTGAGAACAGGAACCCGCATTAAGAAACAGAGGCTATTCGTCACTGGCCCTGTCACTCTGGTCAACTAGGAGCAATAAAAAGGGCAGGAAACTTTTAACTAAGGGCACAGTAACCCTCCAAAGCCTCAGGGTTGCTTTTTCTGATCACAGTGGACCTCTGCTGCAGCCACTGCATTTAATCTCTACATGAGTCTTGGGTGAGAAGGAGGATCAGCAAATGACCAGTTTCAAAAACACCAGACAACACTGATATCTCTGGAATGCAATGATTCAGCAGCAGTGTGGTCTGAATTTCAAAGATAAAAAATAAACAAATGAGCACGAGGTGGCAATTCAAGACTGCAAAGGCCAGTGTGGATTAGAAAGCAGCTGATACATTCATGAAAATAAGATAGCACTCTTTTAGGTTATAAAGCACCTTTGGCATTTTCTTCTTATTTTAAAGTTTTGCTGTGGTTTGCACTGTCAGGAGACCCCCTTCTCTTTGCAGAAAGTTAATATATTCATTATTAGATGGTTTCAATTAATACTTTAAAATGAACCTTCTCTTGGCCTGAATTTCAGCCGTTCCCTAACTCTAAATGACAGAAGTCCAGTTTGCGTGCAACTTTGTCACCTCTAACAAACAGAACAAATAAGTGTTGGTTCCTTGCTGATATAATGCCTAGGAATGAAGAATGAGTGTGTTGCTAGTATATACAGTTGTCAAGTATTATCAAAACATTAGAGCTATTCACGACTGCTGCTTGCTATTCCAATTTGTATGTCCCTGGAACAAGAATCCGGGCAAGGGCTGGGCTTCTGATGCCTTTGGCTTGTACATGCCCCCCCCCCCATTTGCTCCTGCTACTGGCTGGCCTGCATGGATGCACTGATAAGGGGAGAGCAGAGTCCCTTCCGGAGAGCCCCCCACCCTCCCCAAATCACCTGCTCGTCCTGGCGCTGTATCCTGTCCATCCGCTCTTTCAGCAACTGCAGTTCGGGCAACGTCTCCGAAACGGCTGGGAACAGAGAGAAGAAAGAAGGAAAGTCACCTCTGCCTGGACCTGAACTGGTGGAATCTGCAGTGATAGCAACAGAGGGTGCCTCTGAGCATGCACAGAGGGCATTTTTGCTCCTTTGGCCCTGGGGTTCTCTTTGTGGCTGGGCCCTGAGCCAACCCTTTTAGCTAAAAGCTGTTCTTTTAGGATCAAGAAATGAGGAGGAAACCTCCTGTTTTCTTCCACCTTACTGGGCCAGCACCTCCGGATCGGAAGGTGTCAAACCCAGCCGGGTTGCCTTTCCTGTCCCGTGTCCACTCAGTTCAGTTCAACCCCAGCAGGAAAAGGCAGCCAGGGGCTGACCTCAGCCTGCCCCTTGCTCTTCCCGGGGCCTATGGAGAGCCCCTGAGCCTCGTTCCAAAGAGGGCGCCCGGGTCTCCTCACCTCCAAGCCCCGTCTGCTGCTTCAGCTGCGCCTCCAACTGAGCGATCTGGGCGGTGAGCGCCTCATGCTTCTCGGGCAGCTGGCCCAGGACAGCCAGCACCTCCCGGGAGGTCTTCTCTCGGCCCTCCTTCTCCTTCTCTGAAAAGCTCTGCAACACAGTCACGCGCGCTCTCTCTTTCTCTCCCACTCGCCGGAGGCAACAAGACCCTTTCTCCAGTGGCCGTTCACAGGGGAAACAGCTTGTCCAAATCTTGAGAAATGGCTCTGTTTTGGACTGCACCTCCCAGAATCCCCTACTGCACAAAGCAAATTTTGTATCTTTCACCCACATTTTCCCCTCCCTGTCTCTTTTGCAAGGTTTTCAGCATCTCGTTCCGGGGGTCTCCTGAAAGATGGCCACCCTGCTCTGTGGATCTGCTCCCTGCCCTCCACAGCAGAATCCCCATCCCATCCGCTTCCCTCTGCTCCCCACCTTGCCAGTGAGCATCTCACAGAGGGAGCTCCAGCGGACCAGGTCTGAAGCATCTGGGCCCACGTCGTCCTTTCCCTTCACTTCAACCTGAGAGGAAGAGAGAAGCAGAGCCTGTCCCTGAAGGAGTCTCAATGCTTGGAAAGTTTCTGGCTTTGGACTATGAGTCCCAGAATCCCCCTACCCAAAATGGCTGCTGCAGTCACAAAAGAGCATTTTTCTCCCCAAGCTGTGAGCACCACCACTAAAAAGACCCTGCCCTTGTTCACCTCTCAACCTAAATTCAGAAGGGATTCATACCCAGCCAAGAACCTCTGAAAGGATTCTCACGTTGGTGCAGGTTGGGGTTCCCCTTCCCCAGCCCTCAGTACTCATTTATCCTGCTCCCCCGCCTGCTCTGTTCTCTGCAGCATCCAGAACGGATCAGGACCAACGGAGGGTAGTAATCCTCGCTGCAGGAGAGTAAAGAGGGCTGAAAACGAGCAGGACAGAGGAGCCGGGGGTGGAAATTGGGAGGCATGTGTTTCTGGGTGGGAAGGGTACCAAACTAGCCACGAGGGGGAGGGTGGGATAGTGGTTAGAGCCAAAGCATCCCTCCCATCAGCTTCCCAAGGGGCAGGGGGTCCACTCACCAGTTGCTCCCGCATCGCTTCCAACATGCTGGTCTTCCGGTCCAGTTGCTGGAGTTGCTCTTTCATTTCCTCAACACCAAGCTAACAATGAAGAACAGACTCTGAGCATATGCAAAGTGCATTCCCCCAGCTGCTAAGTCATGTCACCAGTTGGTTCCTGTGTTCGTGGCAGTGGTGAGTTGGCTTCAGACTTTCTGAATTTTACGACAGCTGTTTCTGAGGCGCTGAACCTGATTTCCGAATACAGAATTCAGCACTCTGGACAGAGCTTTTCGGGGTCCAGTCTAAAACTCGGAGAGGATTCCCTGCCTCACTGACATGGGGAGCCAACAGCTGCCACAGATGAGGCCTTTGCGCACTTTGATTTGCACAGAAGGCCCCCCAAACAACCAGAGAAAATGGTGGGCAGGCGGCACCTTCTGCACCCCAGTTCTTCCCAGTATCTCCCTGTAAGGAATCAGCCTCAGGCTTGGCTTTCTTCTGCCACCCCCACCCCCCCATGAGATGCTGCTGGGTCTGGGTGTTTGTTTTTTTGCTGTTTTTGTTTTGGACTCATGCACACTTGAAGGGGAAAAAGTGGTCCCCATTTCCATCCAAGAAGCCCTCCCTCCTGCTGGGGGAAGGTTGTAGTATTTACTACTCACTTTACTAAAGCTGTTTTTCAGCTGGCCCAGCTCCTCCTCGACGCTACTAGTGGCAGCTCGGAGGGAGCAGATGTTGCTCAGCAGATCCTGCAGGGTATTCATGGCCTAAAAGCAGGAGCGGGGAGAAGGTAAGAATGAAGCAGTGGGGGCAGTTGCTGTTTCTTTTCTTGCCTTTTTAATCTGTGGAGGTCATATCTCCACCACTTCACAAGGCTTGCTGCCTTACTCTCCTTGCTATGACCTGGCAAGTGTTTTGGAGATACCATAGCAAAGTGGCAAAGTATTAGGGGGCCACGGCTTGGCAACCATCAGAAAAGCGGCCAAGGAACAGAAAGAGGGTGGGAGGATGAGAGAAGCAAAAAAGGAAAGGGAGAAGAAGGGAGTTGGCCATCTCCCTCCGGAAAGGGGGCTGCCTCACCTTGGTCATCCCTTCTTCGTTGACCTCCATCTTCTTCTTCAGCTGCATCAGCTGCCACATGTCCTGGGCGGGCCGGGCGGCCCCTTGGGTCCGGGCCAGCAGCTGGGCCGTGTCCGGGGCGTCGTTCAGGAAACTCAGCCGCCTCTCGATGGCCGAGATCCTCTCGTGCATCTGGTGGAAGATGGAGCTGGATTTCTTGGCCACGGGGACAGCCTCGGAAGATGGAGTCGCAGAAGCCGGGAGGGCCGAGGCCGGCTTGATGAAGTCCATCTCATCGTCCGTGATTTCCCTCTTCACCTCGCTCAGGTGGAGGTAGTCCAGGATGCTGTGGAGGAACAAGTGGAGGGCGTTGAAGTTGACGTGGCCCAGTTCAGGGGTCCCGATGGCCAAGTTGACCAGCTCGGCGAAGGAGACAACGCGGCTCATGGCTCCGTTTTCCCCCTCCGGTGGCCGCCAGCTCCGGGGATCCAGGCTACAGGTCCCCCACGGGCCTTCTCGAGGCAGAGGGGGTTAAGACAAGTTGCCCTAGGGACAGAGCAATCGCAACACAGGCCGGCGAGTGCCGCGTTAATAAGTCACTGCCCCGGCCACCTGATCGCTCCGAAGAGCGCATCGGGCTTATGGCTCAGAGTTCTGCCCGGCACGGAAAGTTTCCGAGGGTTGCTAGGAGATCCTGGAACACGGGGAGATCTGGAAGGTGGACGAGGCGAGGAACACGCTGGGCTGGTCGTGAGTCACTTGTGTGCCTTGGGCAGGAGCCAAACCGGCCACATGGTCGGACGGCATCCCAGCCAAGAAGGGACGGAGCTCTCGGAGGGAACGGGGAGCTGATCTAGTCACAGAGGGAAAGCGAAGGCTCGGCAGCCAAAGTCCCTCCACCGCCGCTGGTAAAAGGAGACTCACAAAGGCACCCGGTTTGGGGCAGAGACACTCCCCAACTTCTCTGTAACCCCACCAGATCCCAGTATCGCCTTTGGAGGGATCCCAGACCCCGTCCCCTCCCACCACCGCTTAAGCTGGCAAAGAAATGGATCGGTTCGCCAGCCAAGTTATTCCGCGGCTGAGTTTAGCTGCACCTGAAAAACCCGCCATCAACCAAAGCAACACCGAGAAGAGCGGCGGCTCAACCTCACAGCGATTCGGAGGGCCGTCTAGGCAGGCAGGGGGACTTCTGCCGCCATTTCCTGTGTTTCTTTTATGGCATTCTAGGAGCAGAGTGGCCGCCTGAATGTAAATATTCCCTTCCAAGTTTTATTTAAACTGCAGACAAGCTCTGCCTTCAGAGATCTTCCATCCCTTTCTGCTTTCTCAGCCTCGGGAAGTTACCGACCCAGCGGTTCAAAACGAGCCTGGAGGCTCCCCGGGGGGGGCTGTTGTCTAAGGGGGCCTCCTGACACGTAAAGGCCTCCTGCAGGAGACTCAGAGACTCAGGTCACTCCCACGCTAGACTGGTACAGCGCGACAGGACGGGGCACCACCGGCCCCAGGCGGATTCGGATTCGGATTCCCATCCAGGCTTCGCTCTGCTTCTCCGCGCCCTCCCTCCCCCTACACCGCGAGAGGCGGATGCGCGCGCAGCCCTTCCCCTCCCCTCCCCTCCCCTCCGCGTCTGGCCGCGCCCCCTCGCCCGGTGGCCACGCCCCCGCGCTCGCCCGGGCGCCGAGCGGGGGAGAGCGACGCAGAGCCCGGAGCAGCCAGACGAGACCCGCCGGGCGGCCCCGCGCTCCGTCCCTCCGCCCTCCCTCCGCGCAGCCGCCGGCCCGGCTCCGTCAGGTGGGAACCGGCCGCCCCCTCCCCTCCCTGCCCCCGTCCTCCCCGCTTCCGACCCTCCCGCCGCCGCCGCCGCCGCCCCCCGCCGGCCCCCGACGAGCGGCTCCGGGGGGGGCTCCGCGTCTCCCTCCCCCTCCCTCCCCCTCCCCGCGCGGTGCATGCTGGGCGTTGTGGTCTCTGGGGCGGCGGGGGGAGGAGGGAACAGCCTCGGAACAGCCGCCGTGCCGTCGGTGGAGGGGCGAGGAGCGGCGGGGGCGCGGGTCCGAATCCCCCCTTGGGGCGCTCGAGGGGCCCGGTGGGGTCAGGGCGAGGGACCCCCGCGCTCTCTCCAAGGCCAGGGGTTGGCACCGCGGCTCCTTCGCCGCCTGGCAGGGATGATGGGAGCTACAGTCCAGCAACGTCGCTGTAGTCCGGTCCCCAAAGAGCCCCCCGGCCGCCGCCCCCCGGCCGTCGTTTCCTGTGCCCTATGAGAAGGGTCCCGCTTTTGCAGCGCGAGGGTGGCGAGTCGTGACCCTCCAGGTGCTGCCGAACTACAACCCCCATCAGCCCTCAGCCTGATGGGAGGTGAAGGCCCGGGAAACATCTCGAATCATCCGGAGGGGCACGAATTGCCCCCCCCGCGCCCCCTGTCTGCTTGCGCAGAGGGACCCACGGGATGCTCCCCTCTGCAGGGATGCGGTGGGCGAATTTAAGATCCGGCCTGCGTTCCCTGAAGGCACCGGATCCCACCTGGTCTTGGAAGCTAAGCAGGACCGGCCCTGGTTAGTCCCTGGAGGGGAGACCGCCAAGGAATGCCAGGTGCCGTAGCGTATGTTTCAGAGGGTGGGCCTGGCAAAGCCGCCTCTGAGGCTTCCCTGTCGAAGAAACCCCTGAGAAATTCATGGGGTCGCCAGAAGCCAGTGGGCGACTCGAGGGGCCGCACGCGGGCGCGCGCACGCGGGGAGGCGGCCCGGAGGAAGGCAGGGGGCGCGAGCCGGAGGGCGGAACCGGAGCCGCCGGAGCCGCCGCCGCGCCGCTTTGGCGGAGCTCTCCAGGGTGCTGAAGCTGCCTTGTTGCGGTTTGGGGCTCAGGCCCCTTCCAGGACTCCGGTAAAGTTCAGGCTAAAAACCAGAGCAGGTGCACAGGCAGGGTGGGAGCCGCCCACGGCCGGCTCTCTGGGGCAGCTACCCTCAGGATCGGGCAGGTGGGCCGGGTTTTAAAGCGGGAGAGCGGCGGTGCGTTTGTCTTGTTTCCGGCATCCCCGGGCTATGCTGTGGCCCCGGTGGGACCAGAACCCAGGACCAGGTAGGCCTTTGGTCCTCTCCGCGTCAGGACTCTTCCGGTGCTGTGCTTTTGCCCTCCCACCCCCAAGCGGGGAGCCTGTGGCAAAGTAACCCCCAAACCTGGAAGTTTCACAAAGCGTTTGGATTGTCATGGCGCTTCAGCTGGTCTGAATTTGGAATGGAGATTCCACCTGGATTCTAAGAATCAGGAGGATTGTCTTCTGTAGCCCAGGGATTCTCCAGGAAGGATCTGAATGTCTCCCCCAGCCCCCACATTTAAGGATCTTGTAACACTTTGGCCAGAAGAAATTGCTGTGTTGTCAGTGGAGGAAGAAGAGGGGTGGCAGCTGGAATCGGTGAGGAAAAAATAACCCTGGTGAATAATGGACGGGGTCCTGCGTGTCTTGAGCTGGTTCTATTGCAACGCCTTGCAGTCCCCTGATTTCTGAAGGGGTGTGCGCATGAACAGCAGCCGGGGTCTGGAACAGGTCCCCTGCCAGTTTGCTCCTACCTGAAGACCGCCCAGGTGTGTCTAAGGATTGGCAAGAAGAGGCACTGCTTTTGTATTACGCCGTTCTGCACATATGTAGTCTGCCCAACAAACTGGACCAAGAACACGCATGCACTGACTTGCAGGATCGGGCCCCTGAGAAGTCAAGAGGGACGCACAGACTCAGCCATTCACTCCCACCTGCACCCGCCCTGTTGATTTCTGTGCAGGAAAAGTGTCAAAGTGCCAAAATGTGCGGAACTTCGTTGGCCTCCCTGGCAGGTGTCTTCTGCTGGGCGGCCTTCTGTTCAAGGGAGGGCTGGGATGGCGTTTTCCTGCATGGCAGATGGGGGTAGGACTGGATGGCCCCTGGGGCCTCTTCCAGCTTCTAGGATTCTGTGACTATAGGGCTGACCCCCTTCCTGGAAATGGGGGTTGCAAGTGGGCCTCCAGTCACCAATCTCCTTCCCCCCTCCCAGCTTTAGCCTCTTTGTTTTGCTTCTAATGGTGGGCACAAGCATCCCCCTGCTCCTCCTCCTCCTTGTCCAGCTGCGGCGTCTGGAGGGTGCCCAGGAGATGGGGGAGGGAGTCTGGAAGGTGCTGCCCCCCCCCAGCGTGAGTGCCAGGGCTCTAAGGTTTCTGAAACGGAGGCACCAGGGAGTCCATTTCAGGATCGTGTTTCTCTCTCTGAGCTTTCTGAAGGCATCAGGAAACCAGCTGAGGAGTCTTGAGTTAGACATAACTTTGAGGGGGAGAGGGAGAGAGCCCCCCAAATCCCCTTCCTTGCTCCACTGAGGTGCTCTAGGGGAGCTGCCTCACCCAGCCCTGAAGCCGGAGTCTTTCCTCTGCCCTTGGTCATCCCCTTCAGCCCCCTGCCTGCCCCGTGCTAGCCTGCTAGTCCCTCTGGGATTCACCCCCTCCCCACGGCTCTTACAGAGGGAGCGCTGCCTTTCCCGGTATTGGCACGTCCAGGAAGGTGTGGTTGCTGCCCCCGAGAAGTGCCTGGGGAAGGGGAGAGAAGGCTTCCCTGTGCTGTCCTGCTAAATGTGGTGGGGTCCAGGAATTCACCTTGGTGGGGGGGGGCACCGTTTAGGGCCATGCCCATGATCTGGGAAATCCGGGTGGCAGCGATTGCTCCTCGCCCCTCTGAATAAACCTTCCGGCCCTTCGGCAGTTCTTCCACTTCATGTCCACTGCTTGTATAGGTTGTGCAGCTGGTGCCCGGCCTCCTGGCGTTGAACAGATCTTTGCTTGTTGCTTTTACTGCTGCTGCTGCCGCGAGTGTATGGGAGAGATGGCCTTTGGGTGCCCAGCGAGGTGCCAGGGGTAAGAGCAGCTGTCTTGGTTGCTCAAGCCGTGCTCTTCCTCCTTTAGGGAGATGTTTATGGCGGTGGGAACAGTGCCAGGCGGCCTCCCTGCTTCCAGGCTTCTGGCGCCCACCCCAGAACGGTGCTTTAGGATGTGTTCCTCATGGATTCCCGCACTGATGAGGGCAAAGGCACAGTTCCCCTGAGGGTGACATGGATCTCCACACAGGACCCCCAAGCAGGAGCCCTTGAGCCCCAAAACCCGACACAGCAGCCAGTGTGGAACATGTGCTTCCAAATAAATTTTCCATACCACGAGGACTAGAAGCTTCTTTGAGGAAGATCCGATGGTGTGAATCTAGGCTGAAATGAAAAGGCCGCCACATTTACACCTCTGAAGGCCACCTTGGCGTCACCCAGGAGCTGGAACAAAGCTTCTGAGAAAGAAACCGGGTATTTTTCAAACCATCCCCAGACGTTTCCTCCCAAGGGGCCACTTTAGGTTTCCAAGGAACTTGGCTGCAGCCAAGGGGAAACTCTGCTTTCCCAGAAACTGTTTAAGATGCCACGGCAGTCTGACACTCCTCCTCCCCCTCTGAACGTCCACCTCGCGTTCCCTGCCAGCATTGGAGAAAACTCTGAAGAGGAGCTGTGCCTGCAACGCCCCCCCTTCCAGGAGTCTGGCAGCTCCATGGCTTCTCTCTCACCTCTGGACTGACACCTCGGGGGCCAGGAGCTGGACTGTGGCAAGTGGATGGTTTTTCCTTGGACCGTCTTTGACCCGGACTCTTTGGAAGGATGGAGTGATGCCAGACCAGCCTCCTCTTCTTCCTCTCCCTCGGTCCCGCTTCTGTCCCAACCGTGGATGCCAACAGCGCTTAGCCGGTGCAAGAGAGCTGGGCTCCGTTTGCCTGCTGCAGGATGGAGGCCAGGCCCTTGGCAACGAGTAGGAGGGCCCAGAGGGGCCTGGCTCACAGTGGGGCTTTCCCTGGGGGATTTTTCTCGGCAGTGAGAAAGCAGCAGTGTGCGTGTGTGTGTCTGAACAAGGTGCCTTTGTTCCAGAGAGCTGAGCCAAGCTCCGCAGTCCAGCTGGCTGCAGGAGGTCTGCGTGCCTGCGTGGGTTTAGGTCAAGGAGCTTGAGGACGCATGAATGGGCAGCCCTGCTCATCTGCGTTTGGAGGGAACACCGGCAGGCTCACCCCCCCCCACATCGTTCCTTGGAGGGAGGCTGCAAGGAAGCTGGGGAGGCCCAGGGCCAGTGCTTTCACGGGGAGCCTCTTTGCCAGGAATTTGTTAGAGAAGACGGAGCCTGAGTTCTCCGGCTCTCACCCAAGTGCTGTGGTCGCCCCTGCCTCTTGTTCCTTCCCATGATGGCAGCCTCTGCGTGTGTGAGTTTGTTTGTTTTTTTCCTAAGTACATCACGTGGCCAGGCACTGATCACATGGCGGAAGGTGCTCTGTGGTGAGGGAACCTCAGACTGCTCTTCTGTGACGACAGGCTGGCTGAGTGCAAGGCCAAGAGGCAAGTGGGCGATGGGAGGGCCGAGAAATGGTTGGTCTTCCCTGCTTGGCCTGGCCAGTTCCATTCTGATGCTTTGTGCTTGGAAGCTCTGCCGCCCCGGGCCTCCCTCTGTGCAGCCAAGCGGGAGTGGGAGGAAACCTGCATGTGGCATAGGGCAGGACTGGGGGCGTCAGAGGAAAGCAGTGGGTGCCACTAGGAGGCATCCCTTGCTGCAGCCAGTGGATGTGGAGCTGACTGCTGGAGGTGGCGTTGGGTGTGATTTCCATCTGCCCAGTCTCCCTTGCTCAGAGATTGCTGCCAGATTCCTCATGCCCAGGTAGACTTCACCAGGAGAGGCATTTATGACCATGAGGAGGGAGATAAAAGGGCGGTATACCCAGGTGCTGGGAAAATATGGTTTTCCTAGCGCCAACTGGCACTGCCTGCTGTTTGGAATCATCTTGGACTAGTGCCATTGGAGGGGCCTTCTAGCAAGGGATTGTGCCATCCCGAGCATCTCCTCTTGAAATAAGCTCCCTGGGGCGCACCTGGACCTGGAGAGGGCATGTCTCTAGGAGTGGGTGCAGCTGGGCCCTGCCTTTTGAGCACCCCGTCCTCCACAGCAGCTGTGCAACAAGCCTGGGTGGTCTGGATCAGTGGGTGGCACCCCCCTTACCCAGGAGAGGAGAGGTCCCGTGCCCACTAAACCTTGCGTTTCTTCAGAAAGTTTTCAAGTAAGACTTTTGGACTGTCAGGAACCGGCAGGCCCTCCCTAGGAGGAATTCCTGCTGAGAAAAGCGTTCTGCGAGTGCCTTGAAACAAAAGGAGGAGCAGCAGCTGCTGGTTCTGGCGAAGGGGGCCTGAGAGGAGAGAGGGGGGCTGGCAGGGGTGGTGCTGGGAAGGCAGAGAGCAGAAGCAGCTCTTGGACATGCCCTGCTCTCTCGGCTTCTTCTTTTCTTGTCACGGCCTCTGCAGCTGGATGATGGGCCTTTGCGTTCCCTGATATAGGAGACCCACCCGGCCTTGCCTCTGGGGATCCCCACGAGATTTGCCTCGTGGCTCTGGACTCTCCAGCCATCTCCCTCACATTGTCCCTGCCTTTCCTGGAGGTTTAAGATTTATTAGTTTTAGCAGAAGACGTAAACAAACCAACCCATAACCACAGAAGAATCATAGAATCATAGAATCATAGAAATGTAGAGTTGGAAGAGACCACACGGGCCATCCAGTCCAACCCCCTGCCATGCAGGAACACCCTCAAAGCACTCCCAACAGATGGCCATCCAGCCTCTGCTTAAAAACCTCCAAGGAAGGAGACTCCACCACGCTCCATTGAGGCAGCAGATTCCACTGCCGGGCAGCCCTGACGGTCAGGAAGTTCTTCCTGAGGTTCAGGTGGAATCTCCTTGCCTGCAGCTTGAATCCATTGCTCCTTGTCCTGGTCTCTGGAGCGGCAGAAAACAAGCCCTCTCCCTCCTCTACATGGCATCCCTTCAAATATTTAAACATGGCTATCATGTCCCCTCTTAACCTTCTCTGCTTTGGTTAGACCTCATCTTGAATACTGTGTCCAGTTCTGGGCACCCCAATTCAAGAAGGACATGGTCAAGCTGGAGCAGGTCCAGAGGAGGACGACCAAAATGGTGAAGGGCCTGGAAGCCAAGCCCTATGAGGACAGACTTAGAGAGCTGGGTATGTTCAGTCTGCAGAAGAGAAGGTTAAGAGGGGACGATAGCCATGTTTAAATATTTGAAGGGATGCCATGTAGAGGAGGGAGAGGGCCTAAAAGACGCGTCTCTTACGCTAAACCCCACTCTAAACACTTACGCTAAACACTGCACTCATTAACATGCAAAGGAACTCTCACCCCCCCATACCGCCTGTAATGAAAAAGAAAAGTTAATTAATTTCCCACATCTTTTCTACTTCCTAGAGTTACTAGTAATCCTAACTGTAGACTATTTCATCATTAGATTTCTTACTACTCAAAAATCCATAAATGGTCAAAAAAAAATCTTCAATTGATCTATTTTTTTAAAATCTCTGTCAATTTTGCAACTTGGGCAAGATCTGTGACTTCAGCAGAGCATTCTGCCCCATCTTTCTTCATTCCAGGCCTGCCGAGAAGGATGTCCAGCGACCCTCCCCCCCCGTACCCGGGGGGCCCGTCAGCCCCGCTCATAGAAGAGAAGGACGGTTCCCCTTTCCCTGCAGGTGAGGTGGTGGCCGGGGGGGGGGGTGGAGGGGAGGGAGACTCAGGTGGTCTCCTGCCGGACACCGGAGAGGGAGGAAGAGTACTGGTCGGTTGCTTGTCCCCCAGGGGCCTAAGGGCCCCGAGGTTGTCTTTCACCTGGGTTTGCGCCAGACCCACACCTTTACAGTCCCCCAACCCACAGTCCTTCGCCAGGATCGGACACAGAACACATTCATTTTTTTATTACAGCCCTTGTAGCCTCCCTTCTAGCCAAGGTTGTGAGAGCAGCCTGTAATAACATCGGCTTCGACAGTTTAAAATATAAAGCAGTAATAAAGAATGTACAGCTGAGCAACTCATCAGGCAATCTAACAGGTTGCTCCTCTCTCTCGCTGTGCTCCCCCAGGAAGAGCTTCGCCTGCCATGGTGCCGCCGCCTATGGACGCTGGGCCCCCGCCATACGAACCACCCCCACTGCAGCCGGGCTTCATCCCCCCGCCCATGTCGGCCGAGGGCACGATGCCCTACATGCCGCCGCCGCCCGGTGAGTGGGGAGCGTTGGGCGGGAACGGGGGAGCCTCTGTGCTCGTAGTTGTATCCGCAGCTTAGAGGACCTAGTTCGAGGATGGATATGGCTCTTGGAGAATTTGGGGTTGGGGAGCCAGACAATTCTCCGCCTCTCCCCCCTCCCCCTTTGAAGTCAATCCAAATTTAGGAGAATAACTTGATCTGGTTTCTTTGGGGAGGCCATGGACACAGAAGGCCACCGTTTTCAGTTGTGCCAGCAGGGTGTGTGTGTTTGCGTGTGTGTCTGTGTGTGTATTCTGCAGCAGCCTCCAGTCAGTTGATGCTGCGTGTTCCGTGGAAGCAGCGGGACGTGTTTGCCCTGGGGCTTCCGGAATGATTTCTGGAATGCCGGCAAATGGATGTTGGATAAAACAAGGCCGGGAAGTCCTCTGCCCACCCCGAGAGGCACCATCAATCAAGGCTGTTGCTCTGGGTTGACCAGAAGCCCCATAGAGGGGCTGGGAAAGGCTCCCATTCCCCAAAGTTCTAGCCGGATCTGGATTCAAAGCCCTACCGCCAGCCCTGTAAAGCGGAGTGCCCCATTCTTCCTTCAGAGGTGTGGGGAAGGTGCCGGAGAGAGGGGCTTGCCAAAGCTACGGCCCCTCAGCTGCCAGGGAGTGGATGGTGGCGGGTGGGGGAGAGGTGCCATGTGTGCCAGCACACACGCATACACCCCTCCCAGTGTTCATAGGTCCTCTTGCTGCCTTTCAGGGTGCCCGCCAGGGCTGCTCGCTTAGAAGTCGATTTCTGTGCCCTCCCTCTCTCCTTTCTAGGTGGCTACTATGTTCCGCCCGGACCACACACCCCTATGGGCTACTACCCCGGCCCGGCTGGCCCCTACGCCCCCTCGGGAGGCCAGACGGCCACGGTCCTGGTGCCCTCGGGGGCGGCAACCACCGTGACCGTCCTGCAGGGGGAGATCTTCCAGGCGGCCCCCGTCCCCACCGTCTGCCCCCACTGCCAGCAGGCCATCACCACCAAGATCACCCACGAGGTCGGCCTCATGAACTTCCTCCTGGGCTTCTTCTGCTGCTTCGTCGGGTAGGTGGCACAGCGGCTGGTGGGGGCAAGGGGCGGGGGCAGAGCGCACCTGCTTTGGCTCCCTGCCCTGCCGCCGGGGCCTGGATTGCGGTGGCCACGCAGCTTGGGCCCCCGCCTGCTCGCTCCTGGCCTGGAGCGCCGGTCCCGGCCGGCCGGTCAGTGGAAACAGTCGGAGGCCGTAGGGAGCCTGGCTTTCAGTGCGGGGGGACTGGGGTGGGGGATCCAGAATTTAGGTGGTAGGAGGGCAGCCTGCCTGCTCCTCTGGCCATTTTGCGTCGGGGATTTGCCTCGCAGGGCAGACAGAGACTTTGACAAGGTGGCTAAGTGAGAGGAGGCGGCCGGAGAGCTGCAACGGGCGGATCTCCCGGGCCCCCCTCCTCACGGGCGGCTTCTCTCCCTCCCTCCCTGCCAGGTGCGACCTCGGCTGCTGCTTGATCCCCTGCCTGATCGACGAGTTCAAGGACGTGACCCACACCTGCCCCAACTGCAAGGCCTACATCTACACCTACAAGCGCATGTGCTAGCGGCGGTGCCCGCCGGGCTGGGAGACGCCCTTCCCCTCCCGTGGGCTGCTCCCCGTGCCTCCTTCCTCCTTGCTCGCGTCTTTCCTCCTCCCTCCGTCACAGAGTCTCAAAGGCGTCTCCGACGCCACGAACGGGGAGGCTCCAAGAGGCAGCGGTTGGGGGGGGAGGCGGGACCGTGGCAGACCTCTTGGGTGGTCGCTTTTGTC
This sequence comes from Cyclura pinguis, assembly GCA_030412105.1. NCBI lineage: Eukaryota > Metazoa > Chordata > Lepidosauria > Squamata > Iguanidae > Cyclura > Cyclura pinguis. Next base: position 524,462 of record CM059609.1, on the reverse strand, counting down.
TCCTTCCCCGGGAAGATGCCCCCGCCGGCCCCAGGCACCCGCTTGGCTCCTGCTGCGAGGAAGGCCCCGGCCGGCCGGGTTGGCTTTCGCCCGTCCTCCCTCCGCTTTCCGGGGGAGGCGGCTGTGGGGCCCTGGCACGGCCTGCTCCGTCCCGCTCTTCTGGGCTGTCTGAGCCTCTTACAAGGAGCCACGGAGCTCCGGCTCCTCACGCTGCACGAAAAGGGAGCGTGGGGGGAGTTGCTTTTCTCGCGTCTTGTCTGGTTCTGTACGCAAGGGCATCCTGTGCCAGCCTAGAGACTGAAAGAAGTCGGTAGCGCAGGCAGCCAATGCATCCGGTGAAGTCACTTAAGTCTACGAAAGCTTCTCCTTCCGGCTTCTTTCCTTCAGTCAGTCTCAAAAGGTGCCACAAGATCCCTTTGCCGACTGATCCGGACTAACATGGCTACATCTCTGAATCCTTCCCCCTTGTTTGGTTCTGTTTGTGTTCTGCGCTGGTGTTTTGCGCTGTGCCAAGCGGCTGGTACTATTTTGTTCCTCGAGGCGTGTGCAGCTCGCCACGCCTTATGGACAGCAGGCAGGAGACGCGGGGGGGGGCAGATGCTCAGCTGGGACCCGGCCACCAAACCAGAGCCCCTCTTGCCTGCCGGGGGGGTGCCTCCCCCATCTTCCCCTTCCCCATCCCTTGTGCTTTGTGGCCTGTGTTTCTCCGCCTCTCCGCTCTGCTGCAGCGGGGCTACACGCCCCGCGCCCAGCCTTGCCTCTCCTTGCCCCATCCATGTTTGTCAGTCGTAGATAGGAGGGAGGCCAAGAGGCAGGACTTAAACCTCTTTGCAATCAGAAATCTGTTCCCTCCCTTCCCAACCCCCGCATGTAAATAGATGCAGGCAGAAAAGTCTTTGGAGTTCTGTTTTGCCTTTCGTTTTTCTCCGTGGAATTCTAACTGTGACCGTCCTCTGCACGCCTTCCTTCCCGCCCCTCCATTTTGCACTGACTCTCAAGAAAAGCCAGTCTTGCACTGATGACAATGAGCAATAGGGCGGCGAGCGCATGCTGCTGGAGGGGAGTCCGGCCCGGAGGAGAGACAGACCGCAGCTGTGGAGGCCTGGTTTTGTCTTGGTCTGGCACAAGCCCTCTTTCCTGCCTTGCGCCTTCAGCGCGTGGCCTCCCTGGCCACGAGGGCAGTCCCACCAGCTCCCTATCTCACACGCGCACGCACACACCCCAGGCGCGTCCTCCTCCTCCGTCCTGTGGGCAGCTGCGGATGGACGAAGACGGAGGGGCACAAAGACAAACCCTCTGTTCCCGAGCCTTTCATCTTTTGAGCCAGACAGGAAGGTTTCGTGCTGTTACTGCTCACGAGAGAGGGACCAGTTGGTGCTTTTCCATGTTTGTATATAAATAAAAAGGTAAAACCCACAAGCTTGTGTGTCTGTGTTTGTGAGATTACGGGTGGGGGCAAAGCTGCAACTCAGAGACAGAGGAGGGTCTGTCTACTAGCACAAGGCAGACCAGCCTGTGGGGAGGGGGAAGGGAGCAAGCGGGGGAAGCTGGAACCCACCGTATCCCTCCTCCCAGGTGGGCAAGGGAGGCCTCGGCATTGAGGAGAGGGAGGGGTGGAGAAACGTCCGGGCACTTCTGCCCCCGGCTTCTCCGTCTGCCCCGAAGCCTTGCTCCCCAAAGAGGAAGTCCCAAAATGCTGCGCCTGCCCACCCAGTGGGATTTTTCTGTCTCGCGTGCCATCGAGCTGTTTCTGACAATGACCCTGTCACAGGCTTTTCTGGGGCTGAGAGAGTGTGACGTACCCAAGGTCTCCCAGTGGGTCCCCGTGGCCGAGCAGGGAACCGAACCCGGTCTCCAGGGCCACCGTCCAATGCCCAAAGCACTACCTGTGCTGGCTCAGGTTTTTTCTCTGCCCTGTAAAAATTCCTTAGGAGGAATCCTAGAGTTGGAAGGGACTCCAAGGGCCCATCCAGCGCAACCACATTCTGCCGAGAACAAAGACAAAATCCAAGCACTCTCAACAGATGGCCATATGGCCTCTGCTTAAAAACCTCTAAAGAAGTCTCAATCACACTCCCAGGCAGCAGCTTACCCTCAGGAAGTTCTTCCTGCAGTTTAGATGGATCTCTTTTCCTGTAGTTTGAATCCATTGCTCCTCGTCCTAGTCTCTGGAGTAGTGGAAAACAAGCCCGCTCCCTCCTCAGCATGACTGCCCTTCAAATATTGAAACACAGCTGTCGTGTCCCCTTAGCCTTCTCTTCTGCAGACGAAACATCCCCAGCTCCCTCACCCGCTCCTCAGAAGGCTTCGTGGTTTCCAGGCCTTCCACCATTTTGGTCGCCCTCCTCCGGACCCCTTCCAGCTTCTCCGTATCCTGCTTGGACACAGGATTCCCGTTACCACCCACAGCACAGCCCGCTTGGCCAGCGCTCTCCTCAAATGGGGTCCTTTTTTTTGTCTGCTGGGGAACACAGTCTCTGTTCCATTCCGGTTTTTGAGATTTTCCGCCAGGGTGGCCAAGTGGGCCCCCTGGAGCCCCCCTCAGTCTTACAGGCGGATGATGCGCCGCGTGCTTCAGGCGAGCGGCCAGAGTGCTGGCAGCCTCAACCTCTCCCTTCCTGGCCGAGCCACGCAACAGTTTTGAGACACCTGAGTATAAACGTTTTTATTACGTCAGAGGCATTAACACAGTCCTTAAGTTACAAGAACACTAACCGTTGGCTTTTCCCTTTATATATACAGGTCCATTCCCCCGCCCCACCCCACCCCACCCCACCGTACGCTCCTTACAACTGAAGGTTGGCTATTCTCGTTGTAGGTACCCAGAACACCTGGTGTGGAGGTAGATGCCCCCCTCAACCCCCCCCATGCAAGACATTTGGATGAGTAAAGCTCTTGCTCCCAAGGAGACCATCCGTCCACGATGCCACCCCTTCCTCTCCCCTCCCAACACAGCAAAAGCTTCCCTCTCCACCTGCCCAGGGCAAATAAGGGGCAAGAGCTTTGGTACCGGGACCGAGGAACACACCTCCCACCTCCGCGTGCAGACCGTGTGTGTGTGTGTGGTCCCAAATTCCATTCTACTAGGCATTCTTTTTTTTGGGGAACATCCCTGATATGCAAGCGGGCACGTGCTCAGGGTGCGTTTGGGTTTAATGGTTCCTTAATTCAATCTGGCATTAGACCTCCACCGCAGCAGCAGTCCTTCCAAGCGAGCAGCTGTGTGCCCGCAGGGCCTTCACATCACGTACCAGGCCGCCATTCCCGCAGCCAGGGCCACGCAGGCCGCCAGAACCAGCTGGACAGTGGGCTGCTTCAGCAGAGCGAAGGGGCAGCCTGCCGAGCCCCCGGCGCCAGCTTTTGAGGGGTGGGGGAGAGAGAAGGAAAGAGAAGAGGCCTAGTTAGACACAGAAAGGAGCCCCCCTGAGCAACTGGGGAGGAGGGGATGAGAGACCCACCCAGCTTGGCTGCATAATAGGGGCACTTGCGCAGGTCACCTTTCCCATCATGCGCTGGGAGGCCGCCATCTTGGGCTTCTTCCGTCAGCAAAGCCCCAATCTTGTCCAGCTCTTCAAAGACCTGCAGAAAAGGGAAAAGGGCTGCCATGGGTGAACAACATTAGATGCACCCTGCCGCCCACGCCCACACCCACGCCTGAAGCACAGCTTTCCTCAGCCTGGGTTTCCAGCCACGGCAAGCTCCGATCTCGGGCAGGACAGAGCCTGGCCCCAGCACCTCTCCAAAGCTGAGATCTCAGAAGGCTCTGAGATCTGGGGTGGAACAGCTGTTCCCCTCAAGTCCAGGCCCTGCACCCCATCTGAGAGAGCTGGAAGGGGCACACTGGCCACCCAGAGCAGAGAAAGGCCCTCTGGGGGAACACCGGCACTCACTGGGGAGTATTACCCCCTCCTGGGTCTACCAGGATAGGTGCTCAAAATGGGTTTAATCTGGCTGGTCCAAGGCAGAAGAGGCACCCTTTGTGGAAAAGACAAGAGGGCGCAGAGATGGGCAAGTCTTGAACAAGGCAAAACATGCCAGGAATCGGCGAGAATGAATGGCACTGCTGATAAAATTGTTAACTAAAATTAGAGTGAACTTGACTCCTAACAAAATCAAAGGATTTACTAATTCAGAGATGTCAGGGACACTGTGAGAAAGAACTTCCTCTGGAGAAAAAATACGGAATCTCTATTAATTTACGCAGGTTGCGGTGGGGTCCTGAAGCCAGGGAGCACACGGCCCCTCCACCCAAAATCCTGCCATACTGCCCCTCCCCCCCAGAGGTTGCCCACCTGCACGTTGAACTCGAAGGCCCGGTTGGCCTCCTTGACGATCCGCTCTTTGGTCTCCTGGTCCAGGTCGAGGGCGTTGAGCCGGGCCCGGTAGAACTGCTTGAACTGCTGGGCATTGGAGATGTTCTCAAAGACGTAGAACTGGACCCCCTCGCCCGTGCTGGGCAGCTTGAGGGCGCGCTGGGCCACCTTCTTCAGCACTTGGCCCCCCGAGAGGTCCCCCATGTAGCGGGTGTAGGCGTGGGCCACCAGCAGCTCCGGCTGGTGCTGCCCGATGTGGCGGATGCGCTCGACGTACCGCTGGGTGGCCTCCGAGCACTGGATCCTCTGCCGCCAGCCCTCCCCGTAGAAGTACTCCAGGTCCCTCTCCAGCGCCTCCTTCCGGTGGAGCTCCAGCGGGAAGTAGAGCGGGGTGAAGACGGGCTGGTCCTTGTTGCGCTCCATCTCCTCCTCCAGGGCCGAGTAGGTGAAGTAGAGGGCCACCGTGCCCAGCTGCAAGGCAGGACGGAGGAGCCATCAGGGGCAAGGGGCTGGACGCCCACCCGTCCCTTTTTCACCCCTCTGTTCCCCTATCCCAACATGGGGACAACGAAAGGGTCTTCCCACAAGTCCCCAGCCACCACAGAAAGCTTGGTGTCAGATCACGGCTCCATGGAATCACAGAATCCTAGGCCTGGAAGAGACCCCAGGGACCATCCAGTCCAACCTGCCATGCAGGGAGATACAATCCAAGCCCTCCCTTCAACGGATGGACATCCAGGGGGCATCCCTTCTTGTGCTCCCCAGCTCCTCCTCCCAAGGCCCAGAGGAGCATGTGGCACCTTGAAGAGTTCCCGCTTGATCCGCCCTTTCAGGAACTCTTTGACAAAGTGGCTGTTCTCGGCCTGGTCGTGTGACTCCTTCGTCCCTTCTTTCAGCAGCTCAGACAAGTCCGTGGGGCTGTGGGGCAGGGGAAGAGAGAAATGGGGCAGGTGCCCAAGGGGATTAGGTCTCAGAGGGAGGGTCACAATCCCAGAGACAGGCCAGAGTAGGGGGCTTGTAACTGGAGGACCACCAATCATGCTCCATCGTTCTTGGGCTGCTTTTGGGGGGTGTCTCCCCTTTAAGTCCGCTCCCTTCTTTAAAATGCAAAGCCCAGTTTCCAGAGCTGCGCAGGGATTTGAACCCCGGTCCTCTGGCGTGCTGGCCCACCACCCAAACCACTACATCTCACTGGCTCAGTGCTTTCCTTTAACTGGAAACAATTTTCGTCCAGTGTGCAAACCTTTGAGGTTGCATCTCCCAAAGGCTCACCCACCTGAGCTCCTGCTTTTGAGGTCTGCCATACCTGAGGCCCATTCAGCATCCCAGTGCCCTCCATCGGCCTTTGGCACCAAGCTCCCTTGCCCAGCCACACCCAGCGTCTGCATGGGAGTATCACAGCCAGCTGCAAAGTGGGTGCCACCTCCCACCCATCTATCCAGCCTGAGCCAGCAAATCCCCTCTTCTTCTGCCATCTAGACACCTGGTGGGGGCGGGGGGAGAGGCACCCACCTGACATTGCCTTCCTCCTCATCTTCATCCGCCTCCTCATAGGTGAGGTTCTCGGGTTCATCCAGCGCCTCTGTCACGTCGGACGACATCCTGCAATGGGATGCTCAAAGCCTCCTCTCCCGGCCTCCGTGTCCTGTCTGGAAAGAGGCTGACTCAGTCACAGCGCCCAGGAGAAAGGTCTCCGAGGGCACCCCAGCACTGCAGACGGAGGAAACTCAAATCTTGCTGCTTGTCTATGGCTAGAACTCACCCACTAATGTGTGGCATTAGCCTGATGGAGGGTGGTGCCACATCACTCTCAAGACACAAAGGACATTAACCACACACCCCAAAGACACAAAGCCCCATCACAGCAACCAGCAGCTTCTGCTCCGGCAAATGAGAAGCTTCTTGGGGAATGCCTGTCCCTCTGTCTGTCCGTCCCTCCCTGGGGAGGATGGGACCTCTCAGCAACAAGGCAGGGGGGCACGGAGGAGCCCGGCGAGTTTAGCAGCTTAGCTGCCAAGCACAGAATGGACCGACCTTCACGCTGCAGCTGCTGTTGTGGCAGCAGGAAAAAGAAGGCTGACAAGGGGGGGGGAGCCTCAAGCCAGCGTCTGACCCCTGGCCCCCCTGCAGGGTGTCCGGAGGAGGACAGCCAAGAGGGGTTTGGTTCCTAGGATGTGCCGAGAACGCTTTACTGGGAGGAACCCAAACCTTTGGACTGTGGAGGTGCAAGAGGAGGCGGGAAAGAGCATGGGATGTGGGCCAAAACTCTATGCTTCTGTTGTGCTCCTCCAGCTAAGCCCACAGCGATGGAAGCGCTGGCACAACCGGGAGAGAAAGAGAGAGAGAGAGACACATGCGCGCCTGTGTACACAACGGAGAACAAGGAGATCTTCACATCCTGCAGGGCTTTTGGAAGGGGGGGCTGAGAGATGAGATCTTCCTCTGTCCGCACGCGAGGGGAAGGCCACAGTGCAGAGGAAGAAGGGTTTACAAAGCAGCTCTCACGCCGCCACTGGCGCTACTGCACGGAGCAGAAGAGGAGAAGCAGCCACCCACCCACCACTGTGCACCCTCACCCCCAGGCTGCCTCCCTGCACCCCATTTTTGGAAAGCTGTGAATAAGCAAGAGCTAAAGGAGCAAGCCTCGGTGTGCCAAGGCAGGCCAGCTTTCTGCACAAAAGTGTGCCAACGTTGCCCCCTCAGCTACTGGTAGCCTGTCCAACCCAAGCTTGGGAAATTTCCTCCCTTTGGACTACAACTCCCAGAATCCCCCAGCCAGCCATCCCACAACCTGTGCAACCTGAAAACAGTTTCTCCAGAGGCCTATTTCCAGCGACAAACTCAACTTTTCATGCTGTAACAAATTAACATGGCAATTCCTTTGAAAATCAACACTCCGCAAATTCATGATCTTCAACGGAAAAGCGGGATGTTAAGACTTACAATTCACAAGGCGCAGACATGGGGAGGGGTTTGCCTCTGCCTACCTGCTTGCCTTCCCCTCCCTAATATAACTTAAGAACTCTGCTGGGTGAGACCAAAACAGACCACTATCCAATCCCCCAAAATGAAGCATCTCCATCACATCTTCCCCACACACTGACAAACAGGAGCATCTTGCCTCTGATACGAGAGGGAACATGGGAAGGTATTATCTTTCACAACTAGCAGCCTTTGGTTGCCAGCCTCCACAAATTTATCCAATCCCCTTTCGAAGCCATCCAAGACAGCAGCTATCACTGCATCTCGGGGCTGTGAGTTCTACCATCTGACTACTTTTGACTAGAAGCTGTATGGAGAACTCCTTCCTACTGGCTCCCAGCACTCAGCTTCAGTGGATTATACCGCTTGGTCCTAATAACTATACCTTTTTAAAATCTCCATCTCCCGTTTCTTAAAACATAAAACCCACTCGAGTAACAGCTGGGTTTTACATTTTCAGGAGAGGAGGTGTCAGTTTTTATTGCCTGTTACTGCTTGACTGTTTCCTCTTCCCAGTGTGTTTTGGGAGAGTCCCAGCCATCTGAAACCACCCTGGTTCCCAAGAGATCCTAATCTGAGATTCTCAGAGCCTCCTCCTACTTTACATTTGAAGAAGACGAGAAAACAATCAAGCAGGCAGGCTGCACCATTTAAATATTGGCCCCAAATACACATATACACCCTGTGACCCCAGTGTTGTTTACTGTCCTTCCTGAAGAAGGCCTCAAAAGTGTGAATGTTAGTTTGTGACTGTCCAGCTGCCTTAATTAGAACAAAAGTTAGCCCCAGTACTGACAAAGCAAATCCAGCAACCCTGAATCCCAGAGTGTCCAGTTTCATCAGATGACCTTGAGCCTTGGCACTTTCAGAGGGACAAGTCTCTACCTACCTCCTCCACACCGTGGGAAATTCTGCCCTCCTCCACTACATCTCCCACTTATTTGCCCCCCCCCCTCAGAATCCCCAAATTTTATAATTTTGTCTCACAGATTGCTGTGGCTGCCCTCTCTCTGCCCTCTTCTACCTCGTGCTGTGCAGGCGCCTTATCAGTAAGGGATAAATAAACAAGGAAAACACTTCCTTATGTCAAAGCCAGCCATATAAAATAAACTGGCAAAAACAGACTTCAGCAGATACAAGGGTCCATTGATTCACAACTGGTCCTTCAATTTTGGGAGGGGCAGAGTTGCACTCCCGGGGGCTTCTGCCACGAGGAGATCTAGTTTCTATACGACAAGCCAGACCCACCTTGGAGCATAACAAGACAGGGACCCCAAGAAGAGAAACGCCAGCCAGGCACCCTCGGACAGTCCAAGGAAACCTCACAATTATAAACCCTGGTAACAGCAGGCCAGAAAAACCAAGGCCCAGCCGCTGGCACAGAACACCTCAAGTTCCAGAGGCTGATGGTTCTATTATTATCACTGTTACACTTATTTATATTCCACCTTCTTCCTAGTATGAGACTCAAGGTTAAAACAAAGACAGCTAAAAATTGCTGCGTGCCTTCAAGTTGTTTTGGACTTATGGCGACCTATCATGGAGTTTTACGGGGCCGAGAGTGTGTGAGGCGCCCAAGGTCACCCAGTGGGTTTCCATGTCCCAGAGGAGAATCAAACCCTGGTCTCCAGGGCCGTAGTCAAACGCTCAAACCACTACGGCATAAACTATCAATAAAATTAAGAATCAGTTTAAAAACGCACCCGTGGAGGACACTAGGGTTTTGTATTCCTGAGCAAAGGGGACACGATCCCAGAGGGACACGATCCAAGCGTAAAACGACACCAGTGCCACTCGGAGGGGCTCCCGGGCAGAACGCAGCTCCTCCGACAGTCACCGAGGTAGCCGCAAAACCCCTCTCTCCTTCTCTCCCTCTCTCGGCAGAATAAGGGGCGCCCGGCACCGCTCAGGATTAAAGGCGCCCATTTCACAGGGTGGGTTTTCAGGGGCACAAGAGTCATCTTAACCGGAATAATAAGCTTTGGGAGAGCTCGGCGAGCAGCCGCTTGAGCCCGCCGGGACGAGGCCTCGTTAATGGATTACTACCACGAGCCACTTAGCCAGCCTGGGATGTCGGCCCGACTTCCGTCCTGGCACCGGTGGCCAGGAGGCCCCTGGCCGGGACTCGGGGCCACAACCGCCCCCGGGGAGGCAGAAGGGGCAAGGGAAGGGTGGCGAGCTCGGGGGCTGACAGACCCCCTCGCCTCCCCCCGCCCCGCCCCGGTGGAGGACCTGCCCGAGCAGGGTGGTTGCGGCCTCCTCCCGGTGCATCTGGGCGCCACCCGGGTGGGCCGGACCACAGTTCCCGGAAGCCCCGGACGGCTACGCCGGCCGGAGGACGCTGGGAGCCGCAGCCCAGCCCACCCGGAGGGCACCCAGAGGCGAGGCGCGGGCTTCCCGCGAAAAACCCACCAGCTCCTCTGACCCCAGAGGCGAGTCCCCCCGCTCGCCCGGAAGGCAACCGCAGAGGCCGTCCGCCCAGGAGGAGCCAGCGAGGGCGGCAGAAGCGGGGCGTCCCCCCGCGGGAGCGTCCCCCCGGGGGGATTCTGCTCTCGAGGTCTTGCCGGTGGGTCAGCCGGCCCAGCGCGGCAGGCGGGGGGAAGCACACCGCCCCGGCTTATACGGGGCCGTTTTGGAAGGGAAGGCAGCCCGGGGCAAGGGCCGGACAGCGCCGGAGAGACGGAGACCCGGGTTCGAACTCGCCCCCGGGCCGGCCCTCCTGCCTCTCAGCCTAGCCTGCCCCGCAGGGTTGTTGCGAGGGCGACGGCGGGGGGAGGGGAGCCAGGGCACGCGCGGGGCGGGGGGGCCTCTGGGGGAACGCGCTGCACGCGCCCGGGAGCCGCGCCAAGGGGGCCCCGCTCTCCTCCCCGCAGCCGCCCCGCTTACCTCCACGCCCGCCGGTGCAGCCTCGCCGCGGGATCCTCCGACTAATCCCCACTTCCGGTCGCGGTCTCCGCCCCCGCGACTCCGGGAGAAAAGGCTCCGCCCGCTCCGTCTGTCAGGCGCACAAAACTCGTCGCCCACGCACGGCCGGCCGCCAATCGCCCGGCGCGCTCTTTGTGACGTCACTCGCGGGAGGGCTCCTGCCGCTCTTTCTGGCCCCGCCTCCTCGGGTGGATCGAAACGAGCCGGCAGGCCCCGCCCGAGGGTTTGCTCGGCGGCTGCGCGTCATTGGCGGGGGGGAGCTCCGTCCGATGTGCGCATGCCCAGAATGAGCGACTCGAGGGCCGTTGCCGACGGGAAAACAGAGCTCGGGAAAGGTGCTTTCGGAGCGCGCCCAGCAGAATCCCACAGCCGCCGTGGTCCCGGCTGCGACGCGCGTGGGGGCCCAGCGGTGGCTCCCAGGTCAGTGGGGCGATGACCCCGCTCCGGGTTTTAGTCCGAACTGTAAAGGCATTATCCAAGGTGCTGAACTTGTTTGGGGAAATTAACGCCTAAGAAGATTCACCCTCGCGTCAGATGAGGCCCTGATACGAGTAAAAGTGCTTATTTAAAAAAAACAAAACTCCGGTCTTGCTTTGGGATTAAACCCAGCCATTTTCGTATAAAGCACGGGATGCCCCCCCCCCGGTCCCCTCCGGGATCCGGCTGTCATGTGACCTCGCCCATCTGAGATGACGCTGTCACGTGGCAAGTGTCCCCAGCCAATAGTGAACCCCCTTCCTCCTTGTCCCCCCCACGACTCCAACCAAAACGGACCCATATAAGCGGGAGGGGGGCCGGTTGCTTTCCTCCCAGATGACCCACCAGCCCCTCCCGAAACTGCAAACCCTAGGATTCCATAGGATGTTGAAAGTGGAATCATAGCGCTGTAACAGTCTAGTGCGGAAATGGCCCGAGTGTTGCTGCAAACGGAGCGTGCGCGCAGGGTTGCTTCCAGACGGGCGCCGTCCTTAACACGTGTCTTGGGCGCGGAGTCCCTCCCTCTGCACACCCACCGCCGCCCGCCAGCCGTTTTCCTGGGACACGTGATCAACCCGCATCGTAAACGCCGCGGGGCTCTGCCCGTCCGCACGAGGAGAGCCGCGCCGGGAAGGGTCTTTTTCCCTTCCGCGCCGGCCCCGGAGTGATTCCTTCCCAGGATGGCGGAGAAGAAAGCGGTGGTCGTCTTCGGAGCCACAGGTAGGCTTCCTCGCTCACCTGGCGGGGTTGGCACCGGGGGGCGTCTGGCACCCACGCAGGGAACAGGCCCCCCGCCGTCCTCGTGGCACCCGGAGGGCAGTCGGCGCCTCTCCTCTCCTTGGCAGAAAAAAAGATATGCAGCGTTACTAAGTTTAATTTAAATTCCTCGTGGGAAGGGGGCCCCATAATAGGGGAGGGGCGACTGTCCCTCTTCCCTTCCCAGTTACGTTTAGCTTTTTTGGGGTGGGGGAGTGGCTCTAGTGCCTTCTTTGCTGTGCTTGGAAAAGTTGCTTTTAATAGGCTACGGGTCTCAGAATCCCGCCAAACCAGCGTGGCCAGTCTGGGAGTTGTGCGCCGAAAGTAATTTTTCCCAGCTCAGGCCCACAATCGCTGCTCGCAGCTGGAGGGTGGAGTGGAGGGGCGCGCCTCGGCCCAGACTGGAGCAGAAGTCTCTTCTGGAAGCAGCTTTGCGGGCTCCGAGAAACCAGTGCGTTAACAACGGCCCTGCTTAGTGGGACTGGACTGGACTCCTCTTCTCCTCCACCAGACCTGGAAGAACTGTGGGGCTCCCCCAGTCTGGCTGCTGTTCTCTCGCAGGTCCCCCAAGGAACCAAGGGGGCGGCCTGACTCCCGCTTTGCCAAAATGGGCAGAAACGATGCCGCCGGACTGCTTGGGGGCCACAGCCGAGCCTCCGGGTGGGCCGCTTTACACGTGGATGGTCCGCACTTGCGTGCCCGGCTACCGCGATCGGTCTGGCAAAGCTGCTGCCGGCCAGTGTGGACAGCACCGAGCCGCCAGGAGGAGGAGCCTGGCCCTGGGCCTGTTTGTTCTAAACTCCAAGGGGCAGGGTCTTCCCTTTCTGGCCTACCGGGCACACTCCGCGTGCCAAAGGTGCCCCTTCAACTCCTCCGAGCTTCCAATGGGGCACTGGAGGGGGGAGCCCCACCCCTGAAGCCCAGCTGCCAGTCAGTGCAGGCAACACTGGGTGAGCGGGGGGAACGGTGGCCCTTCTGGCTCCCTCACGGCCACCTTTGCCATTCTTCTACAGGGACCCAGGGGGGCTCAGTGGCCAGGGCGCTCCTGGATGATGGCACCTTCCGAGTGCGGGCAATCACCCGTCGGCCCCACCAGAAGGCTGCCAAGGAACTGGGGAAGAAGGGCGCGGAAGTGGTCAAGGCAGACCTGGATGACGCGGAGAGCCTGGAGGGAGCCCTGACAGGGGCCCACGCCGCCTTCCTCGTGACCGACTTCTGGGCTGACCTCAGCCAAGAGAAGGAAACTGCGCAGGTGGGGAAGGAGGCTGGAGGCGGGCAGGGGAGCAAGCGGGGGCCAGCCACTGGTCCTGGGGCTTTAAGGCGTGAGAGGCAGGAAGCAGGCTGTCCACCTGGTGGGCTCCACGCTTTCCCACCCAGCAGCTGAGCTCTCGGCGGTTCCCCCTCTGGTCTGTCCCCAGGGGAAGCGTGTGGCCGACCTGGCCAAGCGGCTGGCCTTGAGCTACGTGGTGTACAGCGGCCTGGAGAACGTGCGGAAAGCGACGGGCGGGCAGCTGGCGGTGCCCCACTTTGACGGCAAAGGCGAGGTGGAAGAGTACTTCCGGGCCATTGGGGTGCCCATGACGAGCGTGAGGCTGCCCCAGTACTTTGAGAACCTCCTCGGTGTCTTCCGACCTCAGAAGGCCCCAGATGGAGAGAGCTACCAACTGGGTAAAGGGATCCTTCCTGGCTAGTCTTAGGCTTGCAGCCCAGATTAATGTCAAATAGGGGAGGTTTGGTGGGGGGCTGCATGAGTATACAGCCCTTGGAGAACAGACCCCTCCACACACAATTTCCTCTAAAATGGCCAGGAGCACCCCAAGTCTCCGGGGAATGCCTCCTTTTCGGACACTTTTGGTTCAATTCTTCCTTTTCAGGCCCTTTTTCAGACCAGGAAATGAATGGGCGTTTTAGTCCAGTCACTTCCTGTGTTATCAGCCCCCTTCCCCACAAAAAAACCTTTCTGAAATGAGGCATTACAGCCAGTAATAGACACACAGGAGGGTGCTATGGGTCATTTGGGGGCAAGAACAGGAGGGAGCCGGCATCTGCCAAAGCAGTCTCGGGGAGCACACCCACGCAGCCTAGAGTGCCGTTCACATCCGGCCTGATCGCCCCTTTGTCTTTCACTGCTGCGAAGCCAGTAAGAGAGAGATTCTGCACAAGGAGACAAGGTGGCAGCTGAAGATGTGCAGGATTTCCCTGTAACCCAAATTCTTTTCTTCCTCTACCCCTCCACTGTTTACTGTAACCTTAGGAAGGTTCTTCCTACCCTCCCACCCAAATTTCCGGACGGCAGCGGGGCAGTCAATGCAAAAGCCTCGCCACCTAGTCGAGGGCAGAGGGGGCCTCCGTTCTGCTCCTGCTTTTGCCAGTCTTCTAGGCACACACAGGCTCCCTGTACGGAAGGACAACAGCTGCTCCTTGCCTACTGGTGGCCTGAGAGGCTCTGGACTCCTTCACTTTCCTCCCTCTTTCTGCCCTGCGCAGCTATCCCCATGGGAGAGACGCCCTTCCACAGCATGGCTGCGGCTGACCTCGGGCCAATTGTGGTTCAACTGATGAAGGAGCCAGAGAAGTACGTCGGCAAAGACATCAGGCTGAGCACGGGCCAGCTCACCGTTGCTGAGTGCGCAGCTTTAATAACAAAGCACACCGGGAAGACTGTGAGAGATGCCAAGGTAAGATGGTTATTTTGACAGATGGGGGAAGGGGGCTGCCTTTTTTAAAAAGTACTGGCAGCACAGGCAAGAGAGGGTCTGGTGCACAAAGTACTGGATTGGGCCACTTTTCCCTGACGGCCTGCCCTGGGAACTGGCCCCTCTCCATGGAAGAGCTGCGCCAGAGGACCGAGAGGATGCAACCAACCTTAGAAGACCACCCCCAGGGTATGACTTGTAGCTCTCCCCGTCTCTTTAGCTCTCCCTTGAATCCTTTGAGAAGCTCAACTTCCCTGGTGCCCAAGAGCTTGCCAACATGTTCCGCTTCTATACCATGCGCCAGCCTCACGATACTGCCTTGACCCTGGAGCTCAATCCCAAAGCCAGAACCTTGGATCAGTGGCTGAGAGACGAACAAGCAGCTTTTGAGGACCTGTAACAGTGGGATGGTGCATCTGGATTCTTTGCATCCCCCCCCCAAAAAAAAATAAAAAGGGATGCTTTGATCATTCCCCTGGTTGCATGGAATTAATGGCGAGGGGAGAGACTATTCAGGCTAAGGTGTTTCAGCCAGATCATGAGGAGGAGGCAGTATTTAATAGCTCTGGCCACACTGGCAGCCCTTTGCCTCAAGACAAAAGCATGCAAAGGCTATCAAGTACCCCAAGTATAGCATCCAGCCACACACACAGCTCTGCGGAACATGAGCGCCCAGGTTTGGGAGTTAGTTTAGGCCAGGATGTGGGGCAAATGTCAGCCTGCTTCCCACCTGAACATAGCTGCCTGGTAGCCACTGGTCGGTTCAACCTGTCCTTCCAGGTTGGCCCCAGCAGCTCTCACTCAGCTTCAAATCATACTCCTTGTGCTGGGGCTGAAATTCTGGCCACCTCAGAAGAGAAAGGCCCCAGCTGAGCAGCCCAGTGCCCTCGGCCTGCCAAGCTCTTGAGGACTGCAGAGAACTAGGAAGCCCCACCAGCCCCTCAGCATTTCATTAACAACCACAAATTGTACAAGTTCAGCTTCTATAAACAGGCAGGCCAAAGGGGTTAAGGAAAGAACCTGTATGGAAGATAACCAGCTCCTTTTAAGAGTGCAGGGTGTAAAAGTAGGGTTTGCCATTCCCCAATCCAAGAAAACAACAACAGAAAGAGGCACAGTCCTCCACCCACTCTGTATCACTGTGAGGCTTGAAAGGCAGAATCAACCAGATTCTAAACATCTTTATAGAGCAGACTTCTTATTTACATTGTTACAGAATCACTTTACAGGCCAAACGACTCAGGAGGCAACGCAAGCTGGGTGTCATCAAGCAGGGAAAAGAGGCTGCAGGTTAGCAGTTGAGAGAGGATAGCGATCAGCTGTCAGTGGCTGGAGAACGTCACACTATTTGCAGCCTTGGCAGGCTCTTGGGGGTCGGGGTCATCCACTGGGCTCAGCTACGGTCAGTCCCGAAGCTTGGTTGCTGGTTCCTGTTCTGACCGTCCCTGGCAACACCGCCCACCGGCCAGGAGTGCAACGCAACACAGGGGAGGGTCTTCCACAGCATCAGCCTCGTTTCCATCACTTCCGTGCATATGATGTGGGCCCACACATCTGTTTAGCACTTGCAGCCAAAATGATGGCCCTGGCTTCTGGCAGGGGCATACTCATCCAATCTGGCTGCCTCCGCAGAAGAGCCTTTTTGCTGTGCAGCAGGCTGAGGCTGCCATGTACACCCACCCCTCCAGCTGGCTTCAGTGCAAAGGAGGCAACCAGTTCAGACAACTTGGAACTTCATATTAAGCTAAGCAAACATCTTTATTTTTGGAGCTCTTGTGCCCATCGTGCAGCAGTTTGCTTCCGTCCAGAACAGCAGGGAGACCCAAAGTCTCTTCAAGCACGGGAAACGCAAGAATCCTTCACAGTTCCTACGGCTGACGCTGTGGATGGAGATGGCCCCTCTGCACAGCAAAAGCCCCGCTCTGCCTCGTCAGTGCAGCCGCCATGCCAAGTCTGTCTGGGGGTCTTGCAGTGCCCCTGGTGTTCCTGCACCTCTAAAAGGACTCCACCACAGCCACCAGACAGCTGTCCCCTGTGTCTAGTTTCCAGCAGAACGTTTCCCTGGAGTCCAAAATAAGAACGGAGAACCCGCTGAAGTGGGCTGGTGGCAAGCCAGAACCACCCCCTCAACATCCCTGCCTCTGACTGATAGCATACAAACAGCTCTAGGAACACAGAAACCCTCATTCTGACTGCAGTTATGGGATGCCCTAGAAATCCACACATCATCCTACCATCCACCCAAGTCCTGGCTTGGTGGGTGAGGCCCTGCCTTTTGTGCCATCCTGACAGGGCACCAGCACCACAGAGAAGCTAGCTTTATGGCTCTGGAGCTTCCACAGCGCTTTGTGGGAGGCCCTGGGCAGACGCAGACTTTGGATTTGATGCATCTTTCAATGACCAAATGTCTTATGTCCCATATGGCTCGCTATGCATGTCAGTACCCAGGCTCTGCTGGCCCTTAGGAATGTTTCTTTTTGCAGCTCCTGAGTCTGGAGCCATTAAGAAGCCACCCAGAGGAGTGGGGGAAGGGGGTGAGAGAGGACCTGTGGGCACCGGGGTCAAGATCCTGTTAGGTGCGGAGTTTGCAATGAGACCAGCTTTTCTTTATGGAGGACTAGCAAAGTGCAAAGAGACTGCTGCGTGCTTTGCAAGGTCTTCCTTGCAACTTCACGGCTGTCCAGAGAAGTTGCTCTGCCTGACCCACTCAGTGGCTCAACAGCAGCCAACACAAGAGCCCTGTGCACGGAAAGAACACGAGAGGCTTCCTACCTCTGGGTGGGGTTAATCAGGAGCTAAACATTCTCTTAAGTTTAGCTAGGAATCCCTCTGTGCCGTCCCCTGCCTCAGGCCTCTCCGTGCCTGCCCCCGTTCTAGCCGAGTCCCTGCCACCTAGGCACAAACAGCAGAGAGCTGCGTCAGAGTATGTGTCACAACAAGGCGTCCTTGCCTGTCACTTTGCCCATCTTGGAACACCCCACCACCAGCAGCCTACCCAAGAGGAGGGAGGAGGGATCCAAGCGAGGCTGGAGAACATCAGAGTTCGCTCTTAGACCTGAGGATTCCACAGGCATGAGGAGGCCTGAGAAGCCCCGCTCCCTCTGGCCCTCTCTTAAGCTGTATGCCATGGACTGCAGGTGCCTGAGCAAGCGCCTTCATCTGGTCTTCCCGTAATACTTCTTGCTGGCTTGGCAGTTTGAGACTTCTTGGGTCTCCTGCATTGTCCTCTTAGCGTGCAGTCTGCATTGTTTTGTTCACATCTTCTGATGCTTAGAGTTACCATGTATGGGATCTATTTTTATACATTTTTATTTCTATGCACTATCTACTGATTTTGTTTCTCTCTTCCTGTCATCCAACACTAAGTAATGACTTTCAGTACCTTTAGCCCCCGTGATATTGCAAACATTCGCTTTGGTTCAGCTTGACATTTGTAACAGGATTCCCAAATCAAGGAAATGACACATGTTACAACTCACGCTGAACCCTGCTGACCTAGTGCAGGAGAATATGGGGGCCCATCAAACCAGCCCCCAGACTGAGGGGGAAGCCAGAGGGAGCTCCCTAACACATGTAAACTGATCGGGAGTTGGGGGAGGGGATCATCGGCACTGGTGTGAAAAGCAACCATCAGCCCAGCTGCAGCCCCAAGCATAGCACAGCCACTGCAGACATACAGATGCTGCTTAAATTAAAAACAGCCTGGTTGCTCTGCTAACTAGTTACATTTTTAATAATATCCATGCTTTGCCGCATGCCTCTCACTATCTCCTAAGTCCTTTGGTCCCCCAGCCAGTTTCAGTCTGTTCCTGTTTTAAGGGAAAATTGTAACGCTACCTGAGTGGGGGCCTATGAAGAGCAGGGTACTAAACAAGACACTGCAGGGGCCCTTTCTGTGTGAGGCCCACAGCAGAACCAAAACAAGCTGCAGTGTCCTTTCCTTGCAGCCTTTGCCAATAAGGAACAACATCCATGCTGGCAGTGGTGTAAAGCCACGCTGCTGGTCGCTGCCACGTAGGCAGCAAACGCCGCACACCCTGCTTCAGGAGCACTGCAGAGCAAGCCTGCAATGCGTCCTGCCCGCTCGGCTTCCCAGCGCAATACCGAGCCTTACCCGTTGTGGTGTTTGCGATGCCATTCACAGTCCCCTCCACATCAGTCTCATCCTCAGCATAGCTCAGCATCAAAGCTCGCTGGCGGTCTGTCAACTTCCTGTAGGGTGAGAGGGATGAGCAGAAAAGAAGAAAAGCTAAGCTGCAGGTTTCCAGGGAGGCTTCTCGCTCTGGGGAACCCTACCACCCACAAGGCAAGAGTGCAATGCAAAAGGGAAACGGGGACATTTCCCTAGGCTTATGTTAGGCCCCTGGAAGTCACAGGTCTGCAGCTGGAGAGCACCAGGCCCTCTTGGAGCTCTTATGGCTGGCAAGCGGAAGACCTCAGGGGCAGCCCTTCCCAGTTACTCCTGTAGCCAAGTTCCTGGCTACTCAGAGTTGCCCTTTGCCAGCCCAGAAACCTTCGAGAGCACTGCTCACACAAACAACACTTCACATCTTTTACTGTTTTCTGACAAGACTCTTCACATCCTGACAAAACTTCTACTTACTTGGGAACTTTGATCTTTATATGAATGTAGTGGTCTCCATAACCATAACTGTTAACTCTGGGAATGCCCTTCCCGCTCACCCGGATCCTCTGGTCGGCCTGAATGCCTGGGGGTATCTGCACAAACACAGGAAAGACAAAATTTGTTCAGGCATTTTATTTGCAGGCATGCCTCCAAACCTGCCCTGTTCCGCTTTCCCAAGGGCCCCTTCCTGCTGAACACTGTCACGTTTACTTTGTACCTCTCTCCAAATAAATACTGACACCTTTTCACGCAGGGTTTAGTACAGCAGTCAAAATGAAGAGCAGCCAAAATCTGCCTGGCGTGATCGATGAGGCAACAAGGGCAGAGCAGAGAGCAATAAACAGGAAAGTGCGGGATATCTCTCTCAGTATCCAAGCCCTGTTATTTTGCAGCTGAGATAGCTCAGGCACAGAACAACACTCCTTGGGTCCCTAGCATCTGGGACAGAGGAGCCCCCACTTTTCTTGCACTACTGGACAGAGAGAAAAGCATGCCCTTGTTCCAAATGACTTGGTCCCACGTACTGCAATGCTGATTGTCTCATACAGCCCCGGTGACCTGGCCGTGCCTCCAAGGACAGCTTGGGCTATTGAAATGTAGAGATCCGAGTGGATATCCGCACCGTCCCTCCGGAACACAGAGCTCTTCTGAACCTGCAAAGAGAAAGCAGGTGTGGTTCACAGCTGCAGCAAGGACAGCACATGAGCTGTTCTCAGATGTCGTTACAATTAACAGGAAGCCATACAAATACACACCCTGAAGGTAATGAAAATTTCCTTCTTCCCAACAGGCATGCGAACTGTCTGTCCATCTTCCACACCTGGTGCCAGAAAAAGGGCAGAAATATTAAATCTTCCCCCAGAATGACACTTTCTCTTTTGATCCTCTCAGAAGCTGTGCATTTTGGAATCTCAGGACACTGGTTTCCCATTTCTCATTTACAAGGGCTGCCCATTCAGCAGTTCGCCAGCTCCAAACTTCTGTAAAGACAGACTTTCTGTATGTTTTCCAGGGAGCAAACCATGTTCCTCACGAGAGTACCAGCTACCACCCTTCCTTAGAACAAGTTGGGGTGTACAAACCTGCTGGAACTGGGACCATGACCGTCTTCTTCTGTTTGGTCTGGCCAGTGCCACGACAAAGCCCACAGGGGGTGGTCATAACTGAGCCACGGCCACCGCATCGCCGACATGTCGACCGCATGACAAAGGGGCCCGTGTTGATGGTCTCCTACCAAAAGGAAGGTGAAGCCATGGGAGACAGTGCTTTCTGTATTTTGATGATTCCCAAAATTTATGTATTAACCAAAGTGAGAAAATGGGGAGGGTTCCTTGTCCTCCTGAACACAGAGGCCCAGCTGGCATTCTGGCAGGAGGCTCTGCGCAACAGGGGAGTAAGCAGCCTATGCTTGCCTATGGACCCCCACCCCGTCCCCGCTCTTACCATGCCTGTGCCGTTGCAGTAGTGGCAGTGCTGCACTTTGGTGCCTGGCTCATGCCCTTTGCCATCACATCGCTGGCAGCTGTCGTTGATGTTCACCACAATCTCCTTGTTCACCCCCTTTGCAGCCTGATTGAATGTCAGGTCCATGATGTACTAAAAGGGAGAAAGGGAAACAGCTCAAATGAATGCCCAAGAGAGCCTGAGGAGCTGTGAAATGGTGGGAGGCCACAGCAGGGTTTGCCTACATATCAGCGTAATGCTCAGTGTGTGGCAAAAATCAAAGTATGCTTTTTGGAATTTATCTTTTTCCTGAATATTTCTGAGCTGTGGCTGGTTGAATCTATGGACACAATACCTATGGATGCAGAGAGCCAACTGTAACTCTTGGACAAACCAGGCGTATTTCTACACAAATGCACAAACACAAACGCACACACTCTTCCTGCTTACCTCCTGGGGCTGGTCAAAGACAGTATGAAAATCGCCAAAAGGGGACCCCGAAAACTCCCCAAAGATCTTCCTGAAGAGCTCCTCAGGATCCACCGAAGGGCCGCCTCGCCAAAACTGCTGCCCAGTTCCTGCTGAGCCCGGGTCAAAGCCAGCGGTCCCGTAAGTATCATACTGCTTCCGCTTCACTTCGTCACTCAAGACCTACAAGGGAGAAGGCGGAATCCACCTGGGTGTCCATCCTGCAGCACACAGCGGGCACAGTCTGTTCCACAGTCCAGGCCACACCCCAGAATGAGCCCACCCCCACAGTGAGGAGAGGGCTATCACAGTACCTCGTAGGCTTCAGCCAGCTGGGCAAACTTCTCCTTTGCTTTAGGGTCATCTTTGTTTGTGTCAGGGTGGTACTTTTTGGCCAGCTAAGCAGAAAGACACCGATGTGGAGATAAGGAAGAGACTCTTCAATATTGCTATGATTATTTGCAGAGAATTACATTCTTAAATTTTAAATGAATTGTATTGTGTACAGATTACACAATTTAGGAAAAAAAAACAGTGGCATCACCGAAACTTTATATTACAGTAAGATCACTCTAAACCAATGCCTCCCAAACTTTGGTTGTTCAGCTGTGTTTTGGACCTCAGCTCCCAGAATTCCTGATTGATGGCCAAGCTGCCTGAGGCTTCTGGGAGAGAAAGTCCAAAACACTTGGCAGACCAAAGTCTGGGAATGGCTACTCCAAGTAAAACTGTCACGATCAAAACAAAAATCATTCCACAAATCATAATTACAGGACAAAAGCAATTCTAAAGCAATGATACATTCTAGGATAGCATCAATTCCATCTATCCAAAAAAAAGTCTTTAACCTACTCCTTTTTTGCCTTCTTTCCCCAGAATTTGATCAGATAAATAATGTTGAACACACTGAACACGGAGATATTTTATTTTTCACGCTTAATGTTTAGAAGATATTCAAAGGCAATATGTGTTTGCACAAAATTCAGGCATGATAAAATGAAGATGCCTGCCCTTTCACAGGGCCCACAAAACAGTCCTAATGTGCTGTCCAATCAAGCAAAGGCGAAAGGGCCCTTAAAATGGAAACAAGAAGAGGAAGACAGAGGCCGTCCCTCTCGGTTAAGGCTCACTGTGTGTAATCCAAGACACTGGGTTACACAAATTGTCACACTGTGATCCCAGTACCACCTTCCTCCCAAATCTTTATCTGTCCCCAAACTTCTTCAGCAAATGTACCTGGTAATAGGCTTTCTTGATCTCCTTCTGGCTGGCACTTCGAGGGACCCCCAAAATCTGGTAATAATCCTCTTTGGCGCAACTCAAGCTGGTGTGAAATGAGGCGGCACAGACAAGAGGGTGGTATCTCATTCCTGCAGAAAGCAAAAACAGCATCCGAGAAGACCTTGTCCCATTCTTGGTGACATCGTCTATTCATAGGGTACAACAACCCCTCTCTGATTTGGCCACATAGGGTATTTCCACACTAGACTGTTGCAGCACTATCATTCCACTTTCAACATCCCATGGAATCCTGGGGTTTGCAGTTCAGGGAGGGGCCAGCCGGCCCCTCCCTGAACTGCAAACCCCAGGATTCCATGGGATGTTGAAAGTGGAATGATAATGCTGCAACAGTCTAGGGCAGAAATGGCCAGAAGAGGCAGCTGTGTTCTTTTCCATCAATCTAGCTAAAGAAGAAACACTTTGCTCTGATGTTGCTTTGACTCAATCCCTTCTCAATCTACTGCACGCATTCACTCACACTCACTCTCTCTCTCTCTCTCACACATACACACACACACACACAGAGTCAGCCCTCCACATTTGCGGGTTTCACTTTTGTGGATTTGATTGTTCACAGATTATTTGCTGTCAC
The DNA here is from genome assembly GCA_030412105.1 of Cyclura pinguis. Lineage (NCBI taxonomy): Eukaryota > Metazoa > Chordata > Lepidosauria > Squamata > Iguanidae > Cyclura > Cyclura pinguis. The sequence continues at coordinate 501,902 of CM059609.1, read as the reverse complement.
CTCTGCTCCCTCTCCATGCCATTTTTAATAGGGACTGCAAGCCTTGTAAGACTGAGAAACTACAAACAAGGCTTTTAAGTCCCTGTTAAAAATGACGTGGGGCAGCAGTGGAGGTGGCAGTAAGCCCCTCCAGCCACCCACTTCTGTCTTGTGAATGAACCCTGATGCCTCAAAGGAATCCATAGTGGGTTGAATATGGTGATCATATTTCTTTTGTGTGTTAAATCTGGCTTGGGAAAGCCTAGAGTTATTCATGGTTCTTCCACCTTCACGGGACTCCTGTGCCCCTAACCCTAGCAAATGTGGAGGGATGACTGTATACCCACACACACACACACACACACACACACACACCAAGAAGTTCTGATCTATTTTCTGCCCACTCTTTCATCAAAGTGACCACATCTCCTGCTCAAAACATAATGCACACAGTCCAAATTCCTGTATTCTTAACTGAACATCCTTCACAGGTCTGGTCCTCACAAAGTCTCAACAGAGTACATGATCTGAAATAACTGTCATTACACTAAACGTGGTTTAACCTTCACACATGACTGTGGAAGATTTCACAGGGCAGGGTAAGCATTTGGGCTCCACGTTTAAAAAATGTAATAAATATTTTATAATTTTATAGTTAAACCACAAACGAAATTAAATGCTGATAAATGTAGCACCACTAGTAAAAATAGGAGGCACTGCACATAAAAGGCCCATATAAAAGGACTGGGGGATTCCGGGAATCGGACTTTTGCAAAAAAACATTAAGCTTGCCATGCTCTGGCCGTTATGCAAATCCTCATCCACCCTCTTGCGTCCCCTCGAAGGTCACACCATCTTCCTTTACCGCCCCGCAATTTTAACAGCGGCCCATCAGGCAGAGACTCAGGGTATACAGGAAGAGCTCGACCGGTTGGTTGTCTGCCTGGCACTCACTCAAATCGACGTCCCTATTCTGGCGTGAAAGCAAGGCCAGAATGACCAGCCGGGGACGCCCCTGCCCAGCTTCCCTCCTCGACGGGGGCTGCACTCGGCGCACTCTCAGAGGCACGCTTGCAGTCCCCGCGACGTCGCGCTCCCCTCCCCCACTCGCCCTTACCGGCGCTGCCCCCGAGCCGCGGTGCCAAGGCCGGGCGAGGCGCGAGGGGTCCGGCGGGGCCGCCGCTCAGCCAGCGGGCCAGGCGCAGGGCCAGCAGCAGCCGCCGCGCCTCGCCGCCGCCCACCCGGCCCCCGCCGGCCCCCGCGGCCATCGCCGCCGCCTCCCTCAGCCAGCGTGCGGCACACACAGCCGCCATTTTGGGCCGCCCGGCACACTACGCCTGCGCGCCAGGAGAGATCACCGTCTGCGCAAGCGCGTGGCTAGCGGGGCGGAATAAACGCCGGCAAAGTCTTAGTGCGCTTGCGTCTCCCGGTCTCTGGCTTCTTATAGCGGTCAATCCAGATGCGGCTTCAGGGAAGGCGGCGTCCTCTTGGGTCCTAGTGCTCGCTGGGTTGCCCGTCGTTGCGGCAAAGTTCTTCAGTGTTGTGCCGCCCCCACTGGACTCACGAACTTCTTGTAGCGACAGCTTCCGTGGACCAGTTGCATCTGGACAAGCCTATGTTAGTCCACGGACACTTCTGCCTAGACCAGACGTCTGCCAGACCTCAGAAAAATTCCTGATTTGGACTACAACGCCGAGAATCCCCAGCTAGCATGGCTGGCCGAATGTGGAATGAAATGTCTACAGCAGATCTTGGAAGATATGTTTTGGAGGCTGCAACTCCCAATGTATTCATGCTGGCTGGGGGATTCTGGGAGCTGTAGTCCTAAAAAGGGAATTGTTCTGAACGCGGCCTGAAAGAAAGAGACAGCCATGCTCAAGAGGCCGTTTTAATAATAGAATAGATGGACTGGTACCTGGGGGTTTCTGTCGCACTCTGGAGCGCCCCGACTGGCCTCCCCGCGTCCTACTGAGCGCTGCATCTAACGCTCCCCGGTTGCTCTTTATTAGTGCAAACTTTTTCGAAGTATTGAGACTCCTTTAGTGACTCACCGTCTTCTTGGGATAATCGGGGAGTTTTAGTCCAAAAACTGAACTGCCTAAATTTCTTTTTTAAAAAGGTCCCCCCTCCCCAAACTTGTAAAATATATCTTTTGGGACTACAACTCCCAGCATCCCCCTCCTGTCTGGGTGCTGGGTGTTCGAGTCAAAAGAGAACTTTTCTGAACATTGCCCGCTTTCTCGGGGAGGGGGAGGCTCCAAATCCGCCCCCTCCTCATATTCGATCAACTGATGAGGACTGGCGGGCTCAGGCGGCGGCGGGGGAGAGGCGGCTTAGTCAGAACCTCCCCCCGTGGGCAAAGTGTGGCCCCTCACAGACGTTGGACGACAACGCCCAGCATGTTTCTCACTGCCGGCTTAGGCGGCTGATGGGAGTTACAGTCCAACACCACATTTGCGAGGCCGAGCTCTAAAGAGAGCGCGGGACCTTCCCTCTTCCCTGGCCCTTCTCTTTAGTCTCGCGCTCCCGCCCCACCGGGCTTCGGAGGGCTCGGGTCGCCGGGACCTCTCCGCGGCGGGGACCCAGGGCGCCCCCTCCCTCCCGAAGCCAGGCTCCCCCCCCCCCCGTGCCGTCCCAAAAGAAGCCAGGCGGAGGCCAGAAGTGCGTCGGAAGCCAAGAGGTTTAGCTTTCCTTCCTGGGGGGCTGAAGGGGGGCGGGGTCAGGGGGAGGGGGAGCGGAGGGGGCGCTCCGGGGTCATCGCTCCGCCGCCGCCGCTCCTCCGTCCGACCCTCCCTCGGCCGGCCTTGCCGCTCGTCCGGGGGCGCCTAGCGGTAGTGGGCGGGGGAGGACCTCGGCCGCACTTCCCAGAGACTTCTCCATGGGGAGGAGGGCGACGGCGAAGAGGGACCCGCGGTCGCGGGTGGGGATGATCACCGGGGCGCCCGGGTCCTGGCCCCGCAGCTGCGGCGGGAGGGAGGAGGGGCTGGAGGGGACCCCGGAGGCAGAGGAGGGGTCTCTTGCTGGCAGCCCCGCCATCTCCTCGCTACCCGCCCAAAGAGACACCGGCGCAGGACTTCGGTTCGGGGCCAAAAGCACTTTTATTGCAAAGGCCGGGCCGAGGGGGAGGCCGCCGTGGGTCGGCTCCAGCAGCGCGGCGGGGCGGACTTAGCGGTACCTGGGCATAAGGATCGAGGACACCAGATCCAGGAACCTGTCCAGGGAGACCAGCACCTCCGTCACGGGGGGCCCGCGGTTGTGGGCGGCGGCGGTCACCGTGACGCCCGGGTCCGGCAGTTGCGGAGAGAGAGAGAGAGAGGAGAGAGTGGCGCGTCAGGCAAGGAAGGGGGTGGATGATGGGACCTCCGCCGGGCGGGAGAGCAGGAGGGAGGGCGCCCGGGAACCGATCGCCGAGGGCCTCGGGCACTGCGGCCAAGAACCTGTCGAGGGAGACGAGGACGTGGGGCCGGCTTGCGGGCGGCTATGGCCACCATGATGCACCGGTCCAGCAGCTGCGGAGGGAGGGAGGGAGGGAGGGAGGGAGGAGACCCTGGAGGCAGAGGAGGGGTCTCTCCCTGGCAGCCACCCCCCATCTCCTCGCTATCCTCCCAAAGAGACGCCGGCGCAAGGCTTCGATTCGGGCCCAAAAGCACTTATTATTTCAAGAGCGAGGCGGGCTTAGCGGTACTGAGAGCCGAGAACTTCGGACAACATTGCCAGGAACTCGTCGAGGGGGCCGCGGTTGTGGGTGGCGAGGGGCACAGTGAGGCCCTGGCCCTGCAGCTGCGGCGGGAGAGAGGAGAGGGCGGCGCATCAGGCAGGGAGGGGAGTGGATGATGGGACTCCCGTCCGCTCGCCCGACGGCGGGGAGGGCAGGGGGGAGGGCACCCGGGAGCTTCCGGCAAAGGGACAAGCGAGCCGAAAGCAGGCAGGCACACGGGCAGGCGGCGCCCTCCAGCCGGCGGGGGGAGCGGAGCGGAGACTCACACCCAAGGCGGCGGCGGAGACAAGGTTGTTGCCGGCGGCCACCAGCCCCTCGCCTCGCTCCCAGCCGAGGATCGGGTCGTAGTAGCAGACGCCGAAGTCGCTCCACCGGGACGCCTGGAGGAGGCGGAGGGAGCGGGGCAGAGAAGGGGGAGGGAGGGAGGGATTAGAGCAGCGGGGGCCGACGGCGGAGGGGAGGGGGGTCAGCCGGGAGGCGGCGCTGCCGTCGGGCGCTCCGGGAGCCCGGTGTCGGGCCGGGGGAGGGGTCGCTTACCTCCTGAAGTCCTCGGCCCCGAAGGCTTCGAGGACGCTGCTCCTCGCGTGGCACCACAGCCGAGTCCATCTCGGCCGCTCCGAGTGCCCCGAGTCTTGGCCGCCCTTTAAGGGTGCTGGGGAGCCTGGCGCCCCGCCCCCGCCCCCCGCCCCTCCCCGCCGCCTCTGGGCGGCACGAGCGTGAGGGTCCCGAAGGGCAGGAATTCTCCCCCGCCGCCACACACGGGCGCAGGAAGGCATTTGGCTCTCTGCCCCCTCGCCCCAAGCTGTCACGGGCGCCACAGGAGGGAAAAATCGGGGGCTGGACCGCAACTCCCCAAATCCCCTCACCGGCATAGACCCTGGCCGCCCCGAGTGTGGCACATGGGGCTTCGTAGCCCCCCTAAGCGTGGTTTCTAAGCGTGGCCCCACCCATGCCGCCGACCTATTTAGAAATCTGATCTGGACCCCTCCGCCGCTCTCCCCCCCAGCGGAACCCGCGCATTTCCTTCCTGGATTCGCACCCCGCTTTCTCCCACAACGGGACCCAGAGCGACCGAACGAGGACGCCCAGCAGGGGGGAGCCAGGCTAGTCCTTGGATGGGAGACATCCAAAAGTAGGAAATAACCTCGAGGACCTGCGGGTTGAGCCAGGCAGGAATCCGGGAGAGGCCTGGAGATGCCAAGTCGGAGCAGATGATGGAGCCCTGTGGGGTCCGCTTCCCCCAAGAGCTCGAGGTCCAGCCCCCCCCCCCGCGGCCTCTCCGGGGAGCTCCGCCTGGGAGAAGCCAGCCCCCCTCCCCCATTCCTCAGCTGGACCCTCCTACGGCGTCCTGACGTTTGCAGGCCAGGGAGGGGTACTTAGAAGTCCCTGGCGGAGCACTCTAGCGCCTCTGGCCAAACTACAGACCCCGGGATTCCAGGGGATGGCACCATGGCATTGGAAGGGGGCTCACAGCGCTACGAGTGTGCCGTGGGAACGGGCCCCTGGCGAACCACGGCAGCCACGCGAAGTTGGCCACGCCGGGCTGGTGGACCGAGCGCCCCACACAGGACGAGGGCGTCCGCAGCTCCCCAGGCCAGGCCCGAGCCGGCTTGGGTGGGCCAAGGGTCCCGTTGCTTCCGACTTCGAACCGCACCTGGTTTCAGGACCTCGTCAGGATGGCGAGAGGAGGGGTGGGGAGGAGGCCAATCCAGGCCTCTCCGGCTCTGGGCCACTCTTGCTGCCAGGCGCGATGCAACCCCGTCCTGCCCCCTCCCCGAGGCAGGTGAAGGGCTCCCCTCCATCCCGGCTGCCCCGCCTTGAACTGGGGGGGGCGAGAGAAGGAGCAGGCCCAGTTCCTCCAGAAGGACACGGAGGGCCTTCCCTCTGTGTAAGCAATAAAAGAGTTCAGGCAGAAAAGAGAGTGTCTCCCCAGCGGGTCCCCCCCCACCAGGGAGCCCAGTCGCCGGGGAGAACAGCCTGTCTGAACCCCCGGACGAAAGGGATTCTCCCTCCCTTCCTGTAGCCCCGTTTGCTTAATTAAAGTTCCTCCTAAACTTTGCTTTCTACCCAACTTTACCGGTTGTTCCCATTGCCAGTCCCTCCTGCTACCCACAATTATGCTGACGTTAATTGGCAAAGCCAGCGCTCTCCGTGACATTTCTCCTATCGCCCAGCCAACAGACGTGTGATTCAGGGCTCATTGCTGATCGTTAACCAGAGGTTGCTTTATTATCTACCACGTGTCGGAACGGCGGTCCTGAGAAAGCCGTGGTTCTTCCACGTGCCCGGATTACCCTCCCCCGAAGACGCAGGTCCGCAGCCTGCGGGGTGGGGTGGGGGCTCCCGGGTTCAGCGCCTTTGCCCAGTCGAAGCTTGTGGGCCAGCCGCGCCCCTTCCTTGGGCTGTCAGGCCCGGCCACGGGGACACAGGCCGTGGTTGCCTCCCGGCGGCTGGCCGTGAGGGGCTCTACCTGGGGCGGCCGTTGAAGACAGCACGGAAATTCAGCCGGTCCGAAGAGCCGCAGCCAGGCTGTTCACTGGGTCTGGCTACCGGATCACGCGATCCCACTGGTGCAACAGTGCCAACGGCCGGAGGCGCCCCCTCCCCTTTCTCTGCCTTGATCCACTACTGCCTCCTCCTCCGCCCCGGCGGCGGTCGCCTCGGGGATGTGCGGACCCCTCCCCACCTCTGCGGAAGCCTTTCCTCCTGCTGGGGCGGCCGGGGGATCGGAGGAGGGCGGCCGCTGGGGTCCGCCAAAGGGGAGGGGGGGCCTCCGAAACCCCTTTGCCCCCTGGAGGGGGGAGCGGGCAAAGCCCCAGAAGTGCGGCTTCCCCAGACAGAGGGGGAGGAAGGCCCCCTCCCCTCGAGGGGGGACCTGCATGCTGCTCCCTTCTGCCCTCCCTCCCTCCTCGGGGGTCCTTCCCGGCTCCCGCCCCCTCGGGGACGGCCGTTTATCTTCCTCGCCGGCCCTCCTCGCCTGGTTGCACGAAGGACGCTCTGGGGCTTTATGTGAGGTGGAGAAGGGGTAAATCTCCCGCAAACAGACTCCTAAATCCACTGCGTTCCCCGCACCCCGCTCCCTCCCCACAGGTCGGCTGGAAGGGCGGGCAGCCCGGACCCAGAGCAGTGGATGGGGAGCCGCGCTGGGGGGCAGTCCGAACTTCGTTGTCAAAGAGCGTTGAAGACTACTTGGGCGGGAAGCCCCCTCCCCTCTCCGCAGGACTCCCCCATAGCCGGCCGTCTCTGGCCTGAATTCTCCCTCCCCCCGGAAAGAAGTGAGGCTCAGGCGGCAGGTAGGCAGGTGGCGGCAGAGGCCTTTTATTCTGCGTGCTGGGTCGGGGGAGCGGGAAGGGGGTCTCCGAAGAAGAAGCGGCGTCGCCCGAGGGGCTCAGCGGGCGGCGGCGGCGGCAGGGGAGGCGGGGGTCTCCCGGCGAGCAGGGCCGCTCATCTGTACTTCTCGGTCAGGACCTCGGCCAGCAGGTAGAAGAACTTGTCGAAGGCCAGGTAGACCGTGGCGGTGTATTCGGCGCGCAGGTAGGTGGCTAGGACCACGTGGAAGCACTTGGCCAGCAGCTGCGGGGGGCAGGGGGAAAGGAGGGGGGGCGGTCAGTGAGGGAGTGGGAGACCGAGGAGCGCCCCAGCCCGCCCCCTCCCGCCCGCCCGCCCGCCGGCCGCCCGGGGCTGCCTTGCCTTGAAGTTGACGGGGTCGACGCGGAGGTTGTAGGCGTGGAGGTCGCTGAGGTCGGCCAGGGTGCCGCGGACGTTGTCGAGGTGGTGGAGGGCGTTGTCGACGGCCTTGGCCACCTTCTGCCCATGCTGCTGGACGTCCTTGGAGCCCGGGCTCAGGTCGAACTGCGGGAAGTAGGTCTTGGTCTGCGGGTACGCCTGGAACATCCTGCCGGCCGAGAGAGAGGAGGGGAGCGGAGGGGAGGGGGCGCCGTGGTCAGAGAGGGGGGCCGGAGAGGGAGGGCCAAGAGGGGGGCCTCTCTGCGCCCCCTCGCCTCCCTCCCTCCTCACCTGTTGAGGGCGTCGCCGCCCATCTCGTCCAGGTGCCCGGCCACCTTGCACCAGGTGGTCTGGAGCACTCTGCGGTCTTCGGCCGTCAGCACCATCCTCGCTCGGGGCTCGGGGTCTCTCTCGCGCGTGCTCTCGCTCTCGGGCTGGACGGGGCTCGGAGCCGGGGGCGAGCGGGCGGCTGCCTTTATAGCCGGGACCGTCCCCGGCCGCCGCCCTCTTATCAGGGCGCCCAGCGGGGCGGGGGAGACCCAGAGCCGAGAGGCACCGACGAGGAGGGAGGGGGAGGCCGACGGAATAAACAGCCTCGCCAAAGTAACTTGTCTAGCGAAGGGAGGGGAGAGAGAGGGGAGATACCCCTCCTTTCCCTTCGGGAGAAAATGTATAGTTTTAAAATCGATGGTTCGGTTCAAGACATTTCTGCAGTGCTCCATTCATCACAGTTCTCCAGACAGCCAAGGGCAGAACCGTTAAAACTTTGCAGATCAAAAATACCACCCAGCCCAAAGCCCTCAGGAAACAAGGCCCAGAGCGATGCCAGCATTAGGCAGATTTTAAAACATGGTTCCTTTATTGGGGGAGGAACTGTGGGTCTTCTGTGAATTGGAAGATCCCCAAGACAGCTCCGGACAAACTTTGCCAGTCCGCACTGAGCTCCTGTGGCAGTCTGACCCCACTTTAATTTGCCATGGCTCCTTCCCACGGATGTACTTTGGAGAGCTCCAACACTGCCATTCGAGGGAGCGGGCAAGAGCGGCGCTGCTCAAAAGGGCGGTTTGCAGACTGGTGCCAGTCTGCCAGCCATCAGCTGCCAGTCTGGGCATAAGCACGGTATCAGTCCCTGGCACATTCGGTAACAAGCACCCATCAAATGAAGGATCCTTGGATTCCGTATCGGGGGAGCCACGAAGGCCTAAACACCCCGAAGGCCCCAGACCCCACCTGATCTTGGAGGGTCAGGCCTGGCTGGGACTTGGACGGAGGACTGCCAGGGAATACCAGGTACTGTGGGCAGCATTTAAGGGAAAGGCCATGGCAAACCATCTCCAGGTGTTCCTTGCCTTTAAAAAAATACCCTGTGAAAATCATGGCATGCACATTTGCACACACACAGAGCCGGGGAATATAGGCTCCCAAGTGAGGCAATAAGTCAACAGGCAGCTTGAAGGTACGGACACACGTGCACGGGGAGCCACGGGAGGGATGTGGAACCGACATACTGCGTAATGCAGCTTCACTCCCTGGTGCCACTTCACAAAAGTCCCTGCACTGGAGGAGAGTAACCAGCCCTCTTCGTTCGTTGCGGGGCCTCCTGAAAAGCCCTCCAGGCAGTTCCAAATGCAGGAAGGCAGGCTTTCGTTCGGCCCCCAGAGAGCCAGCCTGGTGTAGGGGCTTGAGTGTGAGAGTACAAGCCTGGAGAGCAGGGTTTGATTCCCTGCTGGGCCACGGAAACTCACCGGGTGAGCTTGGGCGCATCACACACACACAGCCCCAGAAAACCCTGAGATGGGTTCACCTTAAGAGTCATCATGAGTCAGAAATGACTTGGAGGCACATGACAACAAGAAAGCTCCAAATCAGCATTTTAAACCGGACTGGGATCCAGGCAAGCCCAAGAAGCAAGGGGGAGGCTATGGCCAACCCCCCTGGCCCAATCGATAGCACAGCCATCTGATTTTGAACTACTTTCTGGGGGACGGTAAGTGGTTCTTGAGAGTTTGTCGTTATGGGCCTTGAAGACTGGAGGCTGATGGCGATCCTTCCTGGAAACTTAGGTTGCCTCCTCGGACCTCTGGGCCGAGCCACACGGAGCCACTGGTCTCTCATTCCCTCACGCAGGCAGGAAAGGGCTGGGAGGTCTCTGGCCCACTGAAAAGCATGCGCGCGCACACTCTGAGGGCATTCCCCCTCTCCCTGCCTGCCTGGCAGCTATCTGCCCCATAGGCAGCCTTATCAGCACCCACCTTGCAGAGGGAGGGGAGGCCGAGAGGCGCTGGGCTCCCTCCCTCCTTCTGTTCCACCCACCCGCCTCTGCGGGAGGCAACCCGGCAGCTCCTCTCCTCCCATGTGAACCTGCCAGAAATGGGGGACCTTCTCCGGGGGCCCTGTTGGGCATCGCCGCAGCTTGTGAAGTCGGGTTGTTGGGTGCACCTGACAGGGCTTTCTCTGTAGCGAGGCCTTAAGGAAGTTAGTTTGGCCCCATCTGTTTAAGCTGCCGGTGGAAAGCCAAAACGGTGCCATTCCGCACGGCATTCAGTGTTGGAAGGTGCCGTTTTAACTGTTTCAAAACTGGATTCTAGGATTGTCTTTAGACTCCTGCTTTCAGGAGTTTTTCAAAAGAATTTTAATGTGTTTTTAAAATGTTTTTATCTTTGTATTGTCAACTGTTTTTTATTTGTTCATCTCCTCTGAAGTCCTTGTGGGCTGGGAAGTGATACAGAAATAAATAATGTTTGCAAAGGGTACCTTTTCTCTTTTTAAAGGACTCCGTTTCTGCCCTGGTCTGGCGTAGAATGGCTGATCTCCAGATGCATGGAGCAGCCATTCCCTCCCCTTGTCATATGGACTGAGGGGGGTAGGACAGGGATGCAGGTGGTGGCTTCTTGTTTGATGAATCTGGAGCCTAATAGCGTCTGGTTGGGGTCAGAATGGCAAAGCTCTACCACCACCACTCCAATTTCACCACGTGGAATTTCTGGCCACTTGGGCACACCCATTGCCTACGGAAAAAGCAAAAGAACGCAGCTGGTTTGGCGCTCAGGGGTGCAGTTGCCACATTCCACGTTAACTTGGCACTTGAATGAGGAGGAGTTGGGTTGGCGGTTGGATGTCTCCGGGCTTTCTTTTGGGGGGGAGCTGGCTGAACAGAGGCCCTCCTGAGCAGAAGATGTTCTGTCCCTTGGCTTGTGAATTAGGGCAGCATCCAGGAGGCCAGAAGGCTGATGTTAAGGGTACGAAGCAGAGATAAACTGGGGGCGGGAAGGTGAGAGGCAGGTCTTCCACCTGCAGAGGGTGTCATGGGGAGGGTACAGAGCTTGGAAGCAGTTGCTTTTCCTGAACTCAATTCTCAGTGTCCTCAATGGCTTGGCTTGGAGATTGTAGGAACTGTGGTTTAAAAAGTCTCTGTCGCAAGCTCCTTTTTGGTGTCATAGGTGTGCCAATTTGCACAGCCAGAAAATGATGCAAAATATCAAACAAGTGCACATTACCTAGGGAGCAAGAATGAACGTTTGCAGCTCCAGAAAAAAACAAAAGTAGCCTTGGGGATGTCTGCACTACACAATTTGTACTAGTTTCATACTTATGCCTCTCTCCTAGGGACTCCTTGAGCTGTAGTCCAGTGGGGGCACTTGGAATTTTCTGTTCAAGAGTTCCAGTCCAGTCCCTTAAACTCCTGTGATCTCATAGGAACGAGTCATGGTGGTGGCTAAAATGGTGTAAAACTGGTATCGTAGTGCAATGCAGACACCCCATGCCCGGCGCCGCAGAGACCGGGACCGGGAGGCGCCCCTCGCGCTGGGCACAGCTGCCCCCTGCGGTGAGCCAGCAGAACTGCAGCCAAGTCTTTTCTTGCTCCGGCCTGGCCACTCTCAAAGGAGCAACACTCTCCTTCTCCTTACGTTTAGCCTGTTAACCTGTTAAATTGTTTAAAATTGTTTGAAATCATTTTCAAACAATTTCCGTTGTTCCATTGTTTTACAATAAACCGATTGTGTTGATTTTACAGCACACTGCCCTGAAATCTTTAGACAGAGGCCAGTACCTAAATATTTTAACAAAGAAATAATAAATACATTTCCCAGCTATCGTATTCTGAGCAATCAGTGGTAGGGGTGTCCTACTCGGCCGCGTGCCTTTTGACTTCTACAAACAGAGCAACGTCTTCTCCTTTGCAAGTAGCCGTAAGATCTAGAAACTTGGGCTTTGGGAGGTTTTGGTCAGTCTAAGATTACCTAGAATTCGCTGAAGCAGGCGAGGTCTGTCCTGGATGCCTCGTTCCATGCTCCGTGGGGCAGCGGGGCACCTGTGAGGCTCTCCAAAGCCCCCAGGAAAAGAACGCTCCCACGTGGAAGGGGCCAGTGCCAACAGACTGTGTTTTCTCTGAGGCACGGAGGGGAGGAGAGGCTGTGCTTCAGGGCCGCAGCGACTTTCCCAGTGGTGCCAAAGTGCACGGGCCTGCTGGGGGCGGACAGCCCTCCCAGCTGTCCTTCAGCCATTGGAGACAGGCTGGTGCAAAAGCCAGGCCGACAGGGAGGCCTCCTTGTGGGAGGAGTCCCTTCGTTTTCCAAATGCTCCTCGTTCCCCACCAGAATAAGCTCCGGTGCTACCGAATGCAAAGAGGGGAACCACGTGCCTTGAGAAGGGACTCCTCCTGAACCAACTTCTGCAGACTTGACAAGTGTGCGAGCGTATCCATTCACGCAAGGGTGGGCGGAGAAGGAATTCCACCCCCAGAGGAAGGAATTCAAGTGTGTATGTGTTTGTGTGGGGGAGTGCATTCCAACGGCGGGTGGGGGAAAAGGGGAGTGACCAAAGTGCCAACGTGGTTTAGGTCTTGGTGCCAATCACCGAGCCTTAGTGCCCTTGCAAAGAGCTACAGTACTGTCATTCCACTTTAACTACTATAGCTGCATCCTACGGAGTCCTGGGATTGGGAGTTGGGGGGCACTTAGAATTCTTACCCAGAGAGGTCTAGTCCTCCACCAAACAAAAAGACCCAGGATTCCATAGGAGGCAACCACGGCAGCTACAGTGGAATCATACCACTATAATGGTACAGTGTGTGAACAGTCCCTCAGGAGAGGCACTTCAGCCTTTCAGGATGAGGGGGCGAGAACCCATACAAAGCGAGGAGGACGTCTTCACAAGGAAGGGGGGCACAGCCGTCCGGGGGAACCCACGAGCAGGGAACTTGGCCCCAGGGCCTGGGCTTCCCCACCCTCTCCTTGCACAGCAGGTTGAGCCTTCTGCCCGGCACACCCAACTGTGGATAAAAGGGCCGGCCCAAAGTCTTCTGAGTCAGCTGCCTCATGCTAACAAATCTTTGCAGGAAGTTATCCAAGGACAAGAGGAAGAGATTACTCGCCGGGAAGGGAAAGGAAAGCAACAACAGGGAGACTTGCGGCAGAAAGGAGGAAGGCCTTCGGGCTCAGGATTGCCGAGGAGGAGGGATCCGCGGCCTTTCCGTCTGGTTTTGAACGTGACGCAGAAGTGGCCGGTCAGAGCCAGTAAAGAAGATACGGACCCCAGGCAAGGAGGGGCGTTGACCTTCTACCACGTCGCTGCATTGGGGCCCAGCCCGGTGGGCTGCAGCTTAAAGGCCCTGCCCCCCCCCGCACACCTGAGGTGTTGGGCACAAAGCGCAGGGCCTTTTTAGGGCTGGCCTTTGGTGTATTGATTCTCTGCCGGGTGAGGGAGGGAGCTGCCCCCCTTCTGCCCCCCGGTGTCAGCTGAAAAGCAGGACTGCTTAGGTGGGCATCCCAGGCAGGCGCCGGGGGGGCGGGAAGGGTGTGAGATTGTATATCTCTTTCTGGTCTATGGCTGCTTCTGGGAATCATGCTGCCCTCCAGATATTATTGGACTGCAGCTCCCAGCAGCCCCCGTAAGGCAGCACTGGAATCACACTCCAACCACCCACTGCAGCTGCTGCTACATGAGTCCCAGCCCCCTGTTCCAGGCTAGGGGGCTTCTTAGGGGCCCTGATTCTACTTCTGGGCACTGGCCTATCCAATCCAATGTTGTCAGAGCTTGGACAAGTTATTTTTTTGCATGGCAAACTCTCAGAATTCTCCAGCCACCAATGGGAGGGAAATCAGTTTTTGGACGTCTGGGGGTTTGTGCAAGTTCCCATACCCAAAGGTAACTTTTCCAGGCGGTGACTCTCCAGGGCCTGGCCCAGAAGGAGTGATTTCTCACTTTCTGTGAATTCTCAGCTTTACGGTTTATTTATTTTCCTTAAAGGGCCGTTTAGGGGGCAGAAAGAGAATCCTTTCTCATATTCCAGTGAGCTCCGCGACGGAAAGACAGAGCGCGGCTGGCTAAACGAGCGGCAGCCAAACCAGCCGGCCTCCGCCGAGCAAATAAAGAGGCCCCCGCCCCGCGCCGGATGCTGCTCGGTCCCGGCAGTGAGGGGGGGGAGAAGCGGAGGAGGGGCGTGGCCTGGGGCGGGGGCGGGGCTTACCCGGCCGGAGCGAATTCGGATCGGAGCCTGGACGGCGGCGGCGGCGGCGGCAGCAGCGGCAGCAAAGGCGAGGAGCATGAACCGGTTCAAGGCGTCCAAGTTCCGGCACACGGAGGCCAAGGTGGCCCGCAAGGAGGTGAGCGAGGCGAGGCGGGCCGGGGCGGGGCGGCGGGGCGGCGGGGCGGGCAGGCAAACAGGAGCCCCTTCGTCCGCCCGTTATTTCTCCCTTCTCCTCCTCCTCCTCCTTTGCTGGGGCAGGACTGCAGGCGGCGGCGGGGGGGGCGGCGGCGGGAGCGAAGGAAGGGAGGGGGCCGTCCCCGGTCCCCCACTCTGCGTGGGCGCGCAACAGGAGGCGGAGGCGGGGGCGCGGGAGTTGCGCCGCACCTGCCTCGGGCCCCGGGGCTCCATCGCCCGCAGGCACCGCCCGCCCCGTCCCGCCGGCCGGCCGGCGTTGGGTGGGGAGGGGGCGCCCTCTTCCCCCGCGCCCCGCCCTGGCGCTGAACCTTTCCCCCTTCTCTCCCTCCCTCCCTCCCTCGCAGGGTGGCGTGCAGCTCGGGCGGCCGCCCGCCTGCCCCGGGGCGAGGGTCTCTTCCTTCCCGGCCTCCCCAGCCCGTGCCCCTCCGTTGCAGGAGGGGCGGAGAGGCGGCGCCCCTCTCCTCCGGGCCCCGGCCGCCCCCCCCCGGCTGCCATGCGCTTTCCCTCCGCCTGTCCCCGCCCGCGTCCGCTGCCAGCTGTGCCCAGCTGCCTGGGAGGGGGAGGGAAAGAAAGAGGGGCGTGTGCCCGCCCGGCTTCTGAAGGGCCTTGCGTCCCCCGCTCCTTCTGAAGGGGGTCTGCGGGGATGGGGTACTGTCTGCCGTCCAAGACAGGGCGGGGCTGGCTGGGATGCCCCTCCGCTGTGGGTTGGGCCCCGGGGCCGGACCATGCTTCCGGCGTTCCTTCCCGGGGTGGGGTGGCCCTCCCCCCTCTGTGCCCCCTCCCTTGCCACGCCTGACCCACCGTGTGGATGCTGGGCACCTGTTGCCCACGGGGAGGGGCGCCGGGGCTCCCATCCTGCTGCCGCCCCCACTGAGTTGAGAGGCTTGGTTCGCACTGGACAGTGCCGGCACCCTGACGCCACTTGAACTGCCAGGGCCGCTTCGAGCGAGTCCTGGGACTGGCCCTTTGGGGAGGCACTGGAGCTCCCTGGCAGAGAATTCTGAGGGCATCACAGCACTACACAGCACTACAGAAATTACAGTGGTATCCAAGTGCCATAACTGTTTAGCGTGCAAGAGACCGAAGGTTTACTGTGGCTAAGGGTAGAGCTTTTCACGTGTTGCCCAGGGAACTCTGCAGGTTCTGAAGAAGCACCCGTCTGCAAAGCACCTCCCAGGTAGACCTATTGCTGCCAGCTACTGTCCCCTCCGCTGGCCTACAGCAGCCTCATCTAGCAGAACCCGCTTCCTGGATGACCTGAATCAGCGCCCTGGCACTGCCTCCACACCTGTGGCATTGGGGGTAGGGTGGGCCCTGATCCATCTGCCACCATGACACAACTCTGGGGCTGCCCCCTTGGAGACCCAGACCCTAGGCCCTCAGTCTCTGGCTTCGCTTGCACCCGGGTCCTACTAACTCATAAGTGGGGAAAGCGTGGCCATTTCCAAGGGCCCCCAGATTCTCCCAGACTCCGCCCCCCAAATTTCCAGTCCTCCTTCCAATTGCCTCTCCTGGAGTCTTGACCTCCCTCCATACCATTCAGCATCCCACTAATATTGTGTTTTTCAGAAGTGGATTTTAGTTTTAATTTTTGGTAATCTGTGTGGCTGCCAGAAAGTTTGTGGAGGGAGGGTTGGCCCCTGAGCCCACCTTCTGTCGCCAGGGAACTGCCTAGGCCAAGAAACCCCCCAAACACTGAGAATAATCCCCTTAATCTCAGCGAGGAGACAGTGGGTGCCACAGCAGTAAAGTCCCTGCTCTGGGCTGTAACCAAACAGGCCTCCCTGCTGCAAACTGTTTGCGTGGAAACAGCTTCAAAGCTGCAGGGTTGATTTCTGTAAAGGCAACGAACAGATCCATGCACGGAAATGACAGTGATTATAGGACATTAATCCTACAGCTAATAATAATGGTGCAAAGCCTGCGGCGGGGGCAGGGGGGGCAGAGAGGTTTCAGGCGGCCTGTTGCCTGACAACCTTCTCTGTCTGTTGCAAATGTGAGAACTGGATTAGGATTTTTCCTTCTTGGCATTGGATACTTGCCCATGTCTGCAGCTTAAAAAGCTCAAAAAGGGATCTTAAAAATGAGCAGACTTCTAAAACCTTCCTTGCATAGGTGCCCAGTGCCCAGAAATCTCCATCTGGTTGTGCAAAGCAGAGTTTATAATGTTCAGTGGGGGCTGCGCCGTGGTAGCTAGTGACTCCCATGTCAGTGGGGCACTGAAAATCTGTGTCAGCTTTTGGCTAGATATCAAGGAGCTCCCCAAGGCACAGGACCTATTTTGGGCTGGTGGTGTTCAGCACCTAGGAGAGCTCATTTAGGGCCTAGATTGAAACCTGGAGTGGATTCAGTGCTCCACAGACGTGGTGAGCCAACCTATTTAAAAAGCGAGTTTCCAGTCCTCAACACTTTTTGGAAGTTCTTATGGCCAGAAAAGTAGCAATGCAGAGATTTTGGAAGGGTCAAAGGCCACAAAGGCAGACCGGGAGGGGATGCATCTAGACCTAGGGCTGGGCTTTACCTGCCTCCCCTGGTGTACAAGAAGAGAAAGGTGTGGCGGTTTTTTCTGGAAAGACTGGTGGTTTGCAAGAATGATTGTGAAACATGATCTTAAGTTCTCGTGTTTGTATTCGACTTCTCCAAGACTTCACACCCCTAGTCTATGTTTCAGTAGCTTCTGGTCTAAATCATTGGTTCGATGTACATGTAGATTTGTCTTGAACTTGTTCAGAAACAAGGACTGGGTGTCTGGAGGCACAAATGTTAACGTAGAAAAAGGCCTGGCCTCCTGCGGCCCTGAGCCTCCGTTTCTGCCGCGCACAGGCTGCCTGCTCCTCCTCCTCCCTTCCTCTCAGCCCTCTTCCTCTCGCTCTGTCTTGCAGGCCTGGGTTGGAGACATCCGGGGCGTCTGCCCGGCTGCCACGGGGAACCACATCAAGGCCAGCTGCTGCTGGATTGCATTCAACACAGAGGCAGCAGGTGAGGTCTCTGCAAAGCCCCAGCCGTGCCCCGCCCTGCCCGGGCGGCTCCGATTGGCACTGCCCATGGTGCTTCCCTTGCCTGGCGCACTTTGACCTGGGAAGGCCTTCGCGTTGTCTTGCTCAGACTTGACAGAGGGATGGCCAAAAAGAGACAACAAATCTGCACGAATGGGGTGCCAGGGCACAAGGGCTGGGCGGCTGTTGGGGGGCTCTGCCGGGCCTGGACGGGTCCATAGGAAGTGGCATAAGCTTCTGCTCTCCTCTCGTGCCGGCCAGCCTGGCTGTTTGGCCAACGGTAGCCTCTGGGCGATGCCTCCCCAGCTCAGAGGAGGAGGAGACGTTCCTGGGATTGAAGGACTGTAAGCTGATCTGCAAGGAAGCCTTCCCAGGAGACTCCAGAAGTGGAGCTGGAGGAAGAGGAGGCGCCAGCAGGATAGCGAGCAGGGATTAATTCTGCCTTTCCTGGCATTGCTGGTGCCGAGTGTCCCAAAGGCTCCTACCTGGTTTCACCCCCTGGGAGACTCCCAGCACAGGGAAAGGGAGGTGTCTGCCCCCTGCCCAGAGAACCTCAGGAAGGGGGTGCAGGACTCCAAGGGGGCACACACTTTACAGTGGCACCCCACTTTTAACTACTATACCTCTGTCGTCCTGTAGAACCCTGGGATTTGTAGTTTTGCCAGCTGTTTGGAATTCTCAGCCACTAGACTACAAATCCCGGGAGTCCATAGGGTGATGCAACCCTGGCAGTGAAAGTAGAGTCCAAGGCTGCAGCCACGCAGGGGGAAGAGACCATTGTGGCTGGGCTCTGTTGCAAGGAATTTGGGAAAGCAAGCTTGCTGTTTGCCTCCCATTCCACTCAGTTGCCCTGTCTAGGCCTGACTGAGGAGGAAGTAGAGGCAAGGAGAAGACATTTCTTTATATCCTACTTTTTTCCCTTCCTTTGAGGCTGAGACAGCATGACTTTCCCAAGGTCACACAGTGGGTTTCCATGTTTGAATGGGGATTTGAACCTTGGTCTCCAAGAATCCTAGTCCAACAGTCAAATCGCTACACTATGCTTACAAAAGTTAAAATAGATACAGCTAAAATAACAAACAAACCCCACATTGTATAAAAGCTAAAACTATAATTACACTGTCTGTTAAAAGTGCTTCAAGGGATGACCATTAAAAATAAAAAAGAAGAAATCTAGGCAACATGTACATTCCAAAAAGCCCTTGCAGTCGGTTCTCAAAGGTTTCTCAGAAGAAATCAGCCTTCCCTTGCCTATGGATGCACAGGAAGGAAGGGGCCGTCCTGGCCTGTCTGGGAAGGGAGTTCTGGAGCCCAGGGGCAGCCACTGAGAAGGCCCTGTCTCTCCCAAATTCCTACCGTATGTGCCTGTGAGGGTCGGGGGACAGAGAGAGGGGCCTCCCCAACAGATTTCAAGTCGCAGTCAGGCTCATTTGGGGGAATGTGGTTCTTTAACACTAATGTGCACCCCCTTCCATGTGTAATGTGTCCCCCTTCCCACTGTCAGAAGCAACTGGAGGGTGGGGAAATCCATCCATCCATCCATCCATCCATCTGGGTGTTCAAGATGGGTGCCACGCCTCCCATGACCTGTATGTTTTCTCCCCTTTTCCAGGCACGCTGGGCTTTGTGCCTCTGGAAAGCCAGAATGGGGGCAAGAGGGCAATTTCACGTCTGTGCTGTCATTCAGGTAAGGCTGGTGCAGAGGACACACCTGAGCACCTGGAACTGCGGGACTGGAGGTGTCGGGGGTGGGTGCTGGATAAACCAGCTAGAGATGGCCCTCTTGAGCAGGTGGGTAAACGCAAGAGAAAAAGGAGCTTGCCAGACAAAGCTAAGGTAGCCAGTCTTGGTCCCTCCCTGTCTTGGGTGTGGCCACCGCTGGCCTCCAGGGTGGAGGCACGGCAAGCAACCTCTGCCCCACCTGAGCACTGTGTGGTGTGGCTGGGGGAGCGCCGGCCTTTGGCTGCTTCAGCACAAGAGCCTGGCTAACCTGGGAAGAAACGCTGGGGCCTTGTTTCGCTCTTTGCTGAGCGGTTTTTGGCTTTGCATCAGTTTCATTGGCTTTGCATCAGTTTTGGAAGCTGCCGGGAGTGCTGCCGCAGCAGTTTTGCTTCCTCCTCGGCTTCCTGGTGCCTTGGAGAGTGGTGGGGGTAGCACTCCCCACCGCCAAGCAAGGCCAGGTTATTGTCAGTGGAGGAGGGGTTGCAACCACTAGAGCCCCCCTGCGCTGAAGGAAATGGAAAGATGTCCCTTGCTTCCTCTTCTTTCCCCCAGTCATTTCCTGAAGCTCTTGTTGTTGCTGTTGTCCTCAACATTCACTTGAGCAAAAACTGCATCGAATCTGGCTCTTTGCCTCACCCAAGTTGCAAGGAGGAAAATGTGCTCCCCCTGAAGATGGCTGCACTGCTATCTATCACACCTCGGCGTTTCACTTATTTATTTATCTAGTAGTTTAATCTGGATGCCACCACTGATAGAACAACCCACACGTCTGCAGAAAGAGGGATGCCTGTATCTTTTGTAATTGCTCTGGTGTCCCAACCTGGCTTAATCTGTCCTTGACGCTATCACCTAACCTTCCTCAAGGAGGGGCTGCAAGAGGCACCCCAACCCCCCCCTCAGTTTCTGGCCAGGGGTCCTGGAAAGTGGGGGGGGACCAAGGGCGCTGAGCCCCCCAATACTGGGCTAGTGAAGGCTTAACTCCACCTAAAATGATCTGGCAAAATTAGACCCCCTCCTTCCTCCTGTGCAGCTGAGCCTTCTCAGGAAGTGTGCTAAACCAAAAGTGTACAAAATGATCAGCCCCTGCAGAAGAGGAAGGCTGCAGTTGCTGTTGTGAACCACAAAGGTTTCCTGCAATCTGTCCCCTGAAGGCTTATGTGGGAGTAAGCGACACAGAACACATGGAGGGCACTTCTGAGTAGACGCTTTGTATGTAGGAGTCTCCATACTGAGGGATACTGGAATGATAGTGAACCAGGAAGGTAATTTGCAGGGAGGCAAAATTAACAACGACCTGTCTGCCAATGTTGAGACCAGCTCCCCAACCTTAAAAAGAGGTCGGAGGTCCCTGTTCCTGGCAGTGGCTGTGATTCCACACCGGGCTACCGGGAGCTGAGCGTGGCTTCCACCTTAATTCCCCCGTCTCCTTTGGCTGGGACGCCGTCCCTCCCTGGCGTCACCGTCTGCGTGCCGGCCCTTCCAGGAACGTGAGAGCAGAGGGCTCTTTCTCTTTCTGGGGGTGCTGCATCACTCTGCTGGGGGGGGGCTTCCACAGCCACGAGGGGAGAGACTCTGGGCTCTGGGCTGCCATCCTTCCCAGGGCCGGCTGCTCGCACCCCTCCACCCTCTCCTGCCAAGGGTCACTTCCGTGGGAACCGGGCAACGTGCTCCATCCCTCCAGGAGGAGGCAGGACAAAGGGGCCCATTCACCGCAGCTGGCCTTGGGTGGGCCCAGGCCCCGGAGGGGGCAGAGAGAAGACGAGCCCCCGCTCCCCAGGGACCGGACCAGCAGCGGGAGCACCCTGGCTGTGGCTTCGGGAAGGAAGATGGGGGCTTGTTGGGCCACAGCTGGGCAAGGGTGGGCTCTTGGCTGCCGTGCGGGTGGGTCTGTGCAGGAGACGTTTACACCCCAAGGAACCCAGACTGAGCCTCCTCCTCCTCCTTCCCCTGGTTTGTGGACCGGGGACTGCCACAGGCCTGTGGACATGGAAAATCACGCTGCGACCTGCTTTTTCTTGGGCGCGGCAGCTGCCTCGGCGAGGCTGCTAATTGCTGTGCCAGACTCCCTCTCCTCCCCCCCTTGCCCCCTCCGTCTCTGGCGGGTTGGCCTTGGGAGGGCAGTTGCAGCGGCTCCTTGGTGGCCGGCACAGGGGGCTGGAACCCCACAGGAAGCAACAGAGGCAGGGCGGCGTTGAGAGGTGGCTAGTCCTGGGAATGCATACCTGCCAGTTGGGTGCATGGCCACTGGCCGCTTCCCCGTGCGGACTTGCCGGCTGTGTGCGATGTGGGCTTGCCAGATGCGTGCCCTGTGGCTGAAGGACTCATCTCTCTCATTGCAGAAGAATGTGGGACGGTGGCTGTTCCCCTCCTCTGCCTCCAGCCTCCTGACTCTTCCTTAGACATGAATGAAGAAGTTTGCAAAGAGTGCCTGCCCACCCTTTCCTCTTTGCAAAGGACTCTGTTTCTGGCATAAAATGGCTGACCTTTGATGCTTCAAGGGGCTGCAGGGAGTCTCTCCCTCTCCCCTCTCCCCCCCTCTCTTGTGAGGGAGGGAATGCCTGCCTTCCCACCCTAGACACTTCCTCCCCATGTTACTGTTACTGCCATTGTTATCATTATTATATTTGTTTATATTCTGCCTTTTCCTCAGTCTGGGGCTCAAGGCAGTTTGCAGAAGTTTAAAGCAGCTAAAAATTCACAGCATGCAGAAATTAAAAAATTAATCCTCAGTAGAATTAAAAGCAGTTAAAAGCATGGCTATTTTTTTTAGAAAAAGGAAAACAACAGCTGCTGTATAGACGGGCCGGCTCAGTATGAAAGGCCCATTTCCCCCGTGCAGTCGGCCCCCAGAGGCCTCCCGAAGCAGAAAGGTCCCAACTGGCCAGGGAAGGAGAGCGAAGAGGGGCCAATCTGGACTCTGGGAGGGGAATTCCAGAGACTGGGGGCAGCCACTGAGAGGGCACTGTTCACTGGCCATGTCCGGGGCAACTTCCGCACTAGTCTTATAGTGCGATGATTCCACTTTCAACATCCTCTGGAATCTTGGGGTTTGCAGTTACGAGAGGGGCCAGCCTGCCCCTCCTGAAACTGCAAGCCCCAGGATTCCAGAGGATACTGAAAGTGGAATCATCGCGCTATAACAGGCTAGTGCGGATAACACTCTGGTCAGGGGTCTGGCTGGAACAGGTCGGGATAAACATGCAAAGTGTGCACTCCCCTACTTACTTAGCCTTTCTCTCTCTCTCATTTTGCTCAGATGCAGTGACAGATTTTGACTTCTCTCCCTTCGACGAACAGCTCCTGGCCACCGGCGCTGCTGACGAAGTTGTGAGTGTGCAATCGTGTCTCCAGCGGGGGGTTTTCAGCAGAGCCACCCCAAATCCCTGCTCTAAGACAGACCTGGGTGCATTACATTGGGATAGCAAACATTGCAGGGGGCACAAGGGCTTTCCAATGCCAAAGAAAGTTTGGGAAAGCCAACTTTTCTTGGCCTGCGGCTTCCAGAGTTTCCCAGCCAACGTGGCAAGTGGGCACAACAGCTGGGAGATTCTGAGTGTGATCAGAAGAAAAAGAACTGGTCTGACCCAAAGCCTGCAGATGCAACCCAGAAGGGCTTCAGACTGTAAAAGAGAGAAGGGTGTCTGGGTGCAGAGTGATAATACAGGAACCCAACTACCTTATACTTTTTGCGGGATAATTCTAGCAAGTTGCCGTTCTGGTATGGGGGCAAGGGTGCAGAGTTCCACATGAATTATGCACACACGCATATGCACACCCAGTGTTGCTAGTGAGCATGCATTCCCCATGATGTTGTGATTTTCTGCCTCTTAAAGCAGAAAGATTCCAGAGTTGGAACAAAGGTGGCCTTATTTTGGAGTTGTTGCTGCTGCAGCTGTGTGCCTCCAAGTTGTTTCCAACTGACAGAGGCCCAAAGATGAACCCATTGCAGAGCTTTCTTAGCAAAATTTACCATTTTGCCACCTTTGTTTTCCCCTGGGACTTGTCCAAGCCCACCAGGTGGGTTCCCACCACTGAGTTGGAATTTGAGCCCTGGTCTCTCTCAGCATTCAAACCCCACACCTTGTTGGCTCTTCTTACTTTGGAGTGCAGCTCCCAGAATCCCCAGCCACCACATCTTCTAGGAGCTGAACTGCAAATAAAGGGAAGCCTTTCCCCATGTGCTGTGGGAGTCTTGGCTCATGCCCCTTCGCTCTTCGTGGTTGCCGCTCCACAGATCAAGGTGTGGCGCCTCCCGGATGGGGACCAGGACCTCTCATCTTCCCCCCACATGACCCTGGGGGCGCCCGGCGGCCCAGTGGACGCGGTCCTCTTCCACCCCACGGCGGATGGCGTCCTGGCCAGCGCGACCCAGAGGACGGTGAAGGTTTGGGACGTGGAGCAGCAAGAGACCCTGACAGGTAGGCTCGCGGGGCTGCAGGGGGAGGTGAGAAAGCGGGAAAGGAGCGCAGGGGCACCCACCCCGTCCCCCTGCCCTCCTTGTGGATGCCTCTGGGGCCATTGTGAAGCCCCACAGGTGGGTTTAAAAGTCCCACATGGAAAGACCAGGTGCAGACTGCACTCCGCTGTACCGGGGGAAGAGCGAATGGATCACCGGTAGACCTCCAAGGCCGGGTGAGAGGGAGCGTGCAAAGAGAGGAGAGTCTTTTGAAATGGCAGCTCAAAGGGGACGGTAGAGGCAGAGGCGGGCACAGAGGAAATGGAACCGCACGGAGGCCCCGTTGCATGGCAACCCCCGTCACGTGGCCTCGAACTCCTGCGAAGAATCTCCTGCCAGCCCCAATTTCAGAGGGCGGCAGCACGTGGTGTGTGTGGTGGGGGACGGATAGAGTTGCTCTTCCTGGGTGGTAATTTGCTGTTCCCAGGACAAGAAAGAGGCATTGTCCACCCTTAGCTGGTCCTCTGTGCGTCTGGACTTTCATTTCCACCAGGGCTGGAGGGCGTTCAAAACAGCTCAGGGTGATACCCAAGAGGGGACTAACCAGGGCAAGTTTGGGAGTTGCACAGAACGCTTCCTCTGGGGAGAGAAGGTGTGGGAGAGGAGGCTGATGTGCCCTGAAGTCCTGCTTGTTGTCAGCAGCCGTTGAGCTGGCTTTGGTTTCTGAGAGGCCCCCAAGTCTCCCTGATGTCCACAGCCCTGCCCGTGTCTTGCAAACTGAGGAGGTGGCTTCCTCATGGAGCCCCCTGCCCACCGGCTGGGCAGCCTGCCTCTCTTCCGCCTGCCTCCTACTTTGCCACATATGATTGCCTGGTTGTCTCATGATACGGAAAAAGCATGACAGGCTCAGTTTAGCCATCTTGGCTTCTGCGCAGAGTCCAGGCTTGGTTTGCTCCCGCACCCCTTCATTTGTCTTCTTGGCAGTCCGGGGAATCTGTACTACTCCCCTCTGGTGCCGCATGTCCAGTAAGTCGATGGCCCGTGGGGTCTCTTCCAGGCCTATGAGTCTGTAGTTAGCTTGGAGAAAAGAAGACCTGAAAGGTCATTGTGATGCAAGCATCTTTAAATATCTAAAGGGATGTCAGGTAGAAGATAGAGCCAGCTTGTTCTCTGCTGCTCCAGAGAGAAGGACGTGAACCCGTGGAATCCAATTGCAGGAAAAGATTCCACCTCAACATTAGAAAGCATTCCTTGACTGTAAGAGCTGCTTGACAGTGGAACAGACTGCCTTGCAGCGGGGTGGAATCTCCTTCGTTGGGGGTCTCTGAGCAGAGATTGGGTGGGCATCTTTCAGAAGCGTTGTAGCTGTGGCCGTTTCCACACTAGCTTGTTATGGAACTATGATTCCACTTTCAACATCCTGTGGAATCTTGGGGTTTGCAGTTTTGGGAGGGGCCAGCCGGCCACTCCCGAAACTGCAAACCCCAGGATTCCATAGGATGTTGAAAGTGGAATCATAGTGCTATAACAAGCTAGTGTGGAAATGGCCTGTGTATTCCTGCGTGGCTGAAGGAGGCTGGACTGAGCATCCCTTCCAATTTTCTAATTCTACAATCCTGTGAAATGTGTGACAACCTGGGGAAGAAGAGGCTGTTGAACAAGCCGAAATGGGCCCTGGTTGGTTGATGCTGCTTCTCCATCTGCCTGCTTGGCTGGACAGCCAGGACTCAGTGGAGAAGCTGATCTTTTCCTCCTTTCCTCCAGAGCTGGAGCCCCACGAGGACCAGGTCCAGAGCCTGGCCTGGAGGCCGGATGGAGCCCTCCTGGGTACCTCCTGTAAGGTAAGCAGTGCCGGCAGCGTCCGTAGCTCCAAGGCCAATAAATCTGCTCCGGGTCTTAGACTGAACGTTAAAGGAGCCCTGCCTTCCTCGAAAACAGTTTCAGCACCTTGGATAGCTCCCTTAAAGTTCGCACTAAAACCTGGAATGGATCCACTGCGGTACTAGTAACAGAGCCACGTGTGTGTGTGTGCACATGTGTTGCACAACCAGGGAGCTGTGTTGAGTTTGGCTCTGTGGGGCTCGCGCTTCAGGTATTTATTTATTAAGGTCTTTTTTTTTTGTTCTCCCTTTCTTGTCTCCAAAAATAGGATTCAACATCGCTAATGTTAAAATGAATAAAATAAGATAGAGGCAAACCTGTCAATCAGATTAATTAAAAAGCCAGGCAGCTTTAAGCAATTGCAAATCAGCTTAAAACTGGCACCAAGGAAAAGCCAAAGACAGCCCCCACCAGGTTAGAGGCCCCTCTCACAGCCACCCGGCTGAGGTGCTGCCCATCTGCCTGGTCTTGGCGTCTCCTCCGGTCACGGTGCCTCTGAGCCACAGTTGGCGCTGCCTTTGCACGCCGTTGGCTCTCTTCAGGAAAGGCCTTTCGTCTTGGGCCAGCCCATATGCAAAGAGGCTGCCATCCTGGCCCCGGGTCTCCTCTCGTGCAATCAACTGAGAGTGAAAGAGGGGCCAAGTTTTTTTCAATTGGCAGTGCCACTCACCGTATATCCCCTCAATTTATTCCTTTCCATTTTTCTTATCACCACCACCTTGCAATTGCTAACAAGGAAAAAGGCAAAACAGTAGCATATCTCAAATTTTGGCCACATGAGGACCCTCCCCTCTCCCTGCCCCCATCCTTCCTTCTGTGCTGGGGGGGTCCCCCGCCCCAGCTTTGGTGAGTATGGGGCCAGTACTCCAATTGAACACTGGGTGGCGCTGTGTGCACGCACAATCTGAGACTTAACTTTGGCTGCCGGACCTGATCAAGGACAGTTTATATGTGAGGCCATTTCCGCACTACACTCTTATAGCACAATTATTCCACTTGCACCAGCCGGCCCCTCCCGAAACTGCAAACCCCAGGATTGCATAGGATGTTGAAAGTGGAATAATCACGCTATAAGAGTGTAGTGCGGAAATGGCCTGAGTCCAGTAAAAGAATTCATAGTCCGTGTTATGGCGATACCTTTAACATTTTATACCTTTTGGTTAGCCCAGTAAAGGTTATTGCCTCAAGCTGGCCTTTGGGTTTTCTTTTATGACATGATTGTACATATATATATATATGCTTTCAAGTCTCCTGTTAACATATGGTGACCCCATGAATTTCAGGTGGTTTCTTAGGCAAGGAATCCTCAGGGGCGGTTCTGCCAGTCCCGCCCTCTGAAATAGAGCTTACGGCATCTGGGATTCATTGGCAGTCTCCCCTCCAAGTAGTAACCAGGGCTGACCTTGCTTAGCTTCCACAATCAGGTGGGATTGGGTGCTCTTAAGGCATGATTTCATCTCCAGATCTCCTTTTTTTCCTTTCTATTTTAACCCAGGATAAAAAGCTGAGGATCTTTGATCCCCGGGCCAAGCCAACGGCCTGCCAGGTATTTGCTTCTCTTTCTCTTGGGGCAGGAGGCACGGTGGTGGGTGGGAAGACGAGACATTTGCTGAGGATGGAGTTGTTCAGAAATTGTCCCTCTTGGTTCTGAGCTTGGAGGAGTTCTCTTTTTTGGACTACAGATCCCAGAAGGCTAGGAGGAGTTCTGGGGTCTGTACTCCAAAAAGGGAAGCTTTCCAAAATCTGCCTAGATCCCTGCACCACCAGCTTTGCACTAAGCCCTGTCTTCTTGTGTATTGCTCCATGAAACGCGGAAAATAAGAATTGCATTCATACACGCACAGAGGGGTTGCACCCGGCCTAGCCTTGGCTTCATGAGAGGCAGCATGGGCAAAGGGGCAGCCCCCAACCTGGCACCCTCTGGAGGTGCTGGACTACAATACCCACCATCCCACACCAGAGAGCTTGCGTGCTGGCAAGAAGGACCTAGACCCAGTTCTCTGCAGCACAATTTGGGGTGAAATGGAGGGCCAGTTTTTGTATCCTGTGCCTCCTTCAATTGATCTTAGAATGCCACAGGAGTTCTTGTATTTTGGGTGGATTTGAGGGGAATTTTGGCATTTGTTTTGGAGCAGTGCAGCGTGCCCCCATGCAAAGAGAAATTGCCATATGTGGGGGCATTTTCCTGGCACTTTTGGCCACGTGGGAGGGGGTAGTTGCTTGAAACATTGGGGGGGGATGGGGGAAGGTGTTTCCAGGCTGGAGGGTGCAAAAAAAAAAAGAACTGGAATTCCACTAAAAAGAGATTGGGGGCTGCATTGTCCCCCCCCCAAAGTTCCTGGTCCCCTTGGAGCTTCAGCCATATGCGGGTGGGGGGGGGAGAGTTTTCTTTTCCAGGCGGTTTCTCCAAACATCCAAGTGACTTTGTTGGCTTTGGCAGCAGCCTGCAGTGTTTGCTTTGCGCTGGGTTTGTGCCTGTCATTGTCTCTCCTCCACACTTTGAGGGGTGAGGGGGCCAGTCTCAGCTCCCTCTAGAAGCCGAGGTTGCCCTGCAGTGGGAGCCTTCCCCACTCCTGCCTCTTTCCCCTGTTCCTCTCCCAAAAACTCCCCTCTCGCCGGACCTCACATGACGGGGCGACCCCTGGGGAGGAACGGTTGGTTGCGTGCACGGCAGCCCGGCAGGGCCCCGCTCCGCCTGTCAGTCCGCTTGCAAACCAGCCGCCTCCGCCCTGCTCCAGCCCCACTGGCAGTGAGGTTGTTTCGGGGAAGGAGAGGGCCGGTGGCTCTTTGGGGTGGGCGGGCTGGCTGGGTCCCTCCCTCCCTCCCTCCTCTCCCCCACCTCTCTCACGCTGAGGTCACCCGGGGGGTACCTGCCTCCCACCCTCCCCGGCCAGCAGCCCTCACGCTCCGCTCCTCAGAGGGAAGTCGGCAGCATCCCTTGTTCCCAAGGAGGCCGTGGGAAGCCGGGAAGGAGGAAGCGAGCGAGGGAGCGCTTGGCCTGCGCTTGCCTGGGAAGCCTGTTTATAGCGCCTGATTGCCATTTTCCTGGGCTCCCAGGCTTCTGCTCACGGCCCCCCAGCCTGGGAAGGGGAGGTGCGTGGCTTCCCACTTCCGGCTTCTCTCCATCCAGCCCCCTCTCCACCACCATCCGTCCAGGGGCGCTGCCTGGGGAGGGCCGTGGCTGCCGGACCAGTGTCTAGGAGAGCTCTGCCACCCTCCCAGTGGTGTGCTGCTTCTCTTCATGGTGCAGGCACTGCCCCCCCCGTCTTCCCGGGTGCCCTTGCTTGGAGGTGGGGGAACTTCCTGTCGCTTACTTTAAAAGAAAACTAGAAATGCATTTTCTCCTGGAGGGCAGGAAAGCACTGGGGGTGGACAGCAACTTCATCTCAGCTTGAGAAACCCTTGGACCCCAGCCTGCCCCTGACCCTCGTGCGGGTTCTGCCTGGACTGCTGGGGAAAGGGAAACGAGGCTGAGAGAAATTCCTTTTCACCGAATGGTAAATCCCGGCCGACCCCAGCCAGCAAGGCAACCAGGAGGAGATTCTGGGAAAGAGAGGAATTTCTTCATCCCAGGCACCAGGTGTGGGGCGAGGCCCCAACGCAGCAGTGGGGATGCCCAACTTGAGCCGCTCCCCCCACCCGTTGCAGAGTGACACACACGCTGGATTGTCACAGCCCAGCTTTTGTGGAGTTGAAGGGTGGGAATTCCGAAAAGGTGGGAGGCTGCTGGCATCACGGAAGGGGGGCAGACAGAGGAAGTGAGACAGGGGCCGGGACGGAGAGCCTGCCTTTGAAAAATGGGGCAGGGTTCTTGATCCCATGGAAGAGATGGATTTCTTTTACACTATTTCTGAGTGTGTGTGTGTGTGTGTGAGAGAGAGAGAGAGAGAGAGGGAGGGAGGGGGATCCCTTTCCTGTTCCTCTTCTTTGCTTTGCTGCTGTGGGGGGTGGCCCCTCCCCTTTCTAGAAAGCCCCCCCCCCCAATTCTTTCTCTCCCGCTTCCCCTCTCAGGAGCGCCTGCATTTTCCTGGAACTGGAGAGGGGGTGGGAATGAGCCGCGCTCGGTTCCTGCAGCTGGTTTCCTCCTTGGAGCCCCTCAAAGGCCTGAAAGCGTCTGGTGGGGGGCGGGCGGGGGGGCAGCAGCGGCGTTTGGCTGCGATCCGGTTCCAACTCCTGGTCTCCAGCTGTGTGCGTGAAGCCGTTTTCCACCTCTCCTGGAAGGGAGGCCCTTTCGCTCTGCTTTCCAGGGTTGCCAGCCAGGCTTCCCAGTTGCCTCCCCGCCTCCCTAGTACCCCCCCTCATGCTGACCCATGGTACTTCGCTGCCTGAGGCAGAGGGCGAGACTGTGCCACGTTGCCCCCCTTGCCGCAAGCAGGGAACAGGGCGAGGGGAGGGGACCATTGAGGGGCAGGTTGATGAGCCCGTGATGGCAGATGGATTCTCAGATCCCAGGATGGGGACTCTCTGGACTACAACTCCCATGTGTTCTGAAAAGCAGTGCTTGTGAGAAACAGAGTTTGGGAAAGTATGTTTTCTTTTGTTCAAAGCAGAGCTTGGAGAATTTAATTTTCAGTCGGATAATAATCGCTCTTTTTCTGGACTTGATGTTTATAGTTTGAACAACATGCTCTGAGCAACTGTGGTTGACACCTAATTTGATGTGCTGAATGGAGTCCTTGGGAGGCATCCCCCGGTCTCAGATTTTGGCCCTAAAATCAACAGGGCTTGGGATGCTCTCAGTCTGGCAACTGGAAGCCAGGGGCCAGCTGGGTGGACAAGCAGCTGACTCAACAGGACTGGAGAGGAGGAGGAGGAGGGGGAGGAAGGCGAGAAAGGAAAGGAAGAGGATGGAAAGAGTGCAGGGGCTCCGTGTGCGTGTGCGTGTGTGTACGTGCACATGCCTTGAAGTCCTCTATCCACTTATGGGAACCCCATAGAGTCTGTGCTTGAATTTATAGTCTGTGTAACTTTGGAAGCTGTGAAATAATTGAAGTCACTGAAGGTTAAAGTGAAGGGAAGGAAAGGATGATGTAATATTATGTCTTAAGAGATTTCCAGCTACTGACTTGTAAAAAGCCCTTTCCCGGAGACCAGCCGCTTGAGTTTGTTGTTCTTGGGTGACTTCGAGTCATTTCCGACTTAGACGACCCTCAGGCGACCCTATCGCGAGGTCTCCTTGGCAGGATTTGCTTGCCTTTGCCTTCCTCCGAGGCTGAGAGAGTGGGACTTGCCCGAGGTCACCTGGAGGGGGTCTCTGTGGCTGAGCGGGGATTTGAACTCTGTTCTCCAGAGTCCCGTTCGGTGCCCTCGGAAAGAGGGGGTGCCTTCTCCCCGTGCGTCTTCCCGCTTCATCCATCGATTAGCTTTTGTGGGTTTCTGGATTCTTTCACAAACCAGAGGTTGCCCAAAGAAGGAATGGTGGAATGGGAGGGCTGGGAACAGACCCCCGTCCCAGTAAGCAGGGCCATCCAGTCACTTAAACTGGGGGGTGGGAGGGAATTCCCACCACCACCACCACGCTGCCTCACTTCTGGTTTTGTTTTTGGCTGTGTGGTGGTGGAGGGAGAGAAAAACGACTGCGTTTTGCAACATTTTTGGCTCCTTGATGGCATTGTGGGGGCCAAAAACACAGCTTGGGGAAAAATTTAGACATTTCTTGGCACTGGGGGGTGCTTTGCGGTGGTGCCCTGGGGACCAACAAGCGTACCGGCCAACATTTCAGAGATGAAAACTGGGACACATGTGGCTGAGCAACATCAGAGTGTGGCCAACAAGAGCGCAAACACTTTTAGTGCGGAGGAACACACAAAGCGACAGTTTTGAGCAGGGAGCCACTCGAGTTTATGTACTGAGTTTAAGAAAGTCTGAAAAAAAAAAGGGAAAATAAAATCCCGATGAGCTGACAGGGGAAGGAAAAACTCTGCCCTTCCTTTCTCTCCTGCTGAGTTCGTTGAATGCGAACTCCTGCATTTGAACTCAGGCCACTTCCACACTAGAGTGTTATAGTGCTGTTATTCCACTTTCAATATCCTATGGAATCCTGGGGTTTGCAGTTTAGGGAGGGGCCTTTGAGTCACACCCTCTCAGCCTCAGAGGAAGGCCATGGTGGCAAATCTCCCACCAAAGAAATCTGACTGAGAAAACCCCATGATTGGTTTGCTTTAGGGTCGACGCAAGTCAGAAATTACTCGAAGGCCCACGAGAACGACATAAAAGCCGTAGCAAGGCCGCTTTCCATGGATTCACCTGCAAAATGGGTGGATGCCTCCCACTGCTCCTGAACAGACCTTGACGCTCTTTCCCTTCCACCCCACAGAGCGTCCCGGCCCACGCCAACACCAAGGACTCACGGCTGATCTGGATAAGTGCCGAAGGCCGCCTCCTTTCTGTCGGCTTCAACCAGGTATGGTACCCGCGTTGCCCTCTTCGTCCCGAAGAAGGGTGTTGGCCAGTGGGCTGCCATGTGGGGGGTCAGAGGTGGGTGTTGGGGGGGAGGCCCTCCTGCGTGGGCTCAGAGCCACTGGAAGCCCCCTCGTCTGCTGCAGGGTTGAGATGGTGAGGACTGGCGCCTCAGGCATCGCCTCCCGTTGAGAGAAACATAATTGTGCTGTGAAAGTGTGTTACCTTCATGTATCCGTCACTGCTGCCCCTGTTTTTTTTTGAGATTTAACATTTGTTAATTTTAATGCAGAGATGCAGACAGGGTGATTCACAACTACAGGAAAAAAAGAATGAAAGAAAAGGGAGCCAACTATACATAAAAAGTATACACGTATAACTGAGCTAAACTAAGCTGAGCTAAACTGAGGACCTTTCCACACTATCCTGTTATAGTGCTATGATTCCACTTTCAACCTCCTGTGGGATCCTGGGGTTTGCAATTTAGGGAGAGGCTTTTAGACTTCTCAGCCAGGGAGCTCTTTGGCCTCAGTAGACACAAACGCCTTGGGCCAGAGATGCCTCTGTCTTGCAAGGGAGTGGAGGGTCTGTCCTCCGAGAGACCCTCATCCGACCTCTTTTCCAGGTGAGGGAGCGCGAAGTCCGGCTTTGGGACACCCGGAGATTCAGCAACTCTGTGGCTTCCGTCACTCTGGATGCATCCCCCAGGTAGGATCACGGGGAGCACGGATTTGGGCTGGGTTGCCTTGATTTCTCGTTTGTATGGTCAGCTTAGCTCATGGGCTGGAGTTGCTGCAGGATGTGCGTGTGTGTGTTTGTGGGTATCAGGGAGAGACGAAGGCTTTGCTGCCTGTCCTTGGAGGCAGATTTGAGGTTTGTCTGGGCCAAAGGTATCAAGAGTTTGCGCTTGGCAGTGAACTTTGGAGGCGACGGTTGATTTTTGTGGTTTGTTTTGTCCTCGTACACTCCATGCTCCTGTGACTTGCAGTAGTTGATTGGGGCTGAATTCTCACCAACTCAGGAGCCGGAAGGGTCTGTGCGGTGGTGTATATAGGGAAGCAGACACTGAAAAACTAGAAACTTGAAGTTGTGTCAAATAATTTCCCTCTGGAAGTGCGTCTACATCACTCAATTATAGCACTGTGATCCCACTTTAACGTCCGTAGCTACATCCTGAGGAATGTTGGGGTTTCTAGTAGGGGCACTTAAAATTCCCTGGCAGAGACTTCTAGTGTGGACTGCAGCAGAGAATTCTAAGCACCTCCTCCCCAAACTGCAAATCCCAGCATTCCTTAGGAAGGAGCAGGAGGGGGCCAGACTGCTAGAACTGTGCAGTGTGGGTACATTCTTGGTCTTTCTAGCCAGCATTGTTGTCAGCATCTGGGCCCCAGTGTTGGTGGCCCAATTAGGCTATCAGCTAAATTTGTGTACAGGTTCTTAAGGAAATGGCTGTCAAACTCTGGGATACCTAGCAAGAACAACAAACAAACAGGAGGGGCTGCCAGCATTGTGGCATCTAGTCAAGACCTGGACCCACCGAATCCACAATTTGAAAAACTTGCAATGGTCATTCTGGTCATCTTCCGTGAGCTTGTGGTGACTCAGGGTTACCTCTAGGTGACCAGCCCGGGCAACTGCTTTTCTCTGTCTTTGTTTCTTGCTCTCTCTTTTCCCCTTTGGTCTTCAGTGTGCTGCATGTAGGTTTGTGGGGGATTGTTAAATAACTTTGCGTGCTTGTGACTTTCGGGGGCGAAGTGGCTGGGCTCTTGAGAACCAAGGCGGGGTGGGCTATGAGGGTCCCCCACGTACCCTCCTGGTGGCAGCTGGTCTCCGTGGATCGCCGTGCAAGGCACCTTGTTGTTCCCCTTCGTCGTCTTTCTCTCCCTTAAGAACCACGGTGCAAGGGATTGATTGATTCCAGACCGCTGGCTTATTTTGGCCGGGGGCCTTTATCTCTGCTGGTGGAGGAATGTGGCCGGCCGGCCGCCTCTGTGTGTGTGTGGGTGAGCGAGTGAGCCAGCGAGCACGAGCACGCAAGTGCCCCTCTCTTATCTCCGTGTCACTTCTGGAGGGCCGTGCAGAGTTGCGTGGTTGTATCAGAGTCTGGCCTGATAAGAGGGGAGGGGAAGCAATTTCAGGAAAAGGGGGCAGGCGAAGGTGGGCAGTTATAAGGAGGGGGCAGCTGGGACCGAGGGAGAGAGAGAAAAAAAATGGAGAGAGTTGTTGGTTTTGCACACTCTGCTGCCTCTGACCAAGAGGGGCCTTTTAATTTTTTGTTTTGTTTTGTTTTGTTTAAGCAGGCCAGAGTAGTTGTATAAATCCAGACTCCATTCTTGTGAAAGCTCTTAGAAACAGCAGATCACTCAGAGAGGCTTGGGTTGGGGCAGCTTTGCTGGAGTTGCCATAGGCAAAACTTAGGCTCTCCCCCTGCCTTCTTGCTGTGGAAACATCCCAGCTCCAGCAAAAAGGAGCCCCTGACCACTTTTATCTGCTGCCCATGAGGCAGAGCGAGGCACAGAGGTCCCGGAACGAAATATCTCAATGCTTTGGGCCTTCCTGTTTCGGGGGGTGGGGCTCCTCCTCCGCTTCCCACCTCCGTGCGGTTGTGTTGGCCACACAAGCCAACCCGTTGGCTGGGGAATCACAGAGTTGGACGGGATTCCCGGGGGCATTTAGACGAATCCGCTCTCCTGGTGTGGAACCTCACGGCTAAAGCCTCCCTGATTGGTGGCCGTCCAACCTCTGCTTAAAAAATGCCCCAGATCTCCAAGGGGGAAGACTCCACAAGGGCAATTTATTCAAAACCCTTGACTTCCTGATTTCATACACCAAGTGGAAACAGCGATGTTGAATTTTATTGACACCTGCCAGTCAAAAACCAGTGAGCAACCTGAGGTTGCCCCTTTAAAGCAATACCTAAACAAAGAGAACAGAGGGGCTGGGAAAAGATGCTCCTTAGGAAGTTTTTAAAGGGAGGTTGGATTGGCTCCTTCTCAGGGGTGCCCCAGGGGAAGGTTTCCTGCC
This sequence comes from Cyclura pinguis, assembly GCA_030412105.1. Taxonomy (NCBI): domain Eukaryota; kingdom Metazoa; phylum Chordata; class Lepidosauria; order Squamata; family Iguanidae; genus Cyclura; species Cyclura pinguis. The sequence goes on along the minus strand of CM059609.1, from coordinate 467,397 downwards.
CTTTGCAGTGGGCTGGGGGACTAGACATTGAGAGAAATGCTTTTTGCAGCCTCAGTGGTTCTGAGCAGAGAAACACCAGGACGGATTAGGGGACAGTCTTTCGGAACAGCGAGTTGCTTGTGATCATCCCCAAATCGGTAACCAAAATGAAAAAACAATGGCAGATTGCAAGGGAGGGATCTGCGGCACCTCCTTTGCTTCTGCTGGAAACAAGCGAGGGCCCTCAGTGGCTATTTTGGCTTCCTCTAGCGCCAACCTTGCGGAGTCCACCTGGGAGCCGAGGGCTGCGGCCTGAGAGGCGGGGAGGCGGCCTTGGGTGGTCCCTCAGCCCGCCTGGCCCTTCTCCGTTGCGATGGCCGCGATGGAGGTGGTTTTGCACTTGGCTCGGGCCGTGGGCGGGAGTGCCAGGTCCCTGCTGTCTGGTTCCCAGGGCAACTCTGGGAAAAGGAAGAGCCCTTTTAATGAAGTCTGTGGCGCTGCGGGTGCGAACCGGAGGGTGGGGGAGAAGCACCAGCCCAGAGACCGTGTTGCTCGGGAGACCCTGGGAAGTTGGGAGGCCGCTCGTGGGCACAAAATGGGCACAGGCTTCAGGACGCCCTTTGCCAGGGCCTCAGCCTGCCCCTCTCTCACAAAGCAAGGCAGAGGTCTGAACAAAATCAGAGTCCATTTGGGCAGTGGGACCAAGCCGTTCTGGGCACTAAACTGGGAGGTTGCTTTGCGACCTGTCTTTTCTTGTTACATTGCTTATTATGTTTTTGATAGATTCAGCTTATTTTTTCAAGTTGTTTAAACAGCATAAATAGTTGATATTGCTTGTTTGCTGCCCTGAGAGCTTATGATATTGGGTGGGATTGTTGCTGTCGTGTGCCTTCAAGCGGTTTCCCACCTATGGCAGTCTTAAAGCAAAGTTATCATGAGGTTCTCCTGGCGAGATTTGTTCAGAGGGGGTTTGCCTTTGCCTTCTCTGAGGCCGAGAGTGTGCGACTTGCCCAAGGTCACCCAGTGGGGTTCCGTGGCTGAGCAGGAATTCAGACCACGGTCGCCAGACTCGTACTCCGACGCCCAAACTGCTGTGCCTCGCTTTCTCTCTTTGAGCAGGCTACAGATGTCTTAATAGGTAAGAAAAATGCACAGGTAACACACACGGGTGGATGCTGAGTTAGAAGCAAGCCTGGGCTACGTCCCCCTCTCCCCCCCCCAACCCAGAGCAGGAGCTGCAGCGGACGGGCTTTGTATTAAATTCCCTGACTGGCAGTAACTCTGCAGGGCGTCAGGCGGGCGAGGGTCCGTCCTGTCCCTGATGATTCCCTGCTTCCTTCTGAGGCGGAGGGGCCACGACCAAACAGAGGCCCTTTCACGCGCAAAGTCAGCGTGTGTGGGGGGGGACGCATCTTTGTTTTACCTCCGCAAGGACTGGACAGGAAACCTCGCGGCCTGCCGCCAAAACTCGGAGTGTCCCGTGGGCCTTTTTGCAGAACCAGCCGGGCCGTCGAATTCCCTACAGGCACGCTCCCGCTCTCTCTTTGTGACCCTGCAGCGGGGGGGGGAGTGCGGGCCAGCGGGGCTGCCGAAGCAGCCGGGCCTCGTGCGGCGAGGCGGCGCGGGGCTCCGGACCGGTTCGCGCGCGTTAGACACCGATGTGGTACAGCTGTGCCACCGGTGGGAAGGGAGGGCGCCTCCCGACGGAGTTGGCCTTCGGCACTCAGATCGTCGGGGGGAGCTCTCGGAGGAGCGAGGGGGGGAGAGGAAGAGAAGGGGGCTGCGGGCGGGTGGCGCTGGGGCGTTCGGCGCGGAATGGCTCCCCTTCCGGGCTGCCTCCGCGCTCCTCAGGATCGGGTGGGGAGGAAGTCTGCGGCTTTGGAAGGAGGGGAGGTTGAACCACTGGAATGGGGGGGGGGCTCAGCCCTTCTGAACGCCAGCTTTGGGGTTTCTGCGGGTGGCGGCCCCTCCTCCCCTGATCCGACAGAAGCAAACAGGGAGCCCCTTTCCCTTCCTCTCGGTTGATGAGCAGCAGGCGCCTGGGTTGGAGACTGTAAGAGGGGCCGGTGAAGCTGGGGAGGGAGCCAGGAGATTTGGGGAGGGGGAGGAGGCCGCTCCAGAATGGGCGCGCGCGCACGCGTCACGGTAGGGCACGCGCGAGGGGCCAGACTGTGGGAGGAGGCAGACCCTTCTTCCCTCTCTCCTTGCAGCCCACCAGCCTGGTGTGCCCCTCAGCCCTTCTGCCCCCCCCCCACTTTAGGAATGACCCAGTTATGCTTTAGGGCTGAACTACTCCCGGTGCCGGACCCCCTGGGCCAGGGCAGGTTCCAAAGCCATTGCTTGCTGACCCCGGTGAGTTTTCAGGAGAGAAAGAAAAGTGATTCTGTTCCCCTGCAGCCCCCCCCCTTTGATCCTGTTCAGTGAAGGGTAGGTGAGGCCCCTCTGGGGCTGGCCGAGAAGGAAGCCCCCCGGATCGCAACCCCCCCCCGCCAGTTCTGTCCGTGGGTTTGGTTACAGGCGTTCCTCCCTGCAAGGTCACGGCGGCATCTGCCGCCCTCTCCCTTCCTCGGCTGCTTTGGGGTGGGGGACCCCGGGCGGGGCCTGGCAGCCAGAGCCGCTCCTCTAATCCCCGCCCCGGAGGCAAAGGGGGCTCTGAAATTGCAGCGCACGGGTGCCTCGGCTTCTGTTTTCTTAGGATTATTTGTTGGGGGCCGCTGACATGCAAGGCAGCTGATGAAGTACAAGAGGGCAGGTTTCTGCCCCCCCCTCCAGGGACTTATGGTCTAAAAATGTGGCCCAGGGGAGGAGGAAGGAGGAAGGGAATGAGGAAGGGAGGGGTCCACACTTGCGTTGCATTTCTTCACACTGATTAACCTGGGAGGATAAAACCACTGAAAAGTGATATTAAGGGCTCTGTTTGAGCTTTGCGTACCTTGTGTACAGAACACAAATGGACTGAGAGCGTGGCAACCATTGTATCAGAAGGCGGTTCTGGGCCTTTGCAAGGTGTCATTGGGCTTCCAGAATTTAAGCTGTCTTTCCCTTTTTACAATCTGTTTTTGTTTTACACCTTGCAACTTGGAAGGAACTGGTCTGTAGCACAGAGGGAGGGAGATGTTCAAGGCAGCAAAACCTGCCACGTCCTCTGAAATCCTTTTTAGTTGCCTGGAGAAGCAGCACAGGGCAGGTTGTGAAGGCTGGGTAGCGGTTTGACTGTTGACCGTAGTGCCAAAGTGGACAATGAGAACTAGGAACATCCTGAGCTTCTGAAATGAAAACTGGCAGGGGAGCCCTCTGCAGCCGTGGCCTGAGGGGTTCAGTTCTGGCCACATTTCCTCCTCCTGTCAGGAGCAGAGTTTAGGGGCCCTGGCAGCCCAGCGGGGGCAACAATTAGCCATGCCTCCCCCCACCCCCCCGGCCACTCTTCAGAGGCCTCCCCCAAGAATGCACGCACATTAAGAGCCAGCACAGCGCTCTCCCTGCCGTGGCACGACTGACAAGGGGAGGCCCCAAGAAGGACTGGACAGGCAGTGTCTGCCCACCAGGCTGGCTTGTGGCCCAGGGGCCTCCATCTTCCCAGACAAGACCAGAGGAAGTTTATAAATCTCTCCGCCACCAAAAGTGCTAAGAGGTTACATTTTGTTATTGCTGCTGTAAATACCAAAATGTTCCCAGATTCCTCCTTCCTCTCAGTCCCAGCAACGTTTTTGGGAGTGACACCTAAACATTGTTGGTTACCTTTGGGAAAACAAGTCATACTGTTGAAGTGACACTCGTCACCACCTATAATATAATTTTTGGAGCTGTGGAGGCCACAGAAATGTGGCCCACAGGTTCCCCGTTGGCCACCCGTGACTTACCGGTACATAGAGCCAGCACGGACTTGTATTGATCCAACATTGGCTTCACTGCTTCTTTGCCCATCCCAAAGAAAGGCCTGGCAAGGAAAGTCTTTTAATGCCTCCCTTCCACCTCTCAGAAGCCAGAGACATCCAGGCGGGGCAGATTCTGAAGCCTGTGGCCTGAAGCAGCTGCCTCGTGATGCTTCCTGATCGATCAAGCCAGACCCCGCATAAAACCAAGGCCTGCCCGCAAGCCCGAGGATTGCTTTCAGGGGTTACCAGAGATGGCTGCCCCCCTCTCTGGGAATAGGGCCAGATCCTGGCTCTGAGCGCATTTCCTGCCTCCCCCACCCCGCTTGCCCCTGCCGTTGGCCGTTAATCACCTGCAGCCGGGCAATTAGCAAGGAGGCCAGAATAATTACTGATAAGGATCTCCTGCGGGTTGGTTCGGCTTAAGCTGGAAATTCCAGTTTTGACTTGGCTCCGGTTGCAGTCAAGGGACGACAATTAGAGGTGAGGAGGCTGGGGAGACCCTCCTCTCAGCCCCGTTCCATTTTATACACAGCAGAAACGGTTGAGCCCCTCTGGAAGGGGGATTCCATCTTGCCCCCCAAGGCCCTTGCGACTGCTGGCTAAGTTCCTTCTTCAGTGGAGTTGAAAAAACACAATACTGAGGGGAGAGGGGAGTGGGTGGGCCGGCCAAGCCAGGCTGCTGTGGACCACCGGGGCTGGACCTCTGGGTCCACTCGGAGGAACTGGAGACAAAACATCAGCCCCAACTCCTGCAGAGGTTGAGGGGCTTTCTCTTTTGCTAACTGACGGATGCACGGGCCCTGGGAGGAGGTGGAGGTGGTCACATTGCTGGGGTAACTGCTCCTGGGCTCCCCAGTCGCCCGCAGCTTCCTCCGGGTGAGCCCCCTCCCTGCATTTGGAAAGAGCCCCTGCGCTGCCTCTCCCCCCTTCTCGGTTTCACAGGGGGATCTTTGGCTGCTTCGGCTGCTTCTCCCTGGACGTTCCCTGGCCAACCGGGGCGTGGCAGAGGCTTCCCCTGGCCTCGGCCCCCTGGCTGCACGGGCACTTGGGGCCCCTCTTCCCGCAGTGGCTTCCGCTTGCCGGTGTTTTGACTTCCCGGCCCCAGCTGGCTCTGAGAGTGGTTTGGGTTTTGTGGGGAGGTTTCTGAAATCCTTCGTGGTGCTGAGTCAGCCTCCCAGCAGCCGCTGTCTGCTCTCTTGTTCTTCCATCACGTGGCTGCATTTGGCAATATATGGGGGGGCGTGGATAAGTAGGGTGGGGGCATCCTTCCACCACTGCCACCCCACGGTCCTGTTTGGGAGCCCTGCTGGTGGGTCTCCTTCGTTCTTTGAGTTGCCAGAGGGATCTAGAGTATTCCGGGAAGAATCTTGTGGGCTTGGGCTTATTGTCGGTCGGTCGGTCGGTCGGTCGGTCGGTCGGTCGGTCGGTCTGTGGTTCATGTGAGGGCTTTTGTTCAGCCTTTCTCTGAAACAGCTACCCTTCCCTTGCTGGATCGTTCAGTCTCATAGGGCAAAAGAACCATCCGAGTTGGAAGGGACCACAAAGGGCATCTAGCCCAACCACCTGCCATGCTAAAGCACCCCAAAAGATGATCTCCCAGTCCCTGTTTAAAGGGCACCAGCGTAGGAGAAAGCCCCTCTCTCGGAGGCAGTGTATTCCACTCTCAAACTGCTCTCACAGTCAATAGGATTAGGCCTAAAAGCACCAGATCCCATCTGATTTTGGAAGTGAAGCAGGGTGGGGCTAGTGAGTCCTTGGATGGGAGACCACCAACAAATACCAGGTGCTCCGGGCTCTATTTCAGAGGAAGGAACTGGCAAAACCATCTCCGAGAGGATTCCTTGCCTAAGAAAACCCTACAGAATTCATAGGGTTGCCATAAGTTGACAGGTGACTAAAAGGCGCACACATATTCACACAATGTGTAGTTGGAATCTCCCTTCCTGAAATTTGAACCCACTGGTTTGTGTTTCAATTTCTGGAGCAGCACAGAGCAAACACTTCTGCCCCTTTGCTTCCAGCCTGCCTGCTCTCTCTCCCTCCCTTCCTTGCAGGGCTGTTGTTGGCATGGCGCTGGGCTGCCCATCAGGTTTCTCTGTTTACCCAGGTCTAGCCAGAGGGCCCAGGAGGGGGTGGCTGCTGTCCCCCCACCGCCTCTTCCTCTCCTCCCCTTCCTGCCTGGTAATGGGGGTGCTTTCATCTCTCTCTCGCTGCTGCGGTTGGAAAACACACGTGGCTCATAAGGAAAATATTTGCTCAGCAGCCGTTTTCGCAGGAATTTGGGAAGTTAATTTGAACAATCTGCTGGGAGGAGGACGACAGTGGCTCCTTTCAAGGGGTCAGTTGGTCCCTGCGGGGAGGGAGCAGTCTCTCCTCAGCCCACGGAGCCTTGCTCGGTTCGGACGTCCACTTTGTTCCAGGCCCACAGAGAAGAGGGGCCACGGGGCCAGTGCCAGCCCAGAGGGGAAGGAGGTGGCCCTTGGGACGAGAGAGAGGGGCTGCTTTCCAGGCTTGGTGCTGGAGGTGCCAGGAACATGCCGGACTTCTGAATGCCCTGGGCCTCTGGAAGGGGGGAAGGCCACGAAACTGGCAAGTTGCAGCCCTGTCTGGGCAAGCAAGGGCATTTGTTTTGCAGTGTTGTAACCCCATTGGCCCCTTGGCGGATCCTCGCAACACTTTGCGGATGAAAGCCAGGAGGCAAATTAGGGATGCTTCTCTGCTGTATTGGTCTGATTACGGGGAAATTGGAGCCATGTGGGGAGGGAACTGTTGCATTTGTGAGAAAGAATGGGTGAGAGGTGCTTGGTACACAGGGGGGTCTCCTCAAGGAAAGCCACTTCCACTGCTTTTTGCCCGGTATGTTTATTCCTTTTCTGTGCTTCAAGAAGCAAACCGGAGTCACAGGACGTTTTGTGCCAAGGTTAGCAGAGGCTGCAGCAGTTTGCTTGGGCCTAAGCCTGCTGGGAAGGGCAGGACTTTGCCTCCTCCTCTCCTCTCCTGAGCTAATTGAGTGCAAAATAATTTTGTGCTTTGAACTGAGGTTGCAGTAAATGAAGTAAGCTGAAGATGAAAGGGTAGGGAGAGAGAAACGGGGGCATTATAACAGGAGCTGAGAAACTGGGTTGGCAGAGGATTGCAATTGGCACTGTCTCTGCCGCACCAGGGCAGTCGCAGGGCATGCTTTGGGGGTGAGATGGGCAGAAGGAAGGGGGGGCTTCTGGAGCGGTTTTGGGGCATGCATGCATTTTCATGCATTCACACAACCATGGACTCTTTCCTGCCTCGGTTAGCTTCCTAGGAAGCTGCCATGTACCAAACCAGTTCCTTGATTGTTCGCTCACCTTGTCTACCAAACACTGCACTGCAATTCCCAGCATCCCTGAGCTGTTCTGTTTAGGAATTGCTGGGAGTGGCAGTCCAGCAGCTAATGTCTGCCACTTCTGATCTATACTAATGGACTTGCCATAGTTTTTTTTTGGAGATGCTGGGGGTTGAGCCAGGGTCTCTCTATGTTCATCAGTCTCTCTCTCTCTCTCGCTCTCTCTCTCTGTTCATCAGTCACTCTGCTACAGCATGTCCCCAAAGCACATATGCACCCCTTTAAAGCACAGCACTTTTTCTGTCTTTCTTTCTAAATATAGTCTTCACTCAGGGTTTATTTCCCCCATTATTGCAAGGCAGAATAACAACAAACAAATACAAAGCAGTACCCTTCCACACATCTCCATCTGCAGCACTGCCGTCTTGCAAAACCACCAGCAGGGATGTGGATTTTCACTTGTTTTCTCCCTCCATGCACAAGCAAATAACTGAAAACTTTCTGTGCCCTCTGAGCAAGATTTACAAGAATTTTTGTGCATTTTTCCAATGGCTTTTCAAACTTTAGGGACTTCTGATGCAAAAAAAAAAAAAGCTCATTTGTGCAGAACACAATGTCTAGTCCAGAAAACAGTGTATTTTTTTTAAATAGTTTTGGTTCAAGAGTTTGTGTGTATATGTGCAAAACTTCCCAAGACTTTTGCACAAACGTGTGTGTGTGTGTGTTTTAAAAAGGTCCCGAGTTGCAAGAAATCTTGTGGCAGCTGGCCATTTTCTCAGCCAGGAGTCCCAATATGTCATTTTGCCCTTTTTAATCGAGAACAAGGAAACGTGTGAGGGTTCTTTGCTTCCCTAATCCCGAGATCCAGGGGTGATGTGTACCCTTGGGAGAGTCTTTATTCATTATCTTTTTGGCAAGTATCTCCAGAAATGTTCCCGAATCCCTCAAAGGTCTTTCCCCTCCAACTGTATGCTTTAGGAAAGCAGCACTGGCCTTCTCAGAGGGGTCCTTGGGCTTCCGTGTGTCCTTCTGGTTCTGCTGGGAAAGGCTCCTCGCTTGGAGGGATGCCACACTTTTGCAGAACCTACTCTGAGCTGTGAACAAGCTCCAAACTCAGGGGTCTAGATTAAGGGACATCATTGATTGCCATGTGATGACATGGTTTTCAATTTACAAAAATCCTCTGAAGGGAAAAGCAACAAGTTTCCCAATCCATCCTGTGGTGATACCTTTGTTGGACTAGTGCAAGATATCATGCTAGTTTTTGAAAACCCCATCCTGGCTTCTCCATCACGCAAAGATAGGAAAATCCCTATCTGTCTGCCTGTCTGTCTGCCTGCCTGCCTGCCTGTCTACTCACCTACCTACCCACTGGGGAAGTAAAGAGACAGTATTTGGGTCCCACTGTCTGCATTCTGCTTTGGATGGTACAGAAAGTCGGTGGAGAGCCAGCACTGCCTTGTACTAGAGTCCTGTTGGACTAGGATTGTGGAAGACCAGGGTTCACATCTCTGCTCAGCCATGGAAACCCAGTGTCACCTTGGGTAAGTGACACTCTCTCGGCCTCGGGGAAAGGCCGTGGTGGCAGACCTCTCTGAATAATACATCTTGCCAGGAAAAACCCTGATGGGTTCAGCTTTGTGGTTGCTAGTTGCTTCGACTCTCCTCATCCGCTCTGCTCAGCTCTTGCGGATCCAGGGCTGTCTTGCTTGACTGAGTCTCTCCATCTGTAATGGGGTCTTCCTCTTTTCCTCCTGCCTTCTCCCTTACCAAGCTATATGGTCTCTTTCCTAATGAGCCCTGTCTTCTTCTCATGATATGGCCAAATTACGACAGCCTCAGTTTAGTCATCCTGGTTTGTAAGGAGAGTTCAGGCTTGGTTTGCTCTGGGACCCCTTTGTTTGTCATCTTAGCAGTCCAGGGTATCCGTGGAGAGCTCTCCTCCAGCCCCACATTTCAAAGGAGTCGATTTTCTTCCTCTCAGCTTCGGGGCCTCTGTGAGTCAACTTGAAGGCAGAGAACACCCACACAGGAAGTATGTGTAGACGAAAAGTGGAGAAAATGATAAAACTCAGTGTAATGGAAGTGGAAGGCAGTAGGAAAAGAAGACCTCCTTAAACGTAACCCAGATTTGCCACCCTGAGGGGGAGAACCCTCAGTCCCCCCTACTACAGCCCCAGAGAAAGGGCGGCTTTCTTCTAGGCAGGGTCACGGCCGGTGCTGTAATCTGAATCCAGAAAGTCTCTTCTAATCAGATCCATGTGGTGCTGCTCCTCTCGCCTGTGTGTGTGTGTGTGTAGCAGACTGGGAGGAGGGTGGCGTGCGGAGTGGAGTGGGAGTGGGGTGGGGAGCAGCTTTTCCGGACCCTTGGCTGGCCAGGGACGGGGAGGCAGCTGTGTAAACAGGCTCAGAGTTGGTTTCTGCCAAAGGAAAGCAGAGCGGGCTCCCCCAAGTGCTGCCATTGCGGGTACGGGCCGGTGCCTCCCCTTCCCTGGTCACTGGCTCCGGGTGGGCGTGCCTCTGTGCGCGTGTGGGGAGATCTGGCTCCAGCTGCAGGGGTGCCGTTTTCTCCTACCTGGCTTTGAGCTGCTTTTCCGCCCCTTTTCTGGCCGGCTGTGCCACGTCTCCTGACCCTCTGAAGGCAACCTTGCTCTCCCTTCCCGGCTCCCTCTGCCTCTCCATGGGTGCGAGGGTGAGTCAGTTCCACGAAAGAGTCCCCCTTCCAGGTGTTTGTCTGGGGATGGCCCACACGTTCCCTTTCCACCAGTGCCGGCACTCTCTGGGACCCACCCCGCTGTGGGGCAAAGACTGTTATCTCCCCCGTGGGAACTCTGCTGCTTCTGCTCACCCCGGCCTCCCCCCACAAGAGAAGCCCAAGGGGAATGAACTGCAAACCAGAGACTTGCCAAGTCTAATTTGTTTTGGCCATGCAATCTCAGCCTAGAGTTTGCTTGACCTCGGGTGCGAAATTCGGGTGTTCCCTTTAGAGTGCAGAACACGGCCTGACTCTCTTCCCACAGTGGAGTTTTGCAGGATTGGACCAGGCACAGGCTCTGGCCGGCCCCTGCAGCCTTGGAGTTGGGGGTCAAATCCTCATTGATGGCCGGGGGGGGGGTGCTGCTCCACAGGGTGGTGACCCCGGGAGAACCGCTCTCTTGCCCTGAAATTCCTGAGCCGACACTCAAAGCGCTGCACCAGCCACCTCTGTGCTTCTTTGTATGACTGTTGTTGGGAGTGGGGGGTCCCTGTTGTGGCCGAACCCTCACAGCCCCTCCCTCTCCTACACACACATACACACACACACACACACAGTACAAACATTTTATTTTTGTACAAAAATGCGTTTATAGTCAGAGTTTAAAAAAGTACCTCAACTGTATTAGAAAAAGATTTCCCAGAAGAAATGGGAAATATCCTGTGTCATAAATATTCTCTAGGTGTCCGTAAAGCCTTAATTCCCCTGAGCTCGCCCAGGGAGCTCGGTCTCCTGCCCTTCCTCAGCCCCTTGCCCCCCTCCCACCCCCACCCCAGATTCCCCTTCCTTCATCCTTCCCTCTCGAGACGGCCAGGGCTGCCCCAGGATCCCCTTGTTGCCAGCACGCGGATTCCTCTTGCCTTGGCTGGGGAGACCCCTCTCCTCAGCCACTCTGGACCAGCGGCCCCTCCCCCAGGACAGCCGCGGGTGCTCAGTGCTTGCACCGGGACCATCCGCTCCCACAGCGCACCGCACACGAAGGAGCTCTTTGTCTTCACACAAAATTATGCCTCCAGGGGTCGAGGAAGCTGCCTTCCCATCGTGCATTTGGCCTGAGGAGGGACCCGGCTTTTGGATCGGGGCCCCTTCCCGAGGCCCTAAAAGTAGGAGGGCCTCTGGGGCCGGGGTGTGGTGGTCCCCCCTCCCGCCTGCAACAGCGGGGGCTGCACGAGGGGGACCTCGTGTTCCAAGCCGTTTGCAGAGAGGGCCTTTGGACTGTGTCCGGAGGGGTCTCCTTTCTCCAGGCAGGCCTTTGCCCCTTCCAGCTCCAGGGGGCTGGAGCCCTTGGCCCCCAGAGCGGCCGCCGCCTCCTTGCCCTGCCGCCGCCTCCGCCGCCGCCGCCTCCGCCGGACATAGTATGCGACGGCCGCGGCCGCGGCCGCCGGGAGCAGCACGGCTGCCGTGGCCGGCACCACCACCAGGGCGAGGTTGGGGTCCTTGCTCTGGGTGACGGGGGCGTGCTGCTGGCGGGTGAGGGGGAGGGTCCGGGCCTCCACACAGAGTTCCTCCTCGTGGCCCTTGTCCCCCAGGGGCCCGATGCACAGGTGGTAGGAGGAGTTGGGCTTGAGGGCCCGGACAGTGTACTCCGGGAGCGAGGCCGGCAGGCTGAGGGTGACGGGACGCTTGTCCGGCCCGGAGAGGTTCCAGTAGGTCAGGCGGATCCCCTTGAGCCGAGGCTTGGACTGGACGTAATGCTGCAGGTCCACCTTCAGCGAGGTGCCCCCCACGGCCTTGACGGCGATCTGCTTGGGGTAGGGGGTCAGGGCCCGGGCAATGCTGGGTGTCGTCGTCACTGGCACCCAGCTCTCACAGTACGGGCCTGTGAAGCCCGGGAGGCAGAGGCACTCGAGGTGGTGGCTGGCATCCAGTCGGCACGAGCCCCCGTTCAGGCACGTCCCCGGGGGGCACAGGTGGGCCTCTGGACTCGGTTGGCCTTCCGGGAAGGGGAACGGAGTAGGAGCGAGGCTACCATCCGCAGGCACGGGGCCGCTGGCTGTGCTGGGCTCTGGCGGGGCAAAGCGGCTGCTGATGCTGCTGGGGACCAGGGAGGCAAGCTTTGGGCTGGCCGTGGTGGCCCTCAGGGTGGTGGTGGTGGTGGTTGTGGTGGTGGTTGTGGGGCAGCCAAAATCGGCGTACTGCAGGTCCTGGAGCAGCCTGCCGGCGTTTTTTGGGGGGAAGTGGCAGCGGGTCTCCTCGGGCCTTCGGAGCACAGCTGTGCCTGCGCCGAGCCAGCCCACGACCCAGCTCATGGGGCAGATGCAGTTGAAGGGGTTCTCGGCGGCAGTGACGGCCTTGAGCTGCGGGAAGGAGCCAAAGAGGTCCCGAGGCAGGACGGTCAGGCGAAGGTTGCTGATGTCCAGCTCCTGGAGGCCACGGAGGTCCCGGAAGTCCTCCCCCTGCAACTGGGAGATCTGGGCGTTCCCGGCGAGGCTGAGCTTGGTCAGCCCACGCAGCTCCCTCAGGGCCCCGGCGGGCACCCCGGGCAGCAGGTTATCTGACAGGTCCAGCTCATGGAGGTTGCCCAGCCCCTGGAGGAGCTCCTCGTCCAGGCGGCCCAAGCCCAGGCCGGCCACCTTCAGGGACTCCAGGCTGGGGACCCGTCGGAAGGCGTCGGGCTCCAAGGCGGCCAGGGGGTTGCGGCTGAGGTCGAGGAGCAGGAGGGCGGGCAGGCGGAGGGGTGGCAGGGCCCGCAGGCGGTTGTCCTGCAGCTTCAGCTCCAGCAGGTTCTCCAGGGAGTCGAAGGCAGCCGGGTGGATGTGCTGAATCTGATTGCGGTCCAGGTAGAGGCGCTCCAGGCGGCCCAGGCCGTGGAAGGTCTCGTTGGTGATCTCGTGGAGCTGATTGGAGGAGAGGTCCAGGTTGCAGAGGCCGACCAGCGGCTGGAAGACCCCCTGGGGCAGCCCCGAGATCTGGTTCTGGGAGAGGTCCAGGAGCTGGAGGTCTGGCAGCCCCACAAAGCTCTCCCCGCTCAGGGAGCGGATCCCGTTCTCAAAGAGGTACAGGTTGGCCGTCTCGGGCGGGAGGCCCTGAGGGATGGCCTGGCTCCGGCGGGAGATGCAGAAGACGGTCTGGGGCTGGCTGCACTGGCACTCGGCCGGGCAGCCCTGGGCGAGGGTCTCGGCTGGCAGGAGCAGCAGCAGCAGCAGCGATGCCCAGAGCAGGGGTTGCCTCATGGTGCCGCCGTTCTGCAGGAGGAAAGCTGGGGATGGGAGGGGAGGATCAGTCAAGATGTAGCAGCCCTCTATGGAAGGCCCCCATGAAAGACCCCCTCCCCAAAGCTCTGCCCCCGCTCCCCACGTTGCTGGGCAGCCTGGCACCCACCCCAGTGGTCTTGCTCTGGCGGACTGAGAACTGCTGAGCCAGCTTGGCAAAGGCTCTTGTGGGTCGAGGAGGAGGGAGGGGAGATTGTAGTGCTTTTAGCCCACCCTCCCATCGTAACCTCATTTCTGGCTGCAGAGAAGGGGGGCCATTGGGTCACCCTGTTGTGGGGGTTACAGGCCCACCCTGACCTGGCGCCCTGGGGGGCGGGAAGGAGGCCATCTGACTCCTGCAGCCCAGGCCGGGCGTGGTGGGCAGTCTGGCTTCTAAGCTGCCTGAGCTGTTTTTCTGTGCTCTGCTGCCTCCTCCCTCACCCTCCCCGCCACAAAACTCTTCTTGGGAGGAAAGTTGCTGGAAAGGCTGGCTTGGAATGTGGTCAGATGCAGATTGAGGGTCTCCGAGGTAGGCTGGGAGGGAAGGTTCCAAGTGAACGAGGTTGACCCCCCCCCTCTCCTCCCATTCCTGACTGCTTTGGGCCTGGCCGCAGGGAGGACGCTGGGCTCCAGCCAGCTTGGCATTCCTCTCCTCTTGGGCAGCAGCGTGTTTACCGGGCCAGCTGAATTCTGCTGGCAGGGGGGCATCAAGGTTCAGCCCTTGGAAGCAGAGGGCGAAGATGTGCATGCGCATGAGAGAGCTGGGGTGTTTGGTAGGGGAGAGCACACACCCCAACTGTCCCAACTGGGCTGGAACAGTCCTGATTAATCCTTTGCTGTCCCACTTTTTCAGCTGCTTCAAAACCTCTCAGTTTCCTTCTCCCACTTTCCCCCTTTGTCTTTGGCTTATTTCCATTGGTACAAACTGAGTTCAAAGTACAAAAGTGTTTTACACTAAATTAAATGGGGGGGGGGCAAAGGGCAGCGGGAGGCAGAGGCTTGCCCTCCCCAGTCAGCTCAGAGGAAAAAACAAACCTCCGCAGCCTCTCCTCATTAGTCCTTCTGCCCATCTTGGCCACCCTCGGACGTTGCCCGGCTTGGCCATGTGCATCCCAGTGCGTCTCAAGATATTGGAGGGTATGGCGGAGAGCCCCATGCCAAGATGAGGAAACAGAGCCCACGGGGAGCCAGAGGAGGACCGTGACCTTCGTGGCGGTTGGCACCTGGGAGCAGAGAGGCCTCCTGGAGCTACGGGGCCCTCTCTCCTCCCTGGAGTCCAAAGGGTGCTGTGTGGAACCGGGGACATGAGAGGGATCCTCCTGCTCCCCCGGCTCACCCCCAGCAAAGCTCGCAAGCAGAGCCAGAAGTCAACCAGCAACCCTACCCCAGATTGTCTCCCTGACATCCCATATTGGCTGACAACCCACCTGCCCCACCTCCTGAACACATTCGCATAGAATTCTGCCGGGCCACAGCCCTGGATGGGCCGGTCCTTCAAAAGAGGGGGGCAGCTACATTTGAACCCAGGGCCTCTTGAGACACAGGCAGTGACTCGGTGTTGCTGATGGGTAGGAATGCCTCCCCCATGCGTGTGTACACAGAGTGCCCCCCCGCCCGCCCCGTGGCTCTCCAAAGCAGCCTGGTTGGGGCGGCTCGGGCCGGAGCCAAGTGCTGAAGCTCCCTCCACCCTTGGCTGCCCCGACCCCAAATACTTCTTGCCTGAGTCAAGCGAGTGAGGCTGAGCCATTTGGCCGGCCAAGGGAGCCCCACCTAGCAACCTCCCTCCCGCTGTGTGCCTGCTTCCCCTCCCCTGCTCCCCAGTTGCAGCAAACTGGACAGCCCCCCCCAAAAAAACACCCTTTGGGGCTCCACGCCTCCCCACTTGACCCCTGCTGTGCTTGGACAGGAGCAGGGGGGCCAGGATGGTGAGGCGGGCCCCTCCCTTGGGGCGCAAGAGGGGCCACACAGAGTGTAGCTGCCTGGCGTGGGATGGGGGGTGAGTAATACTTCCCTGCATCTGCCAGAAGCCCCGTTGCACTAACTGGCAGACTGGGGAAAATGGGGGGGCAGCCCCACCCTCCCCACTCATTTCTGCGTAGTCATATCCACGGAAAAGTGCATAGAGCTGCCCCCCTCCATTCCCCCACCCCCAAAAAAGGAATGGGAGCACATCTTCCTGCCCCTGCGTCACCCTGCGACGGCGCACCCATCATGCAAAATCCCCGGCCTGTTTTTCGCCTCCATCGCTTCCAGCTGTCGAGCCCCCCCTCCACCGCCGGCCCCACCCCAGACATAAACAAAACCATTTTCTGCGAGGCCCTGTGCGGACGGCCGCTGTCTGATGGCGGGGTTGGATTTCCTTCCAGTTCTGCCACTCCAGTTGCTGACTTCATCTCTGATTTCATTCTGCGTAATATTCCCGTCCTCCCCGGTGCCTGTTTATCCGGGCCGTTTCTCTTTGGAGTCGGGGTGAGGTTTCGGCAACACCCGTCCTTCTCCAAGGGTCACTGGGAAATACAGCCTCCCCCCAGCTAAGAATTGCCTTTTGGAGAGGGGGCAGCCTGTGCCCAGATTCGGGAACAGATCGGGGCTGCTGCAGTTTGTTTATTGTTGCCTCTTCGTTGCAACTATTTATATACTGCCTGTATCTGAAAGTTCCAAATTAATACAATGTAAAATAGGCACGGTACACAAGCAGCGATTCTTTGGAAGCTGAAGAAACTGATGGCAGGTTGGACTCATGGAGAAGGGTGGGAGATAAATTGGCCTTCAACGGGCACCGAAAACCAAGGAAGAAAGCTGCGGAGCAGCTGTGACTGCTACCCAGATAGACGGCCTTTCCACAGTAGACAGTTACAGTGCTATGATGCCACTTTGATTCCCATGGCAACATCCTAGGGAATCCTGGGGCTGGTAGTTTGGGGAGGCTTTATAGCTCTCGCACCCTACTCTGAATTGATTTTTGGTCTTTGTGGGACATTTCTGAAGCCCATGGGGAGAACTGGGATGGGGAAAAGATGCGTGTGCCCTGCCCCAAAGCAGGTGGGTGATGGGTCTGATCCACCACCCCTGGCTTGCAGACCAGAGGTGGTCTGGTCGTTCTGTTGCCTCCTCCACCCAACATTTAGAAGAATTACCTTCTTTTTTTACTGCAACTTCCAGAATCCCCAGCCAGAATAGCCTTGGAGGACTCTGGGAGACGAAGCCTGCCCCACTGAGATAACTTTTCCAATACTCAGCCCAGCTTGTGAAAGAAAGGAAGGAAAGGAATCTTCTACCGGGGGTGGACTTCCCAGGTTGCCCCAGGGAATAAGGCATGAGGCTCAGTTGAGGCCTGGAGTGTCAAAGGTGGGGGAACCTCCTAGCTTTGGGGTGTAGAAACGGGGTGTGGGCGCTTGGAGGCCTTCCTGGCTGGCTCCTGTGCCCCCCTTGTTGTCTTCTCCACCCCCATGCCCCACCAGATCACGGGGGGCTGCTCCTTCCTCCCTTCATCTGTCAGCTCTTTTAATAAGTGAGTTAATTAACACTGGGGAAGGCGAGGGGCTGTGCTCTGGATCGGGAGGGGGGAGCTCTTTAAAGATCTTCAAAACCGGCATCACACAGACAGGTAATAAAGTCTGGAATGTGCAGCTGGAGGGAGGGAGGGAGGGAGGGCTGAGCCCCCTTTTTGGCAGGAGGGCCAGACTGTCTTGCAGGGAGGAAGAAAGAGTTTGCTGAAGCCACCGTTCTTCCCCCCATACCCGCACATCCCAGCGTTCTAAAGAACGGGCCCAGCCCCCTTGTGCCACGGATGGACGGGCGGCCGGTTCTGAACCAACAAGAGCAAAAGCAAATCCGGGAAGAAGGGGAGGCACCTATTCAGTGCAGCACCAGGAAGGCTGCTGGCAAGGGTGGGAGGGAGCGGCAAGGGGGGGGCTGGGGGGGCTCCTGCCTCCCCAAGGGTTTTGGGGTACCTTTGGGGTTTCCTTCGTTCCCTCTCTCCTCGTATGGACCTCTTTTGCTTTTCAAATAGAATTGACCAGAAGTTTTCCATACTGTTAGAAGAAACGGAACTTCAGAGCCAGTAAATAAGACAAGAAAAGCCTGTGCTGGTTCTGTCATTATCATCACTTGATTCTTATATGGGGTAGCAGTGATTTGAGCGTTGGACCCACAACCGGGGCTTGGCTCCCCACTCAGCCATTAAAATCCACTGGGCGCATCACACACTCTCAGCCCCCAAACCCCCCGAAAGGGTTGCCTGAGTCGGAAACAACTTGGAGGCACACGAGAACAAACTCCCCTGCCGCATTTCTTCTGGGCCTGGCCTCCCTCTCTTTCTCCCTGTGCTGGTGTGCCCCCTTCCTTGCACCCCCTTGCAACCTCTTAACCTGTCAGGTGACGGGCGGCTGTGGGCCCCTCGGCTGGAGCCTTCTGGGTAATGGGAGCCAGGTGTGGGAGCGAGGGGGCCAGGCCGTGCTGACAGGCAAGCCCCCTCCCCTCTCCCCACCGCTTGCTCTCGCAGAGGGCCTGGTGTGTTTCAGGGGCAGCGGAGATAAGTGGGGCCCCGGAGGATTGCCGGGTCAAGGGAGTCCGGTTTCAGCCACGTTGGGGCTGGGGGTTGCTGGTGGGGCGAGGGGGGGCCAAAGCTTGGCCTTCTTCGAGGGAGGTGCAGCCGAGAGGGGGGGCGGGCTTGCTCCTTTGCTTCCACCACCGAATGGAGGAGCAGCCAGACGAACCGAGGCATCCGCTCACCCCACACCTAAGGAACCTGGAGGGGCACGAAGTGGCGCAAGTTTAGGGCACATTCCCTTTAGGCTTAAGAAACAGGGTCAGGAAGGGGGAAATTCTGCAGATGACTTTTTGCTGCCCCACCCCCATAAAAGCACAGAATCTCCAAGTTCCATTCTTATCAAAGGCCAGCTTGAGATATTTTGGCACCCCTCCTGGGCAGCAGCAGATTAATGTTCTCTTTGGGCCCCTCAGCACCAACCCCTGCCCTGTCTCTCCCCACCCCAATCAAAAGGCAACGATTAATTAAATAACTGGGAAGTGGGCTGCCCTTTCATGGCGACCCACATCTACCCCCTGTGGTTGCTCTCTTTCTTCCCCACCCCTCTCTGCACCAGAGCTGTGGTCGCAGGGCTTATCTAAACAGCTGGGTTCTCGCCATATTGCCTAGGCAAGGTCAGAGCTGCATGCAGAAGGGAAAAGTGCAGGAAAAGTTACTTTCAAAAGACTCAACAAGCCACTTCTAGTGAAATTCCTGGTTAAAGAAAAAAGACAATGTAATAAAACTCTCTTTTTGGGGCAGGACAAAGTCCAGTCCAGTATTCTTGATTCCCATGGAGATTACTTGGAAAATTACTTTTTTGGACTGCAAACTCACAGAGTCCCCCAGAGCCACCTGTGCTGGGAATCTGCAGTCCAAAAAAGTACCTTTTCCATGTTCTGGACAGATCACCTCCTCAGGAAGCCCACAAGGAAGGCTTGAATGGAGCAGCAGTCTCTACTGCACTTGCCTAACCCTCTCCAAGAGTCATCCAAACTGAGGGGCCCCACCTGATCCTGTGGCAGTGAGTTCCACAGATGAATGCCTTCCTGTGCAAAGAAGGAGAGTGTTATGTTGCTTATCTTGAACCTAAGCTCATCCATCAACTTTAATGGATCACTCCAATTTCTAATGGCTGCGTGTATGTGTGTGATAGAAAGAGAAGGAAGGAATCTTCCCACTAACTGCAGGATGTGCATAGTTTCCAAACCTCCAGCTCAACACGCACCCAGCCTCAGCTGGCATCTTTCCCCTCTGCTGACACTCTTCAGTAGCCACAGCCCAGTGCCGCTTCCCTCCTGCCCTTGCCAGGCAGTCACATGCAGGGCCTCTAATCCACATTAAATCCTTCTCAATTCCGGAGTAAACCAACCCACGAGTCCAGTGGCTCCTCTCTGGCAGAGCTGCAGGTTCAGCCTCCTCTCCTTCTCCTTGGGGTGGGGGCAGAGAAGGAAGGCAGTTTTCCCACATCTGCGTGCCCCCCCGCCCCGCATTCCCAGCTGCAGTCATTGGGAGCGAGCCAGCAGGAGCTGACTGGGGGACTGACAGCAAAGGAGGCTAATTAGGGGCCTGGGCTGAGGCATGGAGGCGCCGGGGCCCGGGGGTGTATCTGTGTGGAGAAGGGGCTTTTGCTGCTGCTCTGGGGAGCATGAAGGAGGAGGCCAGCAAGGGTCAGCACACACAAGCCGGGCTGGAGCCGGCCCAGCTTTTGATGGGGAAGGTGTCCTTCTTGCAGGATGAGCTCAGAGCAGCCGGCTAGATCCAAAGCCCCCTGCCTGCAGTGCCAGGGGCCAGCCTGGGCCCCTGATCCCTCCCCTACCAGTGCCTCCCCTCCTTCTTTCTGTGGGCCCAGCTGGCCAGCCGGCCACAAGAAAAGCTGCTGCAAATTCTTTGCAACTTGCATCTACAGCCACTTAGCTGGGCCAGAGAAGGAAGGAATCTCTTGCAAAGCTTAATTTGGCTTTGCCTGCATAAATTGGATTAGCAAAGGCTGCTGCAATAACCAGCGCTTTGGATGGATGGATGGATGGATGGATGGATGGATGGATGAGGGGAATGGAGCCCCAGGCCCAGAAGGGCTGGCTGGCTGCGGCATGCAGTAGGAAATCTGCAAGGCAGGCAGAGGAGGGGGCAGAGGAGAGCCCCCCTCCAGTTTTGCTGCTTGACTCGGGTGTCTCTAGTGAAAAGGCTCACCTAGTCCTGGTAAGCATGGGCACAGATGGCCCCTGGGCCAGCTGGGTGAAAAGGTCAGGAAGTCCCCTTCTCCTCAATCTTTTCACCCCCCCCCAAAAAAGCAGTTTGGGGAATGAACAGGTTTACATCAGATCAGGGCCCCCAAAGGCCTTTGCCCTCCGCAGGGGAAGCTTCCGTGCCAGCTGGGCAGTGCCACTGCCAAGAGAGGGACCTCCCCGGGCTGCGCTGGACTCCCCAGCCGGGATCTGTCCATCAGAGGCCTTGCAGACTGCGGGGCAGGGAGGCACCTGGGGGGATTAAAGCCTGTAGCCTTGCAAGGCCAGCAGCCCCAACGGCACAGCCAGCCTCCCCTTCTTCCCTGCCTTCCCCCCTCACGTGGCTGTGGGTGGGAGGGGTGCGACTGGAGGCCCACTGAATGCCCGCTCTTTCCTCTGCCGTGGCATCTGCTCCCAAGATGCAGTGGTGGCAGAACTGGAGGGATGGATCCCGACACTTCCCTCTTGCTTAGAAAGAATCTCTCCCTGGGTGGGGGCCAGGGGAACCAACAGGGTGACTGGCAGAACATCAGAGGGCTCTGCGCCCGCCCACAGCATTCTTTCCTTTAAAAGCACCCCCCCAACTGCTGGAGTGGGGGGAGAGGAAGGGAGTGCGTTGCCGCTCCCCCTCCGCACAGGCAGCGTTGGCTCTGGGGCTGTCGGCAGTGCAGGCACTATTGGAAACACCTGGGGTCTCTGGCGCTGGGGGGGCCTGTTTTGCACATGCTGGGGGGGTGGGGGAGGGGACCACGCTCTGCTCCCTCTCCGATTTCACTCTCCCTTTCAGCAGAGGCACTGCTGGAGCCCAGGTTGCTCTTAAAACTACGCAATACTGTCAGTGGCGTGTTGCTGTGTTGGTGGGAGGCAACCAGAATTGCAAAAGGGGGGGGAGTTGCGCAAAGCTTTAATTGGAGTCGCATCTGCTTCTGGACTCACACAGAGCTCTTCATTGGGCAAGGAGAGACGTGCACCTCAGATACAAACACAGGGCAGAAGATGTCTCATCACTCTGTAGTCCCCCATGCGTCAGCCTCCTTCCCACTTTGCTTGACAAAGCCTTCTGTGTCACACAGAAGAATGGGGGCCAGTAACGCTTAGTACGCAGCGAGGTGGGCTCTCCCACTGAGATGCCAGGGGTCAGTGCCCTCTGGTCTGGAGCTTGCAGGTGGGCCAGCCTTGCGAGCGAGGGAAGGGGAGCCCTGCCTGGGAACTCACACCACCGCCTTCAGCCTGGGGGCTTCACCCTCTCTGGGATCTGGGGAGGGGGCCCCAAAGGTTGCTGAAATTCAGCTCCCGTTATTACGACGTCACCGGATAGGACTGCTGGGAGTCAGGGCTTCCAAACGGAGGCCCAACAGTGGCCCCTGGTCAGGGATGCTTTAGAAGGGGTGGCCTCTGCAGTGCCCCTCCAGCAGTCGCAGTCCGTTCTGTGACACAGAAGCCGGCCTTCCCATCAGGAGCCAGGCGGCGAGTGCCCGGGGCACCAGCCGCCCTCCTCAAACGGGCCGCCTCCGCCACCGCTCGGAAGTGTCGCTCTCGGGTTTCACTGCCGCCAACGTGTCTGCGGGCGCAACCAGCCTGCTGAGTAATGTCTGCTGCCCCTTTAATTACTGCTGCTTGCCCGGGTCAGGAACGGGCAGTGCCAGGATCCAGCCCGCTGCCGCCTCTGCCACCACGCTGCTAATTGTGGGCGGATCTGGGCCCTCCCAGTTTGGGCTGGCAGGGAGCGGTCGGGCCTCTTCTGGTGTCGCCCTCCCTCCCCCTCAGGTTCCCGCTTCTATTTCTTGCATGTGCATTTGCTCTCTCTCTCGCTCTCACTCTCTCTCTTCCCTCTCTTCCTTGCTGGAGGAGGAGGAGGAGTTATCCAGGAAAGGATGCCAGCTGCCCCCCCAGACCAAGCCACCAGCCCCCCCCCTTCAGGGCTCCTCGGTGTGGTGCTCTGGGGTAGAGAAAGCATCTTGGGGTGCCTCACCCAGCAGTGGCCTTTGGCAGGCTGGCTTGCTGTTTGCAGCCTGCCCGCACACTGGGCAGCAGCACTCCTGCTCTCTGTCCAGCAGCATCGTCACCGGGTGCCTGTCCTTGCTCTTGCCTCAAGGGTGGGGCCCCCTGACCACGAGGGCCCCAGCAGCAGGCAGGCTGCAATTAGCTAGGGCTGCTGCACGCAGAGGCAGGCTCTAATTAGGGCAGGGAGGGGCTGGCTGACCTGCATTTCTGTAGTTGGAAGAGGAAGAGGAGGAGGAGAGAGGATTGGGCCTGGAGAACCACAGAGGCGGTGCGGGGGGGACAGAGGGCACCTAGCCCCCTTTGCCCTCACCAGCCCTCCTGAGGCCTCTGCCTCCCAACATACACACACACGGAGGGAGGGGTTCTCTTTGTCCAGGGCCAGGCATGGCCGCAAGAGATCTTTCTGAGGCCTGATTTCCATCTAATGGGCCAAAAGCAGAGGCTGTTTCCACGGCCGGGCCAGCGGTGGCCATCACTGCCAGGGCGGCAGCCACCCCCTCCCTTTCTCCTTCTGCCCGGCCGCCTCCCTCCCCATTTCAGCCCAGTGAGCTGCGACCAGGCATGTGGACCTCCTTCCTGCCATCTTTACCTCCCTGCTGGTCTTCTCTCACCGCCCTGCCAGTGAGCGAGCCAGCGGCAGGACAAACAAGCCAGCCATTGTCCTGGTTTTTTGGGCGGGGGGCTGGCATTTCACTGCTGGATCCCCCAAAGGTTGGGCATTTTGCTGCTGCCAGCGAATGAACGGCATCCAGAGGGAGCCACAGGCCAAGGGTTGGGGAGCGGCTCAGAGCCCATGAAGAGATCCCTCCTTGCAGAGGCTGGGGCAGTGGGCAGGGGCATCAGCTGCTGATCCTTCCTCTGTTCCCCCGTAGACGCCACCCTGGTCTCCCTTGGGAAAGGCCAGAGAGAATTCGTGTTTCCACATGCGTCCGTGCACAGCGATGTAGGACACTGGTGGTCAGGGCCGCACTACCAAAGTGGGGAGGGGGCTGAGAATTTTGTTACTGTCCTGACCCTGCAGCTGTACCTGTTGGACTTTTGCCTGGGCATGGGCGTACCAAGAGGAGGACTGTGAAAATCACACTGCGGAGTCGTTTGCCTGCAAACAGCAGCCGGCACCTCTGTGGGAGGGGATGCGCTTTGGTCTGAGACATGGGAGAGCCACATTCAAGTCCCCTCCGACCCACAAAACTCACCGTGATTGCTTGGGACCCCTGTCCGTCTCTCTCTCTTTCAGCACAACCTACCTTGCATGGGTGCTGTGAGGATGGAAGTGGGAACCCAGGCCAAGGGTTCTCTTTTCTCTAACTAACCCCACCCCCCACCCTCTTGCCAGCTTTGTTGTTACTGCTGCTGTTGTGTGCCTCAAGTCATTTCCAATTTCTTGGAAACGGGGGGTTTCCCTTTGGTTTCCTCTGAGGCTGAGAGGGTGTGATTTGCCTAAGGCCACCCACCGGGCCTCCATGGCCAAGCAGGGATTCAACACAACAAACCACTACACTCATTACACTGCCTCCTGTTTTCCAGTTGACGGGATCTGTTCTTGCCCAGATTTCTCCACAGGAGGTTTGCCCTTGCCCTCTTCTGAGGCTGAGAGAGTGCGACCTGCCCAGGGTCACCTAGTGCGTTTCCATGGCTGGGCAGAGGGGATCCAGACTCTGGTCGAGGCTCTACGCAATGATGGCTGTAACTGCCCGCCTCCTCCTTCCCTGTCATTGCGGAGCTGGCGTTGCAAGTTCTGCCAACATTTCCTTCCCCAGCGGCCCCCCCACCTGACACTGTCTTCCCTCCCCTCCCACCCACCTCAGCCAAAGCATTCCTGCCTGAGAGGCCTGCAAGCATCCTTCCCTGCTTTTTCATTCAGCCCCCCCAACCCGCCGTCCTGCTCCCCTTTCAGGTGCTTGGGAGGAAGCCGAGTCAGGGGAGGAGGGCTCCCTTCCAAAAAGGAAACTGATCCCAGACGTCCAGGAGCTCCAGAGCCAACTGCGGGGGTGGCGGCAGCAGCAGCAGCAGCAGCAGAAACTGGCGGCGGGGAGGGGCGAACTGGCCTTTACACTTCAACTCCCCTCACCTGACACACTCACACAGAGGCACACGCTCACTCCCGCGTGCGGGAACGCCGCTTTCTCGCCCTCCTCTCATGCGCATTCCAACGCCATGACGACACCACCCCCAGCAGGGGCGGGCAGGTGGGTGGGCGGGTGGCTTTTCTGGTTTGCAAAGCACAGCTGGGAAGGAAGAGGGAGGGGTGGCCAGGCAGGTGAGCCACAGGGAGGATGCACCTGAGGGGAGATCTGTTGCCCCCCGGGGGGGAGGGACCCCTGGCCTCCGAACGGTCAGGACTGCACCCGTGCTGCTAGGCTGACAATCGGTCCAGCTAAAGGGAACCAGCGAGGTGTGTTGGTTGGACTGTCAGATTATGGCCCTTGATTCCTCACTCAGCCATGGAAACCCACTGGTGACCTTGGGTGTCTCACACTCTCTCAGCCCCAGAAAACCCCATGATAGGTTTGCGTTGGGGCTGCCCTAAGTTGGAAATGACTTGAAGGCACACAGGAACAACAAGGAGGCCAAGAGACTTCAGGTGTGAAGAGGGACCATCAGCAAGAAGAGGCACTCCCCTCCTGGCTCTTCTCCCCTGTGAGGGCAAAGTGCCTCTTCCTCTCAGACCAGGGTAGAAATGCAAGCCTACAGAGAGTTGTTGGACTGCACCTCCCAGCAGCCCTCTCTATTTTATATCCACCTTTCTCTCAGCATATGGGACTCAGAGCGGCTTATAGTAGAAGCCTAAAAAATATAGCTAAAACAGTATGTAGTACAAATGTTTGAAAGGACTGAAGTAGAAGGTCGTAGCCAAAGGTGAGGTATGCTGCGAGTCGCAGTCCAAAAGCAGCCTTGCACGTTTACCCCCTTGTACTAAGAAGGTGGCATCCACAGGATGCTCTGGCACAGCCCCTAAAACCAGAGAAAGGCCACTTCGCTTCTTGGGTCAGAACTATTGCTCACGCGCGCGTTTGTGTGTGTACGTGCATACACGCCTGCTGACTAAAGATGATGCTATGAATTTCAGAGAGTCTTCTTAGGCAAGGACTCCTCAGAGGTGGTTTTGCCAGTTCCCTCCTCTGAACTATATTGCTCCCTTGCTCATGTGCAAATTCAGTCAACCAGCCAATTACCAGCCATGCAATTAAGGAAGGTTTTTCCTTCTCCCTCCAATTAGGAAACAGCCTTGCAACCTGGAGATGTGTGCAAATTATTGCTGATTCAACCCAGCCTTAGCTGTGCAGACATAAGTGGAACGTCCAGGTTGAGAGAGAATGTCCCACTGAATGAGAGTGGATGGGGGGCAGGAGGAAAGCCGGGGGGCTTTGTCTCAGGCAGGGGCTTCAGAGTTTTAAGGAGTCAGCAAAACCACTTACGCCCAAGATACGGAAGGGACATGGGCCATAATTCCTCCCTACCCCTCCTGTGGCACCCAGGGATTGCAACTGCTCTGTGCAGTCCGGCTGGGCCAGCTCGATGACTGGGCAGCCCTTTTCGCAGCTTCCTCTTCCTGCTCCGTTCCTTTGGCCCTCGCCCGTGGGAGGCACCCGCAAGTGGCAGCGTCTAATTTGAGTAGCAACAATCTTGGCATCACCACCACCAGCCGCAGCAACAACAATAACAAATATAGGAGGGTTTATTTAGCACAGGCCCCGGCCCTGCCTCAGTTTTTTTCCTGTAAAAACAGAGGGCAAAATGAGATCCACACCTGGGGAAAGGGGTTCAGGCACGCAGGAGCAATTCCTTTGCCCACTGAAAAACAGGCAAGCTCAGAGAAAGGAAGGGTGGACGCCTGGGTCTCACTGCGTGAGTGAGGGTACAGAGAGGCAAGAAAATAGTAAGAACAGAGGAGTGACCCTGACTGTGAAGAACGCACCAAAATGCCTTTTCTTTCCTTGACTACCTCAGCACCTAAGGGTAAATGTGTGTCTGTCTCTGTCTGTCATTTTATCTCCCCATCCATCTGCTTCAGACTGGCCTCAGTCTTAAGTTGAGTGAAATGCTGGGTTTCCTTGAAGGAATCTCAGGGTTTTGAGTTTGATCAAGAGCCTGAAAGTTCTGCCGGAGTTCCCCAGCCTGTCCTGCACCTCAGAAACTTGGGAGCCCAAGGTGTTGCATGGAGGGGGAGAAAGAAAGATGCTGAGAGGGAACAGGATTCGCACAAGGGGCCTCTTTGTGCTACACAGTGGCAGCAGTTTGATCCCACTTGGCCCCAGCATGCAGAATCCTGGGATGTGTAGTTTGGTGGGCAGTGCCCAGCTTTCTCTACTGGAAAGCTCACACTCTCCCCCAATTACAGCAGAGAATCCTGAATTCCTTGGCACCAAACTACAAATCCCAGATTCCGTAGGACTGAACCAGGGCGGTTAGGGTGGAATCAGAGTGCTGTGAGACACCCTCCTGGTCAGATTGGCAGGGTGGCATTCCAGCTTCCCACCCACAGCCATTTCTGAAACAGATGGGCAGTGCCCATAAAGGACCACAGGTACCCCTGGGTTGGAGATGTTCTCTCTCTTCCTTCACCTCTGTTCTGCCCACACATTCCTGTGCCAAGCACCTCTGCTGCTCCTCCGTGCCAGGTGAGCTGCCACTCACAAAACCACTCTCTCTGCCCCCTGCCTTCTCCTCCTGCCTTCAGCACCGCCGCAAGAGCCAAATGCCAGCCCTCCTCACACAGTGAGCCTGTGCCACAGGTCCCTCCCCATCACAGGACCTCTTCAGAGCCACTTAGAAGTTTCCACAGCCACGCAGGAGGCCCCAACACCCAGCAGAATGGCACCAGAGGCCCCCCAGCAGCCAGACTCTGCTCGTGAGGGGCTTCCCCACCTTGGCACCCACCCCCAGAGTCCCTTTCTGCCTCTGCCGTGGGTCACAGCCCTTCTTGGTGCCCCATTGGCGCAGCGGGGAAATAAGCAAGCAGGCTGGAAAGAGGAGGGCAGGGGAGGCAGGGAGCCCCCGCCCCAAATCTTTGCAGGGGGAGTTAAAGGAGGCAGTACAGCCTAAATGCTTTGCGGCCCCATCTGATGTTGCAAGCTAAGCAGGATGAAGCCTGGCTGGTACTTGGAAGGGGGGCTGCTGGGGAACGTCAAGTGCTGTGGGCTGCACCTCACAGGAAGGAACTGGCAAAACCATCTCTGGGGATTCCTTGCCTAAGAAGACTCCTATGATCTCCTCCTGTTGGTGCTGATATCATTTTGTCGCGTGGATTCAGCTCTGACTTAGGGTGACCGCCTCCTCATCGTCTTCTCAAGTTTTGTTCAGAGGAGCTTTGCCACCATGGCTCTGAGGCTGAGAGAGCGTGACTTGCCCACAGTTACCCAGGGGTTTTCCAGGGCTGAGCCGGATTGAACCCTTTTTCTCCTGGAGTCCGAGTTTAGGAGTCAAGTCAATGTGCCAGGTTGACTCAGCCATTCTGGGCGTTCAGGCCGCCTCTGACGTTCGGGTGACCTGATCCTCAGGGTGCCTTGGCCAATTTTATGCCACCGTGGCCTTCCTCTGAGGCTGAGAGAGTGTGTTTGTCCCAAGGCCACCCAGTGAGTTCTGTCACTGAGCAGCTAGCCCCTCCTCCAGAAGCCCCAGTGCAACTCTCAAGCCACCACATTGCCACGCTGGCCCTCAAGATTTCTTCACAGTAGGTGTGACACTACAGCCTTCCTCTGAGGCTGAGACAGCGTGACTTGCCCAAAGCCACACAGGGGGTTTCCATAGCCAGGGAGGATAGAAACCCTACTCTCCCAGAGTCCCACTCCAAAATGCGAACAACTACCCCATGCTAGCTGCTGCCGTCATCCTCATCCCATCGTCCACAGACACGTGGAAAGACAGAATCCCTTCCGAGACAATCTGAATGACCCATAACACAAAAACCATTTCAAAAGGCACCAAAGAGCTGGCACTGGTCCGCCACCCTTGGCAGTCCCGCCCAAGCTCTCCGTTTCTCGGCACCTATGCCCCCCAGCTGCGTTTCTCCTCCCTGCCCACCTTTAGGGTCAGGGTCGGGGTCAGGGTCACTCCAATACATTTGAGGAAGGGTGGTGAGCCCCCCCCCCATAGCTCCATTGGTTAGACGCGATTGCTTTTAATGAAAGGGGGGGAGACAGTGAGGGTCCCTGGGGCCCAATCCACCCCCACCCCAGCCGTGCAAGCTGTATTTCAACAGGGTGCCAAGGCTTCCTCGCCAGGAGGGGGCTGCAGGTGGACGGAGGGCAAGATCAGCCCTTCACACCGAGGAAGGTGGGTCTCCCCGATGCCAGCCACCGGCAGGAGCACTCTGCACACGCTCAGGCTTTCCCTCTTCCTTGTGTTTGGAAACCCCAGACTGTAAACGAGCGCGTGTCCCGCTCTGACGTGGCCGGACAAGGGGAGGAGGGTTGGGGGAGCGGGACCCGGCCCTCTTTCGCCCCAGCGGGCTCTCGGGCTCTCTCCTCCTCGGGCCCGGGCTGGCAGGGGCAGCGGAGCGCGAGGCCGGGGGCGCCGGGCCGCCCGGAAGGACGGAGGGCCGGGGCTCCCTCTGCTCCGCGGAGGCTCCCAGGAGGGAGGAGGCGCCCCCTCCCCTTCCCCGTCCTTGGGGATCCCGGGCCCGACCGCGACGACCCAGCACCGAAGGAGGGAAGCCGATCGTTGGCGGCGGCGGCGCGAGGCACTTACCGGCGGAGGGGCGCTGCTGGCGGGGCCGCGGGGCTGGGGCTGCTCCCGGTCCGCTTAGGGCGCCGCGCGGAGCCCGAGGACGCCAAGGCGCAGAGGCTGAGCCGGCGGCGGCGGCGGCGTCTGTTCCCCCTGCGCGCCCGCCCGCCCCATCCCCTGCGCGCCCAGCCGGAGAGAAGGAGAGCCGGGAGGAGGACGCGGACGAGGCGCCCCGGCGTCGATCCGGGCGTCGCGCTGCTGCTACGGAGTCCCGGCGGCTCCTGCCCGCGCTGCGCGTCCCACTGGCGGCGGCCGTGCGGAGGGGAAGCGGAGGCGGCGCCGGGACCGAGGGCGGGCGGGCGGGCGGTGCTTCTCCTGCGGGCTCCTCCCGCTTCGGATTGGCTGGAGGAGGAGGCGCCCCCCCCCGAGGTGGAGCCAGAGGTGATGGGGGGGACAGGAGGGGCTCTTTTCCTGGCGCCCCCTCTTCCCCCCTCCGTGCGGCCAGCGGGCAGGAGGGGTGGCCGGGCGGGCGGGGGGGAGTCTCTTTCGGGGTGCCCGCGCTGCCCCCCCACCCGAGCCGACCCTCCCGGAGCAATGCGGGGGGGTCTCCAGCGGGTGCGTGGCAGACCGGCCAACGGAAGCGGCGGCGCTTTCCCCGAAGCAGGAGCGGCGGAACTCGCGGCCACCGAGGGCGGCGAGGGGCTCGGGCGCTCGGGCGGCAGCGCGCGTGGCGTTTGATCGAGAGACAGTGGGGTGGAGCGGTTTGAGCCAGGAGAGGGGCGTCAGGGCGCAGGGTCATTTTGGGGGCGCAGCGCAAGAACACCGCGCGGGGTCCGCCAGGAGCTGTGGGCCTGGCGAGGGCAGACACGGGCCGCACGCGAGGGATCAGTGGAGCCCCGGGTTCAGGAGCACCTCGGAGGCCCGCGGCAGAGATTGGGGGGGGGGGCGTTAGTGGGCACAGCCCCTCCTCCCTTTGCCGAAACTCCGCAGCTTGGAGCGCTGGCAGGGGCTGGGCTAGACGGCCCTCGGCATCCCCCCCGGTCCGTGATTCTGTGTCCGAACACCCTGGGCAGGGGAGGGCCCCCAGGGCTCCCTTGCGACCACTAACGGCCCCTCCGTTTGGGCCTCTCTCCTCGCTCACCCCCACCCCGCTTGGCAAATAAACCCAGAGGTCAGCCCTCCCCCTCCCGCTCGCCCCACCAGCTGGGCAACCGCAAACATGCGGCTTGGCACTTTTCCTGGGGGGCCTTTGTTCCCTCTCCTCCGCTGCGGCGGGTGTTTGGACACCTCTCCTGCCCTTATCTTGGGTCAACAGAAGAATGATTGGAGGGAGAGAGGAAGGGAGGGGGGCCCAGGCCAAAAGGCCCCCTGTACTTGCTCGCCTCTCCAGCTGGCCTCACCGCCGGCCCTCCCGGTTAGAGCTGGGGCGGGGCGAGGCAACGGGCAGGCAGACAGTGGGTGTGGGGGGTTCCTGACGGGCCTGTAGCCTTCCTGGCCAGACGACGTACCCTTTGGCTGCGCCTTGGTGCTTTGCTTGGACTGACGAACAACGGTTTCTGGGTCTTGGCTGTACTTATACCGTACTTGTTCCATCCTCAGAAAAGGCAGGGAGGTAGTTACTGCAGAGGGGGGGCAAAATGAGGGGATTCCAATAAAAATTTTCCTCCGGTCCCCAAATTTCTAACATTGCAGCAGCTTAAAATGCCAGCTGGGCGTTTAGAAGTAGAGTTTGGGCATCCAAAGGACAGGAGCAGATTAAGTGGCCACAGAGGGAAGGAGAACAAAATGAAAATCAGTAAAGTTCTAGACCTGAGTGCCTAGAACTCTCTGCAATACTAGAAATTTGGAGACCAAAGGAGAATAGCATGGGGAGGAGGAGATTCTGCCTTGGAAGGACTGTCCCCTAACCCCGCTCCCCATAGCTACATCTCTGTCCCTGGTGGGGCAGCCGACAGTCAGTTAAAACAACCTGTTACTGGGATGGTTAGAAACTCCTCCCCCCTTCACTTCAGCCACAGGTCAGCTTATGTATAGAAGGCCCCCTGACTCAAAATGGACTTTCTGCGGGCAGAAGGGCAAAGAGGGAGCAAACCAGCTTCCAGTGGTAGGGAGTTCCAGAGTTAGGTGGCAGATGGAGCAGGGCCGGCCGCCTCTGGACAGGAACTCCCTGCCTTCCACGGCAGATCCGGGACAGAGCTGAGAGGTTTTGTTTTGGCACTTCAGCTCCCAAAATCCCCCAAGCAGCATTGGCCGGTGCTTGGCTTCTGAAATCAGACACTATCAAGGTGGGGAGGGGTGCTCGCTCACGGGAATCTGGTGTTTCTGGCTTGTCTGTGTGTGTGTGAGAGAGAGAGAGAGGAAGGGAGGGGGTTGGGTGTCACGGATGGCCACACGGAAGAATAGGAGAGAGGGGAGCTTTTGTCAAACACGGAACTCGGAACCCGGTGCCAGGGCAGGGCAACCAAGCTTTCTGCTTGGCAGATCTTCCCTCTCACCAAGCTGGCAGGGTCCCTCTGGGCCGGTTTCACTCCAGAGAGAGCCTGGCTGAGGAGGAGCAGTGCCTCCCTTGGGGGTGAACACGCCCCCAACCTTAACTGTGAGGGGAAGAGAAGAGGGCACCCCCTCTGCCCTTCCTTGCCAGCATTGGTGGGACCCCGTCCCTTGCAGACTGCCCGTGCATGGTGCATCTGCCTGGCCCGTGGGCCTTGGCTTGCCCAGTGCCCAGCTTGGAGGGTGCTCTCTGCCAAAATGGTGCACCCCGGCTGAATCGGAGAAGCCCTCCGGCCTGCTGGCACGGCCAGTCTTAGTTTGTGGCACTGAGGCCAGGCTAGCCTTTGGTCCATAATGTTGATATGAAGATGTGGGTCTTGTATCTTGTGGCGCCCAGTCTGATGCCAGCCCCAGGATTTGGAGGGTTGGAATGTGTGGGACATTGTAGCTTGGAAGAGGCAAGCAAACACGAGGAAAAAAATTATTGGGGGCTTATTGCCAAGTAGGAGTGCCAGGGGGTGGAGCAAATGCCACAGCTTGATGACCTCTGAGGGTCCCCATCCCTCAGTCTCTTGCTTCCCCTGTTCCAGAATGCAGCCAGTTGCCAAATCTCTGGGCGGGAGGCAGCCTGGAGCATCTTTTTTATCAGTTCCCTCTCCAGGGCTGCACCAGAGAAAACCGCCCTGCACTTAGTATCTTCTCCTCTTTGAAGACAGACCCTTTCTCTGCCATTCCCCCCCCCCCGTGCCACCTCTGCAAGATAGGCACCCAGCACCAACGCCACACCCAGGCCTCCGCGTGCCGGGTGGATGTGGCGGCCAGTCAGGCGTGCTGCCTTCCAGAGGTCCTTCTGCCCTCACCTTTGGGTGAGAGAGAGACCGGCTGAGCCTGCCTCGGGTGGAGGCAGAGGTGCAACTGGTTTGCCCACTTTGGGAGGCGTTGGTCATGATCCTGCCCAATAGAAGCAGGGTTGGGACCCAGAAGGGCACTCGAAGAGTTGGAGAAGGTGGCTGTTTCCAGATCCACTCCCACTGCCGGCTCTCGGGTGTAATTTGGTTTATTTATTTACAAATATTGGAAGCGCTATCTGAAACTCTCAAAGCAAGAAGATTAATGTAACAATATAGTACAATGATATGAAATATAATACCATAATATAACATTAGTTGTTGTTATGTGCCTTTAAGTTGTTTCCAACTTATGGCTTCCTTAAGGTGAACCTATCACAGGGTTTCCTGAAGCTGAGACAGTGTGATGCACCCAGGATCATCCAGTGGGTTTCCATGGCTGAGCAGAGAATTGAACTCTGGTTTCCAGGGTCGTAGTCCAAAGCTGGAACCACTAGACCACGCTGGCCCTTATTTACAATATTAATATAGGAGTAACACAGTGTTTGTACTATCATTTGAATGACCTATCTGCTGTATAAATCTGTGTGTTTGATCACCCTCTCCTTCCTCTACATAGCATCCCTTCAAATATTTAAACAAACTGATTCAAACTGACATCCTGAACATTTTCATCCAAGTTTGGGACCAAGGATTAAATTTCCTCCACCCCCAAAATTGGTTTGAAATGAATTTTAAACACATTGTAAGACTTGTGGGTACTACCAGTCAACATTTTGTTTAATTCCAATCATAAATGAAGTTATCAGCATTGATATGGGCAACGCCACCACATAAAGGTCACGGTTCTCCACAAAATAGGTGGTGGGGCCGGACCACAGCAGGAGGATTTGCAGAAACAGGCAAATGTCCAGAGATAAGAATTGCTGGCCCTTCTCTGGTACCACAGGGAAGTGGGTTTGTACCCACCAACACTCATGCTAAAATAAAAACCAGTTAGTCTTTAGGGCTCCTTTTTAAGAGGGAAGAATGCTTCCCACACACAGCGGGGAGCCACCTTCCCCGAGGCCCTGCCCGCAATGACTGCGGAAGAGACCCCAGAAGGACGTGGCGCCGGCACTGGCGCCGGCAGGGCCCGTCCACGCCCCCGCCAGTCTGCTGTTGCCAGGTTGCCGGAAAGGCCGGAGCTCAGGGGCTCGAGTGGAACTGCACCAACGGCCCCAGCGATCAGCTGGCGATAAACGCCCCTGCCGGGGCCCTGGGGCCACGTCTGTGTCAGGGAAAGGGCCGGCCGGTTTGTACCCACGGGGCTGTCGAGGGAAAGAAGGAAGGAAGGAAAAGGGGGCTGGAATTTCCCAGGCAGCACCTAGGAGAAGGTGCCCATAAAACTGTCCATCTGGGAGTTATAAATGGTGAGAGTGTGACGTGGGAAGCCATAAGCGGGGGGGGGGGGAGACGTGGGTGCTGCCTACAGCCGTTCCCACAGCTCTGCCTGGAGCCCGCAGAGGAGGGCGAGGGCGGCGAGGTGGGCAGGCAGAAAAAGCAGCTCCTGGTGTCCTCGCCCATCCCCCCGGGGGATCTTTGACTGCAAGGACAGCCCCTGGTCCTCGCGGCGCGCTCTGCCCTCTGACCGGCAGCTGCTGTGGGGCGGGGCGGGGTCTTTCTCTCCCCCCCACTTGAGGGTCTTTGAATGTGTGGGGGGGTGCTGACTCCTGGTGCCCCTCCTTGGCTGTTGATTTTTTTCATTTTTTTGCTGACTGATTGAGAATGGCTGCCCCACTTGTCGATGGGGAGAAACGCTCAAAGAGACGGGGCGCGTTAAGTCCGTTCCAGGGTCTCTGAGGAAGAGCGTATTAATCTGGAAAAGCTTGTTGTAAAACAAATAAATCAGTTTGTCGTTAAGGTGTTGCTAGCCTCTCAGGCTTTTTTTCCCTCTCTGTTACTTCCTTTATTTTTGCAAATGGGAGTGAGAACGTTGAAGCCTTACAGCCTTACAACCTTACAGCACAATGGCCGCTGTTAGCTTCAATTTCAATGGTAACAATGGTGAAGCTGTTCCAGATGTTAGTCTGAACTTTAAAGGAACTATGTATCCCCCCAAAAAACATTGAAGGAGGCATGTATCCCCCTTCCCCCCAAAACTTGATTCGGCACATTGAACAGCTCCTTTAAAGTTCAGACTAGAACCTGGAGCAGATTCAGTGCCTCCTGCTGGCACAGGGGAATGTCCAAAAGGAAGGGGGGGCGTTCAGAGGTGTGAGGAGACAAATCAGGAGGAGCAGGGAGGAAGAACACAAGTCAGGTTAAACACACTTTATTGCATGCCGAGGTGGCAAGGTAAATATTTTAAGTAATGAATCATTGCAAGTTGTTAGGCTGACACAGGCAGAAGCTCAGCCCGAGCAAGGACGAAGGGCCGTGTCGTAGGTTTCATGAGAAAGGAAGGGATTTGGGGAAAGATTTGCACAAGATTAAATCCGGAAGATGTTCGGGGGGGGGTGTTGGGAGAGTTTGAGATGTAAAGGGAAATGGCCACATTGTTGGTGGTTTTTCCAAGATCCCCCAAGTATCTTTTTTTTGGATTACAACTCCCAGATCCTGGGAGTCCAAAAAAGGGCTTTTTCCCAGCTCTGGCAGGAATATGTCAGCGTGAACTTTATGTTTTGGTGTCCATCCGCCTCTCTCAATCCCAGGATGGGTCTCTTTTTGTCTCACAGGGCCTTGATCCCGCTCTTCGATCCCTCCACCGGCCTCCTCATCCTGGCGGGCAAGGTGAGTGAGGAGCCCCGGCTGCCTCCCTTTCATCTCCCCAGCATGGTAGCCCTACAGGCCAAGGGAAGGAGCAGAAGCCAAAAGCCGGCTCAGGGCTCCCCTTTTCTTTCAGGGGGAGAACGTGCTCTCCTGCTACGAAGTCCAGCCTGGACAGCCTGCTCTGACGGAAGGTGAGTGCCCATGCAGCCGGCACCCCAAAAAACCCTCCTGCCTTGATCTGTGCAACTCCAGCCCTCGGGAAGGGATGGGAAACTGCAACCCCCAGTTCTCTGCAGGACCTCCCGGAAAAAATTTCCCCCCCAAGGTTCATTTTTTCCCCTCCAAATGTCACCCAACCCTTGAGTCCTCCCAGGCACAAAAGAGGCCCTTTTTGCTATTTGGAAGTGGCCCTTCTTTTGCTTTGGGAGCAGATAGATAGATAGATAGATAGATAGATAGATAGATAGATAGATAGATAGATAGATAGATGATAGATAGATAGATAGATGCAGATCGATCGATCGATCTAGATCTAGATCGCCGCAGGGCCTCCATCTCTCAGGGGTGCTAAAATTCCCAGCTGGGGAAGAGGAAGCTGCCCCTCATCAAGGGGGGGCTGCTTTGGACAGTGACTGCCCTCCCCTTCTCTGCAAACCAGTCAATCTGTGTCGGACGGAGGCCAAGTCCCAGGGGGTGGCCCTGGTGCCCAAGCTGGCCCTGGACGTCATGGCCCGGGAGGTGATGCGGGTCCTGCAGCTGACCGACTGCGCCATCGTCCCCGTCAGCTACCTCGTGCCCAGGAAGGTCAGCGCGCTGGGAGGGTGGGAGCCGAGGGGGGCCGCCATGCCATAACGCATGGACTGCGGGGAGGGGGTTTCTACCCACAGAGGGGCAATTGAGGCAGAGGCTGCCTAACGGTGGGGCTGGGGGGGGTCTTGTAGTCCACCCAGGAGTTCCACAAAGACTTGTTCCCTGACTGCGGTGGAAACGTCCCGGCGGCATCCGCCCAGACCTGGTGGGCCGGAGACAACAGCCAGGTGAGAAGGCGCCCAGGCAGCCGCTGGAAGGGGGTCCCAGGACTCATCTCCCTGGGCCAGCACCCTTGGGTGGGCTGAGGGCACCCTGAGAAAGACTGAGAGAAGGCACACCCCTTGATAGTTTGTGTGCCCTCACTTGCACGGCCTCAGGGTCCCCCCACGAGGGAAGAGAGCAGCACCCAGGAAGGAGGAGGGAGCCCACCTTCTTCAACGCTGCCCGTGGGCCATCTGGGGAGGCTCCTTCCTCTGCCACCTTCCCGGACTGCCGTGGCACTCCTTCCCGGCTCCTGCTGCCCTGGAACTCCTGGGCAGCTCCCTTCGGAAGCAAGCTTGCTGCTCTTGCAAGCGAGGGCACGGTGCCTGCTCTGCCCCAGGGAAACAGGCACCGCTGTGCCTCCAAAGGATCCCTGCCCCTGTTGTTCCCCCGCTACTCCTGCCGCACTGCCCGCTCCTCTTTTCCTCTCTTGCGTCCGCGACCCGTCTTTGCTCTTCTCCCCACTCGCTTGCTGCTCCCCAGGTGGAGAAGGTCAGCCTCCATCCCGCCCTGCGGCCCAGCAAGACCTTCACCTCCGGCTGCCTCCCTCCTTTCCACCGGGAAACCCCCGTCCCAGTCTCCCCTCCTCCCGAGGGGACAGGTGACCAGACCAAGGACCAGGAGACTAGTGTGAGTAACCATTTGGGGAGCCCTGAAGAGCTGGGGGAACCCCAAGACCTGTGCCACCTTCCCACAGTTTCCTCTTTCCCACCTTCTCTCTCCGTGCGCCCCACGAGTGGCGGCAACTTTGTCCTCCCCCGGGTTGGGCTTCCCTGGTTCTCCCGCAGCGGTGGGGGGGGAGCGTGTCAGAGGGCAGTGTTCTCTCTCTGAGGGGCTCCTTCCTCTCTCCTCCTCCTCCCCCCCCCAGGCTGGCAGCAGCCTCTCCTCTCCCGCCAGCTCCCTGACGTCGCCCTCCAGCGCCGACCCTTCGCTCTCCGTCACCAGCGGCTTCGCGTCCAGCCCCGGCCAGCGGTCGCTGCAAAGCATCCTGGGTGAGTGTGCCCCCTCCACTTTGGCCTCCCCCTCACCCCACGCTGCCGCTCTTCTCCCACACCCGCCTTCTCTTGACCGGCAGCCCAGAGGCGCAGCGGGGGGTTGGGCTAGATGGCTCCGGGTGCCCCTTCCACTTCTGGGAACCCGCCCCTCTCGCCCGCCGCGTGCTTGCTGCCCACCCCACCCACCTCTCACCAGGGCCCAGCTCCGGCTTCCGCCACCTCCGAGGCACCGTCCTTCACCGGAACACCCACATCACCAACCTCAAGGGGATGAGCCTCACCACCCCGGGAGAGTGCGACGGCTTCTGTGCCAACCGGCTGCGTGTCGCCGTCCCTCTCCTGTCCGCAGGAGGGCAGGTGGCCGTCTTGGAGGTGAAGCGGGGCGGGGGTGCCGGGCGGGGCGGGGCTTCTCGGGGGCAGCCGCGGTCACCCGACAGCTTACACCCTTTGGAGGCGGCTGAGCCCGCAGCGGGCTTTGGGGGCTCAGGTGCCAGTTTGGAAAAAAAATGCATTTAAAATTTAAGTTTCATATCTGAAATTTAAATCAAATTCCAACATTATCTTTAATCAATTCGTTTAAAAAAAGGGAGGCCTTATGGTCGCCACAAGTCGGAAAAGACTTAACAGCGCACAACCGGATGTCGGCCGTGCTCGGGGGGAGAGGGGGTTTTGTGTCTCTGGGCAGGAAACAGCTCCCTTGTTTAGCACTCAGAATGGGTGACCCTCCTGTTGTTGGCCAGCAGGGAAGGGCCAGGAGGGTCCACCCTCCAGCACCCCTCTTTCCTCTCCCCTCACGGGCCCTTCTCCCTTTTCAGCTCTCCAAGCCAGGGCGCCTCCCTGACACGGCCGTGCCTACGATCCAAAACGGGGTGCCCGTCTTGGACCTGTGCTGGGATCCCTTTGACCCACAGCGCCTGGCAATTGGTAGGGGACGGACACACGCCCTCCCCCTGAGCGTGCTCACCGTATACGGGGGGGGTGCCTTGGAAGAACGACCCTGCCACCCCAGCCCCACCAACTGGGGCCGGCATTTCTGACGCCCCCCTTGCCAATCCCCCTTTTCTTTCTTAGCTGGAGAAGACACCAAGATCCGCCTGTGGCAGCTGGGGTCGGAGGGGCTGCAGGAGACGCTGGTGGAGCCGGAAGCTGTCCTGCGAGGTGAGCCTGTGGGGCAGGCCCCCTGCTGTGTTTGGGGGAAGGGGGCACGGGATGGGGAGGGAGTCCCCCTCTGCCCCACTCCCGTGGAGAGGCACATGCCGGACCATTTGCCTCCGAGCAAGAGGCTGGCAGAGAGAGGAAGGAAGGTGCCCGGAGGGAGAGTGTGGCTCAGTCCCCCTTCTTTCCCCGCAAGGCCACGTGGAGAAGATCTACTCCATCAAGTTCCACCCGCTGGCCTCGGACATCCTGGCCTCCTCCTCCTACGACACGAGCGTCCGGATCTGGGATGTGGGCACCAGCAGAGAGGCGCTGAGGTTGAGCGGTCACCGGGACCAGGTAGGGAAGGCCAATAGGTCTGGGGCGTGGCTTTGCTTCTTCGCTTTCTGTATCTAGTCAGAGGGAGAGTCCGGCGGGCAAACCGGGGCTGGTTTTGACCCACAAAACCCTACCTGTCGGGGGCAGTGGGACACCTGGAAGACCTGCCCTGTAGGAGCCTGCAACAAATTTATGACCTTCCACTGACCCTCCGTGCCCCACGCCTTCTGTCCTCCTCCTCCTCGTCCTCTCTGCCCCATGGGGAGCTCTGGAGGACCCCCCCCCCGAGTCAAGTGTTGTGGCTCACCTGCAGCCCCAGAAAGATAGGGACCCCCACTGCTACCGCCCTGTGACACTCATCCACAAGGCTTGGGGGCACGTGGGGGGTCGGCCTCCGTTGCAGACCAGATGGATGTCTTTCAGATCTTCAGCCTGTCCTGGAGCCCCGATGGACGCCGCCTGGCCACGGTCAGCAAGGACGGTAAAGTGCGGGTGTATGAGCCCCGGCAGGCCTCTGAGCCCCTGCAGGTAAGGGGACTCCACTGGGGGGGAGACGTTGCCCTGAGGGGTGGTATACGGGAGGGGCGGGGGACCCGGGTAAACGTGGCAGCCCCAAAAACGCACCCATGCACGTGGACATCTCAGGCTCTTGTGTCCTGGTCCTTGTGCCCAGCCTCAGGATCCTGATGGAGGGGGGCTCAGGGCAGGATGCGGCCCCGGCGCTCACCCTGGGCCGCCTTTCTCTCCCCCTCCCCTGGAGCAGGAGGGCCCGGGCCCCGAGGGAAGCCGGGGTGCCCGCGTCGTCTGGGTCTGCGGAGGCGAATACCTGTTGGTGTCAGGATTTGACAGGTGAGGTCTCCCTTGGCCCCTTCCCCCCCCCGGCCAAGTCGCTCGGGGCCACCCAGCCAGTCCAGACGCCGCCTGCTTTCTCTCCTCAGCCGCAGCGAACGGCAGCTCTCCCTCTACAGGGCGGAGTCAGTGGCCGCCGGCGCCGTGACTGTCCTGAGCCTTGACGTCGCCCCCTCCACTCTCATCCCTTTCTATGACGCAGACACCAGCGTGGTCTTCCTCACGGGCAAGGTGAGCGGGTGGCCGGGGGCTGCTCACCGCCTCCGGAGCGTCCTCGGGGGTCCGTATTCCTCCGCTGCCCCCTTCGCTGGCAGCGGCTGAAACAAAGCCAGGACCAAGGGGAGGGGCAGAAGGCCTAGTGGGGACAGCCCTGGCCCCACAGCTGCTCCTTTAAGCCCCACCGGCAACGGGGGACCCTCCCGACCCAAACCGGGAGGAGACACACCTCTCGGGCTGATGGGAAAGGGAATTAGGGAGGTGTGTGTGCACACGTATGCTGTTTCTGGGGATGATAGGTCCTCCGCGACCAAGGTACGGCCAGGGGGATTCTTGCAGATGCGGACCCCTTTCTGGGCACTCCCAATCTTCCTTCGGACGCCCCTGGCCTCCCTTTCGCTGTGCCCACTGCTGCCTTCTCCTTCTTTGCACCGGCTCTTTCTCGGCGCATTTTCCAGCCGACTTATTTGGGTGCCAGAATGAAAGTGTGCCCTGGGCAGGGCCGC
This sequence comes from Cyclura pinguis, assembly GCA_030412105.1. Classification (NCBI taxonomy): domain Eukaryota; kingdom Metazoa; phylum Chordata; class Lepidosauria; order Squamata; family Iguanidae; genus Cyclura; species Cyclura pinguis. The sequence goes on along the minus strand of CM059609.1, from coordinate 427,650 downwards.
CATTTACCCCCTTCCCCGCGCCATCATCCACTCCAGCCTCTCTTCTCTGCCACATCTTTAGGGGGACACCCGGGTGTTTGTATACGAGGTCATCCCAGAGGCGCCCTTCTTCTTGGAGTGCAACAGCTTCGTGTCCAGTGAGCCCCACAAGGTAAAGAGGAAGGGGACTGCGTCAACCTTGAAGAGGGACTTAAAAGAGGAGGCTGTGGTCCTCCCCCCTTTAGCACCCCCACCACCAGCTTCCCACTGGGAGCGCCTTTGGACTGGAGACTTTGGTCAACTCAGTCCTCACCTTTCCTCTGCAGCCATGAGGGCCCGTGAAGGCTGGAGGCTTAGCCGTGCCAGTTGGCGTGGGGCGGGCTGGAAGACTGCTCTGCCACGTTTTCCTCCCGTGCCCTCTGCTCTCGAAAGCTCTTCCATTCAGCCGGCATCCCGCACTGGCCAAATTGTGCGTCTAGCCTGCCTTCTGGTGGCTTCTGCAGGCACTGCATGGCCTGTTTGCAGGAAGGATGGGTGTGTGTCTCAGTTCGTGTCCTCCTCTTTGTGCAAAAAAGAAGACTTTCAACCCTGCAATCATGGGTTTCACTTTTTTTATAATTTTGTTCAACATCTGGGGACTTTTTGCAAACATTTCACAAAAAAAGTTTTGGCAAAACAAGTATTGTCAACTGCAACAAGAACACTGAATTATGTATAAAAAAAGTTATGCATTACACAGAATGCTATCTTTCTTTGCACAGAATGGAAAAGTGGGAAAAGGGGTAGCTTTTTTTCTCTTATTGCTGTTTGGATGAGGGTTGTCCTGGCATACTGGGCGCCCTCTCCCATCAACCACAGAAGAAAACCTCTGCATGTCCTTTGCATTCCTGGATCGAGGGGCTGCTGGGGGAATAAAGGCGGTGTGTAAAAGAGGGGCGCCCTCTGATGTCTGCCTCCTGGGGTGCCCCCTGAGAGGCCGTGCTCTTCTGAGGGGACATTTCGGACGCACCAGCTGTGGCGAAACAGGGGTTGTCCACCAGGTTCTTCTGATCGCTGTGCCTCCATTCACCCCCCCCCCCAGGGCTTCCAGTTCCTGCCCAAGACGGAGTGCGACGTGCGGGACGTGGAGATTGCCCGGGCCTGGTGCCTGAGGCAGAGCTCTCTGGAGCCCGTGGTCTTCCGGGTGCCCAGGGTCAAGGTAGGGGTCTCAGCGGGCCCCGGGCAGGTCATGGGGTAAGATGGGGGGCTGCCAGCAGGGAATAAAGGATTGCCAGTGGGGCAGGGCTCTGCAGGTGCCATTGCAAAGTGGCTAGCAGTTTCCAGCAACTTTCTCAAAATGGCCATGGAGCATCATCAGGAGTCCTGTCCGTCTGTCTGTCTGTCTCTCTAATTTATATTCCGTCTTTCTGCCAATGTGGGACCGAAGGCGTCTGACGACACAGTTAAAACGAGATGAAGCCAAAACCCTGATGATAAGCAGCGCACGTGGGTCGGTGCTTTGGGGCTGTGCGTGGGGCGTGCCACTGGCCCACAGTTGCCTGAGGGTGCGTCTTTGCCCTTCTTTTTCTCCCTCCCCGCCAGAAAGAATTCTTCCAGGATGACCTTTTTCCGCCCACCGAGGTGTGGTGGGAACCTGCGCTCTCTGCTGCGTCTTGGCTGGGCGGCTTGGACGGGCGGCATCGGAAGATCCCCCTTCAGCCCAAAGACATGACCCCAGGTAGGATGGAACAGTGGGGGGCCTGAGAGGCAGAGGGAAGAGCGGGGGGCTCCGGAAGCTCTTCTGCTTCCCTTCGGCAGCATCCCGGCCAGGAGTGGGGCAGCGATGACCGGTGGGTCCTTCGTCAGGAGGCGAATAAATCCACTCCAGGTTTTAGAGACAGGCTCTGCAGGGGACTGGACCTTCTCCTCCAAAGCAGATTCAGTGCTTTTGGGAACTCCCTCTAGCCTATTCAAAACCTGGAGTGGATTTGCTGCCTTCTTGACATGGTGGATTGGGAACTGGGGGAAACTAATCCAGGAAAGGTCCAGGATTTCCGGCCCCCCATTTGGGGCTCCTCCTCTGCAGGCAGGCCTCCCTGGATGCCTGTGAGGAAGGCCAGGATTGGGGCTGGTGGGCGGCCAGAGCACCCTTGCTGGGGGAAGGAGACTCTCTTCCCTTAAGAAGAGGCTCCGGGAGCTGAGCTGGGGGAACCCGGGGGTCCCTGGGGGTGCCTCCGCCAGTCAGTGCCCATGGCTGGATAGGACCCGGTTGCCCTGGAGAAGGGACCACTCTCACCACCCCCCGCCATGTTTCTCCCCCAGTGAGTGAAGCTCCAAAGGAGCCCCCTAGCAGGAAGTACGTTCCATCATCGGTCTACCTGGAGGAGAAGTCAGACGAGCAGAAGAAGGAGGAGGTGTGTGCTTCCTTCTCCCCCGCCATTGCCCACGTTGCAGCATTGGAGGAGGGAGCCTGCTGAAGCCCCCGTCTGCTGTCTGCCCTGCACACTTTTTGTCTCCACGTGGGGGGTGCAGAGAGGTGGGGTTCGTTACGGAATGTGGAATGCTGGGCAAGATTCACCCCCTCCACCCCCATGGAGCCAAAGAAGGGTCTGACGGCAGCTCCCCCCCACACGCTAACCCTGTGCCCCTCTGCAGCTGCTCAACGCCATGGTGGCCAAACTGGGCAACCGGGACGACCCCCTCCCTCAGGACTCCTTCGAAGGCGTGGATGAAGACGAGTGGGTAAGAGTGTACGCGTGCTCGGATGTGCAGCTGGATCCAATCCAACGGGGCATTTGTGTGGATATGTGGATGTGGTGGAAGCCAGGAGACCACTGAAATACAATTGCCCGGCCAGGCTTGCTGTCCTCCCCAGAAAAACCCCCACAGTTAAGCCATGTGCCCACCCACACACCCTGCCAGATCAAGAGGGCGGCCCAGAGCGCCCACCCTTCCCCCTTCTCAGCCTGTCTCTCTTTCCTGCTCCACAGGACTAACCACAGAAGCCAGGACTGGGGCTGGGGGCTGCCACTGCCTCCCCCCCGCCCCATCGGGAGCCAGAACTGCCTCTCTGCTGTGAACTGGAAACTCAGCAGCACCTCGGCTGCCTTTTCACCAAAAGTCTCCTTTTGGTGATCTCCTCTCTCCCTTCCCAGCAATGCTGCCACTCAGGGCTGGGTGCTGCCTTCCCGCTTTGGTACAGAGACACAGACATCCCTGCCAAGGGACTCCTGTTTCTGCTCTTTCTCCCCCTTGCCGCTGCTCTGCTGCCAGCTGGGCTGGGATCTGTCCACACCCTCCTCCGAACCAGGGCAGGTGCTGGACACTGAGCCCTCCTCTCTGTGCACACCTGTTTGCAGCCAGCTCCTGGACGATGCCAAGAATGATCATGCAGCCGCAGTTCCAGGGTGGATGGCAGCGGGCACTGCCCCGTTGCCTCTGGTGAGAGGCTTGCCCCGTGGAGGCAAGGGGAATGTGCCCAAAGGCAGCAGCCGGACTGGCACCCTCGTCCCCGGTTCCCTCCGTCCTGCTTTCCTTGGGGGTGTGGGGGACATTTTGCAAGTGCTGCGGGGCATGTCCGTGACCTGGCCATCCAAGGCCCAGTGAGTTTTTCTACCAGCCTCGTCTTCTGCCCAGCAAGGCCCTCTGGCTCAACATCCTGGTGCAGAAAACTGGAATGCCATGGGGCTTTTTTATTGTTATTATGTTATTTTATTTTTAAAGAAATGCATGTGGAATTGTCCTGCATCTTGCCACAGATCAAAGCCAAGTTCCCTGCAGGCATTCCTGCTTTGCTTGTGTCGTATGTGGCTGCAACAAGAAAGAACTGTCCCCAGTCTTTGGCCTCCTGTGTCCTTCATTCAAAGTGCAACACCCTCCTGTGTGTGTCGGAAGCCGCCCGCCCCCCCCCCCCTTTGGGACTTCGTTTCCCACCCACCCCAGCCCCTCCCCCCGGGGGGCACTTCCACATCCCACAGTGGAAGCTGGTGTCCCACACCTCTTCCTGCCCCCCCCAATAAAGCCATGACCTTGCACCCCTCACTTCCATCACAGACCCTCCCTGTGCCTGACTGGTCCACCTGGGGTTCCTTCCTCTTCCCCCAAAGCTTGGAAAATCTCCTTCTTAAAAACACAACATCCAGAATCCCCCAACCAGCATGAGGATTGTGGGAACTGTAGTCCACAAGAGTATGATTTCCAAGCTTTGCCATTCCCCCACTCAGGTCCTGCTACAGAGGTGGCTGCAGCAGCCGTTTGCCAGGTGGGCACTGGATGGGCAAAGCTTTCTCCATCACCTCCGTGCCAGTCCCACTGCCTGGACTCTGCAGGTTGGGCTGCTGATAAAAGAAAACACAGAAACCAAAGGACATCTGCTTGAAACCATGCATGAAAGAGAGAGAGAGAGAGATTATCTCGAGAGTCTATAAAATGACATCTGTTATTTTTAAAAGAGGCGGATGTGTTTCAGCCTGTTAATATTTTAAGGCTCTTTTCATTGCTACAGTGAGTATATAAGGAGCAGAACCTAAATGCATGTTCGTAAGCATCGTAACATATAGAATCGTTCAAATGGCGTACTCAAAGAAACCTCTGATGCAGGGAGCGCCCTTGAATGTTATCAGCCTTTCCAGCAACGCCACCATCACAGGGGCCATTTCCACACTAGATAGTTACAGTGCTATTATTCCACTTCCAACATCCTATGGAATCCTGGGGTTTGCGGTTTCGGGAGGGGCCGGCTGGGGTGCTTTGAGTGTTTGCATGGCAGCATGGGGGTGGGCTGGACGGCCCCTGGGGTCTCTTCCAACCCTAGGGTTCTACGATTCTATAATGAGGACTCTCTGGGAGACCAAACTTGAGTCCCTCCCGCCGGGTCCTGGGAACCCACCGAATGGCGCTGGGCACGTCACACTCTCTCAGCCCCAGAGGAAGGTCGTGGCGGCTAAACCCCGCGCGCCCACCCGGCAGGGCTCCATAACGGGTTCGCCTGAAGGGCGCAACGGCTAGAGGGCAGACGACCGCGACCCGGCGGGACCCCTCCGGCCGCTAGGGGTCGCTCTAGCCCCTTCGCCGTTCTCTTTCGCGCCGCCCTGGGCGGCGCTCTGCCCCGCCATCTCCGTGGCTGCTTCCGGCGGCGAGGGAGGCCGCTCCATCCGCCCGGCTGCAGTTTACGGTGCCCCCGGCAGCCCTCGCCCTTAGCCTCCGCCCGCCGGCCAGAGAGATGGTGAGGCGCCGCGGGGGCGGCAGGGGCGGGGACCGCGGCGGGCTCCCCGTCCCCGGGACTGCCCGCTCCCCCGGGAAAGAAGGGGGGCCAGGCGCCCGAGCCCCGGGTGGGGGCGCTTCCCGGCCCGGGGGCTCCGTCGCCTCCCCGCTGGCGCCCCGCCGGCAGGGGGACCCAGGCGCCCGAGCCCCGCCCCGGGCAGGGGCCCGGCGGGCGCCCCCCGCCCCGCGCCTTCTCTCGGGGAGGAGGGTCCCGGGCGCCCACGGGGGGGAGGGAGGCCGACCCCAGCCCGCTCCCCCAGCCCCAGGGGTCGCCCCCCGCGCACTCGGGGCGGGGTCGCGGCCCCCGTCGCCTTGCCGCCCGGCCGTCGGGGCGGGAGGGGGACCCCGCTGACGGCGCGCTCTTCCCCCGGCAGGCCAAGTACCTGGCGCAGATCGTCCTGGTGGGCGCGCAGGTGGTGGGCCGCGCCTTCGCCCGGGCGCTGCGGCAGGAGTTCGCAGGTGAGCGGCGGGGAGGGCGCCTCGCCTGCTCGGCCCCCCGGTCTTGCCCCTTCGTCTCGGCGCCACGGACGACGAGGCCCTGCCTTGGGCCGGGGAGGGGGTGGGGGGGCGTTCGCGCTCTGGCCCCGGTTTGTACCCCTCGGGGCTCCGGCCGAGCGGCTTCCCAGGGCAGCCCTGCAGGGCTGCCGCGCTCACGCCGGGGCGAGTCGGGCCTCACCCTTCGCCCGCTCTTTCCGTCCAGCCAGCCAAGCGGCAGCCGGTGCCCGGGGACGGGCGGGGCCCCAGTCCGCGGCAGCCTCCAGCGTCTCTGGGATCACCCTCCAGGAGGCCCAGCAGATCCTCAACGTCCCCAGGCTCAACCCGGAGGAAATTCAGAAGGTGAGGGGCCCGTAGTTCCGTGGGTGATGGAGGGAGCCTTGCTGGGGGCGGCCGCGCTGATTTGGCACCTGCCGAGGGCCCCGCCTGTAGCTGATCCTAGTAACGCCGGCCTGCCTGCGTTCGTTCCCTTGGGCCTTTTGACTTCCGCTTTCGCCGCAAGTGTTGTGCTTCGCGTACTTTTTCCGGCAGAACTAGAAGTCGGGCTCCTCCAGTAAAGTTGTTTGGCGCTAGATTCATGTCACACGCACTGGAAAAAGTTCTTAGCACACGTTGCAGAAACTGTATCAGTGGACCTCAGGGTCACATGGATTTCTATAACGCTGCAAGGTCATAGCACCTTGGTATCACCGAAACTGCCATGGGCCCACCCTGTGGAATCCTGGGAGCTGTAGTTTCAGGAAGTATTTAGAATTCTCTGCCGGAGAGCTCTGGTGCCTCGCCGTCCTCAGGGTTTCCCTGGGGGCAGCCGTGGCAGCTAAGGTGGTCTCCAAGCGCTCTAACTGTGTTGTGCAAAAGACGCTGAGAAGTAATGATGGAAGCCATAGCCTTAAAATGGGGATAATTGAGGTCATCGGGGAGACCAAAAAGTCCATCGTGGCCAATACCCAGAGTTTCAGAAAGTTGCTTTTGGGGCAGCTACTTCCAGAATCCCCTGCCCAGAACTGGGCACTGTACCTGCCAAAGGAACTTTTAACATGCTCTGGTGATTAGCTATGGTTGTTGAACCTCCCCATACAGAGAAGGTATGGCTGCAAATAACAGTTACTGGGGGATAGTGGTTGAAGAACTGGGTCTCCCCGTCCCCCCCCCCCCCCCCGCCATGTACACATCCTGCATGTGGGCACCCTGGAAACATTAAGCTGGCTGCGGTAGGAAGGACAGCAGGGCCTGTGGGTCTGATCTGTGAAGGGGGAGGGAGCTCTTTTGCTCTGTTTGTTGACCCCTCCCCTTGCCTCGCTGCACCGCTAAAGTGCTGTCTTTGCTCATTTGGGGATGCTGGTTTACTACTGGTAGTGAATTGCTTTTTCCTCGGCAGAACTACGAGCACTTATTTAAGGTGAACGACAAGTCGGTGGGAGGCTCCTTCTACCTGCAGTCCAAGGTGAGTGGAGGGGGCTGTGCCTCGGTGGGCGGAGAACGCCCCATCGCCCCCTCCTGCAGCATCAGCAGTGACCTCGTACGGTGGCCTGGCCGCTCTCTTTCAGGTCCAGCAGCCTCAGACGAGACTCTCTTGGTCCTCCTTCCCACCTGCAAGTGCCAGTAGCCCCTTGCCAATGCTAGTCAAGAGCCAGGCTTGCTGGGGAATTGCAGTCAAACAATACCTGTATAGTCACCTGGTTCCCACCCACTCCTGCCTTAGAGAAAGGCTGAGAGATTTTTTTAAATCCCTCCAAATCTGTGAAAAATGAGAATTTGCTTGGTGTTTCCAGCAGCACGCAGAATCAGCTCTATTCCGCTGTCAGTCTTCTGAGCCTCCAGTTTCCTTTTGGGTTCCTGGAGGCCAAATGTGGGGGGGACCAAAAGTACCTCCCAAAGGCAGCTGTACCCCTACTCTGCACTTTCTGGGAGCCTCTTGCCTGGATCAGAGGAACGGTGAGGGTGTCTTTTGAGTTCAGAGAGGTGGTGGCGTGTGCTGCCCTCTGGTGGTTCAGGCTGCCCTTGGCACGAGGGATGGCACTGTGCCCCCCCCGCCCCACAGATGGGCTCTCTGCCAGCTTGGCCCTCCAGAACCCCTTTGCTGGTTTGCCTCTGCGTGCCAACCCCCCTCCCCTCTCCCCGCAGGTGGTGAGAGCCAAAGAGCGCCTGGACGAAGAGCTGCGGATCCAGGCCCAGCACCAGAGAGAACAAGACCCAGAGCACAAGCCAGGCACGTAGCCGCCTGCCCCCCCGCCATTAAATTATAGCTAGCCAATAAATTGCCCTTGTGTAGCTCCCGCCTGTGAGCTTTGCTTTCTGTCAAGGGGACAGGGCAAGCACCCACCGCTCCCTCTCTTTCTCTCTGACCTGGGCCTAGTCGACAGCCTTGGCTGGAGGACACAGATGGAGGCCGCCAGTTTCTTCCCCCTGTCTGCCGGTAGGTAGACAACCTTGTGCTGCTGAATTTTGCACCCAGGGCCAATGGGTTCTCTGCATTTTAACATTTTGTTCTGCGCATTGTCATGTTGCTTCCTTTCCAACTTAGGGTAACCTTAGGCCACCTATCAAGGGTTTTTCCCACCATGGCCTTCTGCTAAGAGTGCGACTGGCTCAAGGTTACCCAGTGGGTTTTGATGGCTGAGCAGGAATTCGAACCCCGGTCTCTGTGGGCCCTAATCCAGCACTCAGATCACTGCACTGTGCTGCCGCTCTTTGTTTTACATCAAAGCACTTTTTCAAATGTAGCCCTTAATCCGGGAGAGGTCAGAGCCAAGAAATCTATTCTGGCCTGGTGAAATCTTGAACGGAGAGAGAAGTAGCCCCAGCCCTTCCCTCCCTGGCCTTGGCTTAGTGGTCAAAACACGTGCATGAGGTCCCAAGTCCAGACCCCCCCCCCCCCAAGCAGGAGTAGGAAAAACTTTGGTCTCAGGATCTCTGGGAACCATCGTGGCCACTCTGTGCAGCAGACAATCCCAAGTGCTCAGAGAAATTACCTTCTGGAAGACCACACCTCGCAAAATCTCCTGTCCAGCAGCCATGTTGACTAGAGGATTCTGGGAGTCACTGTCTAAGAAAGACATTTTTGCAGGTTCTGTTTTTACACAACGCGAGAGTAGGTGCCTTACCGGGTCTGCCTGCCCCACAATTGGCCAGAGGCCTTTGGGGTCCCCTCCAGCTCCAGGATTCCTCTTCTCTCCCTCTGCCCACCCCACTTCCACCAGAAGCACTGAAGACAGAGCCCGTGGGAGCGTTTGGATTCACTTTTATTGTTTCTGTAACAACCAGTCCTCTTTCCCCCAGGGTTTGGTGGATGGGGGGGGGACCGGACAGTCGGTCGGGTCATAGCTTATTTCTTCCTGCCTTAAACTATGCTAACAGTGACAAAGGGAAGGGGAACCCAACACAGAACTACAATCGAAAGGCACTTAGAAACTGTTAAAATACTGATCGCCCCGGGTGAGAGCAACAACAGACAGAGAAAAACGGAAGATAGGTACACACACTGGCTCGTTGGCCTGGTCAGTCAGCAGAACATGCTGGGTCACAGTGGGGGCCCCGGGGTGGGGGGGGGAGAGGGAGGGATACCGCACTGCTCTCAGGCCCGGGTGCGCACGTGCGCAGTCGTGCAGACTCCAGCCGTGCGTTTGGGAGGCCAGCTCCCCTCGGCTGGCAGCACACGGTCCCAGGCTGCCACGCTGGGAGGAGGAATGGTTGATGGGAAGCCCCTCCACCACTGGCCAAAGGGGCCATCCAGGGAGGGGCCAGTAACCTGTAGAGGCAAAGCCATGTGGGTGGAAGCCCGTAGCGGGGGTCCCGCTGAGAAAGGGGGATGGGAAGAGGTACATGGGGACCCCCTTGTGAAGGAAGGGGAGACGGAGACATGGAATGAGGTCCCTCAGAAATTGGGGGGTGGGTCAAGAGGTAACACAGACTTCTCCAGCCAGAAAATGGTGGAGAGGCAGCGGATCCAGTGGATCTCGGGAGGAGCCTGAGCTCAAGAGCGCGCCTGGAGAGAGGGGCTTCCTTGGGGATGCTGCCAAACAGGGCAAGTCTCACCCACCCACCCCCTGGACCCAGCTGAGTCTCTGCCCACAGAAGAGCCACCTGTTCCTCATCCCGTCCCACTCCCTGGTCCCAATCCTCAGGACGCCTCTGTGGCGTAGCTTTAACACGAGACACTGCTAATAGGGGGAAACGACTATTTCAGTTCCTCCACGTCAGGGAAGGGGGTGGTGAGCAGCACAGCCAGGGGGTGGTGTGCCTTGTCGTGGGGCAGGGGCTGAGCCAGGACGGACCCAGCTTCCTGCATCTGCAAAGCGGGTGGAGGGGGGGCTGGAGCCTGGCAGAGAGCAGCTCTGTCCAAATGAAGGGGCTTTGTACCGATGGAGGGGCACAGCAGGTTCCCACGCCCAGCTGCAATTCCAGACTGGGCTCCCTCCTCCTCCACAGCCAAGCATGGATGGCGAAGTCTCTCCCTTGCCCTGCACACATGCCCACTCCCCCCCACCCAGGGGAATTCGCAGGGCCAGAGGGATTTTGCAAAGAGAGGGGGAGGCTGCTGTATCTGGAGCACAGCAAGGACACGGCCTTGGAGGAAAGGGCGGCAGGCCAACAGTTTCTGGCCCTTGTTGTCACTAGGAGAAAACAGGCCAGGAGGAGGTGGTGGCCCTGGCTGCTGCATTTCTTCCTGCAGGGGTGCTAGGGGTGGTGAGAAAGAGTTGGTCCAAAGGCGGAAGCAGCGAGAGTAGCTCTGCTAAAAGGTTGTCAAAGCAGGACAGAAGCCGCCTCGGGCCGGGTCCTCCCTGGCGTTGGAGGGGGTGGCTTAAGCGTGCCTCCACTGGCACAGCGTTGCTGCCCACTCTCTGCCGGCAGGTTAAGGGGCAGAATGCCGGGGGGAGGTCACGGCTGCACTAGGAATATGTGTTTATTGCTTTGCTCAGAAGAGGCAGGCTCCTCCATCATGAGGAAAGCCAGGGCTTGCTCTGTGCGGAAGAGGACGGGGGGCGATACATGGGCAGGTGGGGGTGGGATGCAACTTTCTCTCCCAAGAGGGCATTTGTTCTGTTAGAAACACAGGCAGCCGTGTTTGCCGGGGGGAGGGTGGTCGCACTAAACCCACCACAGAATACACCAACCGTTCATGGGGACACCTGGAAGGCCGAGTTTTTAAACCACCGGCTGGTCACGTATTTGGTCTTGGCTCAAGGGGCCACCCCATTCGTCTGTAGAAGATTTTAGGGGGCATGAAACAGCCACCCAGGTCTTGCAAATCCCACACCCCCATCCTCCACCCCTGCACTGGAAGCTTCAGGGCACAGAGACAATCAGTTCTGCCAGATCTTTCTGTGCCTTGGCGTTTGGATAGAGTTGTGAGCATCCTTGAATTGAAAAGTGGAAATGGTGGTGGCAGGCGGAGGGGGGGCCCTGCTCTGCAACCAGCTCTGCCCGGGAGCCCCAACCGTTCTCCTCACCTCTGCTGCCCTCCTCCTCCTCCTCCTCCTCCTCTCAGTTCACCACGGCCTGCTTTAACAAAACAGAGCCCGTCGGGATAACCACCCAGCCTGGGGGCAAGGCCTCGGAGCTCCCCCCAGAGTTCACACCCGTGGACAGGTCCAAGACGCCACTGCCGGGGAGCAGGGACAGGCCGTTGGAGGGGCTGCTGGGCCGCAGCCGGGTCAGCTCGGTCCTCTCATTGGCCTCCTTGCAGCTCTGGGGGCCCAGGGTCCGCCCACCGCCGCCGCCTTTGAGGAGCCTGGCTCCGTTTCCGTGGCCCCTCTCGGCGCCAGCCTTGGCAGAGGTGCTGGCAAGCAGGGAAACGACGGGCAGTCCCAGGCCGCTGGCTGCAAAGGGGGACGAGAGGAGTGGGTTCTTGGCCAAGTTCAGAGGAGCCAGGACGGGGCTGGGGAGGCCGGCGATGGCAGCCGTGCCCAGGCCGGCGCAGGCTAAGGTGCTGAGATCTAGGGGTGTGGGAGGGGCGAGGGGCAGGCCGGGCAGGCCGTGGGCACCGAAGAGGGCGGCGGCTGCGGCGGCAGGGTTGGGGATGATGAGCTGGGCGCCGCTGACGTAAGGCATGTCACCCGCGGCAGAGAGGGGCCCCTTGGTGGCGGTGACAGCAGAGGGGCCCTGCAGCTTCAGCAGCTCCTGTTGCTCGTGGGAGATGAAGTGCCCGTGGGCCTTGATGTGTTTGCGGAGGGAGCTGGGGTCCGTGTACCGCTTGTGGCAGCCGGGCATCTTGCAGTAGTAGGGCTTGTCCACGTAGTGGGTGCGGGTGTGCTTGAAGCGGTCGCTCGAGTTGGAGTAGCGCTTGTTGCAGCCTTCGTAGGGGCAGATGTAGGGCTTCTCACCTGGGGGGGCACAGGCAGGTAGGCAGGGCCCGTGTGAGGGGGGCAGCACCAAAGGGGGTGCCCCCATGCCCCTGGTCTATGCCCAGTTCTTCCCTGCCAGAACTGCAGCCAGACTCCAGCCTTCCAGCCCTTGCCGGGGCAGGAGGCCAGCCGCAGCAGCCACCCTGAGGCTCACCTGTGTGCGAGCGGTTGTGGATCTTCAGGTTTTCCAGCCGGGAGAAGCTTTTATTGCAGGTGGGGCAGCGGTGGGGCTTTTCGTTGGTGTGGGTGCGGATGTGGATCAACATCTTGTACCTGCAGATGGAGCAGGGAAAGAGACCATCATCGGGATGACAACGAGGCTGCTGTAGGGCGCCCCTTCTTTCTCCCCCTCCCCTCCCTTGCTGCTCTTCCGCCTCTTCGAGGGGTGGGCAAATAGCGGCCCGAGGCCTAGATACCCCAAAGGCACCAGATCCCATCTGATTCAGGAGCTATAAACAGTCAGGCACCCTTGGGACTTAAATGGGAGTATTTCACCAAGGAATATCACAGAATCTCAACAGCTGGAAGAGACCTCAAGGGCCAATGGGAGTGCTTTGATTGTGTCTTCCAGCATGGCGGGAGGTTGGACTGGATGGCCCTTATGGTCTCTTCCAACTCTACGATTCCTTGAATACCAGGTATGACAGGTGAGATTTCAGAGGAAAACCACAGCAATCCTCCTCTAAGTGCTCCTTGCCTAAGAAATTCACGGGGTCACCATAAGCTGCAGGTGCCCGGAAGGCAAACGCACATATGCAAACAGTGGCTCTGCAGCTGCTGTTGGATTATAATTCTCAGCAGCCCAAGCAAGTGGGAAGAGAGGTACTGAGAGGTGCAGTCCAGCATTAGCCAGAGAAAATTTTGCTCACAACTCCTGGGATGACAATGAACTGGCTACGCCTCCCTCCCTGTTCCCAGAGGGATAGCCAGGAGCAGAAAGAGAGCGCCCTGTGAGCCGGGGGCAATCAAGCCAGCCCCAAACCCCGCCGATGTCCAGGCCATTCCTTCCTGCCTAGCGACACTCAGAAAGGGGCTGGTCCAGACTGGCAGGGCGCAGCAGACAAAACATGAGCCTCCCCAAGGCCCCCCAGAGGGGTGACCTCTCCAGGCTGGGCCACTGAGGGAGACGGGCTATGGGAAGATTCCCACAGCTGCTGCCAGTGGGCGGGGGGGTAGTATTTATTTATCAGAGGCATCCAAGGTTGGCAGTTGGTTGTGGAATACTGCAGGGGAGAAGGCAATCTTCCAGGAGACAGGCGAGCATATTGCTGCTGCCTCTTCCACGGCAAAAATGTGTCTCGGGGGTGCCAGCTGCCCCCCACTCCAGGTGATACACTGTTCTCCTGGCTGGGAAACAAGGAGCCCTCCAGATGCTAAAGAATGGCACTGGGTACAGTTAATGTGAGCTGCTTTTTATCTTTATTAAACATGTTTTAAACGTTCCTTTATTTTTAATAGGACTGGCATTTAATAGAGTCTTAAACATACATTGTCCCAGCTGGGCTGTAAGCCACCTTGAGCCTTGTATTGGGAGAAAGGCAGGGCAGACCTTAAATGAACAAAAATGGCCAACGTCCACTCCACCCACCCAAATCCCCTCACTCAAGCACACGTGCCAAGGTCTGCCTGCCTGCCTGCCTGCCTGCTCCGGGGGTTGTGTCTGTGCATCAAGGGATCAGGTTACCTGGCGTTAAACCCTCTGCCGTGGCGGGCACAGCCCTCCCAGTGGCAGCAGTAGCCGGCGTCCTTCTCTGGCTTGACGTGGAAGTCGTTGACGTGGTCAACCAAGTCTTGCAAGAGGTCAAAGAGCTGGTTGCACTGCAGGGAGGGAGGGGACAGCCATGTCACTGGGGCAGGGGAGAGGCCCGATGGCCATGCATTCAGTCTCAGGAGGCCAAGGACCTCCTCGCCCCCAGCTTGGAAGCCCAGCAGGGTGGCTCTGCTCACCTTGGACCACTGGCACACCAGCTGCTTCTGCAAAGGGAGTTCCGGGGAGAGCCTTTTCTCTTTGGGGGGTGCCAGGAAGGCCGAGGTGGGCAGGTGCAAGGCGCTCCCCGAGTTCAGGGGCAGGAAGAACTGGAAGGAGCTGCGGAGGCCGTCAATGTAACGCAGAGAGTGGAGATCCTGAGCAGAGCAGAGGAGGAAGAGAACCGGTTGGAAGGAGGCACCCCCTGTGAGCGGGTGGCCAAGTTGGAGCCTTGGCTGGCTGGCTACAGGGCAGCGAGAGACCACCCAGTCTGGATGCTGTCATCTCCCTCCTCCCGCCGAGTGTGTGAAGCCAGACCTCCTCTTCCCCATCTCCACACCCCTGAGGATTCCGGGGGCAGTCAGATCCCCAAGAGAGGCCAGTGGTGGGCTTCCTTTTCCAAAGGGAAATGGGGAGGTCTTGCTAAGCCCAGGCCTCTGCCGCCTGCTGCTTCCCCATTCCCGCTTTGTGGAGCTGCAGTGGGGCAGCCACCCCATCTTTCCTCAAGCCCGCCTTGCTCTCTGCTCACCGGAGAAGGTTGGGAGTAGGACAGCCCTGCGGCCAAAATGGCTGTGTGTTGCCAGATGGGCTAGAAACGGCTGATGGCAGGTGTCCATGCAGCTTGCAGAGCCTTTTGCCCTCCTGTTCGACCCCCACGCCCACCCACCTGGTCCTTGCAACTCACCCGCAGGGTGGAGGAGGTGGAGGAGGCGCCCCCCAGCTCTCCACCGGCACTCTGCCTGTCGGGGGAGAGGGAGGTGCTGCCGCCAGGGGAGTCCAACCCCGGCGGGGGTGGCGAGAGACTGAGGTCAATGGTGGGTGGCGAGGGGAAGGCAGATTCCCTCTTGTCGTGGAGGCATCTGGAGCGCGCTTGGAGGCCTGCCAGGGAGAAGGTGGGAGATGTTGGTGTGGTGGGGAGCAGGCAGCACCGCAGCCCCCTGCCCCGGCTTCTTATCGGGCCCACCTCGCCCACCAGTTCCCAGCAGGAGTCGCCCGACCCTCCCTCCCCAGGCTGGACACTCACTGTCAGGGGGGGAATGGGGGGAACCAGGGCTGACTGCAGGGGTGCCCTCTTCCTCCTCCTCCTCCTCTGTCATCTGGAGGTCCTGGCGGAGGGCTTGGCGCTTGGTGCCACTGCTGGGAGCCCAGCTGCCCTTCTCTCTTGCTGCCCGGAGCTTGGAGATGCTCAGCTTCAGGTCAAGGGGCTCGTCCAGGGAATGCATGGCGAGGGGACAGGCCACTCTTGTCGGGGGGGGGGGCGGAGACGGAGCTTCACAGGTCCCTCAACCTGGAGGTGGGGTGAGAATAACAGAAAAGAGACTGAGGAATAAAATGGGATGCCCAGTACCTTGCCCTGCTAGTCTGGCTGGTGCCAATGTCCCCCACCTTCTGAAATAACCAAAGAAAAATGCCCACTGGCTAACAACTGGTTGCCCAGACCACCTGCCTGCCTCCCCCCAGGGTGTTGGCAAGGTGACAGAAAGGGGGCCGAGTGTGCCTCTGCCCGGTAGCGGCCCAGTCAGCAGCCCAAAGGTCACTGCCCCTCCAGCCCTCAGAACCACCAGGGCAGAGCAGCTGGCTCCAAACCGGATCTCAAGGCCCGCTGGAGAGCTGCCTCTTGGGGCTGGCAAACTCCAAAAGGTCCCTCACCAAGAAGGGTATTAGAATCCTCTGCTGGGAAGCTTCTGGTCAGTGGCTTTAGTCCTCTCCTGTTGAGGAAGACCCTGCATGACCTGGGGCTCCGGACATTAGGACCCCCGTGGCCACTTGGATGCAAAGAAACCCACATCGATTGTTGCAACAGCTCTCCAAGAAAACAACTGCCAGACTCAGAAAGGAAAAAGAAATGGGACCACCTCCACCACACTGCACTCCCACCATCTCCTCTCCATCCAGCTGGCCCAGGAGGGAGCCCTGCCCCAGAACCACATACGGAACAAAGGTAGACCCTCTCCAGGCCCGACAGAGCCCTTGGCCCCAGGCAAGAGGTGGCAACCAATACCCACCTCAGTTCTGGACAGACGAGCAACAGCGCAACCCCACACCAGGGACACCCTCAGCTCCACACAGGGCCTGGGGTTTCCAAAATAATGGAAGCACATGGAGGAGATGCTCAGAGAAGCAGACCTCACACCAAGAAGCAGAGGCTGGAATTTAAGATGGAGCTAGGAAAGCCTGGGGGGCATGCACGCATACGTGTCCTTGCTTGTGTGTTTGTGTTTTGGGACAGAAAGCCCAGCTACCACCCAGGCTGGAAACAGAACTGAGAATACCAGCCCACAGAGCCAAAGGTGCCATGGCTCTTCTTAGTTACTTGTAATTTTACTCCAGCTATTTCCCCCTTTTGGGAAAAGACATCAGAGCAGAATGGCGTGCCCTCCCCCAAACCCACAGCATGAACGGCAGCATTCCTCCTGCTCTAACTTGCCCTGCTAAGGAGCCTCCCTGGTTTCCCCAGACTAGCCAGCAGGGAGCAGCCATCTTCCCGCTGTCTGGGAAAGACGTTTGCCACCGGGCATGTCCCCAAGCGGAGGAGAAGAAAAACAACTGAGGAAGGCTTGGGGACGGTTGTGTAACGCCACTCCCTCTCCTTCTGGCCCCAAAGCCTGGCAGGCGGAAAGAGGAGCAGCGCAGCACCCATCCAAGGGAAGTCCATGGCTAGGATCCTGGGGGCGCCTTACAGCACCCTGCAGAGGCTGTAGAGTTTTTGCAGGGCTACGCAGGGCAGCAGCAGCCGGGACAAAGGCAGCCCAAAGCTGCTGGCTCCAAGCACCCCTCTTTTTCCCTGTCTCACTTCCCTCACAGCTGCCCTCCCTCTGACCCTTTCCCTCCTGGTGCCAGCACCTGGCACAGCCACACAGGCACGCAGAAGCCAGCAGAGTGTAATTATTTCTCCGTAAAGAATATAAATAACACAAATCAATCTCCATCAGCTCAGCTAAATGCTTTGCACGTCCCAAACAGCGTTCTGTTAGTGACACATGCAAACTGAATTCCACCCCTCACTTGTGCATACAATTTTTTGGTCACTGAGGAGGCCAGTAGTCCCTTCCTGCCTCCACCACATCTGAAGCCCACCCCACCCCAACTCGCCATGTGGCTGCAGCAGGCATCTCCAACAGCCATTCCGTGGCTGATGGAGACGGGGGGGCTCAAAGAAGCGTCTGGCTGTGTCCCCACTGTCACCTGCTGAGACCTCTGGATACAGATGTCCTCAGTCAGCATCTGAGCAGCCACAGAATGGCCGCTGGGGCAGAAGTTGCAGCACCGTGGCAAATTCTGGGGCTGGTGAGGACCCACGGAGCCACAGCAGAGTTCTATCTGCAGCCCTCTGATGCCACGCGCCACTGAGGACAGTCTTGGCCTCCATGAGAAGACACACGGTCTCTCTATAAGCGAGACAACTTTGCCCGAGTGGCTGCAAATGTCAAAGTGGCGCAGAGACCAGTCTTTTCTTAAGACTGGTCTCTGTGCCGCCTTGGCGTTTGCCGCCATTCAGGCATTTGCAGCCCACAGAGGTCTGTTCCATCAGGCACAGCTTTCCTGAACAGCGAGAGATTCGCAGCACTTCATGTAAAGCTGCCTCAGGGATGTGCATATATATAACAGCTTACCCACTCTGAGTTACACTGATTTGTTTTAAACAATTTTTATTCTTTATTGGCAAGCACACCATGGAGGTTTACTTTCCTGGTCTACCGGATGTTACCTTTGCAGTCAGCTCTTATCTCCTTTTGGTTGTTGTTGATATTTACACTAGCAACAAGTATCACTGGAAACCAAAGTCATGGGTGGCTGCCGCTCCTTTTTGGAACAGGAAGGGGGTTTCCTTCCTCACTGCCCTCAGATCAAAAGGGGTCAAGCTGGCTGTGCGCAGGGGGTATCACCTGTGGGGCCGAGGGAGGGAGGGAGGGGTGAGCCTAGAGAAGGCAGACTCCCCCCAAGTCCATTTGCCTTCTTTCCAGTGCCAGCCTTCACCCGCCTCTCCACCTCCTTCCTGAACAGGGAGACCTGACAGGACTCCCCAAAAAATTGGCACCCCCCCCCGCATGGCACTTCACTCCTGGGGCCCCCAGCACTCACACCCACACCCTCCCCACGCCCTCCTGGGTCCAGCCAGAGACATGTTAACTCCCTTTCCCCTTCAGAGGTTCCTGTGAGGGTCTTGCTCCGAGCAGGCAGCCCACTACAACGGGGAGGCAACCCCGCCCTTTGCACCCTGCTGAGAGGCACGCTGCAGCTCAAGGCACTCTGTGTATGCTCAGAGGGCCCCTCTGCCACTCTTTCGCCTTTTCCGAGGCCTGGCGGAGAAGGCGGGCGCGCCAGCTGGGGTTTAAAGGCGGCTTGGCTTGGGAAGGCATCCTCGCCGCCTTCCAGGACCCCGGAGCGGGCGGCCGAGCGGGCCTTGGCTTGCTCCTCTGCCTCCCTGCCCGCCCTGCCCGCAGCCCACCCAAAACCTGCAGCTCCCTGCGCTGAATGGAGGAGGGGGGGGAGAAGCGGCCCTGGGGCGGAGGCCCCCAGAGGCGTGACCGCCATCGCAGGCAGCCCAGACGCCACCTGCCCACTCACCCATTCGCCTTCCCTGCCCTTCCCGCCAGCCAGCAGGGCTTGGCTCGGGGCCACGGGGGGCGGGCGGGAGGCGGCAGTTCAGAGGCACTGGAATGCGGGCGTGCCTCCCTGGGAGCCCGCGTGGGGGGCCGGGGGGCAGGCAGGGAGGCCAGGAAGGGGGGGAGGCGGCACAAGGGCAGCAGAGCACTTGCCCGCCCCGGTGGTTCCCCCGCCGCCACCCCCCACGCCCAGTGCCAGCCTGTCAGATCGGGGCCCTCTGCAAGCCTGTCTTTGGGCGAGGAGGCCGGGGGAGGCCGGTTCGGTCCTCCTTGCGAGGAAGGGAAGGGAAGCGGGCCTCATCCCAAGCTCTGGGGTGGCTCTGGGAGCCCCGGTAGGGTGGTTATGGGTTAGCTGGGTGGGGGTCCCTTGACCCCCCTCCCTCCCTGCCCTGCTGCCCGCCTCACCCGGCACGTGACACCCTTTTCCAGCCCCGAAAGATGCAAGCCGGTGAGAGGAGCGGGAGGAACACACTGGATTTTCAAACCACCGTCATCAACAACAATGAAAAAGGGAGAGGGGGTCTCAACTCTCCATACGCACCCCCGGCCAAGGAAAAGAACAGCTGCTCGGTGCCTCTTGCTTTGGGCCCTCTTTGGGGGAAACTGGTTTGCACGAAAAGACCCTTTTTTACTTCACAGGAAACACTGGTATTGTACAAAATGCAGTGTTTTCTGTGCAAAAATATTACATTTTGGGTTTTTTTAAAAAACCAGATTTCTGTGCAAAATAAGACATTTTATATACGGGGGGGAAAAACCTTGTATATCTTTCCACAAGGGAATTTTTTGTACCAAAGTCTCACAGCACTGGTGGGAAATTGCACAAGAACCTCTGTATTCTGACACAGCGGGGAGAAAACAGCTGAAGTGTTCACTTCAAAGGAAGAGCCAAAAGAGCCCCCCTCACCAAACTGAGGGGCACCAGAGGCTCCCCACCCCAACCCCAGACCTGCCCCTCCGGCCCCTCCCGCTGACCCCTGCGAGGACCGCCTGGGGCTGTTGGCACGGAAGGTACCTATCCGCAGCTGCTGGGAAGGACCACGCTCATTCGCATAGGCTAACGTTCTCCCACCCCTCCAGGCAAACTGGGGGGGGGCTCTGGGGTACATGGACCCCCGCAGCCCCCTCCGGCACAGGGAGGGACCTTCTCCAGCCCCAGTCGCTGAGGGCGGGGGCCTTCCTTGCCTCCTTCCCTCCCTGGGGCCGGGCGGGAGTTCCAGCCAGGCCCCCACCCCTCCTCGGGGAGTTGCAGGAATGAGTCTGGGTGCCGCAGCCAAGGAGGCCGGGGGGGGGGAGCGGGGCCGCCTCTCTCCGCGGAGCAGCAGAGGGCCTGGGCGGCCGCCTCCCGCCTCTGTCCGCCCCCTCCCCGCTTCCTCCCCCCCCCCGTGCCGGTGGCCTCACACTGGATTCCTGAGCTGCTTCTCCCAGGAGCCAGCCTGGGTGGGGCGCCCTGGATGGGAAGCAGCTCCCCCCCCGCCATCCCTCCTCCCTCCTCGAGAAGCGGCAGCGGAGGCGGCTGCCAAACCAAACTCAGCCCGGAGCACCGCATTCCTGGGAAAGAGACCTTCCCAGAATCCAGAGGAACCGGAACAGCAAGAGACCCCCTCCCCTCCCCAGCGCCCGCTGGCCGGCCCCACCCTTAGGTCACAGCAGCCACAGTGGCAAAAGGGGAGGGGCAGGCCGGCAGAAGGGGCCAAGGCCGAGCCTGCCCCGCAGCCTCACGAGGCCCGTGGCTCCCAAACGTTGGCCCCTGACCTTCGACCGGGAGGGACCCCCTCCAAATTCCCCCTCGAGGCCTGCGGAAGAGAGCGGCCGGAGGAAGGGCAGGCGTCACTTCGCATCTGCAGGAAAAAGCTGGCGGGGTTTTTGCTCGGCCTGACGGGGAAGGAGGGGCAGGACGGGTTGGGGGCTGCCTGGGAGACACCCCACAGGGAGGCCGCGGCATGTGGGGCAGTCAGAGACAGACAGACATCTGGGCGCACTCACCACTGCCCCTTTGGCTAGAAACGTTCATCTCTGGGATGCTTCCGCTGCAGCAACCCATTGCACAGCCCCTTACGCTCCAACGGCCTGGCTGACCCACGGCCCGCTCCCCTTCTCTCTCCCCACCACCCTGCCACACACACATGCGCGCGCGCCACACTTCCATCCTGTCCTGACTCATATCAGTCCTCGCCAAGCCAGAACTGGATGTGGTCAGGAAGCCGCCAAGCCGTTTGCTGCTCCAGGTTACGCGTTTGGCCTCCAAAAAATACACACAATGGCTCGGTTTTAAGGCAGGCTCCCCGCTCCCTCCCTCAGTGGCCGCCTGTGGCGACCAGGGATCCCCTCCAAGTGACCACACCAAAAAAAAAAAAAACCCTTTAAAAAAATTGGTAGAGAAATGGTGTCGCCTGCCTCTCCCACACATACACAAAGAGAGAGGAGGAGATTTTCTGGTCACCAGTGATAAACAAACCACCACCGATTGCTATGGGGTGCTGCTGTACGGGGTCCCTGCCTCTGCCGCGTGGCTCAGAGAGCCTTGCCCTCCAGGGTCTGGCTCCCCTCGGGAACTTCAACCCTCCCCATCTGAGGACCGTGCCCCGAACAAAGACTCAGCCCTTCTACCCGGCCACCAGCTGGTCAGCCAGCGCCATCCAGGGCCCTGACACCTAACGCTTGTGGCACGAGCCCAGCCGGTAACTCTGCCATCTGATCAGCTTCCGCTGTGACAAACGGACAGGCAGACAGACAGGTAGACGGATGGCCTGTCCAGCCAGGAAGAACCTTCCTCCCTCTGGGTCCCCCCGCCTCAACCGGGGTCCCTGACGGGGTGGAGGAAGGAACTCTCGGGCCCACGGAGGGACCCCGCTCCCTGAAGGGGTCCGGCACAAGGGACACGTTGCCGGTTGTGGGGGGGAGCCGACCGTCCGGACGGCCCCACCCCACACAGCGTCCAGAGTGCCGGCTGCCGCTCCAGCGGCCTCCTCTGCTGCGGCCCCCCGGACAGGGAATACGCTCGTCGTCACCTAGGAGGGCCAGCCGAGACCGGGCTCCTTCTGGTGTCAGGGCAAACCATGGCTTTTTATAAATGGTTTGGGGTTTTTTTAGAAAGTCTAATTGTATCTTGTTTGTACAGGGGACTCAGCATTATTTCAAATGGTCTTAAACTGCCTGGTTTTAAGTGACAAATGATTTAATATACTTTTTTAGTCTTTTAGAATTAAAATCACTTATTTGCTAAATTGATTCCATCCAGAGCGCCACAGATATAAATATTTTAGTTAGCAACGACAAACAAACAAACAAGTCCCACCGCTCTGCATCTGGAAGGCAGGTCCTCCCACCGGTCCCGCCCCACCTCGCACCCTGGGTGCCCCGCATGCCTGGCCACTGAAGCGGCTCCCCAGCTTCAAAATGGCAGAGGAGACGCCGATCTTCTCAGGCGGCTGAAGACCCTCGCTGAGTCTGCTCCCCGACTCGGGCACCTCTGCTGCCTCATGTAGAAAGCTGGGAGGGCCCCCCTCCCAGCAGGACCAGCGGAGAGAAGGCCCTTCCCCCGAGACCCTGGAGAGCCCCCACCATCGGCCGCCACGGACAGAAAAACAGAAGAAGAGGCTGCTGAGCTGAGATTCTGCGAGAATCTTTGCACCATTTCTTGCAAAGACCCAGAAGGCAGGGCCCGTCGCTTCGGTGGGGGGGGGCCCTTCTCATTCCCTGGTAGCCTCTGAGCCCCGGCATCTCCCCCTCGCCTGCGCTTTGCTCCCTCCGGTGGCTTCCAAGGGTGGCTCTGGGCCCACTCCCAGTCCCACGCTGCAGGCTCCCCAAGGCAGGGCAGCTCCAGCCACAGCTATGTGGACGCATGCCCCCCCCAGGTTGGCCACTGGCCCCCTGCACCCCCTCCCATAGAGGTGTACCACATCTGGCACCCCAGCCCCCATGGGCACCATCACTGGCTCATGGATGGCCTTCTCCTTCTGGGGACGGCCAGAGATGCCCCACCAGTGGCAGCTGCACAATCTGGCAAAAAAGGAGAGAAGGAATACCCCCGCTACTCCCACACACACTGAGGGAAAACCCACCCGCCTGACCAGGTCAGTTCCAGAACAGCCAGGAGCTTCTGCTCCCTTGTGCCAGGCAAATGGGGCAGGAGAGGCCACAAAAATTCCTGGGCGGGCACCCTTCACCCTCCTGCCAGCTGGTGAACCACTACAGAAGGATCCAGCCAGAAGACAGCAGGGCAGGAACGCAGCAAGCAGACAGAGCAATCCTACATTGGGGGGCAGCTCAGGGGGCACCCGAACTCCCTCCAGCGCCAGGGCCAGCAAGCAGAACCCAGGCACAAGGCACACACGCGTACACGCACACACACTGCCTATTTCCAAGGGGTCAGAACGCAGAGCTCCAAAAACGCGCCCCAGGCCGCCAGGAGCCAGGTGCGGCTGTGAAGGGCTCCCCAGGCAGAGAGCAAAACGGAGCTGTGGGGGAGTCTGGGGGGCCCACACACAGCCTTTGCCTGGCTGAAAACAGATTCTCCCCACCCCAGAGCCTGGGAGGGGGGCCTGAAGTTGCAGTCCTCTGTGTTTGCGTGGGGGGGACAGATAAGGGTGGCCTCTCCCTCCGGCCCCCCAGCTGTTCCCAGAAGGGAGCTTTGGCATCGGGCAGAAGAGGAGGGCTGGGCCTCCAGGGAGGGAGGGAGGGAGGGGCTCTTCAGTATCCCCTCCCGCCCCAAAGAGCAGCCAAGGACAATGCCCAGAGGCAGGGAGGGGGCAGGAAGAGGGGAGGGCTCTCTGCCCAGATGGCAGCCATGCCCCTGCTGCCGCCTCCTCTTCCTGGGCTTGGCAAAGTCTGGCTGACCCCCCCGCCATCCCCTCCCCCTGCCCACGGCGGCACCTGCCTCCCCTCCCCCCCTTCCCATCCTGCTCACCAGAGCGCAGCCGCCACCTCAGCACAGCCAGGGCCGCCGGCACTGCCGCCGCCGCCTGCTCCTCCTCCTCCATTGCCACAGCCGCGGAGAGGAGAGACGGACGTGCGGAGAGGGAGCCAGCGGTATCCTGAGCATTTCTTCCACCTGGGCAGCTGCCAAGGCGAGCCTGCCAGGCCCCAAGCTGTCTGCAGAGCCGCAGCTGCGATGCAGCGCCAGCCAGAAATAGCGGGGGGGGGGGCGGAGGACAGAGAGGGTGGGAAAGGCCCATTCTGGGGGGGGGAGGAAATTTGGCCCCCGTTTAACCGGGGAGGGGAAGGTAAGACTGCTGTAGGGTGGAATAACCAGCCTGCCCAGGCCACACAGAGGGGAGGGGGGAAAGCAGGGAAGACCCCTCCCTAGAGGAGACCCAGTGGGGAGGGGGGCTTACGTGCCAGCTACAGCCCATGAAGAGCCCCTGGGTGCCAGGAGAACCCCACCCTGGCTTGCTCCACGGAGGGCAGGTGGGGGGACTCTCCCACACAAATGCCACCCTCGTCCCTCCCTGGAGACACTGCTTGGGTTCTCCGTCCGCAAAGTCCCCAACCCTTCGGCCCCACGTCCAACAACAGGGAAGCCAGAAGACGGGCCAACACTGCAGGGGGGGCACAGGCGCTCCAGTCTCATTTCCCCTGGACTTGGGTGGCAGGAGAGCAGCCCAGCCAAACTCCAGCAGCCTGGAGGAAGGCCCGACGGCATTTTGCCAAAAAGGGTCTCGGCAGCGCTTGCCTGGGACTCAGGGTGTGGGCTCAAGAGCACAGAGCCCTGGGTTCAAATCCTCATCCTTCTGCCCCTCCCAGTCCCAAAACTCAACAGGCAGCCCACGCTCACAGCCTAACCCTTTGAAATTGAACCTGCGTGGCATAGGAGGGGAGGAAGAGGCCAGAAATGCCACCTAAAGGACAGGTGGGACAGGACTGTGGGTTACAATAATGTGACACCATGCACACAGGTGCACACATATTACACACAAAAAGACAGACGCTTCTCTCTAGCAACTGCAAGGATGCTGGCGCCCTGGACATGGTGGGCTGTGCCCACCCTGTCCTAATATGTGCCCACCCATATTAGGGGGAAGGGGGCTCTGGCACAGAGGTGCAGGCAGCGGGCAGCCCCGACGGTGGAATCCGGGGCACCGTCTTCCTCCCGGCGAAACATCATGGGTTGGTCTGTGTGAGTTGCAAGCTTCTCCAGATGCCCTGTAGTCCTGCCACCCTGCTTGTCTCCCAGGGACACCGTTGCCCAAACGCGCCCCACAGTAGGGGCAGGGGAGGAAGGGCTGTGGATGCAGGAGCAAGCCCACCCACTGGCGTACCTGCCAACACCCCAAAGCCTGGCCCCTTGCTCAACTCTTCTTCTGTAACCCAAAAACGGAAAGCAACGTTATTCCCTCTGAAGGCACCAGCCGCGTCCTGAAGATGTTCCGCTCGCTAGAAGGTGCGGCCTTCCCACTTGTGAAGCTCCCAGTCCTTCCCGTCAAAGGTGCCCCCACGTGCCAAGGGACCCACTGGGCAAACAGCCAGCCAGGACCTGAGTGTTTCACCCAGGCTGAGAGTAAAAGAGCACGTGTTTTTGTTTGTCTGCTTTAATTGTCACTGGTTTTGGGGGGCTTTTGCACATGAAAAATATACTACAGTTTGTGCCAAAAATGCACTGAAGGCATCTTTTGTGTGCAAAAAAACCTTCACAAAAATTTCCCAAATTTTCCAACATGTGAAAAATGCTCCAAAAACTGCACAAAAACTCTCGCAATCGCACTCAGGAGAGAGAAAACTTTTGGAATTTTGTATTCTCGTGTGTGAGAAGAAAACAGCACCGATGGAAACCCCCCACTGCACCCTCTGTTCCAGTGCCCCTCATCTGCCCGCCCCTGCTGTGCCAACTGCGCTGCAGTCACAAGGCGGCCACCCCGGCCAGCCTCTCTTCGGAAGCCACGTGCCCAGGGCAAAGAGACCATCCACGAAGCCCCACCGGCAACCCTGAGTCCAGTCCTGGCCACCAGTAGATGGGGAGGGAACTGGATGAGGGACAGAAGAGGGGAAAAAACCCACACCCACTCAAGCACCCCTCACAATGGCAGAGGGCTCAGAACCCCTTCTGCAGGAGGAACAGCTACAGCAACCAGGAACAGCCTCTGAGTTTAGGTGCGGGGGGGGGGTTAAAAAGTGAAACACAGTAGAAGTTTTCTATGACCCAGAGCAAGAAAAAGCCGGAAGAAAGAGAGAATGTTTCTGTCCCTCGCTCCCTTACAACCCTCAAGGTCCACCTGGAGAATCAGATCTGCCCCTTGTTCAAAGAGATTAAAATTTCACTCCTGTTCCTTTGGAACTCAGTGCCACATGATGTGGCAATGGCTGTTATCTTTTCAAAAGCATCCAACGGGACCGGGCAGAGGGAGAAGGCGGTGGCGGCAGCTGCCGCAGGCATTAGCCAAACGCCACAGATGTTGGAACAAACATCCTCTTCACATCCTGCCCCTAGCCTTCCAGAGGCCTCTGCTAGCCACCACGACTCACAAGGGTTGCCGGGTGCTCAGCTGGGGGTGCCAGTCCCCTCTCCCTCCGGTCTTTCCACGGCAAACCATCCCAGGCCCCCTTCCATCACGGTACCCCTACCCACCCCGTTTTCTAGCCCAGAATCCGCCAACCAGCCAGGTTCCCCGTCTCTCTGCTGCCCAGGTCTCTCCGGTCTATTTTATCCTCCGGGCCGAATGGCACCGGCCAGCGAGGGGCACCTCCGGGATAAGGCAGGGAGGAGTCGGGGGAGGGAGGCAACACCCAAGGACAGCCAGCCAGCCGGTTGGGTTGCCAGGGAGGCAAGCAGCAGCCGCCCGGCCAGACAGCGCCACTTCTGGGAAGCCAGGCTGGGCCCAAGGGATCCATTCCAGCATGAATGGCTTTTTACTTAAGCCTCAGGCACTCCCCGCCCCACCAGCAAGTTCCCCCTGAGGGGGGCTGCTCCCCCCCATGCTCCACCCCACTCACTCCAGCAAGGAATTGGGGGAGGGAGCTTTGAGGGGCTCCCTTGGACACGAGCGTTGCCCCCCCCCGTCCTCCCCTGCCTTCTCACTGTTCCCAGAGCAAAACTGCTCAGGGGGAAGAGGAGGCAGGCTGGAAGAGGAGCCCCCTCCCACGGGATGAGGGATGAGGGATGGATGAGGGAAGGAAGGTCAAGCAGGAGGCAGAGACCTGGGGGCCGGACTGGAAGGGGGGGCGCTGAAGCCACAGCACCCCCTGGCGGCCAATGGCTGCAACACCGGGGAGGACTGAAGTGCTTCTTCCCAGTACCTAAAAAACGCTGCGTGGGCGGGGGGGGGGCTTTGGGGGCAAGTGGCAATTTTTTTGGACATGCTGCATTTTTGAGGTGCCCTCTCTCAACCCCCCAAAACTACAGGGACAAGTACACCAAGGGGGGGGTCAAAAGGAAGGGTCCTCCTTCCATTAGGAATGGAACGGAGGCTAAAGACTTGGCACACTCTCTGGCCGCAGAATGAGATGCCAGGCCAAATGGGGCGGAGTGGAGGGGAAGGATTGGGGCCCCTCCGTGTGGCTGTGCCAGGGCCCCTCACCAAGGGAGGGGGCTCTCCAGGGTGTTGCCTGCCCCCTTCCTGCCCAGAGACAGGCAACGCTCTTGTGGGGCAAGGAGACCTCTTTCCTTCCTTTCTTTCGGAAAAGGGAGCTGCTATGGGGAATCTCAAGGGGGGCTCCTACATGGCCCCCGCCCCCATACACACCTAGGGGCAGGGTGGTGCAGTGGTCAGACCAGGACCTTGGCAGACCTGCTTCATGAGCCAGGACACTCCCGGGCTGTCCTGGGCCCCTCCCTCTCTCCCATGGGGGCCTCCCTGGCAGGGCTATTGGAGGAAGAGGGGGAACCCCTACGGGCCCAGAGGAGGAAAGGGGCGGATACAAACAGATCCATTCCCTAGCAGACCCTCGCTGGTGGCGGCGGCGGCGGGGGGGGGGGAGGCAGGCCCGTTCGGTGTGGCCAACCAGCCAGCCAACAGCAGCTGCTCCGGGCCGGCCCTTTAGCGGCAGGGCGACTGCCTGGGGCCCTCCGCCGCGAACCCTACCAGGTGGGACACGAGCCCACGTGGCTCCCAAGGGCCCCTGCAACACCAAGGGGGCCTCGATCCGCCGGAAGACCGTGCATGCCCCCCCCCACAGACACGCGCCGCCTCGCCTCTGGTCCGAGGGGTGCCGCGCGGGTCCTGCCCGCCCGGGCGGCCCCCTCTGACGAGTCCAGAACGGCAAGTGGTGCACTCTGCACGCGCCCCGGGGCCCCCTGGATCCCTCGCCCTTTCCCCCTCAAACCTGCCGCCTCCCTCTTAACGTCCGCCTGGGAGGGGGACTCCGGCGAAGACGGAGGAGAGGGTGGTCCACGCCAGGCGCGCCCCGCCGCGCCCCCTCCCGCCGCCCGGGTGCCCCTTTGCTGCTTCGGGAGCCGCCGGGCGTCCCTCCTTCCCAGGCCTTGCCGCCCCCGCCAGGCCAAAGCAAGGGGGCCCAGGGGTCCCTTCTGGCGGAGCGGGGAGGGTTCGGCTCCCCAGCTTCGGGAGAAGGACAATGGCACCAAGAGAGCCCCCCCCCCGCCGTGGGCAGCCGCCTCCCTCCAGCCCCTTCCCCCCTTGCGCCCCCGGAGCGCCGCAGAGACATGACCTCCCCCTTACCTTGGCACGTCGTCCGCGGGGGGGGGCGGCTTTGTCCGCGGCGGGGGGGCGGCGGGGAGGCCTCGCTCAACCGGGGGGGATCGCCCTTCGTCGCCGTCTCCTCCTCCTCCTCCTCTCACCGCCGGGCGCGGCCCCTTCCCCCGGGCGGCGACTGGCCCGTCCGCCTCCTCGGCCAGGAGCCCCTCCGGCACCGACGGGGCGCCCCGCCGCAGCAGCGCCACATCTGCGCCTCGGGAGGGAGGGAGAGGGAGAGCGGGAGGCGGAGGGAGCCCCCCGGCGAGGGGGGCGGGGGCGGGGTGGCCTCTGGCCCCCTCCCGGGAGAGGCGGCGGCGGCGGCGGCGAGGGGAGGAAGGAGGGAGGGAGGCGACGCCGCTGGCCTCTTCCAGGGAGGGAGGGCAGGAGGGAGGGAGGAAGGAAGGAAGGAGGAAGGAAGGAGGCGGCTGCGGTGGGGCCAGGCAGGGAGGCAGGGGGTGTTTCCCTCCGTCCGGCGGCGTGATTTATGGCCGCCCGGCTGCGCCGCCGTGGGGGGGAGGAGGAGGAGGAGGAGGGCGGAGGGGGAGCGGGTGACCGGCTGACCAGCCCGGCCAGGAGGAGGAAGACGACGAGGACGAAGAGGAAAAAGAGCAGCCCCCACCCCTTCGCCGCGCCCCTGTGGCGCGCGTGCACCGAGGGTAGGGCGCTCCTTCTGCCCGCCCCCTCGGGCCCCGCCCACTCCCTCTGGCCCCCCCCGGCGGGCGAGAGGGCAGCGGCAGGACAGGTCGGGACGGAGGGGGAGGAGGGGCGCAGCCGGAGGAGACGCCCCCTCCTCCCCCCCCCAGAGGCCACCGGGCGGGGCGGCTTCCCTCGCCAGGCTCCGATTCCCGGGGGGTGGGCGGCCGCTGTGCTTCTCCCCCTCTCCGGAAGGCCGGCTGCGGGGCGGGGCTTGGGCCGGACTCCTGGCTGCCCCCCCGTCTCGGGTGAGGCCGCCGGGAGGGGGAGGGAGAGCGCAGAGCAGCCCCGCCGCCGCCGCCGCCGCCGCCGCCTCCTTCTCTCAGCCACCTGAGCCGGGGGACCTCCGCCCCCCGGGCGCAGGAGCTCCATGGCGGCCCCTGCGCTGAGCGGCTGCTGCGACGGCATAGCAGGATGTGCAAATCGCGCGGAAATCCTCTCCCGGTCCGAGCAGCGTGGAGGTCGGGGAAAGCAAAGCGTCTCCAGCCGCCGCCCGCCCGAGGCCAAGCGGAGCGCGCATGAGGGCGGGCCGGCGGGCGGGCGGTGAGGCGGGGGAGGGAGTGGGGCTGCGGGATGTGGCATCCGGGGGACCCGACCCCTATCCGAATTTTGCGAGGGGAGCCCCTGAACCCGGGCTTCAGGTCTTCCGGTCTTTGTCTCCGCCGGGGCGCAAGAACGCGGATCCCCACAGATCCGGTTGATTTTTGCCTGGAATCCACTCCTGGCAGCACCGCCAGCACCAAACCGTGGGGCGCATTTGGGCCCAGAGAACGAATCCTAACAGCCATGGATTGGGCACGTCGCCGGGGTCCCCGTGGCCTTTGGTCGTGGGATCCGCGCGAAGCCGCGCTCAGACCAGGGAGCGAGTCCGGCCCCCCGGGTGGACCGAGCAGCCCACCGAGCGCGCCCGCCGTGGGGCCAAGGGGAGGGTGCCCGCGTGTCGGGGCACAGAGCGGAGCCTGAGGGTCTGGAGACACGGATCCTCAGCCGCCCGGCTGGTTTTTTCTCCCGAGCCCCCCCCCCCGCCATCCTCAAAACAAATTATGGGTGAGGGGTAGGCTCTGGAGATGTTTGATGGTGGATCCCACATAAAAAGCAGCTGGATCTCTCAGTGCCTCGGAACCATCGCTTTGGACCACGGCTGTGCCGCGAAGCATCAGGTCCATGATCTTCCGGCTCAGCCCCCGGGACTGAAATGCGACGCAGGGTTTGGCCGGGTGGCCGTGGGATCCCAGCTCAGCGGCGAGTAGGCCGGGGAGGTCTCTCGCCTGGATCGCTCCTCTCACACCACGGTGGCACGGTGGGACCTGCCTTCTGTGACCTCTGTGGGTCGCTCGGGCGCCCTGAATGGGATCGCACCCTCTGGCTGGGATTTCTGCGGGATCCCCCACCAATATCACTGGGGCCCCTGGGTCTGGAAGCATGTTCCCAACCGGGCCGTATCTCCTCTCGTGGGGACCCAGCTGGGGAGGCGAATGGGACCGCCGGTCGGGGGGGGAGGAGTCGTGGCATCCTCTTCTGCCAAGGGCGGGGGGGCCAGGAGGGGGCCCGGGGCCCCTTCTGCTGTGCCGGGGGGGCGTTCTCTCCCGCTGACCTTCCCGCCCCACTCCCTGCCCACATCCGCGCGCCCAGGGGGTCGGGCGGCGGGGGAGCGCCCGGCTCTGGCTACCCGCCCTGGGCAGGCATGTGCCCGGCCGACCCCCCCAACACACACCCGGCGTGGGAGGCGGCGGCAGGAGCTCCTTCCGGAGCCCGGATGCGGCGGAGGGAAGAAGAGAGGGAGCCCCCCGCCCGGCGAGAGAGGGGAAGGGCGGCGAGGGGGGGCGGAGAGCGGAGACATTCTTGAAACTCGACCAAGTGGAAACGCCCGCCCGCCGGCCCGTCTCCCCCCCACCCGCCGCCGCCGCCGCCGGAGGAGCCCCGCGGCGGGCGGCCAGCAGGCGAGGGAGGGGCGGAGGCGGGGGGCGGGGGCGCTTCCTCCCGGCGGGGCCTCGGGAAGGCGGGCGCGTTCTCTCGCCCCCCAGCAGGGCGCCCTCTCAGCTGGGAGGGGAGGGGGCTTCGTTCTGCCAGGCATCCCCCATTCCGCGAAGGCTTTCCTACGGGGGGGGGCGTTCTCTGCTGGCCCGGGGCCGCCCCGCTGACCTCGCCAAGGAGCGGGGAGGCTTCTGGGTGGTCTCGGCTCTTGGGGGGGGGCACCCTGCAGCTTCAAAGGCGGCGACTGGGGGGAGGAGGTGGAGTGGAGGCAGAGAGAGGGGCACCCCCCCCAGGAGTGTCCGAGGCAGCCAACAAAGGCTCCCTTTCTCTCGCTCTCTTCCCCCGTCCGGAGCGGGTGGGGGCGCCCGGGGGGGCGGCGGCGGTGCCTCTGCTGTCTCCTCCTTCCCGGTCCGCCTGGGCACTTCGCCCGGGCCCAAGGCTGCCTGGCACCGCCGCCCAGGGCGGGAGGGGGAGGGGTCCGGGTGCCCCCCCACACCGCCCGCCGGGCGTCGAAGGGGGCGGCGAGGCGAGGCGAGGGGAGGCCTTCAGGGCTCTCCGAGTGAAGTTCCTGGAATGGAACTCCCATCATCCGCGCTCCAGGGAGCTGGGGGAATGAGGTGGGGTCACTCCTCAGTGGAGGCGAGCAGAGGGGCACCGGGGGGGGGGTCTTCTGTCTCTCCTGCCAGATTTCTCAGGTTCCCGGACGGAAATCTTCCGGCGCTCCCCCACTCGCGAAATTGGCGCTCCTCCCGGCTTTGGGGGCGCCGGCCTGGGGGTGCCACGGGGGAGAAGGGCATTAATGGTCTGTTCCCCCCCGCGTGGAAATGCAGCCGAGTGGGCCGCCTGGCGCCCCCGGGGTTCGAGGGGCGGGAAGGGAGGGTTGGGAGAGAGCCAGGGAGGGGCTTCAGAGCGGGAGGGGGCCGGGGTCTCCGCTCCCCTCCCACGGAGCCCCCGACCGCGGGTTGAGCAAGGGAGCCCCTGGAGGACCTCCGAGAGAAGGCAGCCCGGAGCCTGCAAGAGGCTCAGCTTCTGGGGGGGGGGGGGTGTCTGCTGCTGCCTCCGAGCTCATGAGCATGTGACTCCGGCCCGGGTTCTAGTCCCAACTTTAGAGCTATCTATCCGGAATGGTGAGTCCGTTTTGCAGGAGGGAAGGTTCACTTCCTTTTCAGGCCCTTTTAAAGCGCAGATGGAGTCGCCCCACCCTCGACATTGACGCCCCCTCTGTGTGTGGCCGCAGGAGTCACGCTGCAACTGCACCCCGAAAATTCCACGCCCGCCCCCTCCTCTGCCAAATTGTACGGGAGTGGGGTGCGTGGCTGGGTCGCCCCCAAAAGCGATTCCGCGGCGGTTCGGGAGCCCCCTTTTGGAGGTGCTTCCTGGCTGTCGGGGGCTGGACTAGGCGGTCGTCAGGGCTGCCCCCAACTCTAGGGCTCTCTCATTCCTCCTTGGCACACACAGGCACGTGCTTCTTCTGCACAGGGGGCCCACGGCTGCAGACCACCCCTCTGGCAAAGTCTGAAGCCCCCCAAGTTTTGTATGTGTCTGCTGGGAGGGGGGATTTGCAGCCACTTCTAAATCCGGCCGGAAGAGGCGAAGCCGGTGAGTAACCCCTGACTCAGACGGACCGGCCTCGCTCATCCCGCTGGAATGCGCTCCTCGCCTTCTGCCCAGGGCCCCGGGGAGGGTGAGGGAGGCTGGCCCAGGCCCACGTCACCCCAGGAGCCCTGTGAGGTAGGCCGTGGCTGACCCGAGTCACCCGGAGAAGCTTCGTGAATGAGCGGGACTCGAACCGGGGCCTCCCTCGCCTGAAGGTACCGTAGTTCTCTGAGAAGTCTGCCCTTAGTGGCTAGTGGTGGCCAGGATAGGGCCCGCTGACGAACCCGCGGCCTTTCTCCGGGTGCTATTGAACTGCGACTCCCATCGGCCTCATAGCCAAAGAATGCTGGGAGCTAGAGTCCACCCCCAGGACTCCCTCCCTTGGAGATTGTTGTGGTGGTCGCGGCACGCGTTTTGGGAGGGGCGGCGTCTGCCCGGCCCCGAGGCCGGCTGGTGGGCTTTGGGCTCCCCTTCTGGCGGGCAGGACGTGTCGGACGCAGACGGATCTGGCCCAGTTTGCGCTAAGGACGGGAGCTGTTCCTGCAGAAGGAAGGGAAGAAAGCAGGGGGGATCCCCCCCGACATCCAAGGGGTGGGGGGCCAAGAAGGTGAACAGAACAGCTGTTCCGGTTGGCCTTCCGCATCATCTTCTCCTTGAAAGCCGAAACGGCTCGTTTTGTTCCCCTGCGACCCTGGAGACCGGGGTTTGACTCCCCGCTTGTCCATGGGAACGCCCTGGGTGACTTGGAGCACGTGACACTCTCTCAGCCTCAGAGAAGAGCAGAGGCAAGCCCTCTCCGAACAAACCTTGCCAGGAAAGCCCCGCCATAGGTTTGCTGCAGGGACACCGTAAGGCGCAAATGACGGGGAGGGCGCTGCGAGTTCCCTCTGTTATCTTTGGTTGCAGGGCGTTCGGTGGAAAAAGTACAGAAGTCTTATTTTTGAAAGTGTTATATTTATATTACCGAAAAGATTGGGGTTTTGGCATTTTATTTAATCGCCCTGGGAACCCGGGCAATGGGGTGGTTGCACCGTGTGGGGTGATTTCGTCGGCGCCCCGAGAAAGAGGGGCTGCGATGTGCCCGGGGGCCGCCGGGGAGCCGCGGCTTCTCCTCCTCGCCGCCCCCCCAGAACGCGGGAGTGATTTCGGGGAAACCCGGATTTCTGCTCCGGGTTTCCCCCGAAGGAAGGAAGGGGTTCGGGGGTGTGGTGCGGGAGGGAAGGGGAGGGGGCCGTGAGTGCCACAACCTGGACCCGAAAGCAGGCGAACTTCTACCTGGGGAAAGTGCCCGCTTGCTCGCCCCTCCCCGGTTCACGCCGAGCTTGGAAAAGTTGCACGGGAGTAGGAAGAAGAGGCAATGGGCAGAATCGCTCCCCCCCCAAAAGCGGGTGGACAACTGCGCCAAAGAAATTTCTCCAGTTCTGCTTTTGGTTTTGGAACCCCAGTGGGGGGGTGCAGGGGGAAAGCAGCCACTTCCCTGATCGCCCTCGATCTCCCCCCTTCAGTCCGCCCCTCCCCTTTTGATCTGAGACTTGCGTCAGAACAAAGGGCGCCCCTTCTGGGGTTCCCCAAACCTCCCGCCCTGGGCAACTTCGCCGACCTCCAGGCTCCACAGAGTTCTCGCCGGCCTTTCTCGCCTCCGAGTGGAGCTCGGCGGATGCCCTGGCCGGGGGCTCTGGCCCCCCTGCTCTGCCCTCGCATCCTCCTTCCGGATTCGGAAGCGCAGACGGCGAGCCCCCCTCTCCGCTACCTCCGCTCTCTTTCCCCGCAGGGCAAGCTCCAGAGCTGGAATGCGGCCGGTGGGGAGGGGATCCGGGCCCCTTCGCCCCCTTGCCGCCCTCGCTTCTTCCGCTCGGGGGGCCAGGAGCTGCTCCCCCCCTCCGAAAGGTCACCGAAGTATCAGCGCGGGATTTGGCGCAGTCTTGGATTTTCGCCCGCGGGGGTAGGGGGAGAGGCGGGGCGGCGCTGCCGGGGGACTTCCCGCGGAGGCACCCGGACAGCCGTGGCCACCGGGCAACCGGGGACGGGCGGGGAGGTTACCGTCGGCCGTTGCGCCTCAGGCGGCCAAATATCTTGGGCCATCCCTTGCCAAGATGGACAGATGACACATATGGACCACCTTTCTCCCACCCACCTCCACAGTCCCGCAGCCCACGGCTCCTCCATCTCCATCCCCGCCGGACTGGACAGGTTGCTAGTCCTCAGTAAGCTTACTTTTTATTTTTATTACGCGTTTTACAGTACAATAAAAAAGGAAACAAGTTACACAAATGAAGATAAACAAGTAGGAAGAAAAACAACAGGAGAAAAGGAGTTTGCACTGACTTCCAACTTTCCTGACCATGATTATACATAGGAGACTGTATACAAGAACTTCTCCGATTAAAATTAGCGTTGAAATACTTCTACTGCTTGATCAAATCCACCAGTTATCCAAACCCACGTTTAACAAGCTAGTCTCTTTTCCTCGCAAAAGCCAGTTGAGGATTCCCAGCCTTTCAGAAGCGTCGCCAGTGATTTTTCTCTGATCAGTCTCATTGATGGGTGACCTTTCTTTCCTTCACCCTGATTGCAGGGCTGGTGGGGTTCCCGCGATCGGTCCTCCCCTCGAGTAAAAGCTCTCTTGGTTTCACATCCAGTTTTCCCTCCAGAACTGGGGACCCCTCACAACGGGATTAACAGGAAAGTCGTTAAAGCCGGATATAAAGACTGAGGCCATTTCCGCACGAGACTGTTACAGCGCTATGATTCCACTTTGGACATCCTATGGAATCCCGGGGTTTGCAGTTTAGGGAGTGGCCGTCCCCAGGATTCCATAGGATGTCGAAAGTGGAATCATAGCGCTGTAACAGTCTCGTGCGGAAATGGCCTGACATCCCCCTGGTGTCTTTCTCCGAAGTAAGGTGTTACCTGCACTGTTATCTGCGTGGAGCTGAGTGGGTGGATCGGTGCCCTGCACTGTGGGCCTTTTTATACTTCGCCAGCATTGACTAGGACCGGAGGGGGCAACACTGCATTCCAAAACTTAAGAGTGAGAAAACACCGCTAAATTAAAAGCATTTTAAAAAAACACATCAGTAAAAAGGGAAGGAAGTTGCAGAGCTCGTGCCTTCACAGTCCCTTCAGCAGCTGGCCCGTGGAGAGCCCCCCTCCCATAGAGAAAAGTCTTTGCCTGGCAAGGAGGGGATGACGGGGGGGGGCAGCTCGGCTCCTGTGGCAAGGAGTTCCACTGTGGGCCCTGGAGAGCAGGATTCAATTCCCTGCTCGGCCATCGAAACCACTGGGTGACCTCGGGGGCGTCACACACTCTCAGCCCCAGCAAGCCCTGAGACAGGTTTGCCTTTATTGTGCCTTCAAGTTGATTCCGACTTGTGGCGACCCTCAGGTGACCTCATCACAGGGCTTGCTGGAGCTGAGAGTGTGTGACGCGTCCAACGTCAGCCAGTGGGTTTCCTGGCTGAGTGGTCTCCAATGCTCAGACCAGACACCGTGCCCGAGGGTCGCAGTGACTCGGAAGTGATCGAATGCACACGACAGCTAAGCGCAGGGAGACGCACCTGAGCCTGACCGGGGGCGGGCATTCCTTCAGACCCCCAGAATTGTGTCAGTGAAGCCGGGTCAAATCTCTGGGGGGGGGGGACAAAGGAGGAGGAGGAGGCCAAAGCAGGGAGGGAACGCGGGTGAGGTCGCCGTGGCTTTGCCAGGCACCCGTGCCCGCCCTCTGGAGAGCTCTGGCACCGGAGGCCGCAGGGGAGAGGGGCGGAACTCAACCGTGTGGCCCTGGGAGGGGGCTGCCGCCGCCACTGCTGCTGCGCCCCCTCCCTGCTGGAGCGTGTCCTCCCCCCTCTTTTTTCTTTTCTTTTCTTTTCTTTTCTTTTCTTTTCTTTTCTTTTCTTTTCTTTTCTTCCAGAAAGCAGAACTAGAACACAAAAGGAAACCGGCATGAGCGCGGCAGCACCCAACCCCGCCCCTCCTGCTGGGGCCCCACGAGCGGAGGGGGCCAGCCCGGCCCAGCTGCAACCCCTCCCTCCCTCCTTCCTTCCTTCCTCCCTCCCTCCCTCCCAACCGGCTGCGAGGAGAAAGTGAAAATGCCCCCCCCCCGCGCTGGGGAGGGAGTGCCCGGAGGCTGGGTGCCAGAGGCGACCCCCCCCCAGACGCCCGCTCGCCCGGCCGCCTCAGCGGGCCCAGTCTTAAGCCTCAGCCTGGGCCGGCGCAGCGACAGGGGGTCCCAGGCCCCCCCCGAGAGCCCCCGAACTCCTCGTAGCGAAAAGGGCCCCACCGCTCCCCCTGAGTTTTGGGCCCTTCCGCACTACACAGTTACAGAGCTTTGATTCCACTTTCACTGCTGCCGCTCCACCCTAGGGCATCCTGGCACTTGCAGTTTAGGCAGGGGTACTTAGAATTCTCAGCCAGGGAGCTGTAGCGCCTCACTGAACTACAAACCCCAGGATTCCCCAGGATGCAAAGAGAGCGTCGCGATTGTGGAGCGCGAAAAGGACCTGCAACTCCCATCGGCCTTGACGACGCTGAGGACTCGTGGGAACTGCACTCCAGCCACATATTGCCTGCGAGGAGCGGGGCGGAGGACGGGGGCCACGGCGCCCCACTCCGGCCTCCCTCCCTCCCTCCCTCCCTCCCTCGCTCTGCCGGGGAGCAATGGGGCAGCTCCTCGGGGCAGGGACCGGCCCGCCTCCGCGGCTGCTTCTCTGCAACGATGGTTCTTTCCTTCCCCCTTCCCAGGCCGGGGATCGGGGCGCGGGGAGAGGAGGGAGTGGACCGACCGCTCGGGGTCCCCGCGCCCCTCCTCCGCCGGGCGCCTGCCTGCCTGCCTGCCTGCGGGATCCGCTCTGCCTGGCGACGACGGCCCCCTTTCCTGCTCCGAATTGCCAAGCCGTCAGCTGATGAGGGGCCGCACAGCCCCGGGCGGAGGCCGAGGGTGGAAGGGCGGCGGGGGGGAGGGTCCGCGGCGGGGCGCAGAACTGGGGGCGCGGGGCGGTGGGGGGCGCGGGGCGGCGGGAGCGACGACAGCAAATAGTCCTTTGTTTACCCGGCCCGGTGGCTGCCTGGCTGGCTGGCTGGCTGGCGGGGGAGGAGGAGGGGAGGGGGCGGCGCCGGGGGAGCGAGGGGGAGGGCTCCGGCTCGGCCCCTCCCCGCACCAGCTGTTTCCCGCCTTGAGAGCAGCAGCGGGAGGGGGAGGAGGGAGGCGCGCGCGCCCGCGCGCGCGCGCACACACACACACACACACACACACACTCGCCCGCAGACACACGCGCGCCTGTGTACACACGCAGGGGAGCCGGAGCCGCACCGGCGAAGACGCGCGCCTCCCCCCCGCGCTCTTCCTCCTCCCCCTCCCCGCTGCACGCACCCGGCCCCGATCCCCCGTGCGGCGGGCGGGCGGGCGGGCAGGGGGCGAGCAGGAGGGCGCCCCTCCCTCCCTCCTCCTCCTCCTCCTCCTCCCCCTCCCCCTCCCTCCCCTCCCCTCCTCTCCTCCTCCGCCCGGGCCGGGCATGGAGTACTTCATGGTGCCCGCGCAGAAGGTGCCCTCGCTGCAGCACTTCAGGAAATCCGAGAAGGAGGTGATCGGGGGGCTCTGCAGGTGGGTCTCCGCGCGAGGAGGAGCAGCGGCGGCGGCGGCGGCGGCGGCAGGGGGAGGGGAGGCCGCCCCGCGCCGCTCCTGCCGGGCCCCGCCAGAGCCCTGCTCGGCGGGGAGGAACCGGCGCTGCTCCCGCCGCCGAGCGGGCTGGGTGGGCGACCGCACCGACTGGCCGGCCGGCGGCCCCCTGGAAAGCGCAGCCGGGCTCTCCGGGGCGGCTCCGGGGGCCCGGGAGCGGCGGGGGCCGCCCGGCTGGGGAGCACGTGGGTCTGTTTGCAGGCAGGGCGATCGGGCCACGCCGCCTCCCCGCCCGCCCGCCCGCCCTGGCCGCGGGGGGCGCCTGCCCCGGCCGAGCGCCTCCCCGGGGGCGGCTGTGTACGGCGGGCGGGAACCGAGGGCCGGGGGGGCCGGGCGGCCGCCAGCTGGGGGCAGCGGCGCGGCGGCGGCGGCGGCGGCGGCGGGCGCGGGCGGCGTGGAGCGGCCGGGCGCGCACAATGCGGCCATGCGCCCTCGCCCGCTCGCCTCGCCGCCTCTTCCTCCGCCGCCGCCGCCGCCGCCCCGCCGGGGCCGGCCGTGCCCGCCCGCCCGCCCGCGCCGTGCCCCCGTTGCTGCCCTCGGGCGGCCGCGTGTTTACGGCTCCTCCTGGCGCGGCTTCGGCTTCGGCTTCGGCGGCCGGGCCTGGCCGTGACTGTGCAGCCTCCGAGGGGGCGGGCCTTTCCGCCGCGGGCTGCCGGGACATGTAGTGCTCGCCCGGCCGGGCCACGCTGCCTTTGTGCGGCGGCGGAGGGCTCCGGCCGCCCCCGGCCGGCCCCGGGAAAGCCCGCCCGGCCTCTCCGCCGCTCTCCGCCCGCCCGCCCCCAGGCCGGCTCCGGCGGCACGTGGCGCGGCGCGCGGGAGGCCCGCGGGGAGGAAGGCCGCGCGCGCCCCGCCGCCCCCCCCGCGCGCCCCTCGCCCTCCCGGGGCGGCTGGCCTCGGAGAGGGCAGGGCGGGAGGGGCCCCGCTCGGGCCCGCTTCCTCCTCGCCCGGAGGTCCCGCTGCTTCGTGCGCGGGGAGACCAGGCCCGGGGGGGGGGGACGGGCGGCGGGGGTCTGCGGGCTGGAGGGGCGCCGAGCCTGCCCGGAGGCTTCAGGCCGGGTCTCTGGGGCTGGAGGCGAACTGGAACCCGGGACCGGGCGGGGAGGCTGAGCCGGCGCCCGGAGGAGCCCGGAGCGCCCTCCCGGCCCCCTGCCTGGCTCCCGGAGGGCCTCCGGGCATCCAGCACCGCCCCGGGGACAGCTCCGCGGCGCCCCCCTCCCGGCCGCCCAGCTGGGAGGCGGGGCGGGGCCGAATCCTGCCCGCTCGCCCGGGGTCCGGCCCGGGTGGCCGCCTGCGCGGTGAGAGCCCCCTTGCTGACCGCCCCAGCTGGGCCCCAGGGGTCCTGGCCCCCTGGTTCCCCCCGCGCGGCCCCGGTCTTGATACCTCCTCCACTGGGCCCCGGCCGCGGTCTCCGGGGCTTCTCTCCCCGCTTTTGGAGAGCGAAATCGGGGCCGCGGGTGCCCAGAGAGCCGGGCTGGGGGGACGGGGGGGCTCCTCAGAGGCAAGAGGGAGCGGGTGGCGGTTGGGGACGGGCTTGCCCGTGCCCCCCACCTCACCCTCTAGGAAAAGGGGTTGAACGGGCTTTCGCGAGGGGGTGTTTTGAGAACTCGCCTGGCCGACGGCAGCGGCTGCGCCGGCAGCTGGGCCCCCTCCCGAACCCCCACCTTCCCGCTGCCCCCAGGCTCGCTCTGGCAACTTCAGGTCTCCCTTCCCGACTGAGGGGCGAAATGTGCGAATCCCCCTTCTCTGAACGAGACGGACCCGCAACGTTCACGGAAAGATAAAACGCGAGATACCCCCCCCGGCCGCCGCCTCCCCGACTCCTCTTGGAGGTCCCCCGCATCCCCCCGCAGCAGGACTCCCCACGGACGGACTGCGGCTCCCGGTAGCCCTTGCGGGAGTTTTGTGAGGGAGTCCTGCGGGAACCGGCTCGGCGTGTAACGCCTTTCTTTGCCCTGACGTTGTCGCGGGTGGGAGGCAGCGGCCGCCGCCCCCGCCGGCTTCCGTCCCCCTGCGCGGTTCATCCTGAGACCCCCGGGCGACGGAAGGGGCTGCTCGGGGCAAGAGGGAGGCCGGGACGGGTGTCGGTAGCCTAGGTTTCTCCCCCGCGATTTTCTGCGGCCTCTCTTGCCGGCCTGGGAGGGCCCTGGGGCCACAAGTGTTTTGGTTTGAAAGAAGATGTTTCCCCGCCGAGTTCCAAAGCAACGCTTCGCCTGGGATCTGGGTGCCTGGTTGATCTCGGCCAAAGGGGGTGCCGGGAGGTTCTTCGTTCAGATAATAAACGCACCCGGGAGCTGGAGAGCCTCTCTTACGCTAAGCCTCCGCCATCTTTTATATGACAGCTTTCGGAATCTCCCAGCCGCCTAAGTAACGTCTCCAAGCTTTGGCTGAATGTGGGCGTTTGCTTGGCCCAAATAGTGAATCTGAGCCCGGTGCTTCTCTTCTCTGGGCACCTGGGGTGGGGACTCCGACCCTTGGGGGGGCCTGAGAGGACCCCTTTGACCTGCCTGCCCTCTTGTCTCCTCTGCTGCAGCCTGGCCAACATCCCCCTGACCCCCGAGACGCAGCGGGACCAGGAGCGGCGGATACGCAGAGAGATTGCCAACAGCAATGAGCGGAGGCGCATGCAGAGCATCAATGCTGGGTTCCAGTCTCTGAAAACCCTCATCCCGCACACGGACGGGGAGAAGCTGAGCAAGGTGAGAGGCGGAGGCGAGGCGGGCACGTAGGCCGAGAGCAGCCTGGGTCCGGGCCGGGAATGCGAGCTGAATCCCCTCCCTGGGCTAATCTGCTAGTCCTCGTTGTTCTTGGAGAGAAGGAGCCGCGGACCACGTGGGCAGCCGATCCTCACAAAAGCGACGGGCACTTTTGTGCCCTGCCGGGGAGAGACGTGAAGAATATCCACGGGTTTTTCTTACCTGGGATGCAAAAAGTGGTCTCCGGATGCCTCTTCCCTGTTGGGAAGGAGAAAAACGGTCAAGCATAGTCAAGAATTCTTTGCCTCTGCACACAAGTACGAAGATGGGCACTTTTTTCCAGCAAAAAGTACCAACTTCTGTGCGGAAAATGTTGTGCTTCGTGCAAGATAGTTTCTCTGTCCACAAAAACTTTGCAAAATGTTTGCTGCATTTTTGTTTGCAAAACTCTTGGGATAATAGATAAGCCCAGCAGCTTGAAGCTAGCAACTTTTGCAAAAATTTCATTCAGCAATTAGTTTAATTCCATCTTAATGTTGCTCTTCTGTGTGTGTTTAGCGACATTGTACTGGTTTTAAATGGTGAGGTGCCCGAGTCCCAGTTTTGAGGGAAGGGCAAGATACAAGTGAAAGTGGTGCTGATGATGGTGGTGGTAGTGATCATTCTTAGAAGTCCTCTAAATTTAAAATTTCATCCAAAAATGCACAAAAGCTGTCCTAATCTTGCCCAGCAGGGACAAAATTTTTGAAGTTGTTCTATTTCCCCATGTGAAAACAAAACCAGGAAGCACTTGTATCCGTCGTGCCCAGCATGAACTTTGCTCGTGGCAGGGACTGGCAGTGGCAGTGCTTTTTGCCTCCATACAAAAGTGAAAGCACTGGCACCTTTGTTGGCAGCAACAGTAGCAAAAATTTTAGGGGGGTTGGATTTAGTTTTGTGCAGAATACGTTGTGCAAAGTTGTGCTTTGTGGGGGATTTTCCCCACAAAAGTGCTGCATTTTCCACAAAACAACTTTGGTGACATTTTTGCAAAACAAAACAAAACAAAACAAAAATCCAAAATTGCAAAAAAGATTACCAAAAAGATTGTGCAGTGTTTGTCATAATCTCATTCACTGGGTGTGTGTGGGGGGAAAAAAACCTTAGAAATGTTTTGTTCTCATATGTTGGGAATAAAATAAGCAAAGGTTTACGTCCCTGGCACCAGGTGTGAACTTTGCCCAGTTTGGTGATTGCAGGTGCAGACTTTCATGAGAATGAAACGGCCGGCAGGTGTTTTTGAAAAAAACAACAGCAACAAGGAAACATTGCTGAGTTTTGTGCAGAAAATGTCATCTATGTTTTTTTTAAAAAAATGCACTTTAGGACTTTATTAGCTGAAAATTTCACGAAAGATGTTTTGTGCAAA
The DNA here is from genome assembly GCA_030412105.1 of Cyclura pinguis. Classification (NCBI taxonomy): domain Eukaryota; kingdom Metazoa; phylum Chordata; class Lepidosauria; order Squamata; family Iguanidae; genus Cyclura; species Cyclura pinguis. Next base: position 385,354 of record CM059609.1, on the reverse strand, counting down.
ATTCAGGGTTTTAGTGAAGAAAAGTATTTTCAGCGGAGGAAATAACAGGGATTCTGAATTGTGGAAACGTTAAGCCTTGCTCAGTGGGTGTTTTGGTGTGGTTGCCTTCCATCCAGAGGGAAGGGGCTCTCCGTCTTCCGAGGTTCCGCTTTAGTTTAGCAGAAGACCTAGCAGACGTGGGATCCTAATGAATGATCCATCCTCCCATTAGGGGCCATGAGCAGAGGATTGGGGAGGGGGTCTCTGCTTCGGGACCACTGATATTTTTTTTGACTTGTGCGTAAAGTGCCTGGGATGAGTTGCGTGGGGAGCCAGTTTGCTGCCGGCTGGCCTTCTCTAGGGCAGTTCTGCCAAGGGAAAGGGGGTCGCCCAGGGCTGCTTAGGGGCCTCTGGGGGTGGGCAAGCCCAGTTCAGTGGCAGTTTGTGTCAAGGGGAGGATTGGGGTGGCTGCTGACGGCAGTGGGGCAAAAATCTCAAACTCCTCAGCTGTGTAGATGGCTTTTCAACTGTTGTGGTGCCCAGGAATGGACAGCTGTGCAGGGCTGAAAGGTCTTTGCCCACGAGAGTGAAAAGAAACCCAGGCTTTGTTCTGTGCACGGCAAAACTGTGAGGGTTTTTGCACAATTTTAACACCTGTGTCCAGAAGGTGTCTGTGAGACACTTTTGGACTTTTTGTAAACTTTTTGCAAAGAGGTTTTTGTGTGTGTGTGTGTGTGTGCACAAAATGCTGTACTTTGCGTGAAACAGTGTGTGTGTGTGTGTGTAAAAATCTCAACAAAATTTGTGGGGAAGAATTAGCTTCTTCATCGTCTTCATATTTTTTTTATTTCCTGCCTTTTTTGGTTTGTTGTCCGGGCTTAAGGTAGCTCACAAAAGTTAAAACAGATACAGCTTAAAAATTCATATCAAATGAAAGTTGAAAATACAATTAAACTACCAATAGAATGAAAAACACAACCCTTAACACAGGGAAAAAAGCTTTTAAGTTTGTGGTTGTTGCGATGTCCCGCCAACTCAACTTTGATTTCTGGGGAGCCCCCGAATGGGGTCCGTCCCCCCCTCCGTTCCCCGTCACCCACCGCCCTGAGTTTCTTGCCCGTGGCTCTTTCTGCTGCCCCTGACTTCTCTTCCGTCCCCCCACGGCCCCAGGCAGCAATTCTTCAGCAGACAGCCGAGTACATCTTCTCGTTGGAGCAGGAGAAGACGCGGCTGCTGCAGCAGAACGCCCAGCTCAAGAGGTTCATCCAGGTAACGGCCGTGCCACGCGCCCTCTCTGGGGCAGCCCCGCTTTTCCTTGGGAGGAGGAAGAAGGGGCTGCTCTGCCCCCGTTCCCCGCCCAGCAGCCTCTCCCGGGGCGGCCCGGTCCCCTGGGAGGGGCGAGAGCTCTGGACCAGGCCGGAGGAGGGGGCAGCCGGTTTGCCTCCCCACCCCCGGCCCCCCTGCTCCCAGGCGCTCTCCCTGGCGCCACCCCGCTCTCCCCCTCACCCCCAGCTGCCCGTGCTCCACCTTCCCTGGCCGTGGGCCGATGCCCATTCTGACGCCCGCTCCGGTTGGCAGGAATTCAGCGGGTCCTCCCCGAAGCGGCGGCGGGCAGAGGACAAAGATGAGGGCATCGGGTCGCCGGACATTTGGGAGGACGAGAAGGCCGAAGACCTGCGCCGGGAGATGATCGAACTGCGGCAGCAGCTGGACAAGGAGCGCTCGGTCCGGATGATGCTGGAGGAGCAGGTGAGGGGCCGTGTGGGGCCCGCGTGCAGCAGAGGGGCCTCAGCCGGTCAGCGTGTGCGGCGAGTGGGTGTCGCCTCGGGGCTGCCTCGCCCCTCCGGTGCCCAGGAACCGACAGAAGAGCTAGGAGGGGAGGGGAGGGGTCCTCGGGCTGGCGGGCAGGGGGGCTTTCTCCCTTCAGGCGTTTGGCCCGCGACGCCCGCTGCGCTCTGTCCCGCCGGCCCCGCTTAGCTTCCCTGCGCAGAGAGCGGGGCAGCCTCCGCGTGCCCCTCCGGATGCTGCTGCTGGGGAGGGGAGAGCGGCTTTTCCCCACCGCTGCTGATCCTTGCGCCTTTGGCTGGCAGGTGCGCTCCTTGGAAGCCCACATGTACCCGGAGAAGCTCAAGGTGATAGCCCAACAGGTGCAGCTCCAGCAGCAGCAGGAACAGGTGAGGCTGCTGCACCAGGAGAAGTTCGAGCGCGAGCAGCAGAGCCACGGCCAGGTGAGTGGGCGCTCCCCCACGTCCCCGCCACGGGCAAGGACAGTCCAAACGAGTTGGGGGCGCTAGCCGCCGAGGAGGCTGGGGGTGCCACCTTTGCAGCCCCAGCGAGGGAAGGTCTGCTCCCCAGCTCCCTACTTGGGCCTAGTGGGGTGGACGGAGGGGCACGGGGGTAGTTGACCCTTCCTGCCCCCCTTGAGAAGGAAACGGGCCCAGCAGGTGGCCTGCAGGACTGCTTTCTGGCTCCGGGCATGCTGAGGAAGCCAGTCTGGCGAGGAGGGGGTCCTCTCAGCCAGAGACCCCAAGGAGGAGATGCTGGTTGCAGAAGGCACAACTGGGGGCTCAGTTGGGATCTGGCGTCCTGCCCCATCCTCACCGAGTGGGCCTTTTTCTCCCCCAGCTCTTACCGGCGCACGGCCAGCCGGCACCCACCCACCACCCGACTGTGATTGTGCCCGCGCCCCCGCACCACGTCACCGTGGTCACCATGGGCCCCTCCTCCGTGATCAACACTATCTCCACGTCCCGGCAAAACCTGGACACGATTGTTCAGGTGAGTTCCGGGGAGGGTCCAAGTGGCCCTGGGGGCGGGGAAAGCGTAAGGAAACCTTTACTCTCGCCCCCTGAAAGGCGAGACGATCCGCCCCCGTGCCCCCTCAGGGAAGGAGGGTCCCGGCTTCATTCCCCAAGGGGCAAAATTCCTCCCTGGGGCAGGTCCGGAGGGGCTTGAGGGGGAACAGATGGGAAGAACCTTCTGCTCCTCTCATTTTTTGAAAAAAAGTGAAGACTTTTGGCCACCTCAGGTCACTCCCATTCACTCGCAGACCCTTCACGCTGGCTCCAAAGCCTGGCCATTTCCGCACTAGACTGTTGTGGTGCTGTTGTTCCACTTTCAGCATCCTATGGAATCCTGGGGTTTGCGGTTTAGGGAGGGGCCGGCCCTAAACCGTAAACCCCAGGATTCCATAGGATGTTGAAAGCGGAATAACAGCACCACAACAGTCTAGTGCGGAAATGGCCCAGTCTTTTTTTTTTTCCCCCTTATTTAATATTTATTAATTTTAGTTCAGAAATAAGGATAGACTAATTCACAGCTACAAAGAAAAAGAAGTAAAAAAGGAATAAAGAGACAAAGAAACAAACTATATATAAACAACATACATGTATAACCAAAACTACACTAAACAAAAACCAAGACATCGTAACAGAGCCCATTTCTGAAACACTCATCTGTTACAGTAAATGTTTCCTACCTACACTGAAGCATAAGAGAAGTCTTAACCCTCTGTAAAACTGTAATGCAAAGGGAACAAAAGTCAATTAGTATCGCATATTTTGTTTTAGCCTTAGAGATGTGTCTGTGTTGAACTTACTAGAATTATCACAACCACAGATTGTACACCATCAGATTTCTTTCTGCTCAAAAAATCCATCAACAGTTTCCAGTCTGTCAAAAAAATCTTCAACTAGTCCATCTTTTGAAATCCACATCGGTTTTGCAACGCACCAAAAGTGTGTTTCTCCAGCCCTTCTGATGCTGCTAAAAAAGACTTTGTAAAAACCACTTTTGTCAGCAGCCTGCCAGTTGCCCCAAAGGCCATCTGAATGGCCAAAAAAACCCCCACCACATTTGACCGCCAATAGAAAGATAATGGGGGGTGTGCTGGTCTGGCTTCTTGTGGCAGGGAGTTCCGCAGGGTTGGATCGTGGAGCCTTGAATGATGATCCTGGATTACTAAATCCCTCCGGGCGACCCCTTACAGGCAGCACCCCACCCCACCCCGACACAGACTTAGGGGCGTCTGGCCGGCGCGTCCCAGAGAAGGATGGCTCTCCCCAGCGTCCCGTCTGGAGTCTCACGCTATTCCCCCCGTGCCCCGGCCCGCAGGCAATCCAGCACATTGAGGGGACGCAGGACAAGCAGCTGCTGGAAGAGGAGGAGCAGCGCCGGCGGGCCGTCATCGTGACCCCCACCCGGGCGAGCCTGGACCCCTCCACCTCGGACACGGCCTCCGACTCCGAGGCGGAAGACGACAGTGACGCCATGGAGCACAGCAAGGCCGAGATGCCCTGACCCTCGCCTGGCCGCGGGGGGAGGAGGGCGGGGAAGTTCAGGGCCCGGGGGGGGGCAGGACGCGGGCAGGGGGCTTTCAGAGGAAGACGCTGACATTTTTACAAAATACCGTGGCAGTTCGGGTCTCTTTTATGACCTTTCCAATACTGTAAATGGGGCGGGGGCGCCTGGGCAGGCAGAAGGTTTCCCCCCCAATCGATTCAGCTCGCAGCAAAGCCGGGAGTGTTGGGGGGAGACCGGGTGGGGGGCGAGAGAGAAGGGGGTGGGGGTGGGGGAGCTTTTCATTCCCTGTATGAGTTGGGTGGGCCTAATCAGAACTCGGCACTCTGATCTCCAAAGGATGAACTCTCTCGGCTGGCTCTTGTCGCATTGCTTGTGGCCTCGCTGAGATCCGGCACACGCCCCCTTGCCCGCCCCCCCTTGCTGCAGCCTCCCTCCCTCCTGCCCCAGTCGCTGTCTCCAGGGGCCCGGGGGGCCACTTGGGGTGGCGTTTCCTCCTGGCCTGGTGACCCTTCCAGGTTGCTGGGGGGGGGGGCGGGTGTGCCTCAGACCCCACTTTGGAGGTGGTGACAGTTAACTCCAAGGGGCCCAGGAGGAGGAATTTGGGGGCGGGGTGGGGGCTTAGCTGGCAACATTTGTGTCCCATTGCTGCTCTTGCCCCTCCCCGGCTGTGGGGTGCTGTCCTGCCGCCCCCTCCCTCACAGGACCCCCCCACACTCTCAGGGGCCAGTTCAGGTTTCAGGCCTCTTCCACACCTGGGGGGGCATGCCTCTTTTTGTCAAAGATGGCATTGCTGGGGGGGCACTCTGTCTTTCGGCTTCTCCACGGTTTGTTTCTGGTTTTTTCTAATTTTTTAATTTTTATTTTTAAAGCACTTAACCTGTTCCGTGGGTCCGATCTCCAGGTCGTGAGAGCTGTGCCCCTCTTCTGTGACAGTTGCTGTCCCTGCCCCATTTTTCGTTGCGCCCCCCTCTCCTTTCGGCTCCCTTGCCAGCCCCGCTCTTATCCCACCCCTTGTTTCGGCTAGTGGTCTCGGCCAGCGTCGCCTGTAGGGCCTGATGGTATTTGGTAGGTTCCTCCCCAGCCACAGCGGCTCCCCCAATCTCTCTCTTTCTTTCTTGATCTCACTCTTTTTTTTTTAATTTTAATTTTTTTTTACAGTTTTTTGGGTCTTCATGTTCATTGAGATGCTATTATATTTTGTTAAAAAAGTGGGAAAAATGAGGCATGTGCTTTTGTAAAGAAACAAAATAAAGTTTGTACTTTGTTTTTTAGACACCCTTGTTTTTGGGTGGCCTTGTTTGGGAGGGCGGGGAGAAGGCGAGGGGCCCGTCCTTATCCCTTTGGAGCCCAACTGGCTCCCTCCCTGCTCTCCTTTCTTTTGCCAAGCGGGGTTGAGGCCGATCTTCTTCCAGTTTCCTGCAGTTTGGGCAGCTTGTGCATGTCCACAGTATGTTGGCACACACCAGTTTCATCCTGTTTTTTATTCTCGTGGATCCGTCCAATTAAATTTTGAGATTTGTAGTTCAGCATTGGAAACTGGTCATTCCGTGCCGAAGAGAAGGATGGACCAGTGCTCTCCGGCCATTTCCGCACAAGACGGTTACAGCATTATTATTCCACTTTCAACATCCTGTGGAATCCCGGGGTTTGCAGTTTAGGGAGCGGCAAACCCCAGGATTCTATAGGATGTTGAAAGTGGAATAATAGCGCTGTAACCGTCTCGTGCGGAAATGGCCTCCAGCAAGAGAATTCTCGAGTCTCTTTCCCCTCAAGCTTTGGGAATTAAAGTGGGATAAAACTGGTATAACAGTGTAGACACAGGGCCTCCTTGGTTCCAGACGTAGGACGTGAGCGCACAGCACAAGATTATACTAAGCTCAAAGTACTAATTGCCTCCTCTCCGCCCATGATGTACAGTGAAACCCAGTGCTTGCAGAGGCTACTTTTTTGAAATGGGATTCCAGGAATCCCCAGCCAACACGTGTCTGGAATTGTGATGGACTGCAGTCAAAAAGGTAGCTTTTATAAGCTCTGATGGGACCCAGACTAGGCTGGGCTTACGGATGCCGCCCTTCGAGCAGCCCGGTTGGAATTCTTCTGTCTCCTGGCCGGTATGTTCAGGAGGGCCGCCAGAGGGCGCCTCTCCCTCAGCGCGCCTCTCCCGCGGACGGGCCGCCGGGGAAGTCTCGGGGAGGGGGCCGCCAAGGCCTGCCTTCCGCAGGGGCCCCGCTGCGCCCTTCGCTGCCGGGAGGTTCGCGGGCGCGGGGTCGGGTGAGCACACGGCGCCCGCGCTGCTCCGTGGGGGTCCGTGAGCACCCCCCGGGTGCAGCAGGGCCGGGCCACGAGGAGGGGGGGACACCGCCTGGCTTGGCTAGCGTCGCCTCGGGAAACCCTTTTGTAGCCGGGGTGGCCAACGAGACCAGGTCTGGGGCCACCTTCTTGCCCTCGGGGTCACATCGCTTGCCTGAAATTCCAAGAAGGCTCCCGAAACGGCCGTGGGGGGTCACACCCCTCCCCCCTTACATCACAACGACGCAGTACCCCAAAGTCTTCCCAGGGAAAGGATGTGTTAAGGTGAGAGAGTGTGACACGATCCGCGGACGCGCTGCATCTGGCAGAGCTGTGTGGGTCCCGGCTATGACCGCTTGGTGGCGCTGTTCTTTCGGGTGCAGTGGGGGGACAAGAAGGGAAGCCCCTCCCTCTCCCCCAGCTAGCCCCATTCCGGTTGGGCACATTTCCAAAGGCTCTCCGGGTGGAGGGGCTTGGTCCCCCCCTCCGGTCTCTGAGAATTGTCAGAAAGGGATGGAAGACTCCAGGCAGATAGAGTGCTGTCTTTCCGGTTGCAGTTGCGCGCGCGCGCACACACACACACACACTTCAAAGAGTCGTGCCATCAGCCTATCTTTGGGGGGTGCCCACCCCCCCCCACACACCCATTTCTGCTGCCTACCCCTGTTTGGACGAGGGAAGAAAGGTAGGCCTGCCCGCCCTTCGCTTGCCGCTCTCCGGTGTGTTTTAACAGCACAGCCCTTGTGCGGATGCAACCAGTGCAGGTATCGTGACGTGCAAAGGAGGGGAATGAGATCAGATGCAGCCCCAGTCTTTGGGGACCCCCCCCCATGCAGCTTTCCCGTAAGTTGCTTTTGCAGCCCCCAAGCAACCAGCCCTCCCAGTTGTGTCTTGTTTGTGCCTTCCAGTCACCTCTGGACTTCCAGCAACGCCGTGAATTTCACAGGCTTTTCTCAGGCCAGTTCCCACCTCTGAAACACAGCCTGCGGCACCTAGCATTCATTGGTGGTCTCCCATCCGAGTACTAGCCGGGCTGGCCCTGCTTAGCTCCCAAAATCAGAAGGGCTCCGGAGGCTTTGGGGAACCCCCGAATTCCTTCCCCTCCTTACTCGGCGGTGCGAGCGCCGGCCCGTCCTCAGATTGCCGTCGGAGTGCCCGCAGCCCACCCTCCCGGCAGGCGGGGTGCCCGGCCTCGGCGGCCAAGGGCCAAGAGGGCTGCTCCGGCGGCAGGACAGGCGGCACCCGGGAGGGCCCTCATCTGGCCGCCCGCCCGCTCCTCCCCCTGCCCCTACGTGGGCCTGGCCGGCCGGGTGACCCGACGCTCCGGGGAGGGGCCTGGGGCAGTCCGGCACTGCCTGCCGTGGGTCCCTGCCGCTCCCGCTCCTCCCGCTGCCGCCCAGCCGGCCACTGCTGCTCCGGAGCCGCCCTCCGCGCCCCACGGCCGCCCCGGGCCAGAGCCCCTTCCGGGAGCCGAGGAGACCTGCCCGCCCGCCGCCATGAGGGGACTGAGCCTCTTCTGCGGCTGCGTGGCCCCGCTCCTGCTCCTCGCCGCTGCAGGTAGGACGGGGGGCGCCCCGCTCCCCCGGGTCCCCTCCTCGGGGGCTTCTTGTGCGGGGTGTTTGTCTCTGACGCCGGTCCCCGAGGGGTCCCTCCCCCGGCCGACAGGCGGGCTCCGTCCTGGCCGCCCTCGGGCCGTCGTCGGGGTAGGGTGCCGGCAGGCGGCGGGCGGCGGGTGCCAAGGGGCCGGGGGCCGCCGGGGGAAGGGGGCGAACGCAGGGTGTCTCGCTGGAGGTTGGCCGCGCGGCTGAGTTTACCGGAGGGGAGAAGCTGAGCCGGGAGAGCCCCCCTCCCCCCTCCCCCGCCTGTCTTGAGCAGCCGGTGCCACCGCCGGGGCGGCCGCGGAAGGCGCCGCCGTGGGCGTGCGCGTGGGTCGCCCGGGATCGGGCTGCCCGGGCCGGGTGAGCCGCCCGAGGCCCCGCTGGGGAGGGGAGAGGGATGGCCCCGCCCCGTGCCGTGGGGGGCCGGCGGGCCGGGATCCCCCCGTGCCTTTCTCTTTGGGGGACCGGTGGGCAGAGCGAGGAGGGCGTGGGCGTGCGGGCCTTCCCTCCCTTCCCCTTGGTCGCCCTTGAGTTAATTTGGTCCCGCTGCCCGGTGCTCTCTTCCCAGCTGCCTCGGAGTGGCTAAGTATGGAAACAGGCGTGTAACCGGACCCCCCCGAGTCCCCCCACTCCCCGCCCCGTTGCCGCTGCTCAGCTGCCGCCTTCTCCCCCTCCCTCACGAGGCCGCTGGGTTTCCTCCTTTTAAGGCCATCCTTTATCGCGGCCCCGAACGAAAGGGGACACGGGGACCCCCTCTTCCGCTCTCCCGCCGGCAGACATTGAGGGGACGCTCAGCGCCCTCGGCGCACTCTCACTGGCCCGGGTTGGGTCATTCTCTCGCACTCAGAACCCCCCCCCCGGGGAGCGCCTCCACACCCTCGTGTTGGGCATGTCAAGGCGTCGGGGAGGGGGTCTCTGGTGTTTGGGGTTGTGGCAGCATGTGCCCGGGAGGGAGCCAAGGCCCCCCAAGGCCCCCCCGCATACCATGCGTTCTGCTGTGTTGGCGTCGGCAAGTCTGTGCCAGGGAAAGCTTCCAAACGGGCCTTGCCTGCGACTGGGGCACCCTTGGGGCCCACGAACCTTTGTGGGGAGAGGTGGGGTGTAGAATTCGTGGCCCTCCTGCAGGAGAGGAAGGCCTTGGGCTCACCTGGGCGAGGTGGAGATGGAGGCTGATGCGGATCCTGGGCAGCAGTTCCCACGGATTGTACTGTCTGCCTGACTTTCCTGGAGCCTGAAGGGGGGCAGCTTTCTCCCTTGTGCCGGTCGAGGTCTCCTAGCTGTCCGAGCTTTGCACCGCAGTGGCGCACTGCATTTGGATGGCACGACTTCTCGGGCAGGAGTCCTCGTCTTCTTCGGCCGTTTCTGCACAAGACTGTCACAGCGGTGTGATTCCGCTTTCAACATCCTATGGAATCCTGGGGTTTGCAGTTGCCCCTCCCTAAACTGCAAACCCCAGGATTCCGTAGGATGTTGAAAGTGGAATCACACCGCTATAACAGTCTTGTGCAGAAATGGTCTTTTCTTCCTCTTCCTCTTCCCCCTCCCCTTCCTCTTCCTTTTTCTTCTTGTACTCCTCTTCCTCCTCCTCCAGGCTTCCTTTCTCCCAGGTTGTTCCAGGGGATTAGTGTTCCCTTTGGGGAAGTAAAGCCAGGTCCTGCGACGGTGAAGCCAGCTGAGGCTGGAACTGGGGTGTAGAATGAGGTCCCTCTCATTCCGCTTTCACAAGAGGAGTGGGGGTGGAGGCAGGGGTCTCCCTGGGCCCCCCTTCCTCTGGCAATAGGGGCTGGCAGAGAAACTCTGGGTGGAGGAAGGTCTGTGGGGTTGTGTAAGTGGTTCAGGTGGAGACTTAAGAGAGCAGCCGGAATTCCTTGGGGCGGTCTAAATTCCCCAAAGGAACCAGATCCCATCTGATCTTGGAAGCTAAGCCGGGTCAGCCCGAATCAGTATTTGGATGGGAGTCTGCCAGGGAATCTCAGGTGCCGTGGGCTCTGTTTCGGAGGAAGGAACTGGCAGCACCAGCTCTGAGGATGCCTTGCCTGAGAAAACCTGAGGGAGCTCATGAGATGCACACACTGGCCTCCTTCGGGCCTTTCTTCTTCCGTTGTCTGAGATGCATTTGCGCCTTTGTGTCTCTGCTGAGAAGGGGCTACGCTGTTGTTTGCTCTGTTCCGGCTTCCTCCGGTTGGTTTTGTGAGTCTCTTCCAAAAGAGGGTGGCTGGGCCCCCTTCTACTCCTGCCACAAGCTCTTTCCCTTCTCATCTGGAACAGAAGCAGAGCTGCCTTTGCAAACTCTGTGCCCAGTCGGGATGGACTGCCCTTTGAAAAATATGGCCAGCTGGCCCTTTCAATGCGCAAGCGGAGTGAGGAGGCCAAGGGGACGTTTCCTCTCTTTGGAGGACGGCAACAGTCCCAGGAGCTCTCAGAAGGAATGAGTTCAGTTCCAAAATGACGGGCGTCTCGTTCGGCCTTGGAGAAACTGGTGATCTTTCCGCACCCGTCTTCTGGTCTGGAAAGGAGCAGCAGCACCTGTAGGGAGGGCCTACATTTTCAGGTGGGGTGGGGAGCACGGAGGTTTCAGCTGTCCCTGCTAATCCACCCAGGGCCCCCTTCAGGATGTTTCCAGGCCTGGCTCTGCCCTGGGACCTCTGCTGGGGGCACCGGCCTCTTTCCCCAAAGCCATTCAGCACTTCAAGGGCTGTGACTGTGGGGGGAGCATGCATTGTACAGAAGGTCGTGCAGGGCGGGGCTCAGAAACACTCCAAACAACGGCTGCTGTTGTGGTAGAGGGCAGGGACTGTCAGCAGGTGGGGCGCAGGGGGCAGGAGGACTTGCTAGCACCCGGTCCCACGGCTCCTTGTTTGCCCAGGGCTGGGGGTGGAATCCAGGGAGGGGTCCCATTGAGACCACCTAGGATTGCCCAGTGGGAGCATTTGCGTGGCTTCTTGAACTTAGTAAGAGGGATGGAGAAAGACACATGGTATGTGTGCGTGTGCATTGTGAACACATTAATTGCCAATGGCAAACTCAGTTGAGCTTGTCAGATTTGGAGAAGGGCTCCTGCCTTTGGCAGGTCACGTTCTCTCAGCCTCAGAAGAAGGCAGACACAAAACTCCTCTGAACAAATCTTGCCAAGAAAACCCTGTGATAGGTAAGGATCCCGGTAAGTTGGAAATGACTTGCAGTCACGCAGGAACAACCAGAAATCTTGCCTGAAACGGTGCAAGAGATGGACAGCTTAGAGTTCCTGGGAGACCCAGGCCCTGATCTTGACTCTCCACTCAGAGTAGTGCTTACTCAAGAGGAGGCATTGTTTCCCCTTCTCCTTCCTTCTTCCATCCTTGAGGGAAGAGGAGCCATGGACTTGCACATTTCCCTTTCTTGACAGAACGTGGAGGGGGTGCCTGCAGTCTCTAAGCATCCATGTTGGACTTGAATTCCCATCAGCCTCAGCCTCCATGGCCAGGAGGTATGGGGTCTGCAGTCCAAGAGCATCCGAAGGGCACAGTTTCATCAGCCCTGCTGTATGGGAGGTGTTTTCCCAGCACAGCTGTAGGCGTGTGTGGTGGCCGTGCGCCTCAGTGCCTCTCCTGGTGGGAGCAACTTTTTCTCTCTTTCAGGCACAAGGCAGGCGGCCTGTTTCTCCTGCCTGTGGAACGTCACTTGGGCACTTCTCCCTCTGTAACTTTCCTCTTAAATGATTTGTTTCTTCTCAGTGATCTGAGACTCCACCACCACGGTTGAGTGGAATGTCAATGCATTGGATTTGATTGTCTTCATTGCTGAGCAATCAGAGACTGGTGAGGACTGGTTTTTGGATTTAAATGGACATGTCACTCACACCCAGAACAACCTGAACTCTGCCCTCCAAACCATTTTTAGATCCATTGTTCCGGGGTGCCCATTTTCTCTTTCAAAAGGTTTGAGAGTGGACGCTTGAGACTGAGCTGAAGGTGGTTTTAAGAACAAGCGGGCCAAAGGAGTAAATGCAGACTTGCAGACACCAAGATGAACCTATCATGGGGTTTTCTTGGCTAGATTTGTCAAGAATCTGCTTTGTCCTTGCTGGCATCTGAGGCTGAGAGACTGTGACTTGTCCAAGGTCACCCAGTGGATTTCCATGGCCAAGAAGGTTCAAACGCTGGTCTCCTAGTCCAAGCCCAGTGCTTAAGCCACTACACTACCCTTGATCTCTCTTCACCTTGTAAACAAATTATTTTACCCTCTGCCTCTGGCATTTATCAGTTCGTGGTTTTATCAAAACAGTCCAGAAGAGTGTGGGTACCTCCTGAGGCAGTGTGGGGCAGCTGTGCCAGTCCCAGGGGACACTTTTCTGGGGTCTTCACAGACTGCCAAAAAATGAAGAAGGCCAGGTGTGTTTTAAATAAGCACGTTAACAGACAAATTGCTGCTTCTGGAAGCTTTTGGGGAGGAGTTTAACATGACTTAACAGTCTTTCTTTGACCCCAAAAAGTGGGGTTTGGGGAGTTTGGAGGGGTGGAGGGCCACAAAAGCAGCCCGGGGGGTGCCACACACGGCCCATGTGGCCTGTTGCCCACCTCTGCCTGAAACCAAGGGCTTGGCTTTTGCGAGAAGCTCCAACAACTGCGGGGCTGCCCCGGCGGCCTCCCTCGGCAAGGACGGGCTCACTCGCTCCAGCCGGCGCAACTCCTGGAAGGAAGTTTGGGTGGGAAGTTCTTGGGAGATCTTAGATGCCCCAGGAGCAGCAGCAGGGCCACCTCCCCGCACGTGGGCCGCCAGCTGGGCCTCCCCCGGGCACGGAGCCCCTCCGCCTCCCTTCTGGCTGGAGAGGAGAGCGAGAGCGCCCGGCACAGGGCAGGGCTATTTTAAGCCAGGAGCCAGGATGTTTCCCTGGGAGCCAGGAGCGAACCGAGACGCCGGCTGCCGCCTTCCACCCACCGTGGGAGGCCCTGAGGGAGGGATCTGTGTGGCTCGGAAGCTGGCACGCTTGCCCCAAAGGCTTTCTTCCTGGCAGTGCAGACCAAGGCCTTCCTCCTTCCACCTGTGGGGAAGTGGGCAACCTTGCCCCCCAAAGGCTGTTTGGACTATTAGCCATGCTGGCTGGGGCTGTTAGGATCTGTAGACCAAAAAAATCCTCTGGAGGACCACAGTGGCCCGCTTCTCCTGGGGCCACATCCGGCCTTCTGCCATTCCCTGGGGGCACGTTCCCCTCCCTGCGGCACCGTGGCCTCGTGGCTTCCCAGCTTCTGTGTGTTTTCTCCTCCACTCGAGAGCCCGAAATCCCTCTCCCAGGGCCTGGTTACGGGCAGGGAGGGCGCCTGTGGTTTGACTGTGGGGGCATATTTGGCCCCGCCCCTTGGCATCTGACCCCACCCACCACCGGAATGTGGCCCGCAGGCAAAGGGCTCCAAAATTAAATCCAGCCCACCTCAGGAAGAAAGGCATCGGGCGGCCTTGCTGTTTTCTCCCTAGCTGTTCGACTGCAGAAGCCCCTGCCGTGACCCACGGGTAGAACACTGTCTCAGCTTTTCTGTGGGGCCACCGCCGCAGCAGGGCCTGCCGTTCTTCCCAGCTTTAGTTGGACCAGAGGAGTGCGGTGCGCTTCCTGTGAGGCTCCTTTGGAGCAGCAGTTTGGAAAGAGCTGTTGGTCGCCACGCCAGGGAAGCTGCTGCCTCTTTGGCGAGACAGTTGCCGAGAGCCCCTGGCCGGCAGGGCTGGTGGGTGCCCAGGCGGAGGGCAACGAGCTGCCGCAGGCATTTTCTTTGGCGCTCTGAGTCGCCCCCCGCCCCGCTGCCCAGCTGCTTCCCCCACCCAGTTGCTGCTGTAGGGAGGTATTTTTAGCCTGGTGAGGGAGGCGGAGGGTGTTAAGCCCGTAACCTTCAGCCCATTTTGCTGCCCGGCGCTCACCCACTTGCTGCCTGCAGGTCAGCACAATTTGGCGCTTGATATAGTTAGAGGGCCCCCAGTTTGGGGGCAGCTGCCGGGGCAAGGAGAGAGGAAAGAGAGTTGTAGAGGAGGCCTTGGTGGCTGGCACTGGAAGGACACCCACCCTGCCTCTTTATCGGGGGGGGGGGGCTTCATCCACGACTTAACAGCAACCCTAAAGGGAACCTACCTGAGGCTTTTTCTGGCAAGGTTTTTTTCAGAGGGGCTTTGCCCTTGCCTTCCTCTGAGGATGAGAGAGTGTGACTTTCCCAAAGTCACCCAGTGGGCTTCTGTGGCCGAGCTGGGATTTGAACCCTGGTTTCCGGAGTCTGAGTCTAACACCAGGCTGGCCCCTACACAGCCAGTAAATGGCCAGGGCCCCCTCCAGTGCCCACCCTGGCAGCCCCAGGTCAGCCCAGGGGGATGCCTCTCCCGCCTGTGGCCCCGGGCCCTTTCCTCTGGGGGCAGTGAGTGGGGGACCGTCGCCCAGATACCTGAGTATAAAGGGAGCGCTGCGGCCAAGAGACACGTGGGAGCGCATGCGTGCGCCTGGATTGGGGGAGGATTATTTCTCTGAGCCGCAGCTGTTTCTCACGAGGGTGGCTTTGTTCCCAATGCTTCAGTTTGGGCATCATCTGTTGGCGCACAAGAAGGGCTGGTGGGCGGTGGGAGGCCTCCGGGGAGCACAGATGACCCCCTCCCCTTCCTCCCCTCCAGGGAAGAGGGCCAAATCCAGTCCTCAGCGGCTCTGGACACAGGAAGCACCTCGAACATGGCTGGGGTTCAGAGGTGGGTTGGGGGAAGGGAGGGGCCCCCACAGAAAGCCCCACGGGTTCCCAGCTCCTCTTCCCTGGGCCGGGGACTTGGTTTCCAGAAACGGCAACTGGAGGCAAGGAAAGGAGGCTGCTGCTGGCGTTTCCTGCCCCGAGTGCCAGGCTGCCACTGGCTTCCCGGTTGGGATGGACACCCTGGAGAACACAGAAGAGGTGGCTACGGGTGGAGAAGGGAGCTGGGCCTCTGGGCAGACAGGTCTGGGGTCTCTGTCAACGTCGTGGCCGGAGGCTGCTGCCCGGTGAAACAGAAAGGGTTAGTTTGCGTCAGAGGCTGTGATACTCTTTGGCATGAGCGTGGGAGCGGATTCTAGGGGTGAATTTTCCTCTGGGGCACAATTCTCATAGCTCTCGGAGGAAGAGAGAGAGACATGTCCCATTTGCACACGTTGATTCTCTTTGTTTGCTTCTGCACTGTATAAACCATCTTCCACTGGCCTCGCTCAGGGAGGAGGCACCTCAGCGCAGGGCGCCCCATTCAGCCAGCCCTGGAAAGGAATTATTTGTTTTGGGGGACTGTTCTGCCTCCGGCTGGAGGGGCTGCTGGGCCCCACCGGTGGCAAAAGGGCTGGGGGACGTCTCTGCTGTCCGTCACCTACTGCGTCACTAACCACCAATAATTGTAGCTATCATGGGTATCCATGTCTGAACCAATTCTCGGAGAGGCCTGGAGCTAGCCCTAGATCCAGAAGAGCACAGGTAGCAGCACTTTCACTGAAAGCGTTTGCTTCCAGGAGCGTGACTTGCCCTGCAGGGCCCTGGGGCTTGGGGTGCTGACCAGGGGCTTGGGGTGCTGACCGAGTTCCCATTTCCCACTTCCATTCATGCAGCCGGTTGGCAGAGGAGCACTTGGCTGGGGAGGTGGGGGTCTTTGCTTCTGCCTGAAGGAGGGGGTGTTGCTGAGTCTACCCAGACAGACTCAGCCCTCGCTTTGGACGCCCTTAACTAAATGCAGGAGAAGCATTCTGGAAGGACCTGAGCCACCTTTGGGCAGGCAAAAGCCAGGGAGGCAGCTGCTTGAGAGAGATCTGTGCCTTCTTAAAAACGTTTTCCTTCCTGGAAGGGAAAGGAGGGAGGGGTCTGGAAGCCCCCGCAGGCACAGAATGTAAACACATTTCCTTGGGTATTTCCTGGCCCAACCTTCGGAGGACCCTTGGAATATGCTAACACCTCCATAAAGGTGGGCGCGGTGGTCTGGCTGCTGCTGCCTTTTCCTCCCTCCCAAGCCTCCCCCCCCCAGCTGCCCCATCTGTGTGCTTGTGGCCCAGAGAGCCAAGGGGCCCAACAAAGAGGCCAGGGGAGCTTTTGCTTGGAGGCCTGCCTGCCTGCCTGCCTGCCTGCCTGCCTGCGGAACCCGAGATAGATCCCCTCCACCCAGCACCTGTTTGCGCCCAGTTTATTGATAGGAGCAGGAAGAGCCAGCTGGATCGCCAGCCCTTGGTGGTTGGGGTAGGAGCGAAGCCGTGTTTGCATGAGGCTCGGAAGGGACCTCAGCTTCGACATCAGTTCCATAGGAGAAGGAGTTTAGCTCTGCTTCTCACACGGGGCCGGGGCCTGCATCAGCACATGCTCACCCGTGCGCGCTTGCACACGCACACGCAGGGGCTGTTTCTGACTGATCGTGTTCTAACCATTTAGAACTGCAAGTTTCTGCCCTGGATGCTGGCACAGAAGACTCTGCCAACTTTGCCGAGGGCGGCTGGTTGCCTGGAGACCCAAGCCTAGCCCAGAAGGAGAAGCTGCACTATGGAGGCGCGGCTGCTGCCCCCACGCCTCCTGGAAGGGGGACCCCCCTCCCGCCCCCCGGCGGTCGCAGGGAAGAAGCAGACGGAGAAGAGGCGGCGGCCTCCCCGGCCGAGCCCCGGCCGGAGGTCCGCGTCCCTGTCCCGGAAGCAGGCGGCCCGGGGGGCGAGGGCGCCCACGTGTCCGAGGCGGGCGAAGGCGGCGCCCACGGCCCACTCCCCCCGGGGGGGGTGCCAACCGGAGAAGAGGCTCGGGGGCAGAAGCAGCAGCAGGGACCGCCCGTGAGGGACGGGCAAGCGGAAGGCGGAGAGCCGCCCCGGGGCCACCTTGCGGGAGCCGCTGCGGGGACGGAAGAAGCTGGAGGGGCCCCTGAGGAGAGGAGGCCCTTGGGTCACCCCGCAGGGGACACATTGGGGCCCCCGCCAGGCATGGCGCGGGAGGGCCTGCGGGACGCGCCCCGGGAAGGAGAGGAGAAGGACGGGGACGGGGCAGCGAAGGCAGGGGCCGAGGGGGACCCCGGCTCGCTGGCTGAGGAGGAGGAGGAGGAGGAAGGCGGGGTGGCAAAGGAGCCAGGTGCCGGCCTTGGGGAGGAAGAGGAGTCATCTGAGGAGGAAGAGGAGTCGTCTGAGGAAGACGAGGATGAGGATGAAAGAAGGGCGGCTCCAGCAGCGGAGGATGCTTCTGTAGGAGGAGGAGCGGCTTCTCAGTCAGAGGAGGAGGAAGAGGAAGCAGAAGCGGGGGGTGTTCACGCCCCCGGAGGTGTAGAGGAGGGGTCCCGTGAGGAAGAGGATGGGCAAGAGCAGGCTGTCCTGGGCAAAGGGGCAGAGGAGGGGGAGCCGGAGGGGGCCTCCGACAGAAGTGCCAGCCGGCCCTCTGCTCCTGAGAGGGGTGCCCACCTCCCCCACCACGAGGGAAACTTGAACGGGGCAGCCAGGGCTCTCGGCTCCTCCGGTCCGCAGGAGATGCCCTCGGACGAGCATGCCCACGCCACCCCGGCAGCAGACGCCGTCTCCGAAGCAGCCACCCCCACGGGCCACGGCGACCCCCCAGCGCCGAGAGTCGCCAGCCGGCGGCTCAGCCTGAGAGGTCTCGGCTTTCCTTTGTGCCCCGCTTTGCACTGCGCTTCCCAGGGCTGCCCCGGCAGGGAGACCTCAGGTTGCCACCCACCCCTTGTCTGCCCCCAACCTCCCCACCAGCTTCTGCTCGTTGCCGCGGGTCCCACAGGGCCCAGCGCAAGGGATGGGTGGGGAAAGCTGCTGCCAAAAGGTCTTCCCCAGACCAGGGATGGGGGTCAGCTGAGGCTTAGAGACATGGCCCCTTTTGAGCAGAGCTTCCAGTTAAAAGACAGGTCCGCGTGCCTTGTGCAGGTTTCTGTCAGATGCAAAATCCACACAGCCTTTGCCTGTCTGAAGCCTCGGCTGTGTGCGTCCCTTTGGCTACGGGCCAGAAGGTACCCGTTCCATATTTCTGAGGCATATAATGCAAAGCGGGAACCCCCAAACCTCGTTAATCGTTGCGGTAATTGCACAAGAGCTCTGTTAAGCCAAGTGTGTCTTGTTAACATTTGCATAGGCGATAAGGAAAGCACACAAAAGCCAAGATTGCAGCGTAAATTATTGAAATGACCCCCTCCACATAATCTGAAATTATCTTTACTTCTTAGTTGTGCGTGTGTCTCCTTCTCTCTGCATGCTACAGAGAAGAAATCTGGGATTTTCAGCCTCTACCAGCAAGGTTCTGAAAATGAGGGAGGTTGCTCTCTTCCAAAGGCAGCTGCTTGTTGGCAGGACTGGCAGGCGGGGTTCCTCATAATGGAGATGTTGGCATAGCACGAATTCCATGCCAGCGATTAGAGGATCACCTGCCGTGGGGGGGGGGTTAGTGCAGGAAGCAGAACTGAGGCGGCCTTTGCTCACACTCCTCTCATGAGCACGCGGCCAATGGTGCCAAAGAGTAACTGGAGCTGTGTGGCTAGAGGCTATTTTGGGGGACTAGGAAAGGCTTGTCCGTCCCTCTTCCCTCCCTTCCAACGGTTATTGTCTGGGCTTATCTTCCAGCTGGCATGCCAGACCAGCCATGGTAAGCAGCGCTTCCTGCCAGGCCCGGTACCCAGCAGGGTCTCCCCAACTCCTTGTGCCGCAAAAGAAGTTGGAACGATGTTGGCAGAGGAGGGACAGGGCAGGAGAGCTGGGGAGGGGGGCTCGGTGGTGTGGCGTAATCAGCGGAGGAAGCCCCATAGCTCACCTGCCACGGCCTGGTCTGTGAAGGGATGCCCCCTTGTTCTTGTCCTCTTATTTGCCACGGTGGCTCTGGGTGGCCCAGCAGCAGGAATTCCAAGCCCACCAGAAGGTGACGCAACAAGGGGAAGCCTCAGGACTCCCAGCCACCCCGAGTGCCCCAGCATGGCCACCTTGCTGTGTTTCAAGACAAAAACCCTGCCTGGTTTGTGTGCTCTCTTCAAGCGAGATCCGCCCCCAGCTCACCCTGATGCCTGTCCTCATCAGAGATCTGCCCCTGGGCAACGGGCCGGTGTGGCCACAGCCAAGCAAGCCAAGGGGAGGGAAGTGGGGGAGATATGGGTGGGTTTCTGATCTGCATGGCAGTGTGACTGGAGTGGCACTCCCGGGTTTCAGGGCCTGGACCCTCTTCCTTGGTTCCCAGGGGGAAGAGAAGGAATCTCAGGGTAAGAGGGCTGCCTTCAACAGTAAGTGTGTGTGTGAGAGAGAGAGAGAGAAAGAGAAAGAGAGAGGGAGAGAGGTTTTTTCACATTATTTTTAAAAATTTGAATATGTACCTACGGGTGCCCCTTGTCACATCACAAAAGACACAAAAGACACTAAGTGGCAAAGTGGACCACTCACATTTCCAAGCAGCACCAACACCCTCACCCCGGAGGCTCACAGGTGAATCGGTTGCTGTTTCCATTTCCCACAACCAGCTCCAGTGCAAACATCAAGCCTTTGCTGATGTTTTAAATCTTCTCTGTTCCCAGGGCCACTCAGAGCTGGCTCTGGGCTGGGGAAGGGTAGAGAATCAGATGTCTCTTCCCGAACATTAGCCACAGAAATCATATTTAATAACTGCCGCTCTCTGGTCTGTTGAGAGACCTGCACTTCCTTCATGATGTCTTGTTTCTTTTTCCATGGTCCAGTGAGGCCCGGGCCCTCCAGAGGTCAGGGTCTCTGGAATTTTTGATCCTCTGCCCCTCTTCTCCTCAGCTTCCTTTGTTCTAATTTCTATTAAGTGAGGGAGACCTAATTTGGGAAGGCCACGGCTATTGTTCTACAGCTTATCTTCAGTTGTCCTTGTGCCTCTGGTGTGTGAGTGAGCCTGGGACTCTGTGGGGGGGGGAGGGAGGGAGGCCCCCATACCTCACTCACTCCCAAGCCAGAATGAAGCAGGAGCGGCACCTAAATTTAGACGCCTGTCCCAGGCAACTGCTGGCCCCCTGCCAGGCACAGGGCCCCGGCCACGCTTGGCACCAGCGGAAATCCTTGCGGGAGGGCGGGTGCGGAGAAGCGTGTCGGTGCAAGGGAAACAACGCTGTGTGCCAAAAGATGTCTCCCCCACCCGCCTCCCACTGTGAAGGCCCACCGGCTGGCCCCTTGCCAGCCAGTGTGCTGAGAGGGTCTCTCTGCTCTCTCTGCAGAGGAGTTGGAGGACGTCGCGGCCGAGCCAGTCAAGAGGGACCGCTCCCACATTGAGAATACCTTGAAGCTCAAGGAGGAGAAGCCCGCGGACGACTACTCAGGTAGCAGTAGGAGGGGGCCCTGGAGGAGGGGCAGCCCCCGCCTCTCCAGGGCTCAGCACCATCCGGATAGCAGGACGAGGTTTCTGCCTGGGGCCCCCTTCCCGCTGCACGACTATAGAGCTGTGGTTCTACTTTAAAGGCCATGGGTCCATGGAGTCCTTGGATTTGTAGACTGGCAAGGCACTAGAGCTCTCTAAGCATTCTTCATGTCCCTTCCCAAGATGGAAATCCCAGGATTCTACGGGATGGCACCATGGCAGTTAAAGAGGAATCATCGTGCTATAATTGTGGGGCATGAAAGGGCCCCAGGCCTCTGGCTTTTTGCACGCTACAGGCCAATGTGTCTCTGAGGCCCAGCTGTGGCCGCCTTTGCCACAGGATGGAAAGGGGAATCTGAGGGTGGGAAGGGGCACCAAAGGCTGACGGCCATGCGTGGGGCCCCCTCCAGCTCTGCCCAGGAGCTTCATCCTTAGTAAGACCTGCCTCTTCCTGGAGCCACCGGTTGATAACAAATGATAAGACATGTATCCCATCCCTCCATATCAGTAGGGGGCTTTCTTTGCAGAATTTGTGATGACCAAACACACACCTGCCAAAAGCAGTGCCAGTCGATGGGTGGTGCCCAGATGTGTATCAGCATCCCGGCTGGCCCCTTCACTGGTCTGGCTTTGGGTGCAAGGGGCAGCCGGAGTGGAGGGTCTGGCCAGGCCTCTGACCGGTTCCCATTGGTCTGCTTGTCCATTGCAGGCATCCTGCAGCGGCTCCGGAAGATCTACCACACGTCCATCAAGCCCCTGGAGCAGTCTTACAAGTACAACGAGCTCCGGCAGCACGAGATCACCGGTAAGGCAGGTGGGACCAGCCGGGGGGCACCGCCGGCCCCCTGGTTTCCATCCCAGTCTTGCAGAAAGGGCGTCAGTGCTTCCAACCTTGCTGTCTTCCATCCAGGAATGGGACATTTTAGAAACCCAGAGCAGCTGGAATCAGAAATTTGCAACTGGCCGTGCCACCAAATGCTGTGGCTCAGAGTGGCCCCGTTTGCTTTTCCGAGCAGCCACAAGTCCACAAGACTCCAGCCTAGTTCCCCCACCCCCACCCCAAACAGTTCTGCACTGTTTCCAAAACAATTGGTTATTCCTCATCAGAGCATCTGCAGCTTCCTCTGATGTTACAGATTACTCCCCACAAATATTTTTATTTGTGCAAATGTTCCGCAAGTGCTGGGGTTCCCTGGGCATTTTGGTACCTTCCTCTTGTATGTGGGTGGTACCATTTTGGCAACACAAGCACACAGATCGCAAAGTTTCTATGATGGTGGTTGTAGTAGTGGTTGTGGTGGTGGGGGAAGAGGAGGAGAATCCTATAAGTTCAGGTTCCTACTGCTGGCCTGGCCTTCAGCACTGTCAGTGTTCACTCAGCATGAAAGACTAAGACGCACGCACACCCCGCTACAGACCTATGTCTCTTTCCTGGCTGTGCCCCAGTCTGGCTGCCCTGGCTCCACCCACAGACTCTCGGGCACTGTGGAGAGAGTCCTGTTCCCCCGTACTCTGGCATCGTAGTTGACACGGTGGATCGCCCAGAAGAACTGAAGTGCTTTCCCGCCCACAGCATCTCCGCTGCTGGACGAAGGGGCCGGGGCTGCCGTTGCAGAGCTCTGAGGGGAACGGTGCGGCAGCCCCGGTTTGGTAAAAGAAGGTGCCGAGGCTCCCCGCCAGGGACTTCTGGACTACCTGGAGCTGCCTTTCAGTCCAAATTCTGTGGGAGGATGAGGTGTGTTCACAGGTCCCTCTAAGAGGGACTTTTTGCTAAAGGAATTGTGAGGAAGGGGAACGGAAGAGCTCCGGCTGCGCAGGAAGAGGTGGGACGCTGTGGAGCCCTCTTGCGGAGATGGGAAATGCAGAGGCACACTGGGGAGGACAGAGAAGGGCAGAGGGAATGGGAAAGGGAGGGAGGAGCAAGAATGCGAAGGACCTGAGCTTGCACGGATTCTGATCTGTAAGCGAAGGCCAAGAGGCAAAGGGGCACCGCAGTCCAGCTTCCTGAGGTATCCGTTCCTGTTAGTGTTGACATAAACGCACACGTGCAGTGTCCTCCCTCCCGTGGGGGGAATGGCTGGTGGCACACGACTTGGCACATCAGCCGCAGGAGAGAGAATCAATTTGCTGTATTTGGGGCCTTCAGGAGGCAGCCTTTGTCCTGTCTCAAGACAGACTTGGCACTCTTAGGAGCCTCTCTTAGGACAGCCGTCTTAGTTACTTCTGCAGCTGGGCTGTCAGTGAGTCAAACCAGTGGAGTTCTCTGAAAACAGGCCCCACCTGTCTACCCCTCCCAGTGTCCTATTATTCCCCCTGAAGTCAGTTCAAGGGTGGGCCCATCCTGCAGAGATGCCGTATTGCAGTTTGGGAAGCCTCCAGCTCTGAGTACTCCCAAGAAAATTGGGATGGGATTTGCATGTTAATCCCTGTGGAAAATATGTCTTTGGTGCATGAGTTCCTTGTGCTGGTGGATGGATCATTCATGATTCCTAGGCTTTCTGACGCAAAAGGGGAGTGGAAGGAATTGGATCATCCATTGATTCTGCATATTTTCTTGGAGAGGGCGGAATTCTCCTTCATTCTTGTCTGACACCTAACCAAGCACCCTCCACCCTAAAACACCCTTCCCTACTCACGTTGCTTTTTCTCTCCCTCCGGCCCCCTCCTCTCCTGCCTAACAGCTTACCCTGGACGCACCTTGGGCTCTTCAGCCACAGGTGGGTATGGCTATCCGACACTTGCATGCGAATGAATCTCTGCCCAGTAGCCTTTTGCCACTGATGGGGAGGCCTGGGAAGAGGCTTCTCCATTCCAGGAGCCCCTCCAGACAGTTACTGAGATGCTTCTCTAGAGGCAGCTGGGGTTGGTTTAGACTGGTGGTTCCCCGTCTGGTCCCCCAGACACTCTTATGACTACAGCTCCCAAGAGGCCTAGCCAGCAGGGCCAACGTGGTTGCAGTCCAACAATATTGGGGAACCCAAGTTTGGGAACGACGCCGCCTTCATAAATAGCATTTTCTCATCTTCTTCCTCAAGTGTGTGCGAGCGTGTTGTTACACACTCACCCTTTCATAGTAAGGAGATTCCAAAATGATGCTGTGTGAAGACGGTATGTGCCTATGCTCAAGGCTCTTCTTAATTCTTCTACAGCCCTATGTGCCATTGAGTGTATAGCTAAATAGCCGATGTTATCTACTCAGATTAGCTGTTCTATCATCTAAAGCAGGAGGAGGGCTGGGCTAAAGTATCCTCAGCAAAGCTCTTCCTGGCATCCATCTGCCTTTGGAATCCAGGGAGAAGGCGGCATCTTGTGCAGGGAAGGGAATTTGGTGCATGGTGAGGTCACAGAGGGACTGTTCTCTCCACAGTCCCATGTCTGGCCCTTCCTGTCACACGCGGTCAGCTTTCTGGACCAATGCTTGTGTCCTGTCCTGCACAAAAGGCACAAAGACACGTCCCCTATTTCACCATTTGCTTGTGGCAGGGCATGGGGGAGGGATGGACTCAGTGCAAAGCAGATACATGCGTTTTTGCACTCAACAGTGTTCACATTATGCATGTATAAATACCTACTGCTGGTGCAGGAGATTTTTATCCTTGGTGCCAGTCCTCCTGAGATATCTGGAGCTGGAAGGGCCTGCTCAGAAAGGCACTGAGTTGCTACCAGAGTCTGGTTCAGGCAGTCAGAGGGAGGGAGAGAGCCTTGGCTTGGCTACGGGAGGCCTCTGCCAGTTCTTAGCCGCCGGCCGCAGGTGAACACCTGTGCGTGTGTGCACAGCACTCCCCTCATTCCACCCCTCAAGTGTTGGATCACAAAGCCTTCCTCCCTGGTTTGTGTTGACTGCCTTGAGAGAACACCATGGCTGATCGGGGTAGCTCAGGGGTGTTCCTGTGGTCCCAGAGGGGCCAGGAAAACATGTAGGGGTTGACTCCTCTTTGCGGATGTTCCCTGGCCATCCCGAAAGCAGTTGCTTCAAAAATATCACCACCCTGCTGCCTCTTTGTTTCTGCTCACAGATGGAGAAATCACCTCCAAGCCAATGGTGCTCTTCCTGGGACCATGGAGCGTTGGCAAATCCACCATGATCAACTACCTCCTGGGACTGGACGACACACCCTACCAGCTCTACACAGGTAGGGGGGCTTCCTCGCCTTTCTCCCTGGCCCTGGCTACTAAACCTGCCCTTGCTGCTAGTTCTGGGGACGTGGGACGGAGCCCGGCCCCATGCGGGAAAGAAGCCGTCCAGACTCCTGCAGCTGGAGCCAAAGTGGGGGCCAGCAAAGGGAGCAGCCTGGGAGGACTGGTCTCAGAGCTCTCCCCAGTGGTCAGGAGCAATAGGGAAGAGAGAGGAGTACCGCCACGCTGGCCCCGGGGACCGC
Source organism: Cyclura pinguis (assembly GCA_030412105.1). Classification (NCBI taxonomy): domain Eukaryota; kingdom Metazoa; phylum Chordata; class Lepidosauria; order Squamata; family Iguanidae; genus Cyclura; species Cyclura pinguis. Next base: position 360,541 of record CM059609.1, on the reverse strand, counting down.
AGTTGGGTACGCATGGAAGCTGGCGCTTGGCACGGGCTGCAAAGACAGCTTTACATGAGAAGACAGGATGCCTGTCTTTGGAGGTTCATCTGGAGAAAGGAAAGGGAAGGAAAGGGAGGGAAGGAAGGAAGGAAGGAAGGAAGGAAGGAAGGAAGGAAGGAAGGAAGGAAGGAAGGAAGGAAGGAAGGAAGGTGGAAAGAAAGAAGGAAAGAAAGGGCTCAGAAAGATGAAATAGTGAGTTGAGGGCACGTTTTCCGGTCAGTGAGGGGGAGAAAACTGGGACACAGGGAGAGAGAAAGTGAAATTACCTCGAGAACATGTCTGTCTACAGGCTGTAGACAGTAAAAACTACTGTCTCCACCACTCCTGACCCCCTGCAAGCACACGGGGCTAGTGCAGGTGAGGCTCAACTTCACTTCCAACAGCTGGCCGGCTGGTGACACGAGACTGGGCTGGTGAGGCCAGGCGCTGGTCTGAGTTCCCTGGCCTTCTGCCCTCTGCCTGTGGCTGAAGCAGGAGTGCCTACCAAGCACGCTCTGGGCCCTGGCAGCCTCTTCGTTTCCCGCTCTGTCCATCCCTGGCCTGACGTCCTCTCTGCTCTGGCTGATTCTTTGGCTCCCTCGGGGGAGGAGGAAGCCCGTCCTGCCCAGGCTCAGCCAGGTGACACCCTGCTGGGCTAGCATCCTCCCGAAGGCAGTTGCCTGGATGCCAGAGCCACAGTAATCAGCCAGAAGGGAGATTTCCCAGCACCTCTGCATGGAGCCAATTAACTTCAGGAGGAATGACCTTTCGCTTTCGCCTTCCCTCTTCCCCACCTCCGCACCCCAGCCTCCTTGCCTCTTTGATCCCCAGCCTGAGTCCAGCAGAGAGCAAGCCTCTCTGAAATGATTCTGCTGAGCTGAATGAATGGGGTTCCTTTCCCACAGGAAGTGGATTGGGCCGCCTGGGCCCTCGGAGCAAGAATGCTTCTTCTGGAAACAACACAGTCCTAGAAACTGTGACAGGAAACACTGCCAGTAGTGTGGAATTCTCTGCCTGCTCCATGTGGGAGGGATGGTGTTACGGCTGTGGGATTCTGCTGGAAGGGAGGAATGTCCGCCTGCCTTGAGCTTGATAGAACTGGTGGACAACCAGAGCTGGCGGAGTGGTTACCAGAGATCACCAAGAAACAATTCCTCTTAAGTCACCTGGGACTTGTTTAGAGGGCAAAGAGTGAAGGGTGAAACCATCTGCCTGGTTGGTTTCAGCACGGCTTACAGCCTTTTCTGCCGTGAAGCTGTTGGCTTGGAGGGAGCTGAGCTTTGAAATTCCAGAACCCGTACTGGTGGAATATCTTAATGCCGCCTGCTGAAGCAATGTGCAGACCTTGTGAGCTGGCGCATACTTGCTGACCTTTCACTGTGCCTAAAAAAGGCATTACTCCAGTAGCAGGGATTTTGGTTGGTTTTTTATGGCTGCAAGGCCGGTCTTGCTTGTGCGTAAATGCAAAGGTGCTTTTGAGATGTTTTGCAAGGTGGCCATCTGACACACAGCCAGTTCAGGGTCCCAATTGTCTCATCTCCCCCTCTCTCCCTCGCTTTGCCTCTTCCTTGGACAGGGGCTGAGCCCACCACCTCGGAATTCACTGTCATCATGCACGGTCCCAAGCTCAAGACCATCGAAGGCATCGTCATGGCCGCCGATAGTGCTCGCTCCTTCTCACCCCTTGAGAAGTTTGGCCAGAACTTCCTGGAAAAGCTGATTGGGATTGAGGTCCCTCATAAGCTGTTGGAGCGGGTTACCTTTGTGGACACCCCTGGCATCATTGAAAACCGGAAGCAGCAGGAAAGAGGTAATGCTTGGCACCTCCAATTTTCAAAGAGACCTTGAGATGAAAGTAAACTGTCAGGCTCCAGGGGAAAGAGCAGGAGTGGGGCCTCTTCTAACCTTTACTCCAGTTACAAAACTTCCCACTTAGGGCCTTCTTCGGCATGTTTCTCCTTTCCACAGGACGTTAGCTCACTCAATCTTTTTTAGAAGGCCAAAATTCCACTAATTTTGGGATAAGAGTGTACCAGAATCCCTAATATTTCATGCCCAACGATTTCCATAATCTTCCAAAAGTATTTCAAGGTCTCGTTGGGTGTGTACAAAGATACACAACAGCTATTTCCAACTATGAACAAGGTGATTGAAAAAGGAACTACAGTGAGAAAGAAACCCAATAAGATGAAATTTTCTTTTTAAAAAATTGCAGGGTAGTGTTAAATGTGGTTACTTTTAATCTTAAATGTGATGTTAATGTGAGCAACTGCTAGCCAGATGGTGGCCTTAGGGGATCAGAAGCATGGTGCTAGGACTGGCTGGGTAGGACATGATCATGTTCTAGATATGGGGGGGGGGTCCTTTGGCCTCTCAGCCTGGCATTCTCCTCTTTCTTCACCCCTCCCTACCATATCTCTTTCTCCCTCTCTTGTTCTCTCGCAGGCTACCCGTTCAATGATGTCTGTCAGTGGTTCATCGACAGAGCTGACCTCATCTTTGTCGTCTTTGACCCCACAAAGCTGGACGTGGGCCTAGAGCTGGAGATGCTCTTCCGCCAGCTGAAGGGACGGGAGTCTCAAATCAGGATCATTCTGAACAAAGCGGACAGCCTGGCCACACAAGAGCTCATGCGTGTGTATGGAGCCCTGTTCTGGAGCCTGGCCCCACTGATCAATGTCACAGAGCCCCCCAGGGTCTATGTCAGCTCCTTTTGGCCCCTGGAGTATCATCCTGACACCCACAGAGATCTCTTCCTGAAAGAGGAGATCTCCCTCCTGGAAGACCTGAACCAGGTGATTGAAAATAGGATGGAGAACAAGATTGCCTTCATCCGCCAACACGCCATCCGAGTCCGCATCCACGCCCTCCTCGTTGATCGGTACTTGCAGACCTACAAGGATAAAATGACCTTCTTCAGTGACGGAGAGCTGGTGTTCAAGGACATTGTGGAGGATCCAGACAAGTTCTACATCTTTAAGTCAATCCTGGCGAAGACCAATGTCAGCAAATTTGACCTCCCCAACCGCGAGGCCTACAAGGACTTCTTTGGGATCAACCCCATCAACAGTTTCAAGCTTCTGGCTCAGCAGTGTTCCTACATGGGAGGCTGTTTCCTGGAGAAGATCGAGAGAGCTATCACCCACGAGCTGCCGGATCTCCTGGGGAGCATCGGCCTGGGGAAGAAGCCGAGCGTCCTCTCCTGCGACACAACGGGCTGCGGCGAAGCCCCCAAGAACCGTTACAAGAAACATTAATGGGCTGCCCAGTGTTAACCACTTCTGTGTTCTTGTTGGTGAATGAGCTTATGTCTTATCTGTCCAAGAAGCCAAGGTTTGCTAACCCTTCGAGCGCCACACGTGGCAAGAGCTAATGTACAACAAGGACTTGGAGTCACTGACACCCTCGGCAGGGAAGCTAGGTGGGCCTAGGGGAGAGAATAAAACACTGTGAATATCTGACTTTTCTTATCTAATCTTTGTTATTTTCAGTAGGAGGCTATGAACCAAGCTGTAGGTCAAAGGGAGCATGGCCCCAAGTACCCAGGAAAGAGGGAGGGAGGGAAGAAGGGAAGAAGGAAGGGAGGAAGGAAGGAAAGAAGCAAAGAAGGAAGGAAGGGAGGGAGGGAGGAAGGGATTGACTGGAGTGCTGAGAAAGGGCCAAAGAGTCTAGCCTCGTCTCATCAGGAGAGGCGTAAACAAACACAGCTCCCATCCGAAACCATATGCAGAGTTCTTGCAGCATCCTAGATGCTGCATGTGGGATTGAGGATCATAGAATTCATCACATCTCTCTCCATCCTTTCCTTCTGGGCCTCACTGCTAGGGCAGCAACTCCCCACCTGAGCAGCATATTAGCATTCCTCTGTGCATCTGTCCTTCCTCCCTCAGACCGAAAGGATCCAGACTGAGTATTGTTGGGGTCTTTTTCCTGCTAAGTCCTGCCTAGTCTGTAATCTAAGTTCAATTCATTTCCTCACTCCCTGGATCAAAAGAAGAAAGCAAGGGTGGGTAGATATCTAGATGGCTGTTCCAGAGGGTGGCTTACGAAGCCTGGCCTTTTGGGACTCCTGTCTGAGGTGGAAGCTGCTTTGTGTGGAGTGTGTGTGGATACAGGAAGCTGCCAACATTGTGAGTCATGGCACTTCCATTGCTCGTGCCTGGTGTGTTCCTGGAGCTCTGTCCCACGCTTGCTGGTGTCTGAGCCTCAGTGCTGTCTCTGCCTCTTAGCATCCTCCTCCTCCGCCTGTTTCCTTCCAGGCTGCTCGCTGAGGCTTAAAGGGCGGGTTCTCTCTGCCCACAGTGTTCCTGTTTCCTCTCTGTGATAAAGGAGGGAGGACCCCTCTTTGCTAACACAGCTGATGGCAGAGGAGGGGCTTGCAGGGCAGGTAGTGGCAAATAGCAGGCCTTGTGCCGTGAGGCCTTAGGCCACAAGAGAGTGCTTTCGGCCTGAGAAAGGGACCCATAAGAATTATGACCTTCAGCTATTCTGGAGGGGGACAGGCTTGATATAGCAAGTTGAGGGTCCTTGTTCACCCACATTCAGGAATGTCCAAGCAAAGTAGAGAAAAGTGACTGAGAAAGTCGGAAGTGATGCTGAAAAAGGCAAACAGGTGGTGTCTTTACTGGTGGTCGGTTTGCTTCCTCCATCACCCACAAAATATAAAGTTTTGAGGACAGCATCAGCCGAATCCATGAAAGGCACTTCAGGGCCACATCAGAGCTAGGAAAAAAAAAGTGGTGGCGGAACCAGCCAAACCACGCGTCCTGGAAAAGCAGAATTCAAGAGATTCTGTTGAAAACTATTCCAGGTCAGTGAGGAAGAGCATGAGTTGCTCCTTGCAGGGGCAACACTGGAGGCTGAGTGCCAGGAGAGAGAGGAGGGCAGGAGCCGGGCTTTGGTAAGTGAAGATAGATAGCCATGAAGATAGATTGTGAGGAAGAGGATCTGGGCACGGTGCTCAAAGGAATGGGAACAGCTAAGCCACCAAAGGAGCGTCATGGGAAGTGGCCCCCAGGAGAGTACAGGTATGATTCAGTCCAGAGAGAAGTTCCTGACCTGCCCCCCCCCCCAAGTTGTGGCTTGCTCTTCGTCCTCCTCCTCCTCCTCTTGCACATTATCTTCCTCCCATCTTCTCCTCTTCCCAGCTGCTTCCAACCCTGCAGTGTTGTCTCCAGATCCCTCTGTTCTTGTCAGTAGTCCTGCATCTTTATCTCCACATCAGATGGAACAGAGAAAAGAAGTGCTGTTACCTCTGGCTCCTCAAAGGGAACACTGCATTGTTATCTGGATTGGAACAGCAACCCTGCCAGCATCCTCCATTTCTTCTGTTGTCTCTTTATTATTATTATTATAATCATCATAATCCTTGTCCTTTTTATTCCCTCATGTCTTCTGATCTTGTATCTTCCTTGTCACCTTCCCTCTTATGAAGTAAGTATCTCGAATGTCATGTGCAGGCAGACCAGATAATGTTCTGCAATGTGCACTCCTAGCAGCATGCTCAGTCTGAAGTGCCAGCGTGAAGTGACAAGCTGGTGGCAACAGTGGTGATGTATGAAAACTCACAGGAGCCGGGTTTTTGCCTGCTGGTGGGAATTTGGGTGCTGGGAAGCAATAAGAACCGCGGGGTCACAGCCACCCATGTCTGTGGAGACCTTGCTATGTAAATGGTAAGGCTAACAGAGAGGAAGCCGAGGAGCGCAGTCCAAGGCTGAGCTCAGCCGTCAGGAAGCCACAGGGGCTGGCCTTTCGCTATAGTTTCAGCTCAAACACCAGATAAAAATGTCCCTTTCCCTGAGACCCTCGGGGGGGGGCACCAGCTGTGGCCTTACCCTCTTCCCCTCACCCCTGGTTGTTGTTGCCAAATCACTTCCAACATGTGTTGACCCAGGGCAAACAGATCACAGGGGTTTTTTGGCAAGATTTTTTCTGAGGGGGTTTGCCCTTGCCTTCCTTTGAGGTAGAGAGACTGTGGCTCCCTCACCTAGTGGGTTTCCACGGCCAAGCAGGGATTCAGACCCTGATCTCCAAGAATCCTACTCTAAGACTCAAACCACTGCTTACCACACTGGCCCTCCCTTCCCCAGGAAGTCCTGAGCAATGCCCGCTCCGCATCCTTGTCGTAGCTGGCTGGTGGTGCCAACCACCACGGGCCCTTTCAGAAACACTGGCGATTCTCACGCCAAAAGCGACGAAGACAACTGATGTTGCATTGTCCTCTCAGAGGGCATCTTCGCTCTCAAGTGACTGGCTGCAGTTTTTCCTCCAGACAGGCCCGATCTGAGAACTGTCAGGGCAGCTGGTTCCTAGTTTTACCAAGCTGGTTTTTCTCCGCCCTGGGAGCGGGACCCTTGCGATCCACTGACCCTTCTGAAAGAAGCCTGCGTGGCTCTATGACTGGTTAGATTTTGAAAACTAAAACCCTCCGTCCACTGTTGTGTGCTTCTTTGAACAGGATTTTGGACAGATACATTTAAAGGAATGACATAGCTGTAATATATTTCCAGTATAGCGGTTTACAGTAATCATCTGTATTTGGAGAGACCATGTACATCAGCCAATCTAATAAATTCTGATCTTTTCCAATCACATACGCTGGTGCCTTGCCTCTGTTGATGATCTTGGAACTGCTGGGGAAAAAAATGTGGGGTCCAGAAAAGTGGGGTGGGATGCTCTTGAGTGCACATCCGTGACGTTCTCATGGATGTGCACTGCCTCCCCTTTGTCCATCCCAGGACATTCAGATCCAGGCAAACACAGCAGGTTTGGGATCCATGGAGTCCACTTAGGTGGAGGTCAATAAAACGTTGGGTTGGGAGATAATGCGGGACACTCCACAGATACTCTCTGAAGCTGGGTGATGCATTTCACTAGATTATAAATGCAGTGTGAATGTTGCTGAGATTAATGAAGGGGTTTCCCCACTGTGGTGGGAAAGGAGGGAGGAAGTAATCAAGGGCAAGCGCTCCGGCTGCAGTCAGGAAGTGGCTAGACCACATTGTGAAGGCGCAGCAGAGATTCTCTTTCATTCTGCTTGGGTAGCTATTTGTTCCGCTTCAGCACTGACTCTCTCCTGCTGTCTGTGCCCGAGGATCCCAAGGCAGTCACCAGATCCCCTTCCCAGTCTCTTGGCTAACCTGGATTTAGGGTACTGAAAGCACAGGAAACAGGTCTGGAGAAGTGTCACAGCTGGTTGTCACTCCTCCTCCCAACCAGGCTCCATCTTCAAAAGTAACGTTCTTCCACAAGTCCTTGCAGAACGAGACTGGTACAATGGTGCATAGATGTCCCTTCACACAATTATGGCCTCTATATTTCCCACAGAATCTTGGCATTTCATGATTTGCATGACAGAAGGTTCCAAATAACTTGAAAACAACATGATTTATTACGAGAATGCTTCATTAGGAAGGGTTGCACTGTTGCTTCAGCTATATTTGGCTGATTTGCTTTCCTCCGTTATCGCACTAGTTGTCTGCTCAGGCATTCCATCCTCTTAAGCTGCCCAGAGACCCAAAAGGCTGGCTCACACTCTTCATCCCAGGAGAGCACATAAAGGACACAAACGGGTCATGTTCCCATTCCAGAGATCAACCAGGGCTTCAACAAGAACACCACTCCTGGCAACAGGAAAATCTGCTACAGCTTTCATAAAAAGCTCCCATATCCATTTGTCTCTGAGGGTGGATCAGTTTAATAGGTATCCCATCTCCGAGAATGTTAACAGTTACAGTAAATCTAAATACTGTTGAGTCCCTGCCTATAGGAATTTTTCACAGGCACAAAGACATCTTACTTTGCAAGAAAAACTGCATCTAGTGTGCAGAAACAGTTGCCAGGGAATGCTGAGCCATTCCTACGGAAGCAATCTCTGCATGAACGTTGGAGTCCCCCAGAAGAAACAGTCTCGGGACACCAAAACTGCTTCCCAGGCCACCACAGTGAGCTCTGGCAGCAGGACGGTCGGGCAAGGGGGTGGGTGGCTCACCAACAGGATCCCGACCCGTCCCATGGCTCTGTTTCCAAACCTTCTCATCAATTCGTCTGGTAATGGCGGTGTAGGGGTGTGAGGAAGATCACACAGTGTTATTTCTTAGGCTTATTTTCAATCTCTGGTGATTTTTTTTGTAAGCTGAGTTTGAGGCTTCTTCAGAGGGTGACATGGCCTTTTCCTGCCCAAATCCTGAATTGTCCTGGAGCAGTTTATAAACTAATTCCGTAAGTCGGGTGAGTTTGTTTTTCTTCCAGACAAGATTTGCTCTGACAGCAAACCCCAAAGCTTGCTTCATGAGCATATGCTAATTGGCTTGGGAGAAAGACCTAATGAACAAACGTGCATAAAACAGGGACTTCTGGCAGCTCGATCCTATGCAGAGTTAGGCGTGCCGATGCCTCTTGATTTCGTTTCCACTTAGGATTGGGCTGGTGAGAGTGACAGCTGGGATTTGAGGGAAAGAGAGGAAAGCCAGAAGAACACTCTGTGACAACCATGGAGAACTTTGTGTGGGAGCCAAAGACGCGAAAGAAGTAGGAAGAGATAACAGAATGCAGGACAGAAGCACACAGAGGCAACTGTGTCAAGAGCAAACGAGGGAGAAAGCTTCAGAGAAGCAGAAAGGTGAGGGCACTCCTGCTGCTCGAAGGAAGGCTGTGTGGCAAGCACTTAATTGCTCCCTGACTTGAGCGGAGCTTAACTGCGCCACAAGGCAACCTGTTTGCTTCTTCCCCACTGAATCACATACCATCTTTGCAGCAGCTAATTAGCTGCAACGAGGGAGACGCGGGTCCAGGGACAGCTATTAATAGCAGTAAGGTATTTTATACAATATGGCACGGGGATTTGGACTGAAAGCAGGAGACGACACGCGCCCGCAATTACTCAGGCTCTTCTTTGCTGTGAAAAGGAACTCCATGGGAACGGAAATATGTGGCCCTGCCCGGTAGCCAGAAGCTCCTGAGCAAAGCAGGGCCTTTCAGAAACCAGCACCGCTTTTAGCACCCATTGTGCTCTCCGGGGTTGCGGCAGGGCTCTTTGGGAGCGCAAGGGCCCTAGCTCGGGCGGCCCGGATTAGGCCAAGGGGTGTCTCATTTGCCACCCTGCCTGCCACCGGGGCCAAGCACGCTTCCTTCCACATTCGTCCTTCTTGCCCCTTATAAACACAACCCAGGCTCCGGGGCTCCAACCAGTCCCCACGAGACCTTCCCTGGCTGTGGGCTTCTCAAGAAAGCCCTCAGCACCTGGGACAACAGAAGGGGCGCGAGCCGGAAGGTGCTCCTGAAAGCATCGCCCCCTTAACAGGGCCAGCGGGGTCTCCCTTCCCGACAGGCCTTCCCATTTCTCACGCTCTCAAGAAGGGAGGGCAGGCGCGTCTGCAACTGAGATTTCGGTAATTTTTCAATTATACGACAAAACGGCCAGCTGTGTCTTTCGAAAAGAAATATTGGTCAGCTTAAAGCCCCTGTCCAGCGAATTTCCAATTTTACGGCCAAAGCACACCTCGTAGCCGGAGAGGTATTCTGAGGGCTTCCCACTGGGGACTTTCTTCATTGCACCCGCGTGGACTACTCGGGGTGGTCCGTGCGGACCTCGCGCCTTGGGTTTGTCCCCACGTGCTTTCTCACTTTGTCCTGTGGGTCCAAGTCCCACCCGCGTTGCCGGAAGCCCCCGAGCCCCGCCCGGTACCGAACCCCAGCCCCCCACCTCCGGCCCTCCCGGCGCCAGCGCTGCCCTCCGGCACCACCCGCCCGGCTCCGCGCAGCCCCCGCCCCGCCACGGGGCCCCGGCGGCGGGAACGGGGCGCCTGCTCTCCCGGGTCGCCCCCGCCCCCGGATCCGGCGCCCCGGGGGGAAGCCCCCGCCTCAGCCGCAGCGGAGGGAAGTTCTCCGGCGCTCGGCGACGCCGGCAAGGGACGGCCTTCCGGGCCTCCCACGCGCGGCTCCCGAGGCCGGGGAGCGGAGGGGCGGGGGCCTACCCGCACGCCGGGAGGGACGGGCACCCGCCGCCGCGAGGGCGCCCCCTCCCTCCGGCAGGCCCGCGCCCGCCTCCGCGAGCCCGCCCCGTCGCCCCCAAAGGCCCCCGAGGGACGCTGGGCCGCAGGGGGGCTCTCGCGAAACCTGCTCGCCGGCGTCGGGCCAGGACTAGAGACGCGCGGGAGGACGAACGCGCCGCCCTCCCGCGCCCGAGGGGAAAACGAGAAACGGGGCGCGTCGCGCGAGAGAAAGAAGGCCGCCGCCCCCGCGCCTGCGCACTGGGCGCCGCGACGCCCCCTCCCCACCGCCCTGACGGAGCGGACGCCGTACGTGCGCGCGCGCGCGCGTGTCGGGAGCGCGCCCGCCCCGAGGATCGGCTGCCCGAGGCCCCCTCTCCTCCTTTCTGGGCGCCCCCGGCCCCGCGTCGGCCCCACTGCGCCTGCGCCGGACAGCGCCGCGCGCCTCAGTGACAGTAGCGCTCGCGCCGCCGCCGCCGCCCTCGCCTTCCTCCTCCTCCTCCTCCTCCTCCTCCTCCTCCTCGGGCTGCGGCGGCTGCGCGAAGGCCCGGCCCGGCCCGGCCGCGAGGGGCTCCGAGCGACGCGGCCGACGGAGAGGGAGGACGATGCGGATTCCGCTCCCGCCGCCGCCGCCGCCGCTGTGTCTGCCGCGGCCGCGCGGCCCGCGCTGAGGGAGGCGCGGCGGGGAGCCGAGGGCGTCCCCGGCGCGGCGCCATGTGGCGGGGCCCCGCGCGGCCTCTCCGGAGCCCGAGCGCCGGCGGAGGCGGCGGCGGCGGCGGGAGCGGCCCGGGCCTCCGCTGAGGAGAGCGGAGCGGGCCCGCCGGGAGCCATGGCCGCCGCCGGGGCCTCGTCGTCGCCGCCGCCGCCGTCGTCGGCCCACCAGCGGCTGCTGCAGCCGCGCCCGCCGTCGCCCCCGCGGAGCACCGAGGTGAGCTGCGACCCGCGCGGCGACGGCAGCAGCGTGACGGTGCGGATCCAGGCCGGCGGGGCGCCCCCGGGGCCCCCCGGCACGGCCAGCCTCTCCTCGTCTAGCGGGGGCGGCGGCGGCGGCGGCGGCGGGCAGGGGCGGAAGCCCCCGAAGCGGACGTCGCCGCCGCCGCCGCCGCCGCCGCCGCCGGGGAAGCGGGGGAAGCGGGAGAGGGAGGGCCGGGGCGGCGGGGCCGGGGGCTTCGGGCTGGGGCTGGGGCTGGGGCTGGGGCTGGGCTCCCGGCGGGGGGCGACGCGGCTCCCGCAGCTCTTCGAGCGCGCCTCGCCCCAGTGGTGGAACCCCAAGTTCGACTCGAGCAACCTGGAGGAGGCCTGCCTGGAGCGGTGCTTCCCGCAGACGCGGCGGCGCTTCCGCTGGGCCCTCTCCTACCTGGGCGCCGCGGGGCTCCTCTGGGGCGCCTACTTCGCCCTCCGGAGGGGGCCCGGCGGCGGCGGCGGGGGGGCGGCGGGGCGGGCGGCCCTCGCGGCCCCGGCCCTGGCGCTGGCCCTGGCCAGCCTGGCCTGCTTCCTCTTCACCTTCACCGCCGCCTACGCCCGCCGGCCGCGAGGCACCTCCCTGGCCCTCACCCTCCTCGCCTTCGCCCTCACCCTAGCCCCCCAGTTCCAGGCCCTCGGCGGGGCCCTCCGGGAGGCGGGGGCCGCGGCGGCGGGCGGGACCCCCAACGGGACCCCCTCCGGCTGGGGACACCCCGCCGCCGCCGCCGCCGCCGCCGCCCTGGCCTTCCCGGGGGCCCCCTCTCCTCCCCCGCCTCTCCCCCCAGGGGGCCCCTGCCTGTCCCAGGTGGGCACCTTCTCCGTGTGCATCGAGGTGCTGCTGCTGCTCTACACGGTGATGCGGCTGCCCCTCTACCTGAGCCTCTTCCTCGGCCTCTCCTACTCGGTCCTCTTCGAGACCCTCGGCTACCGCTTCCGGGACGAGCGCTGCTTCGCCCCGCTGGGGGAGCGGCAGGTCTACTGGGAGCTGCTCGGCAAGGCCCTCCTCCACGTCTGCATCCACGCCACCGGCGTCCACCTGTTCGTCATGTCCGAGGTGCGGTCCAGGAGCACCTTCCTGAAGGTGGGGCAGTCCATCATGCATGGCAAGGACCTGGAGGTGGAGAAGGCCCTCAAGGAGAGGATGATCCACTCGGTCATGCCCAGGATCATCGCCGACGACCTGATGAAGCAGGGGGACGACGAGAGCGAGAACTCGGTGAAGCGCCACTCCACCTCCAGCCCCAAGAACCGGAAGAAGAAGCCCTCCATCCAGAAGAACCCCATCATCTTCCGCCCCTTCAAGATGCAGCAGATCGAACAAGTCAGCATTCTCTTTGCGGACATTGTCGGCTTCACCAAGATGAGCGCCAACAAGTCCGCCCACGCCCTGGTCGGGCTCCTGAACGACCTCTTTGGCCGCTTCGACCGCCTGTGCGAGGACACTAAATGTGAGAAGATCAGCACCCTGGGGGACTGCTACTACTGCGTGGCGGGCTGCCCGGAGCCCCGCGAGGACCATGCCTACTGCTGCATCGAGATGGGCTTGGGCATGATCAAAGCCATTGAGCAGTTTTGCCAAGAGAAGAAGGAGATGGTGAACATGCGCGTGGGCGTTCACACTGGGACCGTCCTGTGCGGCATTTTGGGTATGAGGAGGTTCAAGTTTGACGTCTGGTCTAACGACGTCAACCTGGCCAACCTCATGGAGCAGCTGGGCGTGGCCGGGAAGGTCCATATTTCTGAGGCGACCGCAAAATACTTGGACGACCGCTACGAAATGGAGGATGGAAGGGTGGTGGAGCGTGTTGGCCAGAGTGTGGTAGCAGACCAGCTCAAAGGTATAGATCAACACACACACACACACACACACACACACAGATATATGTCTGTTAGGTTAGAAATGAAAGGATTTTGTTCCTCCCTGGTCCCCCAACGACTTACCCCATGCGAGCAGGGGCAGGTTTAGACCTAAATGTATGTTTGTGCTTCACCCGTATTAATAATCTGAAACTTGGGAGTCTCTTTTTCATGACTTTTTGAAGAACCATGGGAGATAAAGCTTTTGATGATACATGCTTGGCAGTTGCATTGCCTTCTTTAGAACTGACATTTTAAAGGTTTTTTTTAAAGCAAATGTGGAATTTTAATTAACTGGCAAGTATACTATAGCTCATGACATCATCTGACTTACTGTACTGTTCATACTTTCACGAATGCTTAAGATGTAGGTGATTCATAGGCTTTTAGGGAAAAAAAGAATTAAAAACACTCAGAAGAGCTGCATTTCTAAGAGCGGGGGAGCAAATTGTTGGTACCTTTTAGGCAGCCTTGGTTTTTGGTTCTCTCACACCTCCACAGTAAACTTTCTGTAATAATACCTGCTTGGTAGCAAGCAATAGCAACTAGAACCTGATTTGTTAAGAAGGGATGTTGAGCTCATTAAACTAAATCTTAACATTCACATAGATGTTTCACATTGACCATTGCCAGGTTGCTGGCTGTCGTTAAAGCACACTGATACACCTTGGACTGGAGGCCACCAACAAATAGCAGGGTCTGTAGGCTCTGTTTCAGAGGAGCGAACTGGCAAAATCGCCTCTGAGGATTCCTTGCATAAGAAAACCCTAGAAAATTCATGGGTTTTCATTAAGTCAACAGGCAGCTTGAGGGCGCGCACGCACACACGCGCACACACAAATCTGCCCATCCACCTGTGGGCATCCAGGAGGCTTATGCAGGATGTGGTCTAGAGTCTGGGGGAGGTGGGCGCAGGGACAGAGAAGCCTCAAGGGAGCCATCCAGGTGGCAGGAGGGGCAGGTCTTGAAGCAGGCAGCCCAAGGCCAGACTGCTTGTTAACCACACTATGCTGCTTTCTTTTCTATTCTTTTTTATAGCTATTGTTTTCATCTAAAAGGACTTCCAGTATTTACTTTCTTATCTCAGGAGTAAATAAACATGCACTTCAGACTACCCAACTGAGTCCCATTTCCCACGCTACCAGCGTCATTTTTGTTTAGAGACTGAAACAGAAAAACAAACTTTCCTGCTTTTTCATATTTGATTGTCTGTAGAATATGTAGTATATGCATAAAAGTGCCACTTACTCATTTTTGTGAGACTGTAAATCTAGCTTTAGATAGCATGTTGTAATATGGAAGCACGGTTCTAGAGAATGATAAGCTTTATTGGACTCTGGTATGATCAGACGTGAGCTACTGTCCATGAAAGTTTATGCCACATAAAGACTGCTGGTCTTTTAGGATACTGCCAACCTGTGGTTGCTTTTGTGCAGTAGACTCACGGGGCTGCCCTCTTGGGTGTATTTCTGCATACAGTGCCCTTCACGCCTGAAGACCCACCTGAGTCTTTTAAGACTGTTTAGCCTTGCAAGTGAAATCACTGTAGGCTGAACTTGAGAGACCCTCCTGTCGGCTACCCAAGGAGGAAAAGTAAGCATTCAGCAGGGGAGGAAATTATAGAATGTCTTCTGCTTGCTGCAGAGCATATTGCTGCAGAAATGAAGGCTTTATGTTTTGTCTCACGAACAGCCATTCAGTATTAGGCATGTGCTAATATATGTGACAAAAATAACACCCATCAAGTTAAGGGTGATTCTAAATTGGCCTGGGATTCATATGGATTATAGTAATGGACGTATAATTAACATATATTGGTAGTGTGTGCAGTTGAAGGGTAATTATGTTCCCTCCCCCATAGTGTTTGTTGATCTTGCTTAGCTTAAGCTTAACGAAGCTTAAGCGGGGCTGTAGTACTCAAGTACTATATTTTGGGGACTCCAGCTTTATGCACCATTCCTCCAAAACAGGACCCCTAAAACACTAGTCTTTAATATGCTTCAAGATACTTGTTTTAGTTGCAACAGGCTAACACTGATACAGCCCTGGAAACAGTCAAATAGGCCCTGGTGAGTTCAGGGATGTTCAGGCCTCAGGCTTAGTGTTTCTGAGGGATCTTACTTTGGGCATGGGTCAGTGTAGTTTCTTGAAGGGCTTGGACCTGCTCAGTAGTCACAATTCCCACATGTAAGTACCTGTACAACCATGTTTGATACATGTTTTAAATTCATGTTGTGACCCACCCTGGGGCCCATTTGGGAGAGAAGAGCAGGATATAAATTACTAAGTACAATTGTAGCAAAAGGCAAAGGAGATCTGAAGGCTGGTAGACTATGCTCACTTTCCCTGCGGAATGGTAGAAGGCTGTGGGGGCTGCCAAGGCTTGTGTTGATGGAGGGAGGAAGTCTTGCGACTGATTAAGATGCTGCAGCGTGGTGGTCCTTAAGTATAAGTCGGATTCACACTCTTTGTAACAGTGTGAGGTGTTCTTTCAAGCCTGCTCACCCTCCCAGTGAAGCCCAGTACAAGAAGGTGGGATGATACCACCTACTGTCTTCTAAAACCATGAAGTGCTGGTGCCTCATTCCACAGTTCTGTTCTCTCTCTGTTGTTGGATTAGGAAACCAGACGGGGGAAACACAAGCCTGTGAGAGGGCTGGCCCATCACTGTATACAGTGCATGTTTTGGGCTGAAAAATGGTCCTAGCTGTTTCAGAGAAAAGCAGGAAGCCATGTGAATACCTGGCAGCAGAAGCTACGGATGCTCCCTGCCCAGCTGTGCAAGGCTGTTCATTTTGAAAGGGGGTTCTATGAGCAAGTGAGGAAGGTAGTGAAGGAGTGGCTTTGGCTTTGTTAACTGTTGTTTCCTCTTAGGTTTAAAAACGTACCTGATCTCTGGCTTGAAAGCGAAGGAGCCCCACTGCAGCTGTTCACAGGGGCTGCTTCCTGGCCTGGAAGCCGGGGACAGAAGCAAGATGCCGGGAGCCTCGTCTGTGGAGAACGTCGGTGACTCTGCAAAGGGCTTCAGGCAACCAGAGGAAAACAAGGTTTGTCAAATATGGTCCTCCTCTATCTGTGGTTTAAAAACATCCCCAGGACATGTGGCCAAGGTCTTTAATGCACTGCCATGAATCTTTGAGAAGGAAAATTAAAAAGGCTTCATGCTTTTTCTTCGTTATGGTGTCATGAAGGGCGGGGGTGGCTGTGAGTGAGCAGGTTCAGATTCTCAGCCAAGCCGGCCGAAAGCAAGTTTCTTTGTCAGCCTCCCCAACACCTTACAGGATTGGAAAACACTGTCTTCGGTTTGCGATCACTGGGCAAATCAATAAACACTTGGGGTGGGTGGCTGGATAGGGCTTTTGTAAAGAGGAGTGCTTCTGTACCGTGCGGGTGGACGTGCCCTCATGCCTGCAGTGATCCTGTTGCCCTGCAACTAACTGATTTTCTGATACGTACAGTATACGGAATTGGTAAAATTCAGCATCTCCAGGTTTTACTTACTGTAAGGCACCTTGTGAGAGCTGGAAGCCAGTGAAGCTGTTTTAAGGAGGGAGTTATATGTTCCCTGCAGCCAGACCTGTTAACATTTCCAGATAGTTTGCGAGGGCAGCCCAATGTAGAGTGCATTACAGAAGCCCAAACAGGATGTTGGGCAGGCTGAATAAATGGTGGCCAAATTGTTACCAGCACTGAGTTTGTAGGTAGCTAGGGCATTCCAGAAATTCCCCTGAATAGGGTAAGATAAAACTCACAGTCACCATGACAGCTGCTATAAAAATCTTTGCACAGTGTCAGGTAAATACAAGCCACTGTTTTTCTGGGCTGCTCCTAGTTACTCCTCTTCATCTATTAAAAAAGCAGGTGCTGTACTGTTTTCTGTCCCAGCCCCCCACCCATCCACCTGCCTTTTCCTCCGAGGTTGATAGGAAGTCCTGTTCTCCAGAAGCAGGCTTGCATTGAAAATGTTTATGTAATTGGCAGTGAGCAGGTCAATATATGTTGATATGCTTTGCAGATACTCCCTAAAGCAGATGTGTTCTTAGTGGGGGGGGGGGGTTTGTTTGTTTGTTTTTTTGGTTTGTGTCTAGTCAAGTAATTGGTTGCTCATCATTTGTGGGCGTTCTCTCCCTGAGTTTGTGTGTCTTGAGTAAATAGGATAGCAGTGGTGTTTAGTTGCCTACAAGGGACTGGCAAGGTGAAGTTTCATTGGTTCCTCTCCTGGCTTGATATTTATGCCCAACCCTGCTTAAGTTCCCAAGGCAGAAAACTTTAGGGGCATTTGGGGTAGGACTCTGGTTCCTAACTGTGCTGTGAAGGCAGAGGTCGTGTGACTTGGGCTGCCTGTGGCTTCCCACATTTCTCTAAGCCATTCCCAGTGTGAGATGGAGGCCTCTGGTACTGGCTGATTGCGGTGGGATTGCCCCTAGCTCCTTAGCCTCACCACAGGTCCCTGGTGGGCTGGAAGGAGGGATATAAATACAGATATAAGAGTAATGAGAGAGCCAGTGCGGCGTAGTGGTTTGAGTGGTGTACTGCAACCCTGGAGACCAGGATTCAATTCCTCGTTTGGTCATAGAAACCCACTGGGTGATGATGGGTGCATCACACTCTCAGCCCCAGAAAACTCTGCCTTAGAATTGCCAAAAGTTGGAAACGGCTGTAAGGCACACAAAAACATAAGAGTAACAACAACTGGAGCTTCTGCCTAGTTTGCTTTTGCTAACCTTCAAGATGTCTTCCCTGTTTTGAAACCTCTCTCTGTGATCAGAGCATTAAAAAAAAAAAGGCACTCCCCTTTTTTCTGTTGCTAAATGTCAAAAATGAACCCTGCCTAAGGACAGTGGCTTCCTGGTCACTGTTTATAAATTCTCTGCATTTTTTGTTTATTTTCTGCTCTGTGTTTCAATACATTTTTAAAGCTGTTTTCCCCAAGATTCCAAACAGAGTTGTACAGAAATGCTGGTCCATCCATTCAGCATGCTACTCTGTTATTTTTTGGTCAGACTTGGATAACTTCCCAGTAAGTGGCAGTCATTCTTTTCATAGGCAGGGCCACTTTCCTTTATTCTCAAGTGCTTTTAATTCTGTAGCTGTATATTTCAGAGAGGAGAAGGAACGACTAAGACCAATCTCGATTATGCCCGCTGGCAGAGCGCAAGCCACCTGCAGTGTAGTTAGGCCGTCATGCGGGGTGGAGGCTGCTCCCTCTTCCCGGCTGCTTTTCCCCGTGGGAGGGAGGCCCCTGCTCCTGTTGCAGGCCCACCTGCGTTCCAGCCACCCTTGCGCACCTGGGAAAGAAAGCGCAGTCTCCGCTCCCAGTGCAAAACTGCTTCTCCCTTTCCCTATACCTGAAGGCAGTTGGAAGGCACCCAGGCACCCACTTGCAGCTCCTCAGTAGCTGCGGTGGGGAGGGGAGGGGGACAGAGCTGTGGAGGAGGGTCCCCCTGCCAGCTGCGGTTGGGCACCCAGGGCAAGAAGGAGGTTGTGCATACTGCTGCCTGCCACAACTGCCAGATTACTGCCCTGGCAAAATCAAGGTTTATGACTACATGTGTAACCAGCAAGGTTCTTCTCTGTGGGTGGTACCAAGATTCTTGAGAGGATCCTGTGACAGGGCTCATAGCCTGGCTGGAAATCCTGAAATGTTCACAATGTAGAACATACTAACACTTGCAGTTACAGCAGGGCAGTCTTTGAAAAGAGATGATCCATCTTGCCATGTCTTTCTATTTGGTTTCAGACATGCCCTTCGTGCAACATTACATTTGCACCCAACTGTGCTGTGAATATGGAGGAAGGCACAATCCAGAACGGGGGCCAGGATGAACATAAAACCGGTGCAAAGGTAACTTATTTTCAGCGTGCATTCTTTTCTGATAGTTCGGCCTCAGTCACGTAGTAGCTCCTACCGACAGAAACAGATCAGAGTCAGTCATGAGATGAAATTGCACTTGAATGACAGCTGGTGCAGAATCGTTGAATGAGAAGAGAAGGCTGTTGCAGGTTGTCTGGTTTGACTCCTTGCCTAGTTTGGGATGGGCAGAGCTGGATGCAGCTGCAGCACCCATGAGAGCTGGCTCTCCTGCCTCTGCTTGCATACTTCCAATGAAAGAGAGCCCACCAGCTTGCAAGGCAGACTGTCTTGCCATGAGAGGGTTCTTCTGATTCCCAGACCTGATCCAGATGCTTCTAGAAGTCCCACTTGCCTGATACATGTTGGATTCTTTTGAAGCCTGGAAAATTTCTCATGTGATATCGGGGGAGTAGGCACCAGAGTTCTGTCACCAGACCTTTGCAGATACCATCAGCCAGGTTGCTCTGTTTGGCAACCACATCCCTTTGCCTCCAGTGTGATATAAGGGCTTTCTTGCTTCACCTCCTACTGCCGGTACAAGCATTCTTAAGAGCTTTCCTTCCAAGAGCATCAGTCTCTTCCTTAGAAATATATCATGCAGTAAGCTCCTAAGAAGATATGTACCCAATTTCAACCTACAATCTGTGAACATCTTTTGATGGCAGTGAGGTGTTTATGGTTTTCTTGGTGACCAGAGCTCCCTGTCAAGCATGGCTGAGGAGCTCAGTTCCCTCCGTCTTGATTTTCTGCTGGCTAGCAAGATGGTTTTGTTCAGGCAAGCCTTTGGCAAGTAAGTTCACTTAAGCGGAAGATGCTTTTGAATGGATGAACACCTTTTATTGGTGTGTTTTTAATTTTCATTTTTGAAGGTGCTTTTATTTTACATTTAAGATTCTATTATTTTATTGCTAGCCACCTTGAGTTCTGTTCTGGAAAGAAACACAAAATATACATTTTTTCATCTGAAGCATTTTTCTGCTGAAGTACATTTTTGAGGGTATAATTGAGCTCTCTGTGGCTTACAAACTTCTTTGTGTCTTTGCTCCTCTTTTGATCCAAATTAGGGCCCTGGAGGGTGCAGTCCAAAGTCCCAGAATGGACTTTTAAATCCTCCCCAAGAGGAGAAGCTGAGCAATAGCCAAACCTCGCTGTACGAAATGTTGCAGGAGAAAGGAAGGTGGCTAGGCGGAAGCTTGGATAATTCACCTCTGCTACCGTTGCGTTTTAAAAACATCAGAGAGAAGACAGATGCTCACTTTGTGGATGTGATTAAAGAAGACAGGTGAGGAAGAAGCACAGTATGGCATCAAATCCTAACTTGACTTGTACCAGGAGTGTGAATCCTGCAGCTGGGTTGCAACCCATCAAGGTTGTTTTTGTGATCCCCCTCAACCCCCCCTTTCTAAAACAAAAACTGGGGGAATTACACCTCCAGAAGTCTCTGGGTGCCTTAGGCCTCCTCTGAAACAAGGTGCTCCCATCTCCTTTGAGCACACCAACATTGGAAGTGGCTCCCTGGTGTTGTTGAAGGGGGCGTGTGGTACAGTTTGCCCACTCTGCACAGTTCCACCTCCAGCACTTGGTGGCATTGCAGCTGGGGTGGAGAGAGATCTTGGGGTTAGGGTGGATAGTGCGGTAAAATCATTGGCCTGGTGCAAGTGTAGGAAAGGTAGCCCACGTGCAGCCCCCGGATCCCTTTTTGTGGCCCTTGAAACTCCCCAACACCCCACACACACACTCACACATTCACTCTACGCCCCCAGTTGCAGTTTGTGGGGTGTACGCAGGAGTGCGTCAATCACATTTTGCTCCCCAGCTGTATCTCAGACTAAACTGAAATACAGTAAAAAAATGTATGCATAAAGCAAACCAGAAGTGACTTCATAGTCACCTCCTGGAGTCAGCCAAAACCACGGTGTCCCTTGCAGGGCACAGCGAGGCTGTTCTGTACAACCTTGGGAGAATATAAGACCAGTAAGGTTCCCCAGGTGGAACGGAGCATTTTGCAAGTCATGATCTGTAAGAGAAGTCCCTGCAGGCATCCTGTAGAACTTGTACACCACAAAGCACATCACTTTGGCTCTACTTCTCCCTGGGCTTGGGAGGAAGCCTCCCTGGGCTGGTACGATTGCCTTGAGCTGCTTCCCTTCCCTCCCAGCCTGAAAGGGGCGACAGAAAGCACGGGTACGAACCAGTGAGAAAATTCTGACGTTCCAGAAGGTCAGAGGTGTGAAGAGCAGCAGCCTCAAGTAAGAGGTAACCTGGAAAAAAAATTGCTCCTTCAAAGGAGAATTGTATAGAAGTTGGTTACTTTGAAATTGTTTGTTATCCCTCTTTTTCCTAGTTTGATGAAAGACTATTTTTTTAAACCACCTATTAACAAGCTGAGCCTGAACTTCCTGGATCAGGATTTGGAAATGGCCTATAGGAGCAGCTACCAAGAAGAGGTGTGTGCTTGCCTGCCTGTTATTTATTATTTATTTACAAATATTTATAGACCACTGAAGATGTTCAGGTAGCATGTAACAGTGATCAAACATACAATACGCAACAGGAGATGACATCAGCACAAATATGCTTTACCCATAAGAATGGGTGAGTACCCTGGACTGTGTGAGGAAGGACTGCAGAAACAGGCTGGTATTTTAACGTGCTCACTGAAAATGAGAATTAATGGTGCATACCTGATGGTGGAAGAAACAGTCATTTATGTAGGTGGTGCTACTATAGTGCATCTGCTACTCTGAATGACTGTGGAGCAGCATCAGTGTTGTGGTTGTGTCTAAGGAACAAATTCCTCATGGACAAAATTCTTCTTTAAAAATAATCTTGAGGGCTTGCTGACTTAAGTACTTAATCGTTACCAGTTTTCCTGCCCCAAAGCAGCTCCTCCTCAGAGTTTCTTTTCCCTGCTCTGACGGGCCCCAGATGTGTGCTTTTGAGCACATCCAGAACTCTGTAGAGGGCAAGGAAAAGGTTTGTCTCTTTTCCTTTTCTCTGTTTCAAGAATAATGGAGGATGGTTTGTGCTAGTTTTGCCCTCAACCGGCTGTTAGCCAGGGTCTCAGAGAGCCTTTCTAAGGTCGACAGCCATGGCAGCATGCCTCTCTGCACAAATAAGTAATATTCTAGTGGAATTACAAGCTTCTTCAGTGATGTCTCTCCAGCTATGCTGTGTGTGACAACCAAAGAGTAAATTCTAATGCAAATATGAGTAGAAAATTGCAGGTTCCCAAAGCTAATTTTCATTAAAAAAAGGCAAAAGCATCAAAGCTTCATTTCCACGCAAGATTGACTCTAAAACAGACCCTCACAGGTGTTCCAGGGCAGTGTTGCATCGTCGTGTGTCTCTATTTGGCCCACGTGTATTGCAGACATGTAAAATAATCCATTCTTTCAGGGTTTACACGCAAGAGATGTGTGTGAATTTCTTTTTGGGTCTGAGGAAGACTTATTGGGGAGTGTTATAGATTTGAACAGGGCATTCTGAATTACACACGCAGAAGGTGGAGCAGAGGACTGTCTCCCTGTAGCGGTGAACATTCTGTCTCCCTAAACTACCCCCAAAATCTAGTGCTTTTATAACGGAGCTTCCTCCTCCCTTCCTCCTCCTCCTCCAACATTTTTGGGGCTTTTTCGTCTGTTACTTGAGAATGGTTTGAGACGTTTCCTCTTATCCACCTAAATCTACTTTGCTACTTTTCTCAGGTGATCTTGGAGAGCCCCGAAAACTGCAGCTGCAGCCCCCACACAGTTTCTCTTCTCTTAAGCCACACAGCACTGAGTTAGCACATAGCATGTGGCAGACTGCCTTTTGGGAGTGGTGGGTGGGAGGTGGGTCTCATTTGTGTCCTGAAAATCTGGCAGGGAGGAGTAGCGTCAGCTCCGATCATTCTGAGGGGGGATGTAAGTCTTCACTTATTTCATGCTTGCATGCAAGAACTAATAATTCCAAAATTTCATGAGATGTGTTGCACACCTTGGATGATTTTTCTGCCAATTACCGTAATATGTTTAGCACAGTCTCAAAGGAAAGGATCTCTGAGCCATCTTAAAGGCTGGTTTGGGGTTTGCCTGCTGGGTCCTAAAGAAGGAGGGTCCTTTGGCAGCCAACGTCGTACATTTTCTGTCTACCCCCACTATTCCCAACAGGTTGTAAGAAATGCCCCCGTGAAGACCTTTGCCAGCGCTACCTTCAGTTCACTTCTGGACGTGTGCCTGTCCATGACTGTCTTCCTCATCCTCTCGGTCACCTGCTTCCTGAAACATGGGATGGCTGGCACCCCCCCTCCGCCTGCAGCCGTGGTGGTGGCAGTCATTGCCGTCTTGCTAGAGGTGCTGTCCCTTATTGTCTCCATCAGGTAAATGGGGCGACGTCCAGATTGCCCATCTGTTCCTTTTGTAAAACCCCTAGGATATCGAGGCAGGCGGGGCTGTTCTTTTGATTTGCTTTATTTTGAATAGTTACGAAAGGGGTAGAAAGAGGTCTGTGCCAGTCTTTCCAGCGACTGCCCTAGAAACAGACCTCATACCCTTTAAAGAAAACAGACCACTCGTTTTCCCTTGCTGGAGGCCTGGGTGGGCATGTGTGGGTCTTCCGTGGGCCCAGGGAGATCCTTCAGGCATCCTGAAATGTGGAAGGAGGCTTAGCTGCCTGGCCTGTTTGCGTCCTGGGAGTGTGAAGGGCAGAAAGAGAAGGCAGGCTCCGCCAGTGTGGAAGGAAGAGACTGCAGCTGCCCTCGTCCTCACCGAGGGGGCAGAGCACGTGTGCCACCTCTGTGTCAAGGGAAGGCACACTCAGTGGCCTGAGGACTGAACAGCCACCTGTGTCCACCTTGGTGGGGGGAGAGAGGATCAGTCGTTTGTATCTTTTTTGCTGTACTTCTGTCACCGATAAAGCGGATTTCATTGAGAAAGTGTTGTTCTAGCGTGCTCGGCTGCCTTATTTCCAGAATGGCGTTCTTCTTGGAGGATGTGATGGTGTGCACTAAGCGGCTGCTGGAGGTCATTGCTGGCTGGCTGCCACGACACTTCATTGGTGCCATTTTGATCTCACTCCCTGCTCTTGCGGTCTTCTCACACGTCACCTTGGAATTTGAAACCAACATCTATGTGAGTTGTCAACATTCTTTCACACAGATAGACAGAGAGAGGAGCAGTAGGAAGACCAACCGCCCACCTGGCCTCTTTTCCATGCTTTTAGCCGTTTGAACCGTCTGGGGAGCGTCTTTCCCTCAGTGCCAGAGGCGACCAAGGGGGCTTCCTTCCCGAGAGGGGATGGCAGCCACAGGCAGAGCAGCCGAGGCAGATCGGGTGGCCGGACTTCTGGCTGGCCCAGTTAATTGCCTTCCTTCCCCAGCAGGAGGAGGCAGAGAGCTACCGGCCGCTGGGTGTGGCTGGTCCCAGTGGGCAGGGAGCCCCGGAGCCGCAGTTGGCACCCAGCCACACTCCTCCACTCGGCTGAGAACGGAAGGAAGTGGGGGCTGGCTGCGAGGTCCCCTGCGTTTTGGGAATTCCTGTGTATTTCCTTTTCTTGCATTCAGCCCTGTCTCTGTATTGTTAGAGGTGGGAATTGTGAAGGCTGCAGAGATTTTGGGGTGGATTCAGTGTGGCCCATTGCAGGGCTCTACCAACCCCCAAAGCCCCCCCATCACCCCTCAAAAAAATTCAGCCTATTTTTTTTTAGTTGAAAAAAAATCTTAGATTGTGAAAATTAGGTTAAATAATACTGTCTCCTTCACAGGAAAAAAGAAAACCCCTCAGAGATGCCCCGGAAAGCAACTGGGCATAGCGTGGCATGACTTCCAGTTGCCCAGAATGGCAGCCCAGTGTGATACCATGCAGCCCTTTTGATTCCAGAATGGGACTCCTCCCACTTTTAATTAAAATGCTAGCATAACTTAATGTCAATTTATGTGATTAAGAAAAACAAAGCTTCTAATTTAGAATGTTTGAAATTCGTGGACTTTGAAAAAATGAGAAGCTTCACCTTAATAAAAAGGTGCTTCTCTGCTCTTTCACTTGTTAGTTTTCCCCTTGGCATGTCTATGTTCAAACTTGCATCAGTGGGACAGAGGCTAACACCAGCACCAGCCCGCACTTTTCTCATCCCTCGTTTTTTGCTTTCTTGCAAGTTTTCTCAGGAAACTTGGGAATGGGAGAGAGAGGGTGGGGGGCAGAAGGTTTGGGAGCCCTGCTGCTACTGAGGCACAGCTTCCCCTATGTTTAGCCCCAGGATTGTCTCAGAAATGGTCCTCTTGTGTAAATCAGCTAGCACTGCAGTCTTGTCATTGGAAAATGCTCTTGTTTAAGCACATGGCATGTGACTAACAGCACTGTCTCTGTTTGTTCTAGTATACCATGTTTATGTGTTCTGCGACTCTCATTACCATTGTCCAGTACTGTAACTTCTGCCAGCTCAGCTCCTGGATGAGATCGTCTTTGGCCACTCTTGTTGGCGGAGTCCTGCTTATCTTGCTCTACGTGCCTCTGTGTCCCGACAGGTGAGCCTCAGCAGACTTGGCTGCCGTTCTAGGTGCTACATCTTGCCTTCGCCCAGGGCTGGGTGGGCCTTTCTTGTATGGGAGAGAGCCCTGGAAGCTTCGGTGGCCAGCCCAAAGAGAGCACACATGCCCTGGTCCCTCTCCGTTCCGCTTGCAAGCAGACACTTCACTGCTGGCCCCCTCCCTGGTCTCTTTCCGCCAGCAGATAAAGACCTTTTGGTTTAAGGAGGCATTTGGTTTGCAACACGTTGCAACAGATGGATCCTTTAATGGGAGGCGTTGTTTCTATTGTGCTTTACATGCGTTCTTAAAATTGCTTTTAACTTCCATTTCTAACTTTTTTTAAAAAACAGACGTTTGGTTTAATTGAGTTTTAACTTTTGTACTAAAGTTTTTAGATGCACTGTGCTTTTGAAAGGTTGTATGCTGCCTTGGATCTCGTGCTTGGAGAAGGGTGAAATAAATAAATAGTACAGTGCACTCATAACAATTAGAGGTAGACATTTGCCCCCATCCTGGTAAAAACATAAAAACCACTGAGTGTCCACTGTTTCCTTTGGGTGAGAGGCCCTGGGTGTTGGCCTCTTGCTGTCTGCCTGTCACTCACAAGGGGATCTGGAGAGAGGCTGCAAAGGCCATCACGTAGGCAATCACCTCCAGGGGATTATCTCCAAGGATTGCCGTTCTGCAGGGAGACCGGCTTGCATTTGCTCTCAGCAGATGGGCTTCATGTTTGAACTTGTCACACCCAGAACCTCAAAAGCCATGTTCCCACTGCAAGGTCAATGTCCGACGTTACACATTGTGTTCATGGGCTGCCGTGCTGTCACACTTGTCTTACGCAGAGAAAAGCTCTGTGTCAGAAAGGTGTTTACTGAAGCTTTTGAACTGAGGTACAGGTGTCTCCTCTTGATTGTTTACAGATATGCGTCACTGTGGAAAAGCTGTGAGGTCTGCACAGCCCCTCAGAGACAGCAGACTTGCTGGAGGCTTCTTGCCGGCTAATTGTTTGATGCATTAAATCAGTACATCAGCGCACATTGACATGTTCAGTTCTGCTGTAGAAAATGTGGCTATGAATCTTCCTGACATGGATCTTATTTCTTTTTTAGGTCCATGGAAATCTTCAACGCAACTGAGAATTTCAGGTAAACATTAAAATCCCATACCTACCAACATAGGGATTAAATAAATATGATTAATACTATTGTTGGTTGGAGATTTTTATATGTTTATTTTTTAGGTTAGTGTCGTTAGGCAGGTTTGATTTTAGTATGGAATTCTTTTTCTGTGCTTGTTATTATGTAGCTGTGATCTTGCTTTCTGTTTTATGTTGTATTATAATATTGTCATCATCTAAAAAAATCCTACAGCTTGCCTTGCTGCATCTGTTTCTCAGCAGGCTTTAATGAAATACAGTAACCACTTTAAAAATTCCTTGGCTTTAACATTTCACGAGGAGCTCAAGAGTAAATGGCCAGATCCAAAGAGGCTGGTTGTGAGTGTTCACAGGGTAAGCACAGTGGGAATGGGGAGCATCCTATGGATTTCACACTCACCCTCTTCTGTGAGAGCCACAGAGCCTTCCCCAGGAGCAGCCAAATTGGCTCTTTGAAAGCAATTGCCCCGGAGACATTTCTCTAGGTAAACCTAAGAAATGTCTCCCTTTAAAAAAAAAAAATAAAAACTGCACATGCCTGGGTCAGCTGGAATTTTAAAGCCCCACCTAACATACTGTTCTTCGGGGGGGGGGGGGTCTTGCGCCTGCACAGTGCTTTTTTCAGGGCCTTCTAGTGCTGAGCGACTGTTTTGATGGCAGCCCTGTCGTCCCTCCTCTGTACGCGTGTCCAGAAGCGGTTCACTTTTCCCCTCAGTTTCAAGGCTGCTAAAGCAGCAGGCCTCATATGCTTACACCCAGCAAGACACTCCAGAGGAGAGGAGGGAGGGCTCAAAGAACGGAATACATTGACAGAATTTTTTTAGAATGAATTTTTAAGAATTACTCCGTGTATGCCTGCGTGTGTTTTCAGTGGTTGTTCTCTCTCTCTTTCTCCCAGGTATGCCTGCAACAGGTCTGCCTCGGAAGACTTCCAGAGGCCTGCTGACCTGATTGGCCAGGAGGTCATTCTGGGCTTCTTCCTCCTGCTCCTTTTGGTGTGGTTCTTGAACCGGGAGTTTGAGGTGAGTTACCGTCTCCATTACCATGGAGACGTGGAAGCAGATCTCCACCGCACCAAGATCCAGAGCATGCGAGACCAGGCGGACTGGCTGCTGCGCAACATTATCCCCTACCACGTGGCAGAGCAGCTGAAAGTGTCCCAGAGCTACTCCAAGAACCATGACAGTGGCGGCGTGATCTTTGCTAGCATCGTCAACTTCAGCGAGTTCTACGAGGAGAACTACGAGGGCGGCAAGGAGTGCTACCGCGTTCTGAACGAGCTGATCGGGGACTTTGACGAGCTGCTGAGCAAGGACGACTACAGCAGCATTGAGAAGATCAAAACCATTGGGGCCACGTACATGGCCGCCTCCGGGCTGAACGCCTCCCAGTGCCAGGACGCCAACAACCCCCACGCCCACCTGCAGACGCTCTTTGAATTCGCCAAAGAAATGATGCGCGTGGTCGATGACTTCAACAACAACATGCTGTGGTTCAATTTCAAGCTGCGGATTGGCTTCAACCACGGCCCCCTGACTGCCGGGGTCATTGGCACCACCAAGCTCCTGTATGACATCTGGGGTGACACGGTCAACATTGCCAGCCGCATGGACACCACAGGGGTGGAGTGTCGCATCCAGGTGAGCGAGGAGAGCTACCGCATCCTTAACAAGATGGGGTATGACTTTGACTACAGGGGGACAGTCAACGTGAAGGGGAAGGGGCAGATGAAGACTTACCTTTACCCCAAGTGCATGGACAACGGGGTGGTCCCCCACCACCAGTTGTCCATTTCTCCAGACATCCGCGTGCAAGTGGACGGCAGCATTGGGCGGTCTCCGACTGACGAGATCACCAACCTGGTGCCTTCTGTACAGAACTCGGACAAGGTGCCCCACCTCTCAGAGCACAGCGCAGAGGCCAAAGACGGGCTGCCCTGTTTCAAGAAGCTCCCGAAGGAGCCGGCAAAGCCAGACGACCGGCACGGGTTTGCCGAGGGCAGCAAGGAGAACGACTGTGAGGACGTGGGTCCCGAGGAGGCCAACGAGCTGACTAAACTGAACAACTCGAGGAGTGTCTGATGTCCTCGGGAGGGAGGGACACGGTGGGCTCCGTCGGCAGGAACACGGGGGCTGTTCTCAGTCAACTGTGTTCTCCTGGGGGAGCGTGGGGGAGGAGGAACGGGCAGACTCCTCCAGGGTTGCCTGGTGTCGTTTAGGCGCCTGGGTCGGAGTGTGGATCACAGCCATGCAGGGCTTCTGCCCCTCTCGCGCTCCCCTTGAAACCATCTTTCAGCTGGGAGGAGACATCAAGTGCCTTCCGACAGACTCTGCTGGACGCCTTGTCTAGGTACAGAGGCACAAAGTCAAACCACAGGTGGGGGATCTGTATACGTT
Source organism: Cyclura pinguis (assembly GCA_030412105.1). NCBI lineage: Eukaryota > Metazoa > Chordata > Lepidosauria > Squamata > Iguanidae > Cyclura > Cyclura pinguis. The sequence goes on along the minus strand of CM059609.1, from coordinate 331,800 downwards.
CGAAGGATACGCCGTGGTTATTTCAGTTTTTTTTAATTGTTTCTTACCAACACTACTCTTCTGTTTTTGTTTCAGCTATTGCAGCTCCTTTGTACGTAAACACAGGAAAAAAATGCACGTTTTCCTTCCTTGTGCGACCGATACAAAAAAGCCAGTAGAAAAAGACAGGGCCTGGGGCAGCCCAAGAGTGACAGCGCAGGATTGCGGGTGGGGTCAGGGTGGGGAAGGAGGAGCGTCCTTTGGCCCGCGGCCCAGTCGCTGTCTGGAGCCGGGCTGCTCTATTTGCCACAACCGGAACGACGTGCCATTGCATTGTTCCAAGAGGATGCACTCCCCCCCGCTGCCCCAGTGGGCCTTGTGTTGCCTGGGACGAGGGGGTGGTGGGGCGGCCAGCCGTCTGGGGCTCTAGAAGCAAAAACCTGACCAGTCTCCGCTTCAGGTGCCCCGCTTTCAACCTATGCCAGGTTGAAAGCAGAGCACCTGAGTTTTCTAATGAAGTTACATTCTCTCAGTCTTGTCTGGCCTAAGAGAATGGACTTGATAAATAATTTGGGACTGCCTCTTTTTTTCCTTTTCTCCTCTCCCTCATCTTTATTTTGTGGGAATAACAGAGATTGTAGGCTGCTCACTGGCATAACCCCCATGCCAGTTTAGCCTGTGTGCCCTGGTTCAGCCCAGCTTTTCCCTTGGCAGAGTTGGTGCCAAAGGTTATAAGGACACCAGAGCTCTCCAGGGCGACCTGTGGTGCAGGATTGGGGGCGGCGCTTATGCCCTCAGGTGGGCTGAGGGCCTTTGGAGGAAGTCGCCTCTAGAGAGCTAACTGGCCTCCTCGCTCCTGCCTCACTTGGCGCACCCCTCCGGACCATGCCAAAGGCTTCCGGGTCCTTTGTGGCCAGATAGGCAGGATCCCTGTGATGGCGGCTTGCTCAGCCGTCATCTTCCCAGCAGGTGGGAGCAAAAGGAAGGCTGGCTTCTCTGCCGCTTTCCAAGTGCAGGAGACAGGAGAAAGAGTAAAATGTATTTTGAGTTGCCCCCTCGTAGGTGGGTTGGAGCCCAACACCAGGCAGGGAGTTCCTATGTTTCTTCCGTTGCAACATTTCCCTTTAAAAGTAAAGTCAGAGTGACGTGGAGGTGCCTTTGAGCTCAGACCTTATGCAAGTGGATCCCAGGAGTTCATTGTCGCAAAGGAGCTCTCCCTTCACCCCCTTCGGAGGCTTTTTCTGCCGCCGGCCCGTCCCTTTTGCATGCCACGCATATTTATAACGGCTGCCATGAACAGCACTGTAAAATATGCATCTTTGGGGAGAAGCTGGGGGGAGGAGAGGGGTGGGATGTTTCCAGCACAGGCCCCAGACACTGAAGCCCAGCGGGGGGCGGGGGTCTCCGTCCTTGACTTCTTTTGCTAAGAGGACAGCGCCGCATGCTTCTCAAAACGTAGTGACAAGGGCAACAGTCTTCTTTTCTCCAGTCTCAAGTACTGTACTAGCCTTCACTGTGGCTGCAATCCTAAGCACATTTACTAGGAATTACCTCCAGTGTATGTGATGGACTTACTTCTGAATAAAGATGTGCAGGAACAGGCTGTGCGATTCTTTCGTCTTCGCACCACCCGCCACGGCCGCCACGCTGGCCCGGCTCAGAGGCGCCTTGCCAGCTTTCCCCCAGGCTGACCTGGCTGGCATCGGCCCTGCCGGCCGGGGGACCGTGGGAGGCGAGGGCCAGAGCCCAGGCGTCCTCAGCGCTGGGTCTGCGGGTGGGGGCCCACCCGGGAGGTTGCCGGCACGGCGTGGCTGTTGTGAGAACTGTCACCGGCACGTGTGAACACCAGAAGGCTGCAGCAGAAGAGCAGCCCCACCGACAGCCTGCCCTGCTCAGGGGGCTGTTACTGAGCCAAGCTTTCAAAAAGCACAGATAGTGGTGTGTGGCCTCGTGTGATGTTTTGCGCATGTGGTCGCGGTGTGTCTTGCTTGACCAGCTACGCAGGGAGCAGGCGAGATCTGTCATTTCGGTGGGGATGGGAGCCGCCCTCTGCGTGGGAGCAGCGGGCACGCAGGGGCTCCCTCTGGCCCCAGCAGCCAGAGCCCCCCAGAGCCTTTGGGGACAAGAGGGAGAGAGAGGCACAGCCTGGCCAAACGTGGGTTGGCACGCACACCCCGAAACCTCTTTGACAGAATAAATGAAATGGCACGAGGCGAGCTTCCCGAGTCTCCAGAGCCCTTCTGCAGGCGGGCTGGTACAAAATGTCCAGGGCAGGAAAAAGCGAGCGGGCCAGAGGCTGTGGCCAGTTTCCCCCTGCCGCAGTCTGGCCTCCAGGAGGGAGACTCGGTGGGGGAAGAGGCGTGGGGCGTCCCTCTGTGAGGCTCCCCTCCTGTGGGTGAATCAGAGGCGGCTCCCTGGGGTGTGGCCCCACCAGCGTGTTCTCTTCGAGCACCTTGCGCCCCGTGGCGTTGTCACCTCCGCCCCACCACCTCCACTTTTGCGGGGGGCAAGCCTTGAGAGAACGCCGGGGGCGCCCTCCGGCCCGCATCCGCGCCAGCCTGGGCCAGCGAGGCGCCCGGGAGCCTTCGCTTGTGAAACGCGCCCAGTGGATTTCGGCCCTTTGGAAGGGAGCGGCTCCGAAAGGCGGGGAGGAAGGGGCAGGGCCGGGGGCTGCAGGGCGAGGTCGGCGGGCGCGTCCGGGAAAGCCGGGCTGCGGCAGGGAGGCAGAACGACAGCCGGGTCGGCCGGGAGAAGGGCGGCGGGCGAGGGAGCGAGCGGGGCCCCTTCCTTGGCCCTGCGGGCCGCTCGCCTCGGTCGCCTCGCCCCCCCGCCCGCGACGGCCTTGGCCCCCGCGCCCGGCTTATCTCGGGCCTGCCGGGCGAGCAGGCGGCGGGGCTGCGCCTCCTGCGGGGGCGGGGCGCCCAGATAGGAGGATAGCGGGGACGCGCGCGGAGCGCCCGGGGAGGGGGCCCTCGGGCGGAAAGCCGGGCGGGGATTCTCGGGCCTGCCAGGCGGCTCTGCGGGGGAGGGCTGCTGGCCGGAGGGCCAAACGCGAGGCCGGGGGAGCGTGGCCGGTGTCGTGGCTTCTGTTGGCCGGCGGCGTCTTGCCAGGGCCGGAGGGCCGCGTGCAAGCAGTTGAGGAGGAATGGGGGGGTCCCAAAGGAAGAAGTGGGGATGGAAAGGCGGAGGTGGGGGGCGTAGAAATGCCCCCGGGCCCCACTCCAGGAAGGAGGGAGCGGGCGGGCGGGCGGTGGCACCGACCTCCCCCCCTCCAGCGCCAGGGGAGTCTGCGGGCAGAGAAGGCGCCCCGCAGGGCTTCAGGCTTCCTTCCCGGACGTGCTGACTGTGATCAAAGAGCAGTCCGAGGAAACCTCTCTCGGCCTCCTCGGGGCAGAGTCCCTCCAACAGCCTCTGTTAAGACGCCTGGAACGGTGAAGCCGGCAGAGACCCTCCGCGCGCCCCCTTTTCCCTTTTGCGGGGCTCCTATTCGGGCGGGGGGGGACGTGCAAGCGGGAGAAAGTGGCTCCGGCCGGGGGGATGAAGAGCGCGCCCCCGCCCCCGCCCGGCTCTCGGCTGCCCCTCTTATCGCTCCTCGCAGCCGCGGGGCCTGAGGCCCCCCGGGCAAAACACCGGAGCGCTATCTGGGGAGGCGGGAGGGGGGAGCGAGGGGGCGCCCCCACCCCCGGCCGGCGGCGCTCCTCTTGGAAGCAGGCCCGAGGCTGGCACGTCTTGTGCCCGGCCGGGCAGCCTTCCCGCCGCCCAGCCGCGCGTGGCCAGAGCTGGGCCACCAGCACCCTCTCCCCGCGTGCCAGCCCGGCGCCCCCTTTTCCAGAGCCGAGAAATGCAGCCAAATGTGGCTCCCCCAAACAAGGGCTGCCGGCCGGGCGTCGGGGCGGCGGCTCTAACAAGGGCACAGAGAGTCGTCATCGAACCCGAGAGCCGGAGGAGACCCCCGGGGGCGTCTGGGCCGAGCCCGCTCTGCCGTGCGGGAACACGCGCGCGGTCAACGCGCCCCTGGGAGCCGCGCCTCCGACCTCCTGGGGTGGCGGCTGTATATTCGTTCCACTGCTGGACAGCAATTCCAGTTTTAAAAATAAAAGTTCTCCCGGGCTTTTCGGCGGAACCGCTCTCTTGCCTCATGAATCCATCGGCCGGCTCCGTCCTCTGCGCGAGAGTCTCCCCGATGCTGGAAGGGGGCTGTCCCAGATAGAACAACCAAAGGGCCCCGGGGCTTCGCGGAGAAGCTGGGAGGCCTGGAAACCGACCTGCGCCTCTGCCCTGGGGAGGGGAGGGGGCCACGAGGCGCGCACGCACAGGCCTTGAAGCGCACCTCCCAGCAGCCCCCTGACCCAGGGCGAGGGATGATGGGCGCTGCAGTGCAGGAACTGCCACACAGTTCCCGACCCCGCTGCAAAGAGGCCCCCGCGTCCGGGCTTCGGTCGGAGTTTGAGGGGGGCTGGGGTGTGACGCCCTTTGCCCCCTCTCCCTCCTGCTTGCCTGGCCGCGCAAAGCTCACTCCGCACTTCGAATCTGAGGCCCTTTTCACCCTCCAAATTCAAAAAGATATCATCCCGCATGTACTGCCATGGGTGCATCGTATGAAATCCTGGGGTTGTAGGTTTGTGAGGCACTAGAGCTCTCCGACAGGGAGGCCTAAACGCGTGTCCCTATACTGCAAATCCCAGGATTCCGCGGGGATGGCAGCTAAGGTGCAATGGTAGCGCTATAATTCTTCAGTATGAAAGCGTTGTAAGCCAAAACCGTAAAAGCTCCGCCAAGTGTGGGCTTCGCGTCCTAGAAGAGGAGGTGGGAGTCCCGTTCCCCTCTCCCAGCGCCCCCCCCCCGCTCTTGCCTGTCCTAGCAGGGGCTGATGGAGCTTGTAGTCTGCCAAGATCTGGCTGGCCGCGTGGCCCCCGACCTCTCTCCTCGGTAGGGCCACTCAGAAGCGCCCGCCTTTGGCTCGCCCGCCTCCCCTGGACTGCTCGGGCCATCCTGGCCACCCCCACAGCGCTAGTCCTCGCCGAGAAGGCCGCGGGGGGCGAGCGGGCCCGGGCCGGGCAGGAAAGCAGGAGGGCCAGGGGCCGAACGCGGTCCGGAGATGCCTCTCTCGCCCGGGCCTTGCGCGAGGCGCGTTTAGGGCTTCATCTGGGGCGGACGTGCCCCCCCGGGCCCGAGGCGCTTCGCCCCAGGAGCAAGGCGCCGCGCATTTTCGCATGCGAAGGGGGGGCGGGGGCAGAGACCTGTGCCGCGGGCTTCGGGGCGTCACCGGCCCACCCCTCTTGCAAAGGCCTGGCCTGGGGCGGTGAAACCCCCGGGGAGGAGGGGGCAGGCCGAGGCAGCGCGGAACCGGCCCTCCCCAGGCCCAGTGCGGCTGAGAGAGAGGAGCAACGTCCGGGTAGGACCCGCTGCGCCTGGGAGGCCCCGCCAGCTCGGAGGGCTTCCTCGGCCCCGAGAGAGGGGAAAGTGCGGGGGGGAGGAGGGTGCACGCCTCAACCTTCTCCCTGGCCCGTCCCCGCCGGGGGAGGCCCGCCCGGACCCGGACTGGCGTCCCCTCATCGCAGCCCCCTTTCGGGGGGGCGCTTTACTCAGTGGAGAGGGGACGGCTCCCCGGAATGGTGCGGAGTCTGCGCCTATCTGGCCGAGAACAGGCAAAATGGCAGAGCCATTGTAGGCGCGCAGCACGAGGGACAGCGTGGGGTGGCGGTTTGGTCCGAACCCCCTTTGCTCGGCCATGGAGCCCCACGGGGTGACCTTGGGCAAGTCACACTCTCTCGGCCTCAGAGGAGGGCAAGGGCAAGCCCCGTCTGATTCATTCCTCCCAAGTCAGAAACGCCGCCAGCGAGAACAGGCAAGGGAATCAGCCATAACCCCTTCCAGTTGCCACGGGAGTTCCCCCCCTCGGCTTTCTGCACTAGGCGGCCGGGCTCGGCCTCTTTCCCCCCGGACGATTTTGGCCCCATCCGAAATGCAGGGGCCCCGCGCCGGCGCCCTCCCTCCGCCTTTCCCCGGGGCCCCCCTTGCCTCCTCTGGGGTCGCCGCACACTGGCCGGAGGGGGCGCCCTCGCCCTCTTCACCGCCTCCCACCGCTTGCCCAGCTCCGGGGGCGGCCGGCGAGGGGGGCTTCCAGGCAGACGACAAGCCGGGGGGGGGCTTGAGGCACGCACCCTCCCTCCCCCCGCACTCTCCCGGGTAGTCTGGGGCCGAGGAAGCCCTCTGAGCCGGCGGGGCGGGCGGCTTATCGGGCCCTCCCAGGCGCAGCGGGTCCTGCCCGGGCGTTGCTCCTCTCTCTCCGCCGCCGCCCCGCTTATCCCGCCTGCAGGAGCAGATAGAGAGGGGAGGGGCCCTCCTGGTCTCCACCGCGGGCCTTCTCCCTCCTCCTCTCTTCTCTGCCCCACCCCCACGTGCCTTGCCTTCCCCCGCCACTGGCGGGCGTGCGGGGAGGGGGTGGGGGGTCCCGAGCTCTGTCGGTGGTCCCTTCGTTGCGGGGGGGGGGTAGGCGGTGAGCCTCGTGGCAGCTGCTGTCCCGAAGCTACCCGAGCCGGCTCAGTCTACTGGGACCAGCAACATTTCAGGCCTGGCCTGGGGAGCAGCGGCCGCCCTCGTCCTGAGCGGGGCGCTCGGTCCACCAGCCCGGCGTGGCCAACTTCGCGTGGCTGCCGTGGCTCGCCAGGGGCCCGTTCCCACGGCACACTCGTAGCGCTGTGAGCCCCCTTCCACTGCCATGGTGCCATCCCCTGGAATCCCGGGGTCTGTAGTTTGGCCAGAGGCGCTGGAGTGCTCCGCCAGGGACTTCTAAGTACCCCTCCCTGGCCTGCAAACGTCAGGACGCCGTAGGAGGGTCCAGCTGAGGAACGGGGGAGGGAAAGGCCGCGGGGGGGGGGGCTGGACCTCGGGGTCTTGGGGGAAGCGGACCCCGCAGGGATCCATCATCTACTCCGACTTGGCATCTCCAGGCCTCTCCCGGATTCCTGCCTGGCTCAACCCGCAGGTCCTCGGGGTTATTTCCTACTTTTGGATGTCTCCCATCCAAGGACTAGCCTGGCTCCCCCCTGCTGGGCGTCCTCGTTCGGTCGCTCTGGGTCCCGTTGTGGGAGAAAGCGGGGTGCGAATCCAGGAAGGAAATGCGCGGGTTCCGCTGGGGGGGAGAGCGGCGGAGGGGTCCAGATCAGATTTCTAAATAGGTCGGCGGCATGGGTGGGGCCACGCTTAGAAACCACGCTTAGGGGGGCTACGAAGCCCCATGTGCCACACTCGGGGCGGCCAGGGTCTATGCCGGTGAGGAGATTTGGGGAGTTGCGGTCCAGCCCCCGATTTTTCCCTCCTGTGGCGCCCGTGACAGCTTGGGGCGAGGGGGCAGAGAGCCAAATGCCTTCCTGCGCCCGTGTGTGGCGGCGGGGGAGAATTCCTGCCCTTCGGGACCCTCCCGCTCGTGCCGCCCAGAGGCGGCGGGGAGGGGCGGGGGGCGGGGGCGGGGCACCAGGCTCCCCAGCTCTACAAAAGGGCTGCTGGCGAGGCCAGGGGGACTTAGAGTTGCCAACATGGGACTGACGGAGGACGACAAGAACCACATAAGGGCCACCTGGGGCCCCGTGAGCAACAACCCCGAAGTCTTCGGGGCCGAGGCCCTCAACAGGTAAGGGACCCCCGCCGTCCTCGGCCCGGCCCGGGCTCCTGGAGGGCCCGACGGCGGGGCCGCGTCCCGGCCGGGCCCCCCTCGCCTCCCTCCCGCGCCGCCGGTCCCCCCTCGCCCGTCCTTCCCGCAGCTCCGCCGGCTCACCCCTCCTCCTCTCCCCCCCCGGCGCCCCCCGCAGGCTCTTCCTGGCTTACCCGGCGACCAAGACCTACTTCCCGCACTTCGACTTGAGCCCCGGCTCGGCCCAGATCAGGGCGCACGGCAAGAAGGTCGTGGACGCGCTCACCCAGGCCGTCAACAACCTCGACGACATCGCCGGCGCCCTCTTCAAGGTCGCCGACCTCCACGCCGAGAAGCTCCGCGTCGACCCCGTCAACTTCGGGGTGAGTCTCCGCCTCGACCCCCGCGGGGCCCTTCCGCTCCCCTCCCCACCCGCCTGCCTGGGCCCCCCGGGGCTCTCCTGACCCCTGCCGGGGCTCCGGCGCCCTTCCCCGGCCCGCCGCATTCCCTCCCGCGCCGTCGGAGGGCGGACGGGCGGACGGGGGTCCCATCATCCCCCTTCTACGCCTCCCTCCCTGCCTGTCTGCCCGCCCGGGCCCCCCGGGGCTCTCCTGACCTCGGCCGGGGCTCCGGCACCCTTCCCCGGCCCGCCGCCTTCCCTCCCGTGCCGTCGGCGGGCGGGCGGATGGGGGTCCCATCATCCACCCCCTTCCCTGCCTGACGCGCCGCCCTCCTCTCTCCCTCCACAGCTGCTCGGCCACTGCATCCTGGTGACCATCGCCGCCCACAACCACGGGCCCCTCAAAGCCGACATCGCCCTCTCCATGGACAAGCTCCTGTCCAGAGTGGCCAAGGTCCTCTTCGCCCACTACCGCTAGGCGCCCCCGGACGAGCGGCCGGGCCGGCCGAGGAAGGGTCAGACGGCGGGGCGGCGGCGGCGGCGGCGGCGGCGGCGGAGCGATGACCCCGGAGCGCCCCCCGCCTCGCCCCCTCCCCCTGCCCGCCACCCCCTTCAGCCCCCGAGGAACAAAAGCGCAATGAATAAACCTCTTGGCTTCCGACGCACTTCTGGCCTCCGCCTGCCTTCTTTGGGGAGGGAGGGGGCGCCCCGGGTCTCCGCCGAGGAGGGGTCCCGGCGAGCGAGCCGAGCCCTCCGAGCAAGGCCGGGGAGGGGGCAGGTGGGGGTCTCTGGCCGTTTCAAGGCGGCGAAAGGGGGAGAGGGCGGGAGGCGCCGGGACGGACGGAGCAGCGAGGAGGCTGTGGTTCCCCCTCCCTCTCTGCCCCCGGCGCAGGCGGGGATCGGGGCCCCTTGGGCGGCTGGGGGTCCGGGGAGCGAGAGAGAGTGACCGAGCCCGCCCCCCCGACGGCCGCTTCCCGCTCCTTTCTTTGCGCCCAGGGAGAACTAGTGTTCTCGAAAGGGGGGAGGTCCTGAGCTTGGCCCTGGGCAGGTGGGCTCTTGGGGTCCCCCCTCGCGTCCTCTCCCACAGAGAAGGGCCCCGGGAGGGAGTCTGAAGCCGGCCCCCCCTTCGCCTGAGAAGACTGAAGGAGGAGAGAAAAAAGTTTTCTGCTCCTGCGACCCTCCGGAGCCCCCCCCCCGACTGTCCAAAGCCCCCCCCAAGAAACTCGAGGTGTCCAGAAGCGTTCGTTTGGTACTGAAAACGGTTTTTTTAAATGGGGGGGGGCCGCAAGCTGTTTAAAGGGTGAATCGCCGCTCTCTGAGGTTTCAAGGAGAAGCAATTCGTTCCCCCTTCCTCTCTCCGGGACTTTACTCTCGCCCCCGCCCCAGTTTTTGGCAAGCCAGGAGTTTCCTCCCTGGCCAGGCCTCTGTCCTGTCCCGCCTTCTGGCGAGAGGGGGCTGGGGCCCTCGTTCTGATCTCCCGGAAACCAAGAAGCGGCGTCCTGTGAGTCCCGGAAGCCTGCAGCGCTTGTCTTTCTGACGGGAGCCTTCCCGGCTCCTCTTCCTGCCCCCCTCGTAGTTCCTTCTCCGCTCCGCCGGGACCGGGGGAGCGCAAAGGGTTTGGGCTGCCGACTGCGGCTGCTTCTGCGTTAGACATTTCTGCCTCCCTCTTTACCTTCTGGGTTGGAGGTAGAGAGGGCCCCACCGGCCCCCCAAAGAACAACGGAGAAGGTTGCTGGGGAGGGGGCTCCTCCTGCACCCCAAGGCCACGAGCAGGGGAGGAGAGCCCTCCGGGTTCCTGCGTGCGGCGGCAGGGAGAGAGCTCCCGCCGGCCTTTACGGAGGGATCGGGCCGCACTGCTAGTTTCCGAGACAGGGGGCAGCGCGTCCGAGCTGGGTTTTAATGCAAATGTTAGAGAAGCCGTCCAGGGCGGTACAACCCCCCCAATAGGTTCAGAACTTTGGATTGCACCTGTACAGTTCGGACTAAAACCCAGAGGGACGGGTGGGCGAGGCAGAAGCGAGCCCAGTCTTCTGAGCGGGGTGCGTTGTGGCCCAGGGTGGGCTGCAGCCCACGGAAGATCACGAAGTCCCACAGAGGCAAAACCTCCCCGGGAGGCGTCCAGTCCAACCCCTGCCGGAGCAAGAACCCAGGGCGGAGGCACCCCAAGAGAAACGCCGGAGCAGTTCTGGGGGGGCCACCTCTCCCGCCCAGGGACCCCCCCCGTAGGAAAGGCGGGTTCCTGGCGGCCCACTTGCCCTTCCCCACGTGCCCCACTTCGCGCCCCCCCACACCGAGGTAGCTTTGCAAAGGCATAAAAGGCGCCCAAACGCCCCAAGGGGTCCGGATCCCCTCCGAACTTGGAAGCTAAGCAGGTTCAGCCCTGGTCAGTACGTGGGCGGGAGACCGCCCACAGATACTGACAGCTGTGGGCTCTGGTTCAGAGGAAGGAACCGGCCGAGCCTCCCTGAAGATTTCTCGCCCAAGAAAACTCTGGGAAAGGGTGGGGGGCAGCGAAGAGCGCAGAGCCGGGGGAGGGCTTCCTTTTGCGATCCCCACCCCTAGCATCCTCAGGCGACACGGACACTGGGGGCGGTCGTCCAAAAGGGGATTGTCGGGGATTCTGGGCGTTGTGGTCCAGCCCTTCTCAAAAGCTGGGCCAGGGTTGCGGAAGGACGGCGCGGTCCAAGGCTGGGACCCCCCGCCGTTGCCCCGCTCGACGCGGAATGGAAGCTTCGCCCCCGAGGCAAGCGGACCGTTCCAGGCCTTGGCCACTGGGTGGCAGTAGCGGTTCTCGGACCGGATTCTCCCCGGTCTTTCCTTTAGCCTTTAGCGCTTCTTTGTAGCGCTACGATTCCTCTTTGACTGCCACGTCCGCGTGGTAAGGAATCTACGATTTGTGTTTGTGCCCTTGGGCCCTTCCAGCTTTCCCGAGGTGGACTTCCTCCTCCTCGCCTTTGGAGCTCTTTAAACAGAGGCTTGGATGTGCTGCTTTCAGGAATGCTTTAGTCCCGCATGCCTGTGTGTACTCTCTCAGCCTTCCGGAGAGGTGGAGAGAGTGTGACCTGGCCGAGGCCACCCGGTGGATTTCTGTGCCCAACAGGGGCTCCAGCCCTTTTCCCCAGAGTGATACTCCCAAGCTCCAACCACTACCCCACGCTGTCTCTGTCCCTCGCATCCTGAGCACTGCTAGCACCCCCGTGTCAACACACCGGCACTGGGCAGAAGCCCTGGCCCTCCCGGCGCCCGGCGCCCCCCAGGTGTGAGAAGGGGAGGCCAGGGGCAGAAAAGGCAGGCTGGCCCCTCCCAGGTGCCCTCTCTTGGAGGAAAGGGTTCAGCGGGCTTTTTATTTGTTTATTTCTATGCCGCCTTTCTCCCAGAGTGGGATTAAGCGGGGGGGGGGGGAGAGGACGTTGGCCAGAGGGGGCTTGGCCACAGGAGGGGAAAATCCGGAGCAGGACTGCAAGTCCCCAAATCCCCTCACCGGCACAGACGCTGGCTGCCCTGAGTGGCACGCGGGGCTTTGCGGCCCCCCCCAGTAACGTTTCTAAGCTTCGCCCCACCCGTGCCACTGACTATTTAGAAATCCTGTACCTCCCCCCCCGACAGGCTCTGGGCCACTCCTGCTGCCGGTCACGATGGACCTCCATCCTGCCCACCCCACGAGGCAGAGGGAGGGGCCCCCTCCATCCCAGCCGCCCCTGCCCGGGAGGGAGGGAAGGAGCAGGAACGGTTCCTTCTTGCCCGGGCCCAGGAGGAGATGATGGCGGGCCCTCCCCCGGTCCTAATTGTCCCCGACACACCCCGGCTTGGCTCCAGCTTCAGCTGCTTCTTGGCCTCTCCCCATTTGCTTAACTAAAAAGTGCCTCCATTCTGAATACTAATCAACTTTAAAGGTTATTCCTCCTGCCAGCCCCTCTGCCTCCCTAACCCAGCCCTCCCTGTAAGGACATTTCGTTGGAAAAATCCCAGCGTTCTCTCTCCCCACGTCTTGTTCTTAGAGCAAGTGGGCATAGCTAGCACAGGGCTTCCTTTCTCTTTTGCGTGCCAAAGCTCCACCATTTGCCTTTCTGCCGTTTAATTGCATGATCATAAACGCCTTTGGTGTTCAGATCATGTGACCCAGGACAGTTGCTTGGGTCATCGGTCTTATAAAAGAAGGAGACCCCTCGTATCTCTCTCTTCTCCTCCATTTTTTTTTTTTTTTTTTTTGCTTCCTCTTCCTCCTCTCCGACCATGCCTTGCATCTCCATCCGAAGATGGTGAGTTAGGAACGAAGCTAATACTATTCATTAGCTAGTTAGGATGTAGGCTCCTCAATACATAGGTAAACGTAGAAGCCATTAGTAAACTTTTCTAAGTTCGTGACCTGAAGCTGCCTGCGTTTGTTTTGTTTCTTCAGTCAGCTCGAGATCAGAAAAGCCATACACAAATTTAGACGCGCTTTTTCTGCTACTCTGCTAAAAAGGAGGCTGAATCCTTACAGCTTTAGCTTCCACAGAATTTCCCGATAGGGCTAACACCCTGGGAAACCCTTGTTCCCAACACATTTCTCATACCGCTGAGCGAAGGAATACACCTGTGATTGGGGGCTCCTCCTTCATTGTGAACCAGAAGTTATTTTATTGTTAACCACGTATCAGATTTTTAGTACTGAGAAAGCAAATATTCTTCCACATCTGCTGTATGCTTTGTGAGCTCATTGTCTTTCCAAGTCTACAAGACCCCCTTCCTTTTTCACAAGAAAGGGTCTTCCTCTTTGCTCACGTCAGAGGTGGCTTTGACTGCATTCTTCTGGGGGAGGGGTCCCTTTGGCCAAAGTTGGGGACCCTTCCAGGTTGATTCAGAGCTCACCCGGGTAGTCCCGTCACGCGTAGCGTTTTAGGTCTGGCCCCACGTTTCCTTTTTTGAGGGCGCAGGGCGGGGTCACCCCGATGCCTCCCCCAGAAGGGCCGGGTCCTTTGCGCTTTCCCAGTAACGGCTCCTGCTCCCATCCTGCGTCATTTGCCTACGAAAGAAGACCCTGCCGCCCTTCCTCGTCGGTCCTTTTGGCGTTTCCTTCTCCCTGCGTGCAGAGCCAGAAATAATCCCCGCTCCCTTCGGGGGGCATCAGGTCCTTCCCCTGCCAAGGGGGTGGGTGGGCTGCCGCGGGCTAGGGGGACGGGAGGATGTCTGAAAGGGAAGGGCGTACCTGGGCAAAGAGAAGGACCCTTTATTGTTAAAACGAGGTTTGGGGGGTTTTAGTATAGATTTGGGGTGGCAATTGTCTCATAAAGCATACAGTACGTGCGTAAGAACACTTGCTTTCCCGGGACTACAATTCCGATCCGTGGTTGATAATAAAGTAACTTCTGGCTAACAGTCAACAGTGAACCCTGAATCACACGTGTATTTATTGGCTCAGCAGCGAAGAATGAGAACAACCGGTAAAGTCGGCTAGCAATCAAAGTGGAGGAACTTTAAGCAAGCGGGGAGAGAGGGAGAGTCCCTTTCGCCTGGGTGGGGGGGCGCTGGGGAGGCACCCTCTGTTCTGCCCGAACTCGTTCACTCCGCAGAGGCAGGGCCCTCCGTGTCCTCCTGGAGGAACCGGGCCTGCCGCATCTCCTGCCCCTCCCGGGCTGAGGCACGGACGGCTCGGGTGCCGGGGGGCCCGCCGTCACCTCCTCCTGGGCCCGGGCAAGGAGGAGTTGCTCCTCCTCCTCCCCCCCCCCAGAGCCAAGGGGGGTGGCAATTAGGACGGAAGGAGGGCCGGTCCTCCTTTGCTTCTGGGCAAAAGCTTGAAGGAACTGTTCCTGCGCCTTCTGTCCCTCCCTCCCCGGCGGGGGCAGCAGGGAGGGAGCGGGGCCTTCCATCTGCTTCTGGGTATTCGCGTGGAGGAACTGGTCTTGCTCCTTCTCCCCCCCGCCCCAGTGAGGCCGGGGCAGGGGCAGCTGGGATGGAGGGGGCCCCTCCGTCTGCCTCCCGGAGTGGGCAGGATGGAGCTTCATCGTGACCGGCAGCAGGGGTGGCCCAGAGCCGGGGGGGGGGGGCTCTAGGATTTCTAAATAGGTCAGTGGCACGGGTGGGGCGAAGCTTAGAAACGTTACTGGGAGGGGGGACCGCAAAGCCCCGCGAGACGCTCAGGGCAGCCAGCGTCTGTGCCGGTGAGGGGATTTGGGGACCCGCAGTCCTGCTCCGGATTTTCCCCTCCTGTGGCAGCTGTGACAGTTTTGGGGGTGGGGGAATTCCTGCCCTCCAGGACCCTTCCCCCTCGCGGCGCCCAGAGGCTGTGGGGAGGAGAGCGGGGCGGGGAAGTGGCCCGGGGGAGAGGCGCCTGGCTCCCCGGCACCCATAAAAGGACGGCCGAGGCTCGGGGGACTCAGAGCGGCCGAGATGGTGCTGACCGAGGACTACTTCGCGTCTCTTTGGAGCCCTGCGAGGAGCAGCGTCCCCGAAGTCTTCGAGGTCGCCAGGTAAGCGCCCCTCCGCCGGCCCGGCACCGACGGCAGAGTCGCCTCTCGGCTGAGCCTCCCTCCCCTCCGCCGTCCATCTCGCCCCCTCTAATCCATCCCTCTCCCCCACTCTCTCTGCCCCCACCACCCTCCTCTCTCCGCAGCCCCCCCGGCGTCTCCTCCAGGCTCTTCCCGGTGCCCCTGTCGAGCGACCCCTCCGTCTGGTGCTACGACCCGATCCTCGGCTGGGTGCAGGGCCAGGTGCTGGTGGCCGCCCGCGACGACCTCCTCCCGCTCTCCGGCCTGGACACCGCAGCCTCGGGGGTGAGTCTCCGCCCCGCTCCCGGGGCTTCCCTCCCCCCCTCCGGCTGGCGGGCGCCGTCCGCCCGTCTGCCTGACCAGCTTTCGGCTCGCTCGGCCCGCCGCCGGGGGCTCCGGCGCGCCCTCCGTCCCTCCCTCCCTCCCCGTCGGGAGGGTGGATGGGGGTCCTTCCCTGCCTGACGCGCCGCCCTCCTCTCTCCTTCCACAGCTGCTCGGCCACTGCATCCTGGTGACCACCGACGCCCACAGCCACGGGCCCCTCAAAGTCGACATCGCCCGCTCCATGGAGAAGTTCCTGTCCAGAGTGTCCAAGGTCCTCTTCGCCCACTACCGCTAGGCGCCCCCGGACGAGCAGCCGGGCCGGCCGAGGAAGGGTCAGACGGCGGGGCGGCGGCGGCGGCGGCGGCGGAGCGATGACCCCGGAGCGCCCCCCGCCTCGCCCCCTCCCCCTGCCCGCCACCCCCTTCAGCCCCCGAGGAACAAAAGCGCAATGAATAAACCTCTTGGCTTCCGACGCACTTCTGGCCTCCGCCTGCCTTCTTTGGGGAGGGAGGGGGCGCCCCGGGTCTCCGCCGAGGAGGGGTCCCGGCGAGCGAGCCGAGCCCTCCGAGCAAGGCCGGGGAGGGGGCAGGTGGGGGTCTCTGGCCGTTTCAAGGCGGCGAAAGGGGGAGAGGGCGGGAGGCGCCGGGACGGACGGAGCAGCGAGGAGGCTGTGGTTCCCCCTCCCTCTCTGCCCCCGGCGCAGGCGGGGATCGGGGCCCCTTGGGCGGCTGGGGGTCCGGGGAGCGAGAGAGAGTGACCGAGCCCGCCCCCCCGACGGCCGCTTCCCGCTCCTTTCTTTGCGCCCAGGGAGAACTAGTGTTCTCGAAAGGGGGGGGTCCTGAGCTTGGCCCTGGGCAGGTGGGCTCTTGGGGTCCCCCCTCGCGTCCTCTCCCACAGAGAAGGGCCCCGGGAGGGAGTCTGAAGCCGGCCCCCCCTTCGCCTGAGAAGACTGAAGGAGGAGAGAAAAAAGTTTTCTGCTCCTGCGACCTTCCGGAGGCCCCCCCCCCGACTGTCCAAAGCCCCCCCCAAGAAACTCGAGGTGTCCAGAAGCGTTCGTTTGGTACTGAAAACGGTTTTTTTAAATGGGGGGGGCCGCAGGCTGTTTAAAGGGTGAATCGCCGCTCTCTGAGGTTTCAAGGAGACGCAATTCGTTCCCCCTTCCTCTCTCCGGGACTTTACTCTCGCCCCCGCCCCAGTTTTTGGCAAGCCAGGAGTTTCCTCCAGGGCCAGGCCTCTGTCCTGTCCCGCCTTCTGGCGAGAGGGGCCTGGGGCCCTCGCTCTGATCCCCCGGAAACCAAGAAGCGGCGTCCTGTGAGTCCCGGAAGCCTGCAGCGCTTGTCTTTCTGGCGGGAGCCTTCCCGGTTCCTCTTTCTGGCCCCCCCGTAGTTCCTTCTCCGCTCCGCCGGGACCGGGGGAGCGCAAAGGGTTTGGGCTGCCGACTGCGGCTGCTTCTGCGTTAGACATTTCTGCCTCCCTCTTTACCTTCTGGGTTGGAGGTAGAGAGGGCCCCACCGGCCCCCCAAAGAACAACGGAGAAGGTTGCTGGGGAGGGGGCTCCCCCTGCACCCCAAGGCCACGAGCAGGGGAGGAGAGCCCTCCGGGTTTCTGCGTGCGGCGGCAGGGAGGGAGCTCCCCCCGGCCTTTACGGAGGGATCGGACCCCTGGGTCCAGAGTACGGGGAGTGAGGTTCCAGCTAAACGTGAAAGGAAGGGTTCCTTGGTCGTCAGAGCTGCCCGGGGGGGAAGGGGCCGCTCGGTCTTTGGGGTCTTTAAAGAGACGCCGAGGGGGCTTCTGTTGGGAGAGGTCTGGGTGCCCCCCCAGTGGGATCGAAGGGTCAGGCTGGAGGGCCCTTGGGATCGATCCTTCGATCCTTCTGTGATTCCGTCCACATCGCTCATCTCGTGGAAAAGGCTGCAGCCCGTACACGTGTCTGCCACACCGGAGACCTCGGTCTTTCGCACGACCCTCGCGACCTCCTCCCTCCGTTGCTTCGGCCGAGAGAAAGACTCCCCCGGGCGAGCCCCCCAGTCCCCCAAGCCCGTCCCTCCGGCGGGAGGGAGCCGCCACCGGAGCCCCGGAAGGAAAACGCCGCCCCCTCCCGCGGTGCTGCCGGGTTCGCGCCGCTCTACACGAGAGTAAGGGGCTCCCTTTCTCCGAAGACCCCTGCTCAAAGGGGACGGTCTCGGGGGGAGAAATGGGGAGTCGCTCTGCCGGAGCCGCTTGGGGGATCTCAGGGGGGGAGGAAGAGGTGAAGGACCTCTGTTACCCCATCGACCAACGGGGGTGGCTTCGGGAGGGCCGCGCCCCCCCAGTTCCACCCACGGCCAGCGGCCGCCTCTCGCTCCCGGGGCGGGCGGGGGGCGGAGCGTCGGGCGGCGCGGGCGGCGCCGGTCCCTGGTCCCTCCCCCCTGGAGGCGGCGGCGGCGGCGGCTGGTCAGTGGCGCTCCGGCCGTGCCCAAGGCGCCACGCCATGGCAGGCCCCCGCCGCCCCCGCCGCCCCGTCCGAGGCCCGTGCCGCCCCCGCGATCGCCGTTCCTCCGGGCACCGGCCGGGAGCATGAGGGAGGCGGCGCCGGGGAAGGGCCGCGGAGAGCCGCCGGCGCCGGCGGCGGGCGGGGGCCGGTTGGAGGGCTCCGGGGGCCGCTCTGGGGCCGGGCCGGGGGGCCGCCGGGGCCGGGCGCTGCTGGCGGTGGGGCTGAACCTGCTGGCGCTGCTCTTCTCGGCCACGGCCTTCGGGACCACCCACTGGTGTGAGGGGACCCAGCGGGTGCCGAAGCCCGCCTGCGGGCCCCACAAGCGCACCAACTGCCTCAACTACGGCTACGACCCCGCCGCCGACGGGCCGGGCAACGGGACCGACCCCGCCGCCGCCGCCGCCGCCGCCGCCGCCCCCGGCCACGGCAACGGCACCTTCCGCGGGGGGCCCGCCGGCGGCGGCGGCGGCGGCGGCGGCGGCGCCTCCTCCTCCTCCTCGTCCAACGTGGTCCACTACAGCTGGGAGACGGGCGACGACCGGTTCCTCTTCCGCTACTTCCACGCCGGGATCTGGTTCTCCTGCGAGGAGAACATCAACAGCCCCGGTGAGTGAGACGGCAGGGAGGCTTGGCGCCGGCTTTTTGGGGCCCCCGCCCGCACCCTCCCCCTGAGCCCCCAGAAGGGCCGCCGAAGAAGGACGGGGAGGGGTAGTCCCGCCGGGGGACCGGAGGCGCTGCCGGCCCCCTTGCTCTCCCGGGCCCTCCGGCTCCCTTCCTGCCGGACGGCCCCCTCCCCAGCAGGGAGCCCGTCCCTTCCTCCGTCCCCTTTGGCCCCCTCCGCGGCGCCCCCTCCCTCCGTCCTGGCGGGGGCGTTGCCGTGGCGACGGGGGGGCTTCTTTGCTGCGTCATCTCTTCCCACCGCTCCCCCCCGTGGAAGGGGCCAGAGGACACTCCGCAACACCCGACAGAGGGTCGACAGCAGGCCCCCCCGCGCGCCCTCCACCTCCCTCCCCTCTGTCCCCTCCGCTGCCCGTCCCGGAGCCCTCGGGCTGTTTCCCGTGAGGAGGGGGTCCGTTCTGGGGTGTCCCCCCCCGGCTTCTCTCTGTGCTTCCGTGGCGTTTCTCTCGCGGGCAGGAAAGCTGTCTGTGGGGCAGAGGGAGTCCCTGGGGCTCTGGGCCGTGTCGTCGTAGACAGGAAGGGGCTGCGGGGACCGTGGGGACCCCTCTTCTGCCGCCCTGGGCCAAAGGCCGCCCCGCCGGCGGCGGCAGCACGGTGGGGGCCCGGGGGGGTCTGGGGCGCAGAGTCGGCGCCTCCCGAAAGCGCGCTCTCGCCCCTTTGGGCCCGGTCCGGTCCTATCTCTGCGCTGGGGCGGCTTCGTTGCCGTCTTGTCTGTCCTCTGCTGCCCTGATTTGACCGTTGGACTAGCACCCTGGGAGACCCTCGGCCACGGAAACGCACCAGATGGCCTTGGGCAAGTCACACTGTCTCAGCCTCGGAGGAAGGCCGTGGGGGCGGCAAAGCTCTTCTGGACAAGTCTTGCGGGGAAGCCGTGGCAGCCACGTCTTCCCGGCCCCTCCGGAGGCTCCGGCAGCCGGGGCTCCGAGCGCGGCCTCCACGGCCCCCTGGCTCTTTTTTTCCCTTTGGGCTTTACTGGCCCATTTGTTTTTAACATTAACAATCTCATTTACAATCAAAACGATAGACTTTCAAAATATAATGAAACATAGGGAAGAAAAGGAGAGAAAAAAGAGGAGGAAAAGAAAAAGGTCACGCAATTAAAGCGCTCTGACCTCTCTCCCCATATGGACGGTAATGCAGAGAAAAAGGAAAAGGAAAATGTTATTCTGCTCTTCCAGATCTAACTGAATAATCCTACTAAGGCCATTTCCGCACTAAACTGTTATAGCGCTATTATTCCTCTTTCACCATCCTATGGAATCCTGGGGTTTGCAGTTTAGTGAAGGGCCTGGCCAGGCCCCTCCCTAAACTGCAAACCCCAGGATTCCATAGGATGTTGAAAGTGGAATAATAGCGCTATAACAGCCTACTGAGGAAATGGCCTAAGACTACTAGTAACTGTGACCGCAGATTATTACGTCCTTAGGTCTGTTATAGCCCGAAAAGTCTGAAAGCAGTTTCCAGGTCTGAGCAAACAATACTCTGCTTGCATTCCTCATGCAGGGAGGAAGCAACCCCTATTCATCATCCAGCTCTCCTCCATCATGCCCAACAGAAACATTTCCGGCAACATTGCAAAATTTTTAAAATTGAGGGGTTGACATACAAATCCTAGACCAGTCATCTTAGGCCACCTTTTTTGCACATCCACTGCACATGAGAAAAGGAGCCCTCCTTATCTTGACGTTTCCAGCACTGACTTGAAACGTTCTGGGACATTTTCAACAGCTTATTTAGGGTGAGATGCCGTCCATACGTCATCTTATGCAGGTTTTCTTTTAAACTACTGCCCAAAGTGATTTTTAGATCTTTGGACATTTCCCCCCATATATCCATGTAAACATTATGCCCCAAATCCTGGGTCTACCCTCTCATGTACTCTTCTACAGGCTCATCTTCTGTCCTTAGTTTCAAAAGCCATTTGTAGGTGCTTTTAATTACGTGGTTATTGTCCTTACCCAACTCTCAATCAATTTTCTTTAAACTCTATAGCTGCATTTCTCTTATCTTGATTAAACCTGTCCTTAAGTAAGCAAACCAGTTAAGATTTTTGCCTTCCTTCTGAACCATTTCTCTTGGTTTAAACTTGTAGCTACATTGTTTGAAACATAAAAGACCCTTGTAAAGCAGGCATTACCAATTTTTAACCCTTTGTTTCTTTACAATCTTTCTGTGGTGAGGTAGCTGGTGTTATCTTAGGAAAAAGTCTCTGCTTCTACTCATATTGAACTTGTAGGAGACCGTATATAGCACTGTACAATGATTTTTAAATTCAGCGTATCCCTTATCTTTATCATGCAAGAAATACCCACAGCACACAGATTTTAAATTATTTCAAGAACTTTCAAGTTTCAAGAGTCTCACACCTCCCAGCAATACCCATCCCTTCAAACATATGAGAAAACAGGCCTCGTAATCTGACGTCAGGTCCCCCAAGCTGCCCCCTTCCCTCAGCTCCTGCAGCATCCCTTCCTGCTGGCTCCTGTAAGGGGGGGGGGGCAAAGGGAAGCATGACTCTGCCCCATTTTTGGTTGTTTGGGTCCCCATCGATGCGCTTCAAGTTCAAACGTCCGTGGGACTGGGAAAGGGCAGCTGCCACAGCCGGACAGAGCCAGTGCCAAATCTGAAATTAAACCTAAAACGCTTAGAAACAGATCAGTTATACAATATGTTCGAAAATAGCAGGAATAAATCCTTGGAAGCCAAGAGGAGGAAAAAGATCTGTTTGGCGAGGCAGGCGTGCGTCTGTGTGTCTGCATGCAGGCGTGTGCATGTGTACATTTTTACACCGGGCAGACCATCAGTTAGGGAAGGACATGCCAAAGTCCTGCTCAGCTCCCGGTGAGGCTTTCCTTGGCTTGGTTCAAGAGGCTGGATGCTCTCTGTGGAGTGAACCTCACAGGCCCCCATAAGTGTGTATGTGGGGCAGGGAGGAAGCTGGGGGCCATGGGAGGGGTTGCATTAGTGTATCGGGCACCCCCCTCAACCACATGGCCGTCCCGTCTGGAGGGCCTCAAGAGGCTGTTGGAACAGAGCAGACAAGGCTTCCAGGCCACAAAAGGTTGCTCAGTTTCTGCAGAAATCCACAGTGAGCTGCTTGAGTGCTAAAGAAGGAGACGATAGGGTCGCTGGGCAGAGAAGATGGCGAATTACTAACACGGGGAAGAGAAAAGGCAGAACTACTTAACACCTTCTTTGCCTCAGTTTTTTCCCAGAAGGATACAAGCACTCAACCTGGCAGTTGGGGAGCAGGTGAGGAAGCAGGGGAAATGAGGCACATAATAGGTGGAGAGGTGGTACAGGAATACCTGGCCACACTGGACGAATTCAAGTCTCCAGGGCCAGATGAATTGCATCCTAGGATATTAAAAGAACTGGCAGAGGTCATTTCGGAACCACTTGCTATAATCTTTGAGAAATCTTGGAGGACAAGAGAAGTTCCAGCAGACTGGAAGAGGGCAAATATTGTCCCCATCTTCAAGAAGGGGAAAAAAGAGGACCCAAATAATTATCGCCCAGTCAGCCTGACATCAGTACCCGGAAAGATTCTGGAGCAGATCATTAAGCAGTCGGTTTCTAATCACTTAGAAAGCAACGCGGTAATCACGAGAAGTCAACATGGATTTCTCAAAAATAAGTCATGCCAGACTAATCTTATCTCTTTTTATGATAGAGTTACTGGCTTGATAGATGAAGGGAATGCTGTGGATGTAGCATTTCTCGATTTCAGTAAGGCCTTTGACAAAGTTCCCCATGACATTCTTGCAAAGAAGCTAGTAAAATGCGGGCTGGACAGGGCTACTGTTAGTTGGATTTGTAATGGGTTGACCAACCGAACCCAAAGGGTGATCACGAATGGCTGCTTTTCATCCTGGAGGGAAGTGACTAGCGGGGTGCCACAGGGTTCTGTCCTGGGCCCAGGGCTGTTCAATATCTTCATCGACGACTTGGATGAAGGAATGGAGGGCATGCTCATCAAATTTGCAGAGGACACCAAATTGGGAGGGGTTGCTAATACGCCAGAGGACAGGATCAAAATTCAAAATGACCTGGATAGATTGGAGAGCTGGGCCAAAGCTAACAAAATGAAATTCAACAGAGAGAAGCGTAAGGTCCTACGCTTAGGTAGAAAAAATGGAATACAGAAATATAGGATGGGGGACACGTGGCTCGATGGCAGTACGTGTGAAAGGGATCTAGGGGTCTTAACAGACCACAAGCTGAACATGAGTCAACAATGTGATGCGGCAGCCAAGAAAGTCAACGCAATTCTCAGCTGCATCAATAGGAGTGTGGTGTCCAGATCGAGGGAGGTACTGGTACCACTCTACTCTGCTTTGGTTAGACCTCATCTTGAATACTGTGTCCAGTTCTGGGCACCCCAACTCAAGAAGGACATGGTGAAGCTGGAGCAGGTCCAGAGGAGGGTGACCAAAATGGTGAGAGGCCTGGAAGACATGCCCTATGAGGATAGACTTAGAGAGCTGGGTATGTTTAGTCTGCAAAAGAGAAGTTTAAGAGGGGACATGATAGCCATGTTTAAATATTTGAAGGGATGCCATGTAGAGGAGGGAGAGGGCTTGTTTTCTGCCGCTCCAGAGACCAGGACAAGGAGCAATGGATTCAAGCTGCAGGAAAGGAGATTCCACCTGAACCTCAGGAAGAACTTCCTGACCGTCAGGGCTGTCCGGCAGTGGAATCTGCTGCCTCGGAGTGTGGTGGAGTCTCCTTCCTTGGAGGTTTTTAAGCAGAGGCTGGATGGCCATCTGTTGGGAGTGCTTTGAGGGTGTTCCTGCATGGCAGGGGGTTGGACTGGATGGCCCGTGTGGTCTCTTCCAACTCTACATTTCTGTGATTCTATGATTCTATGATTTTGTTGTGCCACCCTGGTTGCCACATTTTATCCAAACCAGGCGGTGGCTTCCCTCTGCTGGGATCAGGTTAAAATGCCAGCCCTGAGTCAGGTCTGTGAGTAAAAGGGACTGGGAAGGTCAAGGCCTCTCCAGCTGTTGAAGGAAAGGGCTGAGACTTTGTGCCCGCCCTTTGCATGGGCGCAGTGTGGTTCCGGGAGCATCAGCAGTGTCAGCTGTGGATGTATTTCACGCTCTTGCTGTGAAAAGGCTCCCTCCTTCCTCTTTAATAACCCCTCTTCCCCTCCCTTATTCTGGGTCCTCAAACCACCTGGCTGCCTGCCTCCTTCTCTTTCTGTCCTTGTGGCCTCCAGGCCGGTTCAGGAGCTTTCTGCAGAAAAGCAGCCGGCCTCCTGATGCTTCCTTGGAGGGAGGGCCCTATGAAAATCCTTTGAAAATGCGAAGAGAAAGCAGACAGCCAGTGTGGTGTTGGGCCTCGTCAGCCAATGGCCTGCTGGCTCTTTTGCCCCCGCCCTCGCCAGTCAGGGATCCCAAAGGGCCTCGCCTTTCATTTGCCAGCCAGAGACTGGAGAGAGTCTCTCAGCCAAGAAGACCCTGAAAAGAATGGATCTTTCAGGAACAGGTCGGACTCCAGGGCTGAGCCAAAGCTGAGCTGAGCCGGGGCGGGTGGGTCTGTGTTGCTGTCTTTACACAGCCAGGCCCGGTGCCTGTCGGTGGGTTTCTGTGCTCACGGAGACCCTGGTGCTTCTTCCATCCAGGAGCTCCCAAGCTCTCCAGGTCTTTTGTCCAGTCAGATAGACACCAGCAAAAATTGGATGGGAGGAGGACTGAAGAATGCTGTGCAGCCTTCCCCAAGCAGATGCATTCCAGAGGCAGTGGGCAGTAAATCCCATCATCCCCACAGCCGATCAATAGATGTGGTCACCAGGATTGTATCCTTGGCCAGATAGCCAGGTTTCACACACCCCTCCCAGCCAGTGCATGGGATTATTGTAAGAAAATATCCGGGATTAGGGTGGGGTGGAGCAGGGATGGAAATCTTCACTTATGTGTTGTTGTTGTTGTTGTTGTTTTTGGTTTTTTTGTGCTACAAATACACATTTGGTGCCGTTTCCAACACTGGCTGCTTGCACCTTTTCAGTGGGGGGGGAAAAAAGCCCTCCTCCCTTTCCTGTGCAGGAAAATGACATCCTAGGTAAAGATTTCTGTGCAAAAGCTCACTGGTTTTGACACAAACATGCTTTCAGGGAAAAAGAAAAGTCCCAAAGTGCAGAAAATAGCATGGCTCTCCCCACTTTCTCTGTGGGGTTCCTCCATGCTCAAAATGCTCCTCTCTTATGAGAGTGAGAGCATTGATGAGTACCCATGAGCTCTCAAGCTTCGAGGTGGCTTCAGATAGATGGCTTTCTTGTGCCTCCTCTCTCCATCTTTTGGTAACGCTAAGGCAAACGGATCACAGGCTTTTCCTGGGAAGATTTGTTCAGATTGGGTTGCTACCATGGTCTTCCTCTGAGCCTGAGAGAGTGTGACTTGGCCGAGGTCACCCAGTGGGTTTCTGTGCCCAGCCACAGATTCCAACCCTGTTCCCCACAGTGGTTCTCCCACGCTCAAACCACCACACCATGCTGTCTCTGTCGGTCACATCCGGAACACTCCTAACACCCCTGTGGTAATACACCTACACTGGGCAAAAGCCCTGGCCCCCAGGTCCCCCCAAGTGGGATCCCTGATGCAGAGAAGGGTGGTCAGGGGCAGAAAAAACAGGCTGGCCCCCTCCCCCTGCTCAGCTGCCCTCTCTTGGAGAAAAGGGTATTGGTGGGTAGAGAAATGGCTATTGAGCTGGCAGGGAGTGGGGGCAGAGGCCGGCATTCTGGAGGGCGGGAGCAACCTGGCCTCTGTGTGAGCAGGGGGCAGGAAGCTGGAGGGGGGCTGGGTGCCGCCTGAGGGGTTGTTTCTGGGGCAGGGTCCAGTGTGTTGCTGTGGGGCAGAGGTGTTATGTCTGCCCTGTCCCTAAACAACCCCTCCCCCTTGTCTTTTCTTCCCTCCCAAGGAGAAAAATGCCGAAGCTTCATCGACCTGGCTCCGGCCTCTGAGAAAGGTAAGAACCGCAGACGGTCTCCTGCCATCCTCTCCTTGGGTGACAAGGGTGGATGTGCCGGGAGAGTCTCTCTGCCTGAACATGACGGCTGTGCCGAGAGGAGGGAGGCCTGGGTCCAGGGGGAAACGTTGCCCCGGGCCTTTGCCGTGGACAGAAAGAGCATCAAATGGCCCCTCCCGTGGTGCCTCCAACCTTTGGCCTCTCTGGGCTGGACTTGCAGGGTTGTCCTGGCGTGGGCCCACCAGGCTCAAGGGGCTTGGGCCTTTTGCCCGCAGAGCTCCCCGTGCTTTTGACAAAGAGGGTTTCTCTCCAGCCGCGTTGCCTTTGCTTAGGGGCGGTTTGTTGCTGGTTCCCAGGGTTCCCAGGCAGATTCTTCTTTCAAGAGGGGCTGCCCCACTAGTTCTTGGATGCAAAATCGCAGGCAAGGAGGGCTTAGGGGATCACACGGTGGGAATTCTGTTGAGCTTCAACTGCTATCACCCCCTCGCTCGTCATGCTGGCTTAGGGGGCTCCAGCTCTGCTCTCCCTCTTTCTCTGCCAGGGGTGCTGTGGCTCTCTGTGGTCTCGGAGGTGCTCTACATCGCCCTGCTGGTCGTCGGCTTCAGCCTCATGTGCCTCGAGCTCCTCCACTCCAACAGCGTCATCGACGGGCTGAAGCTCAACGCCTTTGCCGCTGTCTTCACCGTCCTCTCAGGTACGTCCGCCCCCCACAGCGTCACCCTCCAGCACTTCACAGAGGCAAGCAGGGACACACACGGCCAAGCAACAGCTCAGCATTAATGAGGAAGAATGGACAAGCTGGGAAAGGCTGCAGGAGTTTGCTTTGGCCTGATCTGACCGGGCAGGGCAAGATGCTGCCCTCCTCTTCCTCTTCCGGCCAGGGAAATGGCTGCAAACTACAAACTTTGCACTTTTAACTCAGTTGCCGCAAATGAAGTAAGCTGATGACCGAGGGGGAAGAGGGAGGAGCGTAGAGAAATCGGGACAACCAAAAAGCAAGATGATGGAGGATGAACTGGGACTGCCGCTTCCCAAATGGGGCAGCGGAGGGTGTGGGTAAGGGGTCCCGCACCTGGCAGTGGGAAAACAGGGAGGCGCAGCTCTTCTGGGGCGCCTGGGGCCCCCGTTCTCATGGCTCTCAACGTGTCCGGGTGATGGGCGAGGCCCGGAAAGCCAGGGCAGGCCAGAGCCCACCAGCCTTGCTTTCTCCCCACTAGGGCCTGAATCCTGTTGGGCAGTCCCAGTCAGAGCAGACCCACCGAATCAATGGTGGCAGAGGGAGCCAACACTTCCCTAAGTCCTGCTGATTCAGTTGGCCTACCCTGTTTGAGTGTAAGGGCAGGATCTGGGCCTCTAGAGCCAGGAGGGCCCCCAGCCCCCCAGGGAGAAGGGGAACAGGCAATGATGTGGGGCTCCCCCTTTGCCTTGCAGGGGGGTACTGGGCCTTGGGGGACCACACCCACACTTTCCCTTTTTCTGGCAATCTCCTGGGTGGCTGCGGGGAGGAGGGGAGGCAGATCTGAGCAGGGCGGTCTGGCGGAGGGTTTTGCGTGTGCTCCCCTCTCTGCTGGTGTCCCACTTTGGAGGATCAAGGCCCTTACGGACAAAAAGGCAGGGGCCTCTCTGTCCCACGTCTGTCCTGCCCTGTCTCCTTCCGGTGGGCTTCTCCTCTCCTGCACCCCACAACCTGAGTGAAGCAAACTTTTGGGGCTCCCTGTATCTCTCTGTCTCCCCGCCATCGGCAGGCCTGCTGGGGATGGTGGCCCACATGATGTACACACAGGTCTTCCAGGTTACAGTCAGCCTGGGGCCAGAGGACTGGCGGCCGCACTCCTGGGACTATGGCTGGTCCTTCTGGTGAGTCTGGCTGGGGGGGACAGGAGGGGGGCTTCGAAAGGCCCGGTGGGCTCACTCTCAAGCTGGCCTGGGACTTGTAACAATGACTGCTTTGGACGATAGCTCCCAGCATCTCCATGGCTGCACGGCCACAGCAGCTCCCTGAATCCCCAAGCCAGCTGCTTCCGTGGAGAGAAGCAAGGGTCTGTCTCAAAAAAGGCCTCCCACCCTTCAGGGTGCCCAGCAGGCTATGGGAAGGCAGGCACCTTGGGTTCCCATCATCCTTCTTTCAACTGGGTGGGGTGCTTTGTACCTTCCACAAGGGCCCCCACCAAGCCTCCTGCAAGTGCAGAAAAGTTCCTGCTTTGGACAACAGTTCCCAGAATCCTGTAGCAAGTGAACTCTGCTGCTCACTCCCGACCCTGAATCAAAGTCAGTCACCGGGGTTCCCATTTTCTGGGGGACTCTGGCATTTGCAGGCTGGGGGGCCTAAAGGGGTGGGCTGGGGTCCCTGGCCCATTCTGAGGGGTCCTCTCTCTACTCCCCCCCGCAGCCTGGCCTGGGGCTCCTTCACCTGCTGCATGGCGGCCTCGGTCACCACCCTCAACTCCTACACCAAGACGGTCATTGAGTTCCGGCACAAGCAGAAGGTCTTTGAGCAGGGCTTCCCAGAGGAGCCCCTCTACGCCGGCCACCAGCCCCTCAAGGACTTCCACGGAAGGTCAGGGGCAGACTGGGGGTGGGGCGGGAAATGACTGTGGGGGGCAGGGGGATATCTCCCCTGGCCTTGTACCTCTCCCCCTTCGGATGGCTGGGAACAGCCCTGAAAACCCCTCCTCCCCTCCCCTCCCCTCTACCCCCATCCCACAAGCATTGTGAGGAAGGACAGCCCGGCTCTCCGGCGGCCTGCAGGCAGGAGGAAGGGAGGGTCTTGGTGGCAGGCGGCTCTCGTTTCTCCTGGTTCGTGGCCCAGATCAGTTACCACAAAACACCCCAAACCCTCCCTTTGCTCTTGCATGATGGGTGCGTGAGTGTGATGCTTCTCTAGATCCCAGTGCCTGGACCGGGGCTCGCCTTGACCCCCGTCTGCTCTCACTGCCTTCTCAGTTTGGACGGGTTGCACCTGGAGGGGCTGCAGGAGGGACGGCAGATGCACTCAGGAAGGGTGGGCCTGGGTCCCCGCTGAAATTCAACCCGG
Source organism: Cyclura pinguis (assembly GCA_030412105.1). Taxonomy (NCBI): domain Eukaryota; kingdom Metazoa; phylum Chordata; class Lepidosauria; order Squamata; family Iguanidae; genus Cyclura; species Cyclura pinguis. The sequence continues at coordinate 303,843 of CM059609.1, read as the reverse complement.
CCTGCTTTCAGACGTGCCCCTTTGCCTTGGCCCAGTGTGGTTCCTGGAGCATCAGCGGTGCCAGCTGTGAATACATTTAACACTGTTGTTTAAAAGGCTTCCCCATCCTATTTAATGTTCTCCCTGCTGCACTCCCCTATTCCTCATCCTGGAAGTCTCTCTCTCTCTCTCTCTTTCCGCCTCTGAAAGTCGGGGGGCAAAGGCATCATCCCTCACCTGCCAGCTTCCCCGAGCAACTCTTGCTAATGTAGGAGAGACAGATTTACAGTTGATGTCCTGGCCAGAAAGGGGTCATGGGGCCTCCATGGCTTCTGGGTGGGTGCTGCTCTGGGTGGAGGCGTTTTTCACTGTGGATTTCCTCTGTAAGGTGACCCTGATCCTGACCCTCTGGCATTTGCCTATGAAAGGAGACCCTCTCCCTTTTCCGCTTCCCCTTGATCCTCTTGGCGTTAACCTCGCTCTGTGTGCAGAGTTAGAAATAATTTCTGCGGCTTGTGGGGTGTCTGATTCTCTGCCAGCTGCTGACATGGCTTAGGAGTCCAGGAGGGTTTCTAAAAAGGAAAAGTGGAGGGGGCTTTGACTTGAGAGGTATTTACAGTCCCCAGTTCCCCCCAGGTTTTTGGGGAGAGATCCCGCTCTGCCCCCCACTGATCGTTTCCCCTCGTAGATGCAGACTCATTGGCCGGGGAGGGGGCTGGCTGTCCTCTCTGGGGACAAGAAAGCAGGGAAGTGCAGGAGGGGAGCAGCAGTGCCTTTGGGAGGGGGGAGAGGGGGCTGTCTGTGGCCCTCCCGGCTGTGACCCTCTTGGCAGGACCAGGGTCGGATCCATCCCCTTAGGCCTCCCACCCCTCCCTCGTTGGGGATCAGGGTCTGTCCGGCTGGACCCAGCCGGGGAAGTTCTGGCGAGGGGCACTTTGGGACGGCTTTCCTGACACAGCTGGGTCTGTCTGTTTCTGAATAAAAAGGGGGTGCGGACAAGGTGCCTTCTCAGTGGCCCCGGTGGAGTGTAATTGGACACAATCCGTGCCTCTGGAGGAATGCGTGGAAGCCCCCAAGAGCTCCGGCTGAACTGAGTCAGCCTTAAAGGAGCCGCTAGATTGCCTTTCCCTATCCCTTTTGTTTGTGGGAAAGTTAAATTGCTCACAGTGGTTCAGAAAGCTGAGGAGGGGGACAGCGATGCCTCCAGTACCCCCCGCCCCACCCTCTGCTCGGAGGCAGCACGAAAGAGTCCGGAGCTGTTCTGTCCCTTCCTTGTCTGATGGCCTTCAAGGATTGCGGGGCCCATGTGGCTTCATGCCGCCCAGCTGGGCCCCCTGGGAGAGCCGTCCCGGCCGGCCAGCCATCTGGCCACGTGGGGCAGAGAGGCCGAGGCTAGCCGCGCGCCTGCTGCCGGTTCGGGGCCCCGGCTCCTGCTTCGGGAGAGCAGCTGGTCCCGTTGAAGGCGCGATTTGTTTGTTCTCTTTTTCCAGGCTGGAGGAGGAGGAGAGGGATGAGGCAGGGGACGTGAGGCTGGAGGGCCTCCGGGGCTTCTCCTCCGAGAGTAAGTGCACCCCCTCTCTGACTCGCTCGCTCTCTCTTGCATGGCGGCTTCAGGCGTTGGTGCTCGTGGGGAGGGCACAGGGTCTGCATTCCTTGCGTCCGCCGCTGCGGGACCAGACAGGGGAGGAAGAAGCTGGTGAACTGGGGGTCGCCGTAGGGCCCTTTTCCCCAATTCCTGGCTTCCAGCCGGAAGGACAGCGGGGGTCCCATTTTCCCCAGAGGGCGCCTGGTCTCCCGGCTGTGAGCGGGAGAAGCCTGCATGCGCACACGCCCGTGTTTGTGGGGCTGCGAGCTGAAAGGGGGCCGCTTTGGGTCGCCGTGTGCCAAGACGACCGGGCGCCGGGCGCCGGGCGCCTGCCCCTCTCCCTCTGCGGCCTCTCCCGCCCTCCTGCGCGTCGCCCGCTGGGCTCCGTAGGGAAAACGTGGGGAGGAATCGCTCGGCCTCGCTCGGCCTCGCTCTCGAGGCGAACTCCGCTTCCGCGCGGCGTCCTCTTCGTCCGCAGCCCAGCCGGAGCCGGGCGGGAGGCCCTACCGGGTTTTGCAACCGGAGGTCTCGCCGATCCCCCTCCCCGGGCCCCCGCCGCGGCCAGCTCTCTTCGCGGACGCGCTGGCGTGGGCGGGCGGGCACGCCTCGTTCCTCCGCCCCAAAACCGCTACCCCCGAGTGCAGGGCCGGCTGCGGCAGAGGAGGGAAGTGCTGCCACGCGGGCGGAGCTCGGCTCCCCCCAGGCGCTGGGAACGGTGAGTGGGGCGGAGCTCTGGGGACGGGGCGCTGGAGTCGCTTCCCCAGTGGCGAACTGGTGACATCCTGCTTCGGGGCAACCTCCCCACTCCGTTACCCCACCCCAGCTTTGCTCCAAAGCTGATCCCTTCAATATCTTTCCGTCTTGAGTTCTTTTCTTGCACGTATTTTTTTAAAAAATGATTTTTATTAAATGTCAATTTTCAATGTATAAAATGAAATACAGGAGAATAAGAGTAGACAGTTTGTCGTAACAGTAGGACAAACTACACTGACAGGAGGTAATCTTTTCTTTCTTGCGTTTTGAATCCTTTGCATCTCCTTTGATGCTGACTTCTCTTGGGAGGGTCTGTGGACAAGACAAAAAATTTAAAGTGTGGGGCAGCCGTGTCCCTTCCCTCTAGGGTCGCTGGGGCAACCGGCCCACAACCCCCCTGCCAGGATAAAGAGGGCATTTCTCCAGCTGTAGGGGGCCTCCGGGGGTCCCTCTCTTACTGTGGGACTGGGGCAGGGGGTTGATCTTCGTGCTGCCACTGATCCCTCAGCAGGGGCGCGCAAGACTCCTGCAAAGACAGGCGCCCTGCCGGGACCCCTCTTGGACCAGAAAGGCCTCTTCTGCCTCGTTTACGCCCTCCCGCGGTGGTGGGGCAGAGCAGGGATGCCTTGGGGCTTCCTGCCCCTCACAGAGACTTGCCTTTGCGGACTGCACAAAGGCGGCCGGCCAGGGAGGGAAGCTGACCCTGCCTCCTTCTCCTCCAGACTCCAGGCTGCTTCCTTCTGGCGGTATGGGTCAGTGGTTCCACGGGGTGGGGTGTGCATGCACACACGTACTTGGCTTCATAGTTTTGCACGGTCTGCTTGTGAGCTGTGTCAAAGGGATGAATGGTAGCTGTAAAGACCTACCCTGTTGGCTGCCGGGATGCTGGGCTCTCTTTGAGATTGGAGCGGATGCTGTGGGGGGGGGCACAGTGGTCCTGTCTCAGGGAGGCCTCCCTCAGCCCCTCCTCCCCAGGCAGAGGAGAGGAGCAGAGAGCTCTCTGCCGGCTCTCAGAAAGCCTAGCAAGACCTGCTTGCAGGACAGCTGGGGCTGCTGGCTGGGCCACCTCACGTTCCCTCTTGCCCCCTTGCCAGATGAGGTGTGGGGTGCATGTGGATGCTTAGAGAGAGAGAGAGAGAGAGAGAAAGGCTTTCAGGGGCAACCCTGTGTGGGGCAGGAAACAGTCCAAAAGTGTCTCCTGTGCCCCACTGAAACAAGGAAAGCCTGATCGGCTCGTTCCCTCCATGTGGGCAGGACGCTCTCTGCTGACAGGGAACCCCTGGCAAACCACCCCTGGGGATGGTTGCATAGCACAGGTGGGGGCTGCACAGGAGGGCCCCCGGTCCCTTCTCGCAGGGAGAGAGTGGAGCCACAACACCCCCCCTCCACAGCCCTGCGTCAGAGCCCGAGGTCGCCTTCTTCCTCTGAGTAACCTTGGTTTCCGCTGATGGTCCCCCTCCCTCTCATGTTCTCTTAAAGGAATGCACAATACCCAGCTGTGAATCTGCAGAGCAACGCCAGCAGCCCAGCTGGCCCGAAGAGGCTCTCATTGGCCCTGTCCAGCTCGTCCACCAACACCGCTACCTCCTCTTCGCTGCCCTCTGAGCCTACGAGCCAGTTCTCCTCCCCTGAATCCAGGAGGGCTTCGGCGGCAGCTGCTTCCCGAGGGGTCACCAACTGTGTGTCGACAGGGTACCTGAACCCGACCGCACGGGTGCTGGCCGAGGGGCCCAGCTCCATGACCCCTCCTCCTCACCTGGGCTTCACAAGGCCAGCATCCCACATGGCCACCCCAGGACCCCACCTGGTCCCCAGGCCAGAGCACCTGGCATTCCGGGCTGCCACCCTCCCGTGCCACGGTTGCCCCAGCAAGCAACAGCGCCTGGCTGGGCACTCAGGTGCCCTGCTGAAATGCCCTGGCAGCACCCCCAACTTGGACGGCTATGCCACGCTGCCAGAAGAGAATGTGGGACTGACCCTGGAAGAGGAAGACTTGAAGAGGTAAGGGAAGGAGACTTGCGTGAGGGCCACTGAATCAGCGAGTCTGCTGCACTAGGACTAGCAAGAGATTTTGGCCATGCCTTCCACTTCCAAGTGCTGCTCCCCAGCTGCAGCTCTTCAGGGATAGGCTGTCACTGGATCTGGAGGCTTTACACAGTAATGGCCACTGATCTTGGGGCGAGGTGGGGTTTTGGCCCCTTGGACATTTTGGGCTGCAAGCTCCAGAAGACCCCTGCCATCATGGGCAGTGGGAAGGGATGTGGGGGGCCCTCGCTAGTGCTGCTCCACCCACTCAGTTGTTGTGCTGGAAAGCTTCCCTGGCAGGAAATCAGGGCTGGGTGGAGGCCTGGGTGCTGCTCCCTGGGGGAGGGCTACGGAAGGGGCTGGCAGCCTATTACCTGCCCCCTCTCTTTGCTGCCACAGGGCCCTTGTGACCCGGCAGGAGTTCCTGGCTGTGGAGCGAGAGCTGGAAGAGGTCCGGGAGGAGCTGAAGTGCCTGCGGTGGAAGGTGAGGCACATTGGGGAGACGGTCCAGCCGCTGGCAGAAGAGAGCAAGCGCTACAACGGCTACACCCTGACCGAGCTGAAGGCCATGGTCCAGTGTGAAGAGGACCCCTACAAGGCCGCCCACAAGATCCTCCTGGCCCTCTTCAGCGACGTCTACCTCCTCCAGCACCAGCACCAGGCCGCCTCCGACCAGCAGGCCCCCAACGCCAGGACCCTCCCCAGGCCCAAGATCGACCCTGAGCTCTACACAGTCTACTGCGACATCCTGCAGAGCATCTTTCCCGGCATGAGCGGCCACGTCCTGAAGGAGAGGACCCAGTCCCTTTAGGGGGACTGGCAAGGACTGTGGGGCCACCGCTGGCCCGGGAGCCAGCCCACCTCCACAGCCCAGAGGAAGTTCTCTGGTTGAGCCCAGGAGGCCTTCTTCCTCCCCACGCTCCCCTCCGCCTGCTCTACAGCTGAACCAGAATATGGGCTCCATTTGTCCTCAAGGGAGCCGGGAGCCGGCTAGCAGCAACCCCAGGCGTGCAACCCCCATCAAGCTGGTTTTACTACGACAGCGTTTTCTCAAAGGAAGGGGAACATCCACCACCAAATACAACACTATCGTTTTTGGCTTTTTAAGTTTCGTCTTGGTTTTTGACCTGTTGCGAATTAGCTTGCCTTTCTGAGTGTTGCCCCACGGCATGAAGGTTTGTGTTGAGATTGCCTGGTGCTGCCACCTGCCTCCGAGGGCATGCAGCCTGATGCACTGCCCAGGGAGGCCCATGCCAGTTCAGAAGGCGCTGCGCCTTCTCTGCAGAGACACCCAGCGGCCCTGCTTGGGCCATGGCGCAAACCCACTTCTCTGGGAGCCCCCTTTCCTTCTCCCTCATGCTCCACCCCGTCTCCATTTTGCTTTGCCCGGCTGCCCACTGAGGCTCCCACTGCAGGGGCTCCCAAATTCCAACACTGAACCACTCGGGGGTGGAAAATGAGGTGCCGCACCGGGTGGGCTTCTGCCTGCCCCAAAAGAGTGGTGGTCTCAGCTCCTTTCCTTCATTTGGAAATTTCACTCTTTCTGCTGGCAGCCACAGGAGCACAAACAGTGCGTGTGTGTGACTGCGCACGGCAGGAGGAAGCGTGCTTTCGGCTGTGGCTGGGAGCACACCATTTCGTTCCTTGACAGCTCTAACTGGGAGAAATATCCTGGCAACAGCCGCAGCCCCCTTCCTCCTCCCTCTCCATGAACTGTGGGTGCAGCCAGTTCTCTAGCCGGTAATGGAAATGTCATTGTGATTCATTGCCCCCTCCACTGTGGTGAGCTGGAGGGGCGAAAGGTGCCGCCCTCCTCCTTCTGAGGGGGCCGCCCACCATGAGAGAGGAAGGAAGGCTGCTCCAATTGCCCCCCCCCCCCCATGTAGACAGCAACATCGGCACTGTTCCTTAGGGAGGAATGGTGAAGAATGGACTGCCGCCTTGTGCTTGCTCACTCGCTCCCATGCCGGAAGGAGCCCTGCCTGGAGAGATGCTTCCAAGTATGCTGCTCAAAGGCCTTTCTCTGTTTCTCTTCCCAGTTCTGCTGCAATGCCCCCAGCCCAGGGAATCTCCACAACAGAGGTGGATGGAGAGGCTTGAGGCGTGTGGTGCCTACCCCAGTGGGCCATGAGGTTACGTACACCCCAAGATGCGCAAAGGGTGAAAAGGAGCCATGAGTTCAGCCAGCCACGGTCGCAGCACTGAGCCCTCAGCCCTTCCACATAAACACCCCACTCCTCTCTCTCTCTCTCTCTCCCCCTCCTTTCCTTTCTCTAAGCAGACAGAGAGAGAGAGGTTTTCAGTATTGCTGCTGCTGCTCCCACACAGTTGCAGTCAAAAAGCCCTGACAAGGGTTTCAGCAGATCCCCGTTTTTGCTCGTCCTTTCTGCAGTGGATTTTGAGGAGGACAGACCAGGGATGGGAACCCCACGCCCTCCCCTGATGTGCTTAGACTGGGACTCCCAATGGCCTCAACCAGCCTAGCTGAGGGGAAGGAATTCTGGGATGCGAGGGGCAACATGGCCAGGGGGTGCAGACTAAAAGGAAGGAAAAGCAAGCCCCCATGCCCGCAGGGCCTTTTTGGCCACCGGATTTGGATAGGGAGAGGGAGGAGCACAGGTCTTCCCAGCTGGAGGGAAAGGAGGAGCATGGGTTTGCCCAACAGCTCCTGCCCACATCTGCTGCCTGTGGACCTTGAGGGCACGGAGCTCTTGCGCCAAGGTGGGAGCCCTGCCGGCCAGTTCCGGTGCCCGCAATGAACAGAGTTGCCACGGCAACCAGAGGGAGAGGAGGGGGAGGCAGGGCGGGGGGGGCCGGGTGCCATCTGGAGCACGGGGAGCCTTCATCCCGTTCCAAGCAGATTAAGTGGCCCGGGCGCTGCCGGCAGCTGGGCTCCAATCACGCCCCCCCACTTCACAGTGGCTTCCAGAGCCCCTGCGGCTGGGGGGGGCCGAGGACAGGGGAGCTTTTGCCGCCTGCGGCTGCAGTGTGCCTCGGTTCCTCCTCATCACTGTGCCAAGGAGGAGGGAGCAGCCACAAGGCCCCCTGCCTCTCATAGCTGGGGGGGACACAAGCAGAGAAGTGGCTCAGACGCCAGCTCAGAAGGCAACCGGAGAAGAGCAGCGGCCGGGGGAAAATGAGCCCACCATCCGCCACAGTTCACAAGGGAGCAAATGGGGGCCGCCACACTCCAGGCCCTGGGAGCTCTGCCACTGAGCGGCATCGTAGGTCGGGTGGGGAACCATCTCGGAGAGGGACCCCCCATGCAGCTTGTGCGAAGAAAAGTCCCTGCAAGGGGCAAGAGTGCCTGCCCTACTGCCGAGTGAAATGCCAGAGCTGCCCCCCAAGCCCGCCTGGCTGGAGTTATAAATAGGTGGATCGCACAGCAGCTCAGAGGAGCTGAGCTTCCGCTGGGGGGATTAGCCTGTGCGCTCCCAGATAGCCCGCCCCGGGGCTTGGGGAGAGGGATCGGCAGGGGTGGGGGTCCGGTGGCACCTAGACCGTCTCACAGCCTTGTGTCCCACACATGGCACACATGCGTTTCAGGGCAGGATTTATTGCAGGCACCAGCAGAAACCCTGGCAAATACATAGAAGGGGAGGGGGTGTCCACACGCAGCCCCCAGGCACAACAGGGAGAGGTAGGGGATGCCTGGTGCCCCCCACTCGGCCATCCCTGCCGGCCATCCCTCACCTCCAGTGCCCCACAGCCGAGGGGCGGGGATCCTCTTCCACACCTTCTGGCTCCATCCTGAGCGGTGGGGCAAGGCCTCCTGGCCCAGCAGCAGCCCCCACTCTGCTGGGCTTCTTCACCCAGAGCCATGGGGCAAGGCAGAAGCAAGCTGGGGCTCCAGTTGGCAAAGAGGTTTAATGGCATGCCAGTGGAGGAGGGGTCTGGTCCCAACTGCACCTCTATCCCCCCCCCCCGCTGCAAATGCCCTCCGTCCATCAGTGTCTCTTCCTGGGCCACCAGCTGACGCCCCTCTCCAAGGGCTGAGTGGCAGTGGGGCAGGGAGCACCCCTCCGAAATAGGGCAAGGAGGGCCTGGGGTGAAGTAGCCAAAAGCTAGCAGGGGTTGGATGCTAGCCACCTTCTCCTGTCATCACTGCCTGGCCCTCCGCAGCAATCCTTTGTCCCGAATGCAGGTCTTGGGCCGCAGAGCTGTTGGGGGAAGAGGGTTTGAGCCATTTCTCCTTCTGCTGGTGCCGCCGCCTCCTCCCTTCCCCATCTCCAGCTGCCCAGACCGCCCTCTTCCCACAAAAACCTGCCTGGAACATGAGCCACTGCAAACCAACAGCCATAGTCGCTGTGCAAGGCAGGGACGGCAGAAGGGGCCTCTCCAGCAGCCTGCTGCCAGGCGAGGAGTCTCCAGCCCTGCAAGCCGAGGGGGACAGGGACTGGCCCTTCCTGGGCCAGAAGAGCCCCGCAACTGCTAACCCTAACCCAATCCCTCCCCTCCCTTTGGCGGCGTGAGTGGCAGCGGGGATGCAAGTGAGGAACCCACCTGGATCAGCTGCCACCTGTTTCATTCGGGAGGAGGAAATGACCTGGTTTTCATTCATCAGCCGCACATCCTGGTCCTCTATGTGGTTGCTGCCAAGCCAAAAGGAAGGCTTGAGGGCTTTGCATGAAGCGGGGGCGGGGGGGAGAGTTCAGGAGGGGCCGCAGCAATGGACACAGGCCGAAAGGCAGCCCCTGCCCCACTCTCACACTGAGCAGGATGTGGGTCCCAGCAGCAGCAGCACTGGAGAAGCGCTGCTGGATTGGGCCCATGGTGGGGCAAAGTCCTCCCCCCACATGCCCCCCCACCGCACCCAGGGCCAAGAGCTCCTTGGCTGGTTCAAACTGCATCAAGGTTGGCCCAGAGTGTGGAGAAACTAAGGGGAACACTCCTGAGCCTCTTCCAGAAGACCACCTGGCCAGCCAAAGCCTCCCCAGGGGCAGGGAGTGGGAAGAGAGGGAGCATCTTTCCCCTCCCCCAGACCCAGGGTTCAATCCAAGGCCCCCTCCCCACAAAGAATGGTGGCCCACCCAGCTTTCAACGTGGAAGGAGAACATCCCTGGGGAACCCCTACAAGGAAGCGGGGCAGAGGGAGCCTGTCTGCTCTGGGGGTACTCCAAGCAGTGCCCCCCGATGCCTGACCTTACGGACTGGGTGGAAAGCTCAGAACACAGCCCCCGCCCCACCATCTACCTGATCGTGGTGTTTCTCTCCTGGCGGCAAATCTTCTCATCGTCTGTGAAAAGAATGGTGTGATATGGGACCACGGGGTCACAGGTGGGCAGAATGCCCTGGACCAAGTGGCCCACCACCTCCAGGATCCCGTTGTACACCAGCAAGTCATCGACCAGGAGCTGGGCACCAAGAAAAGAGAAGAGCCCTGGGTTATAAATAAGTCTGGTAATAAGGCTTGTAACCATAATTAGGAGCCAGTCTGTGCTCCCGCCACCCCTGCAGTGGTGATTGGGCTCCAAGGGCCACGTCATATATTTTTGTAGAGAACAAGATGCCCTTCTGGTTACTTAAAAGGCCACACAAGAAGAGCCAGTGAACCAGCACTTACTCCAAATTCTTTGACTCCTCGTTGGGGAGTTTTTGCATAGTTCCATAGCTTGATCATGGAGATAGTGGTGGGCGCATCAAAGATCACATAAACTCGATTCACCTGCCACCCGAAATGAAGCAGAAACACAGCTCACCCTGACTGCCTTGAGACCTTTGTATGACTCAATTTGATTCCAGCACCCTGGAAATCGGACCCCAGTTGACAGGTGGCATTAGCCCTGCATGGGGAAAGGCCCAGAGTTGGGACACAATGCCCTCGTTTTGTGTCCTGAAAGGGCAGCAAAAGGTACCCTTTGCAGCCCCCAGCCCATGGGGCAGCCACGTTCATGCATAGAGCCGTGCTGCGCTCTACACCACAAGGCCACCGAGCTGGTTACTTTGGGTGGGAACGGGCCCTCTTTTTTGGCCCATCACTTGGACAGACTAGGACTGGTGGGTTTCCAAGCTCCAGCCCTTCTGTGGCACTGCAGTCAAGAAGCCCTCCACCGAGACCATCCTTCCGCTCTCACTTGGAGGGACACCAGGAGAAGAATCTCTGCGGGCCTTGTTGAACCCAATGGCTGCACCAAGAGTGTTCTGAGCCTCAGTCCAGGCCACCCAGGGGGAGTCGAATCCAACTAGCCCTGAGCCAGGGAGGACAGTCCCTATGTCTAATGAGGCAACTGCCAGGCAAAAACCAAGAAAGCTTTCCTCAGCCTGTGCCATACCGCTCCCAGCTAAACAGGTGGAAGGCACAGGCAGAACACATGGCAGAAGCATACCAATCCAGGCAGAATGGGGGCGAGCCACATGTGCCTCCCGTCATTGGAACCGTTAATGCCATCAATGAGTTTGTCTGGAGTGCGGACATCCCCGCACACCCCGTCCAAGATGTTGACGCTGTCTGGGAAAGCCGCAATGTCTGTGGCACAACTGCGTCAAGGGCAACATCCGAGCCACCACGGTGGATGCCAGGCTGTCCCAGCCTCCTGTCTCCTTCTCTGTGAGAGCAGCACCTCCTGCCACCCAGTCCCAATCAGGCTCACTGCCAGGAGCTCCACTGACCTTGTGGAGACTGACTGATTCTTCTAACCCGGCAACGTTTCCCAGCACAAAAGAAGCCAGCCAGCTGCCAGGCAACATGGGCGTCTGCTCCGAGGAGGAGGCTGCTCCCTGAGGGCAGGATCCCCCAAATTATACAAAGGAGTGCTTTCCACTTGGGAATCTGGCTGTGAACTCTAGTGGGCTTAGGCTGCACAACTCTAATGTGGGGGACCAGCAACTCCCCCCCGCAATCTGCCAGGAACTGGTATGACATCTGTGCTCCTCAGCTACAACCGTTTCTTTCTCTTCTAGAAACTTGCCAGGGAATAACCGCCAGTGTTCCTACACATGGACCACTTTGAGGAGCATGACATGGATGCCACCAGGCTCTCCCTCAGCCTGGGCGAAAGAGGGTTGTCTTGTCCCCAACTGGCTGAGGCCCACACTTCAGATCTTACATGAAGCATGGGGGGCATGGAAGGCAGTGGGGCAAAAGGGGAGGAATGTGCTCCTGTGAAGCTGCGACAGGCCTTTTCCCGGGCTCTGCAGCTGCGTGGGGCTCCATGCCAAAGTGCCCCCAGTCATTCTTCTGGGGAGTCAGCACCGATTGGCACAGCTGCCATCTTCTGCCGGATTTCCTCATTTCCTGGAAAGGATACTGTTCTCACTGAGGAGAATCTTCTCTCCGTGCTCGTTGTATAGCTCGAGTCCATTCAGGCCAATGTAATAAGGATCACCCCAACTGGTTAGAAGCTGGAACTGGAAAATGACTGAGGAAAGACATTGAGGAAATAGGCACGAGAAGTGCTGCCCCCTCATCCTTGGGTACCGAACCCCCAGGGCTGGGTAGCAAAAGAACATAAAACACCCCACAAAGGAGAAGGTTACAAAACAACCATAGCTTAGGCAGTCTGCTCAGACCTGCAGAATAAATGCCTTTTAGCAATAAGCGAGGGAAGCAAAGCAGGCTGTGCTCACCAGGCCAACGCTGAAGGGCTGCAACTGAAAAGGCGCCATCTCCCATGCCTTCCCAGTGCCTTCCGGCAGGGAGCAGGACAGAGCGGTGCCTCAGCTCAGTTGTCCTAAGTGTGCTGGTCAGGTCATGTGCCAGGTATCAACAGCCAGGGCCTTAAAGGGCAACCTGTCTCTTTGAACTGAGCTCATGTGCTGGCACAACTGGCAGGTGGTGGTGGTCAGGTAGTCCACTGAGCTCTTGTTCTCCTTAATGGATTCTCCTTAAAGGATTCTCTCTCCTGCCCTGAGAAGTGCACTCCAAATGGCTGCCACTGTGCCCACCCTGTCCCAACAGCTCCGCGTGCTCGATTTGGTTTTTCTTTTAAGGCAGCCTCAGCTCTAGTCCCAGTATTTCCCTGCATTGACACCATGTCTCTTGATTTAGGGGGCACCCACAAACAGTGGTCTTGCCCCCTCCTCCCCAGGGGAGGGCACTGCCCAAACCTCTGCTGTCCTGTCACTCCTACAATTTGCCCTGAGAAAGGCTTCTTTTCCTTTTCCCCTGCACGGAGAAGAAAATGAAGTATAGCTGAAAGTGAACAAGGGGAGAGTAGGCATTGGCAACAGCAGTGCTTGGCTTCAGAGAAAGAGAGGGCCAGCAACATCCCACCCATAGCTGGTCGGGAGCACCTTCCACATGAGGGCATGCTCCTCTGAAGGTTCTTCTCAGAGGGCTCGCTGTCACTGGCGCAAGATCCGAGGAGCAGCCCAGCATGGGAGCCCAGTGCTCTTGCCCACCTGCCAAGGAGAGGAACGGAAGGCCAGCTCTGGCACCAGCTCTGGCACCAGCACTCCATGGAACAGCTGGCTCTTCCTGCAAGGGCACCTGAAGGAGGGCCACACTGGCTCCCACAACCACGGAGGCTGAGAGCAGAAGGCGGTAGCACGGAATGCCACACTAGGAAGGATACAGCCGCAGGGCATTAACGGAGGCTCATAGTCCATGCTGGCCTGCTCCACCTTCTTCATTTCTGTCCTGCAAAAATAGGAAGCCCCTGAAGTTGGTTGATACTGCTACTAAATAAACCTCCTCACCCACCACCCCACCCAGAGAATAGTTGCAAGACTGGAAGCTGCCTCCAAGGCAAAGCGGGGCTGGGCGGGTGCCTGGCTCACTCACCGCTCACGTGCTGGCATGGCTGGGGGGCCTGTCAAGTAGTCAACAAACAGAATTTCCTGAGCAAAGTCAAAGTGACAGTTGCCGGGACCTTTGCGGACAAGGAAACCCCCTGGGGGAGAGATGCAGTAGCCATCCAGGGACACATGGACCATCTTTGCCTAGGAGAAAGAGAAAGGGCAGGCAGGTGAGGGCCGGGGCCACAGGGTTGACTGAAAGCCGACCCCGGAGGCCAGAGGCCCTCCTCCGCTCTGTGTCAAGGAGCTGAAGGGAAGCACAGTGCTGGAGAACTTGGCTGCTCCCCGGGCCCCCTGGGTGGGTGACACCCTGTGAGCCTGCTCACCCCCCGGTACGTGTCCTCGGGAGATTTATTATAATTCCAGATGCGAAGCCCCACAATGCTCTCCACTTGAGGGAAATCGATGGTGACCACATGATCTTCCCCAGGAGTGAAGGGAATGAGCCACATGTGGTCGTCCTCCACTGTGATGTTTGTTCCATCAATTAATCTAGGGGAAGGAAGCAGGAGAGTGGCTTGGCAAGGGATTTCTCCAGGAAATGTCAACCACAGCCCAGAGTTATTAGACATTTTGAATGAACACTAGCCATTCTTCTAATTTTGCAGAGAAGAGAAAACAGATTTCAAGTTGCTTTGGAGTGCATTTTCAGGTTCTGGTTTTGACTTACAAAGCCCTAAAGAGCTTGCATTATCAGCCTGGAATTTTAAGATCTTCCATGGAGGCTGCCCTGTGTGCCCCCGCCACCCAAACAGGCTGAGTTGGTGAGTACACAGGACAGAGTCTTCTTCACAGTGGCTCCCTGACTGAGGAACTTCCTCCCAGGGGAAGTCAGCCTGGCCCCACCTCTTCTGAGCTTCTGGCGGACAGCTTTTGGCCCCTAAAACCAGAGCTAGCTTTCCACTGCTTAATTGTGTGCATTTTTTTAAAACTTTAAAAACATGTCTTTGATCAATTTTTTAAAAAATGCATTTAACTGTTTCGCACTGCCTCAGGGGTCTTGCCAGGCTGAGAGGAAATAAACAAGTAAACACTTACGTGCATCAAAATGTTAAATGCAAAGGATTTTAAAAAATCAAAAGAAATGTTTAATGGGGGGCCTGCTCCAACAGGTTCTGCACTTGGTCAAAAACATCTTGAGTAGAAATTTTTGCCCAAATTCTGGTATCAGTTTGGCCACCTGTCATTGCAACCTTTCAGTTCTTCAGCATTCGGCAACTACCACTGAAGACAAACAGAAGTGTCCGCTTTCTGTGACTGTTGATTTTTATTTGGCTTCCAAACTTCCAAGTTGGCAGATTTTCCCTGCCTGCAGGGCATCCTTCTGGCTTTGGCCATTCCTGTGCCAAGGTGATGCAGGGAATGCTTGGCACAGGTTCTGCCTCATTGTCACCACCAGCAAGAATGCAGGGGGACCGGATGCTTCCACTCTGGGGCCAGGCCAAGAGAGCAGCACCTGCAGAGGGCGGAGGCTGGAGATGCCTCGCGGAGACTCTTGCTTCTCCCCTTGTCACCTGTCTCGCTCTGTACCTTGGTCCAGGCTCTCAGACAGAGTTCTGCTCAGCCTGAACCATGGGGGCAACAGTGAGAGGAGCGAGGGACTGACTGAGCCCAAGAAGCAGTTCTTCCACATAAAAGGCCTATAAACAAGCCCAGCTCTCTTCAGGGGAACGGTGCCTCCAGCCCCCTGGTTTTACGAGGCAGCTGGTTCAGAGGAAGCCGCACTTCTCTGCCATTTCTCCTCTAGGGGTTGAGAAGCCCCTCTCAAAAGCACAACAGCAATGGCTGCCCATGGTTTGGGGCACTGGCTTGTCCCCTCCCTCTCTCCCTCCCAATCTGGAGCTATACTCACTTATCTAAGGTCCGAGAATCATCCGTATACTCCAAAAGATCATTCAGATCACGTGGACAAGCAGAGAGCTGATCCATTGAGACGGGGATGGCCTGACCGTTCTTTCCAACCACTTCAAGCCCTGTCAGCCCGAGATAATGAGCATCTCCCCAAGAAGCAGTGAAGTTTAACAGAAGGCCTGAAAGCAGGCAGAGGAGGGTCAGCTCCTGCCATTGTCCCTCCCTCTCAGCTGGGGTGAGAATGCAGGCCTCGTGTCCCTTGCTCCGAAGTGGAAGCGCTTATTTTAAAGGTGCATATTGCCCACCCTCCCAAATTTTTGCCTCAAACTAGTGTGTATGTGATGTGTGTATGAGAGAGAGGCTGACAGATTAACAAGCAGACACATGCAGATAGGGGGCCCTCTGCAACCCCTGGAAGTTGGGTTCCTGAACTTGTAACCAATGCGATGAATTTGTCGCCACTATAGCACACAAAGGGGCTGCCTGTTTACCCACTTTCCTCCCCCCAGCAGCAGGACGAGCTCAAAGAGCTGAGAGGGACTCTTGTCCCATATGTGAGGCAACCCCAGTCTGGAGCCACAAGCGCTTGGCAGGAGCAAAGAAGGACATCTTCCTCCAGCTGGACCTGCCTGGGGAAAAGGCAGCCAAATCCTGGGCGGTCTGGGGGAATTATCGCAAGGCAGCAGAAGAGAACTGGGAAATGAAAGACGTCAGTCCCATTTCAGACCAGTGGATGAAAGAATCCCCCCATTTATCAGGCCACTGTGAAGTTACACCATAGCCCCAAGTCTGCCAGAGACAGAGTGGGAAAGCTGGACACACCACACGGTCCCACCAACCTTTCTCTTGAAAGCCCCTGGATTCTGCTCTGAGGTTAAAGAAGGAAGACAACCAGAGCAAATCACCAGCAGGGGCTGTTTCTCATTCAGGCAGGAGGGTAGCAGCTGGGCCAGACTGGGAAAGGGACACTCTCCTGCCTACAGGAGGGAAGTTTTAGGGATGTGGCATGGCACCAGGGTTGAAGGAATCAAATAGATTTCTACTTGGGTGCCTTGGGGGGGTTGCTCGCCAGGATTTTGTGCTGAGGTGTCTGTGAGCCAGCCTTCCTCAGAAAACTGCTGCTGCGGCAGCGGAGGCGGAAGGACACAACCCCCTCTCAAAGGACATGGCCCCGTTCAAAGTGTGGTTCAGCTCCTCTCCAGCAGGGAGTCCAGAGCCTCAAGCTTTCATTCTGCCCCTTCCCTCCTCCTTCTCTCTGTGGAGAAGTTGCGGGCCTGGACCTTGGAAGGGAACCTCCTTGTTGCCCAAGCCCTTTCTGCTTTCCACAAAACTGCCTGAACCACCTAAGTGAGCCACCATTACCTGTTCTGGCACCAGTGGTGCCAGACATTAAGGATGATGCACTGCAGCAGGGACACTGGCTTGGCCTGTTCTGAATCTACCACCCAAGAGCTAGTCCCAGTCCTGAGACTATGGCCTAAGTAAGCATGGCTGCAAGTTCAGAGAGGAAGGCAGGCCAAAGTAAGGCCGACTTACACTTTCCAAGATAGATGCCAGGCTCCTTGCTCACCATCTCTGGGACAGGATCCAGCACAGCTGCTTCCTTCTGACCCTAAAAACCGAGGAGAGGGATTGTGTGGTCAAGGGGTGCCTAGAACAAGAAAGGTCCATTCCCCTCTAACCAAAGCACTCAGAAGAGGAGGATGTGTGTTAGCACTTGCATGAGGCAGAGGCCAGCACACAAGGGGGAGAAGGGATGTGCCCTCCTGGTCCCACGGACAGAGGACTGCTGTGGTAGGCAAGCCAGCAAGGAGCTCCTCCTCCCAGCCACTGCTACCACATCACTAACCCCTCCCCTCCCTGGACAAAAAGTTCTCTGCACATGTGGTGATGAAACAGCCAATTGGGACCAGTGCCTTCCTCTCCCCCACCCCCAAGTTTCGGCCCTCCAGGGGCCAGAGGAACCATGTTCTCACTGACCAGTCCTCTACCTGCTTATCTTCTGTCCTGGAGCCAGCCTGTGTGAAGGGTCTCTCATCCCCCTCCCCATCGGCAGTTCTCGGCCTCTTTAGCTCCTCCTCGTACCTCAGGCCGCAGACGTTTTCAACTTCCTCATCACAGGACTCATCATAACAGAAGATGGCCTCCAGAATGTCGTCATCAGTCGTAAACAATATGGTGTCTCCAAACTGCTCTGGAGCTGAAAGAACCTCCCTTCTTACAGTTAGGATGCATACAGATCATCTCCCCAAGGGCGAAGCCCCCCAGCTCCCGCCATGCTGTGATCCAACATGCAGCCCTGTCCCCATCCCACCCCCGGAGGTGATTCTTCCACACACCGTGGGAGGTTGAGAGCCTCTCCAGCCAGCAACGTCCAGGGAAGGGACCAGAGGCTCCACAACCTGAATGGAAGTGTTCAAGGCAAAGCTTGGGGGCACAACTGACAAGAAGGTTCTGGTGAAGGAGCACTAAGAAAGAAGCAGCACCCTAGGGACTGCTGTAGGGGAAGTCTTGGCAAGGCATGACCCCTGAACAGGAGAGTCTCAAAGCAAACAGTGCGGGAGGGGGGGCAGGATGTGAGACTGCAGAGGCCTTCCCCTCTGGAGAGCCCCCCCCCCAGCAAGAACGGTAACAGACACCCAAGTGGGCCTGGGGGGCAGAGAAGGGAACGAGGCTCTCTGGAGAGGAAGCACCCTCACCTCTTCTCAAGCTAGGGTGGTTTTGAGACAAAGGCCAATCCTTTGCGCCCTGTGGAGAAGGCCTCGCCAGGCGGCCCTACTTGTTTCCAGAAACCCCCTCCCCAGCAAAATGCAGCTTCAGGCCGAGACAAGGAACCGATTAAGAGAACAAGGAGTGGGTGGGTGAGCAGGACTAGTTCTTCACAGCTGCCTCCCTCCCCCCACCTTTGCAAAGGAGAACCAGACTTGAGGAATGTGGATCTGCCCCCTGCAACGCACCTCCAGCAAGCGTCCCGGAGGCCTTGGCGATTTCCCCTTGGAAGATGCACTGCCCATCCAGAAGCATGGTGATGTCCCTGACACCCCGGAAGGAGTGGATGCGAGACTTGTTGTAGTTCCAAATACGGATCATGGCCACCTCGCAGGGCTGGGCAAAGTCCACGAAGATGTAGTGGGGCCTCCCTGGGGTGAAGGGGGCCAGCCAGAGATGCATGTCATCTTGCGTCCGGTTCACCCCATCTAGCAGGTTGCCCACCACCCGGGGGTCTTTGCCGTAGGCAGGCAAGACATTGATGTCAGGGGGGTCGGCCTCAACTTTGGCCACGGGGACAGGCTCCCCTTTGGAGCTAAAGAGCTCAATCCCGTTCAGGCCAACATAGTGCCTGTCCCCCCAGGTGGACCGGATCTCTATCTTCAAGTGCTGCCCATAGGGCAGGAGGGGGATTCTGAAGTCACTCCCCTCCTCCAGGTCCAGGCTGTTCTCGCCTTCCAACCGTTTGGGCTGCGCCTGCCCGCCCTCTGGGACCTGGAGTTTTGGATCGCCTTGCCGGCCAATTTTCTGTTGAAGAAGGAATTCATCAAAAATGTCACCTTGGAAGTTCAGGTTGGAGATGCGGCCATGGTGCAAATGGTTGAACCTCAGCAGAGAGTTCCAGGACTCCTGCAGGGCCTGCTCTGGAGAACTGCCACCCCACTTGGCTCGAGAGGGCCTGGCACTGCTCCGGGAAGAGGGGGTCTCTCCTGGAAAGGAAACCAGAGAGGGTCTTTCAAGGGCCATTGGGATTGGCACTATTAGCCAAGAAGCAGGCAGAAGGGTAGCAAAGGAAGTCTGGTTTTGGGGTGGGGGGCAAAAGATAGGGGAATGCTGAATGTGCGACTGTGTTTTTGAATGTGAGTAGTGAAAAAATGGTTCAATCAAACATTAACGACCATTATTTGGTGGCCCTTGTTTTGCCAAGCTTTCTTGGAGCAGCCTTTGATGGTCCTCCTCCAAAGTCAGGGTGGCCACAAGTCAGGGACTAAGGGACTCTGAGCCACACCAGTGTGTGTGTGTGTGTGTGTGTGTGTGTGTGTGTGGACTGAAATCCTGAAATGAGGACTAGGCAAAACTCCTGGAAGCTTGCAAGATGGACTAACACTTCCCCAGTCCACGTTCTAGGAGGCTTTGCTTTCTACAGCTGGACTTAGACTGTGCCCAAGAAGGAGGAAGCTTACGTAGCTCCACTCAGGCCAAGATAAGCTGGCCACGTGACCCAGTCGGCCAACTGTTTTCTTGAGAAACAAGATTGTAAGAAGCAGAGTAAAAAGGCAGGAAATCCAATCAGAGAGGCTTTACACGCCCCTGGTACAAACCAGGCAGAAGCGTCAGTTTGGTCTCATGGGGTCACATTTCCCCTGTTAAAGAGATGAACACAGACCCAGGACCTGTTGGTTTCAATTCCTCACCAGAAGATGAAATCCCATTAAAGGATTTGTATTGGATAAAATACATCCCTCAACTAAACAAAAAGAATTTAAGTAGAGAAAATGAAGAGAGATTTAGGGATGTCAAATATAGATTGCTCTTCCTTCACACACTTTAGGGATGGATCAAAGCCACTCCAAGCCCAGCAGCTCACGAGCACATTCCTTCCTAATCTCACCCCTCCAAAATGGAGCTCTGAAGTGGCCATTTTGGAGCAGATGAAGGGAGAATCTATTGAAGTTTATAGATTGTGGAGGCAAAGAGAAGCAGAGGAAGGGTGGAACTCCTGGAAAAACAAGCCAGGTCCTGCTCTCAAAAGATACTGGCAATGACAAACACTCAGTTCTTTGCATATCTGATCCTCTCCCTCTTTCGCCCACCTCCAGCAGTGAAGGCCTTGCCTTAGAGTAGTCTTTTAATGCCTCTCCAAAAGGGCCACACAGAACTGGCCACAAAGCCATTTTATAGGCATGGTCAGCATTCTGAGCAGATGGGAGCAGTAAGTAAGACGATCCTGGGACCTGAAGCAGAAGGAACCAAGAGCCACCCACCACAGTAAACCTGGGTTGCAAGCGAGGAAGGGGGAGGCAGCCAGACCCCTCCCCACGAATGAAACCAGGCCCTGCCTGTGGGCAGAGACAAGATAATTAATAAAGAGAGCATTTTCATGGCAAGCTCTCCACTCCCGCAGCTGCAATGCGGAGAATGTTTTGCTGTATGGATAGCCATCATCAAATTTCCGTTCTCTGACCACCTCCGCATGACCCTGGAAGCAGGGTGCAGAGCCTCTCCAGGTGACGGCAGTCATCTGAACAGTATATCTGAGGGGTGGATTGTTTGCCAAGGAGCCCTCTTCAGCAACTCTTAACACGCACTCTGCTCCAAGGCAGCCATATGTCGGCAAACCTTTGCAGCTCCCACGTGTGCCCCTGAGCTGACTCCATTTTGAGAGTGTGTCTAAGCACACTGGGCTGTCAAGGTGGGGAAGCCATGCCAGAAAGAGAAGGCCCAGTGCACCAGAGGGAGAAGCCAGGGCAAGCGGTGCAAAAGTCTTTAGGCAGTGGGTCTCAGTCCTCTGTTCTCCAAGTGTTGTTGGATTCCAGCTCCAAACCACTTTGGCCTTTGGCTGCCCTGGTTGGATCTTTTGCGGGAGGAAGTCCAAAACATCTCTGGAGGTCCAAAGACTGTGAACCAGTGTCCTCCATCTTCCACCAGTGGCAAGCATACACAAAGCATCCTTTCAAAAGAAATCCAGTCGCACCCTTGCTTGGCTGGCTGGTGGATCCTCCCCACCTTAGGCGAGGGTGGGGAACCAGAGGCTCTCCAGACCCTGCTGGACTACAACTCCCAGGTGTCCTGACAACAGGCCATACTGGCTGGGGAATGATGGAATCTGGAGCCCCGTTCCCACTCCTTCCACCACTGGTGGCTGACAACCAGCCCTTACCTTTTTCAGGCTGGTCTTCATCTCCACACAAAAACTCCCAGCTGAGTTCTTCCCTCCCTCGGCCTGCCAGGTGTTGTCCTGGAGGAAACAGCTCAGCAACAGAACCGCGCCGGTTATGCAGCACTCCCAGGAAGTCCAAATCACCCCTGGGCTCCTGGCTGGCCCCCGTCAGTGGCTTCCCATCCACACCTGGAGCCTCACTGTTGGGTCTCTCTGGCTCGACTGGCTGGAGCTGCGGGCTCTGGTCAGCCGTCCTCGGGTAGCCCCTCCTGCCACCCTCAGAGAGCAGCTGAGCTCTCAGGTCCAAAGGGGACTCTGGCTCAAGCCAGGGGGGCAGCTTCAGCTTAGCAGAGCAGGCCTGGTTCTTTTCTTTTGCCTCTAGAGGGGGCAGGATCCAAGGGGGGGAGACTAGGCTGGGCAGCTGAGAGAGCCTCCTCCCAGAGATTCTTTCCATTTGCTCACTCCGAGGAAGGTCAGACTGGGTGGATTCTGTGGCCTCTGGTGAGGGGACACATTTGCCAGGCGTGGTGGAAGAGGGCGGTCCCAGCACCACTCGGAGGCCTTCTTCCAATTCAGTAAGGCTGGTGGGCTTCACCTCTTCCTCAGGACCGTTCTCTCCCACAGAAGATTCTGGAGTCAACAGCCCCCCGCCGGGCTGGCAGCCCCAGCCCACCGGGGTCCACCTGCTGCCTTCTTTCCCATTCGGAGAGCGTGGGAGGCTTGCCGGGAGGTCAATGGTGGCGCAGGGGCCACCATCCCCCTTGGTATTCACGTAGCCTTTGGGCAGCTCACCAGCAAAGACGAGGGTGCTGTCGGCATAGATGAGGACATTTCGTGCTCCAATGTCAAGGTCCTGAAGGAGGAACAAGTGCAAAAACAGGCAAAAGTGGGGCTTAATGCCCTTCTCTCCTCTCCTCCTGAAGACTTCCACAGTAACAGTTTGGAACTGGCATGTTTCTCAGCAAACGCTAGTTAAGGCTCACCCGAGTTTGTTCAGATTTGGACAACAGGACAGTGGTATAACTGAGTACGTAAGGGAGTGCTTCTAACCTGTTCCTCGTGGCTACTGCACTAGGGGAAGAAGGGACAGCAACAAGCCCAGGGCTTGGCACAGTTTGTTCTTGTAGAGCTCAGCCATGGCACAAGGCCCTGCCTGGCTCCCCGGCCGCTCTTCTAGGCCAGCTTCATGTTTGGGTTCAGAATGTTTCTCCTCACCCCTTAAACATTTGATCCATTTCTCTCTGGACTAGTCCTCTTTCATAAGGGCCTATTTCAGAGAGCCCCAGGGAGTGTGTGTGTGTGTGTGTGTGTGTGTGTGTACGCGCACGCGCATGCGCGTGCATGAGAGGAAGAGAGGGAGAGAGAAAGAGTTCACCCTGCCAACTTTCAGCCCACAAGACAACCATATAGGAGGAATCAATTCACAGATTGTACTTCCATTATGACACACCACTTTTTACTAAATCAAGCTGGCAATCTAGATACCCTAACCAAGGAAGCCAGGGCTCTGAGTCTGCAAGATCTGAGCAGGGCTGCTGCTGATTTCTATGATTCTATGTGGTCACTTATATGGTCACCATAAATCAAAGTTGACTTGATAGCACTTAACAAGATTGCAATCTGTTTTAAAAACTAAGAAATTAGTATGTGGCATCCCTATTGCTCTGAATTTTCACATTTTCCACATATTTGAGCACTTCCCTAGGAGTGCAGCTGAGAACAAACCAGAAAGGATAAAGCTTAACTCATCTATAATCCAGAATGGAAAATCCTCTTTGCCTCAGTACCTGGAGCCATTCTGAACAAATCACCCCAGCAGGCTCTCTGGAGCATTTGCACAGAGAATTTCAGAGCCAAGGGCTGGTTTGCCATCTGCTGTTGGATGTGGCTTCTGCCATCCAAAATATTTGACAGTCCTGCCATGTACGTAGGCTGAGTACACAGCAGATTCCTCCGTGCAGGATGTAGACCAGCTGGATGGCTGAGGTTCAGCAAAAATACACAAGCCCCCCCTCCAAACACACACAAACAAAACAACCCAGATCGCTGAGAACTGAGCATGCTCAGTGGCTCTGAATGCTGACTGGCTATTGAAGGAGAGATGAAAAAGGACAGCATATTGTGGCAAAGAAAAGAAACTGGCACTCTGAAGAGAGACACTCCGTACTGCAACCACAGTTTATGGCACATTCCACTTAAAAGCAGCAGCAGCTGCTTCTACTACATATTCTGCTAGTACAAGGTGAACTTTTCTTTCACGCTCGCTCTCTTTGCTCACACTGCAAAACAGGGCAGAGCCTCCTCCTGTCTAAAGCTCAGCTGACTCCCCTGCAGTCTCAAGATGTCTCAGTGACTGCTGATCTCCTTCCATAGACTGAGAGCAATTCTGTAAACAGAATTAAAGCAGCCGCAAGAATGGGAAATCCACTCAGCCCACCACCAGTACACCTGCCTACCTTCCCCTGACCACCCTAGTAGACAAGCCCTCCTGAACTTCTGTCCACAGTTGTGAAAAGAAATGCAACAATGAGAGGCACCCGAGACTCAAAGTCACTTACATCAACAACAGGGGTGCTGTAATTCCAAATCTGGATCCTCGATAAGCCAAAATCACCTGAGAGGCTGGGATTTCGGACCACAAAGTACAGCTGCACTGGAGGTTGGAAAAGGCACGTCCAGGGGAAACGGCTGGCGGCGGCCTGCAACACAGGGGGAACGCAAAGTAGGGAGCAAGATGGCCATCAGCAGAGCACCAGCGCCTTGTTCCCTCTGCCCTGAGGGGGTCCAGGCCCGTCTCTGACCACAACCAAGCAAGCAAGCAAGCGGCCACTTTGGTGCAGCTGAAGAGAGCTTGCCTTGGGGTCAATGCAAGGACTGTTCACGCTAATCAAATTTCCAGGACACTAATCAGCTTTCCAGGACACTGACGTCCAGATTAGCAGGCAGAACTGTCAAGAAAGGGTGGCGTTTCCAAACACTGCCCCTCAGGGTGCTGGAAGTACAAGAGAGTCAGTGCGCTTGGCTGGTCTCCAAATGCTTCTCAAGCATGAAGCCAAGCATTTTAAGAACTGCCAAAACCTCAAGTGCCAAGATCCCGCTAGGCACCCTCACCCCCCATTCCACCTCTCCTCTCTTATGAGGGCTCAGCCAGGCCAGCTGCCCCACTCTTGCTCCCATCCAGCTACCAGCCCTTCTTGGAAGCAACATAGAGCTCCCCATACCATGGCTGACTCATCCTGGGCCCATTCAAGAGGCACCAGCACTTGGCTGAGAGCCTCCCCTCCTTGCAGGCTCTGCTGCAAAGGACTAAAAGGGTGTCTGCCTGGCACGCAGCTGAGCCAGGCCCCTCAGTTCCTCAGCCCAACAGCAGCCGCAGCCTGGTCCTTTCTGAGCAATTCCAGCCAGCAATTGTTTCTGCCTGAACAAAAGCAGTGGAATGCCTGAAATCCATCGCTGGGTTCTGCAGAGAGGCAAAAGGGTGATTGAGAAAAGCAGAACCAGAAACCCAGTCAAAACCAAACAGTTCCAATGTTTCTGTTATGCCAGCAGCGTGTACGGTATGGTGCTTTTGGGAAAGAAGGGCAGCATGGAGACCACTGTGAAATCATGACTAAATCTCAAGGGCAGGGGGCAGCCGGGCAACGGCCAGAAACTCACCGTCAGGCTCTTGTTGACCAGGCAGGAGAGGTCTCCTGGCGAGTCAGCATGCCGGATGTCCACATCATGAGGAGACACAAACAGTTTCCTATTGTGCAAGTCAAAGAACTCCACTTCTGTCAGGCCCACATGTGCTGCGTTCCCCCAGTTGGAGAGGATCTCCACAATGATGTAAATGGCATCCCGGACCTCTCGCTCCAATGCTGGTTGGTCCTAGGATAAATGGGAGAGAATGCCATGGTCACAGGGTTCAAGACGACATAAATCGCACACTTGGGCACCAGGAGGAAGCAGCTGAAAGCAACAGGAAGGTGGGGGGGCGGGCTGGACTGGCCTGCCGGGATCTCACTGTATCTTCCATGGGAGAAAGCACAACCCATCCCTCTTCTGCTTCCAGGATAGGGACACAGATGAGGCCTTCTCTTCCTGCGCTTCTTTGCAGGGGCATGCAACTCCAGCTATATGGATACATTCAGACATTTTAACAGCTGAGAGAAGACATTCCCATGCTTGCTAGCAATCCTGCTCCTTGAGCTGCCCAGTGTTTGTGCAGGGACCACCCCCCAAGCCCGTCCCCCCCAGCCAGCTCAGCTGCACCCAGGAGCAACCCAGTCCCCCCCTCCAACGCTTCCTGGCCTGGGCCTCCCATGCCTTCTGGTGGCTTCCTACCACCTCTCCAGGCTCACTCAGCCCATATTTTTACTTCTATTGAGCTTGAGTGGATGAGGATGAGACTGATAAGCTAACAGCAAAGCTATGGCTTCTGAGACTCTGACAAGCCTTCTTACAACTGGAATATGAGGCTCTTGATGCTCTGAGCCCAAAACTGTAGGGCCACAGCCGGCGGACTGTCTCTCTATTTCCTGCAGCACTTTCAAAAGCTTCTTCTGTTGCCTGAAAAAGGAAGGGGAGGAGATGCTGAGGGGATTCATGGACAATCCGGCAGGAGCGTAAACACAGGACCAAAGGCAAATACCTTCAAATGGGAACAAGCCACAGAATGCCCAGCTCAAAGGGCCAGACAGCGGGCCCACCGCAACTGCCTTTAGGGACTCCTAGACCAAGATAGCGATTGCCCAGCTCTGGTGGTTAACCAACAGGCAGAATCAGGAAATATTACATGCTTTCAAAACCTAGCATGCCCAGAGGCAACGCAACTGGAGCGTCGGGGGGAGTGGTGCCCCTAGTGAGGGACACTATGAGTGGGGATATCACACACACACCCCTTCTGACCCAGAGTATCACAAACACCACCCGCTGAGAACATAGCCCAGCCACACGTGTCCTCTCTTGCCGCTCCCACCAGGGGCGTACATACACCTGCATTTATGAACCAGTGCTTTCCGTGGGACGTCACTGAGACCAGAAGTGGCTCACTGCAACAAGCACACCCAGCACCATTCTCAGACATTCATATATTGACTTCATTCTGCCACTCCTTGCCTCCTCCACTGCAGCCTTCTGGATGCTCCCATTCCAAGGGGAGTGGGGGAGGCACAGAGAAGACCTGGCAGCAGAGACTGTGGGTTGCGTTGAGATCCATCTGGACGTGGCGACGAGATGGTCTCACCTCACAGCCTGCCCTGCACCACGCAACTCAGAACAGACACAAAACAAACCCACACCGCCACCTGTTTCCCAGAGGCCCAGTCTGTTCCCTGTTGGTGGAGATGACAGCATCCTCCTGTTCCTCCTGAGCTCGGTGGGCCTCCGTGGTCACAGACGGCAGCAATGGTGGCTGTGTGTGAGGGAAAGGAGACGTTTCACACTCCAGAGCTTAGGTACTGTCTTGGCCATGGCTATGAGGCCGTGGGGAGCTCAGGCTGTGGGCAAAAGGGGTAGGCAAGTCCCTCCCTCCCAGCAGGGAGAGCTAGTCTCTTACTGGCACTCCCCTCTTTGTTGCCCCAGGAGCCTCTCTGCCCAGACCACTTGAATTCTTCCCAAGAAAGGACAGGGGACACCAAGAAGCTCAAGGGAGCAGAGCCTGGCAGCTGAATTGGCTCGTCCCTGTTGCATGGAACTCCTTTCCAAACAGAGGCCTAGAAACTCTGGACGCAGCTTTATCATCACCAGCTTGGGTATTTTTACACCCCTGACAGGAGTCTCGCAGTTTGGCACCTTCCTCCTACTTAATGGAGTCCCAAGCCAGGAGCTTGGGTCCCTTTTGATGGCATGTTCAAGCCGGGGGTGGGGAGGGGGGAGTACTAAAACTCTGAGGGGCTCTCAATTCCCACGATGGCCCCACCTGGGCAAATTTTCCTGGAGTCCACTGGAAGCAGGGAGAGGCCTGCCACTGTCATTCAACCTGACAGGCAAAGCTGTCAACAGGCAGGCACATTCTGAAATGGTCTGGTTGAGGGAGAAAAATCCCAGCTGCTACTGACCTCTGCAGAGGGGGCTTGCTGTACTTCCAGCCACCTAGAGAGCATCTCCTTCTGGAGGGTCTCATTTTCTGCCTGCACAGCTTTCAGTACCATGGAGGCCGAGTGCATTGGGTCCTTCTTCTCACAGACAGCCTTCCGAGCTGCTGAGAGGGGCCTTTCTGATTGACTCACCAGCCCTGGCATGCAAAGAAGCAGAAAATCCCTTGTGAAAAGCATTTCATCAAGCTCCTGTAGGCCCTGTCCCTAGCATCCTCATGTGAAAACTGGAAAAGCTCTGAAGACGCAGCAGAAGGAGGGAACTCTTTGCTAGACTGTGACTGCAGCCTCTCTTTCCCTGTGCTCCATGCACAACTAGAGGCACGGCCCTTTTATCACTTGCTAGCCTACTGCCCCTCCAGGGTGTGAAAGGGCAAAGACATCCACCCCTCAAAGCAGGGGTGCCTGGAGAGCAGCACCTCTGAGTGAAGGACTGAGAGATGCCAGGATGTCACTCCAGATGTAACCAAAAACCAGGGCAGTTTCAGCAGGAAGAAGCTGCAGGTATTTCTAGCAGAATGGGGGTGCAAGATACACCTGCCAGGGAAGACGTGCAGAATGTAAGCAAGAGAGGACAATTTAGGATGCTCAGAGAAAACAGCCCTGGAGGAGGAAGAGGACTTGGGCATCTGAAAACTCAAGGATTCCATGGGCCATTGCTAGCCAGGAGGAGGTCAAGAGTCCCAGCTCCCACAAGGAACAGCCCTTAACAACCCACCCCCTCCTTTCAAGGGCTTCAGAAGCTAGACAGACCAGTGAGCTCAAGACATGCTCCTCTGCTGACCACAGCTTCTCAAGGACAGCTGCACACTAAGTGGAAAAGGCAGGAGAAGCAGGAAGAACATGAGTGACCAAGAGGCCAGTTATGTCAGGGCCCAACACAGCTAGGGAAGAACAACTGGAAGCCAGATTTAAGCAGGACGACCACTTTTCAAACCACAGTCCCAAAACACACGCACACACTTGGGTTTTCTTCATCTGCTTGAAAAGATGTGTGGCAAGAGAAGTACTTCAGCCCACTTTAGAGAATCACACCAGGCACAATATCCTTCCCTCTCGCCTCTCCTCTCCTCAGGCAAGGTTTGGCACCCCAACTAATGAGGCCTCAGAGGGCTATAGGCATCTGGCAGCTCCAAGGAGCAATCTGAGCAGCACCTCAGAACCTCCAGTCAAGCCTGAAAGATTACACAGGAAGGGCCCCTGGCTCTCTACCACCCCTTTCCACCTATACGTCCAATTTTAGCTACACCTCACAAGCTCTTCTGACTGGAATCACTGTGAAACAGAAAAGAATCATCTCACTCACTGGAGAGGCCTCTGTCCTGTCCCTCCTGGCATTGGCACTCAGTGGAGAGCGGGCGAACCACCTGGCTTGCAGGCTTGGTGGGGATATAGGCTTCGGCGTCACCCTTCCTTTTGGCAGAGAGGCTCCGTTCCTTCTTCAGGTCTGCAGAAAGGACCAGTAGAAAGAGGTGCAGAGCACGGCTTGTTAAGGAAGGCAGTGGCAGCAGCTGTGGAGATGGCAAAGGCTGAGACAGGCAAGCTTTGTGGGCTCAGGGGATGCCACTATGTCCTTGAGCTCAGCCACATCCTGGTCAGGCAGCAGGAAGGCAGCCGCTGAGCTCCTCAATGTCCGTTCTCCACATCTAGGCTGAACATTTAGCAATATGAGCACGTCAGGACTTCACAGCAGTGAATGCATTAGGCCTGAGGGCTATGTGACAACATGCCACCCTCAAACAAGGTCATCCACACTTGGGGGCCAATGAGACAAAGAGATAAAAATCTATCAAACCCTACAAATGTTAGAATTCCTTTAAAGTTACCAGAATGCCCTTGTGGATTTTCAACCTCTCTACAAGGCAGAAAAGGGAACCATCTTTTCTCTCCTCTGCCTGGCAAAGTCACCTCTCACCTGGAAGACCTCTCTCAGCAAACTGGCTCTGCTGCTAACAAAGTCAGCACACAACTGGACTTACTTGGGCAGTTTGGCTTGAATTCCAGCGTGACCAGAGAACCAGCTGCTTTGCCACAGCTCCTTACGCTGGCTGGAGAGGTGGATGAGCCCTTGGGGAACGGCTTAGTGCCCTCACTGGCAGGCTCAGGGCTGCCCTCCATCTCAGAGGGCTCTACAGGCACATCCTCTTCCACAGAATCAGTGTCCTCCTCCTCCTCCTCCTCCTCCTCCTCCTCCGAGCAATCTTCTTCCATCCCGTCCCGACTCACAGTGAACTCCAAGCTCTGACGGAGTTCCTGGTACAAATTCCAGACATAGGGGTCAGGAGTTTCACACAGGCCTTGCACAAAATCACTGGGAAATCAACCCTAGTAAAATCAGCAGAAGTTGCACCTGCCTGTCAGACTGAGCTGACAATAACCTGGCATTCAACCTCTCGGAAGGTGGGGAAAGTGAACCAAAATCACTGAAAGGACTACAGCTCAATAATGCACCCCAAAGGTCCCTCATTGTGTCACCGGTGGCACCTCTTGGCAGGCTGCCAGAGGTTTCGCTCTGAACCCTGGCGAGCCACCACAGCCAGTAAGTGTAGACCAGGAGTGGGCAATTGGTGGCTATTCAGATGTTGCTGGACTGCAATTCCCATCAACTTTAGCTAGGCCAGTAATAGGGAGGGCTGCTCGGAGCTGCTGGCCAATGACATCTGGAGAGCCACAAGTTGCCAAACCAACAATACAATGTCGACAGTATATATAAAGGCAGGCCAACCAAAGGTCTGATTTGGTATAAGGCAGCTTTCCCTGATGAACTTAAAGCAACTTTTTAAACAAATGAGTTTACTTTCATTTAAAACCAGATTTTTTTTAAAGTACAATTTTTTTTCAAAAAAGATAAAGGTGGTTTAAATTGCCTGTCCACAACTGTTAACTGACACACACAGGCAATAGGATGCTACACAACTCTGGGCCAAAGAAAGTGCTGCCCGAAGATCAAAATCTTCACTTCTCTTCTTGCTCTGACACCAGCACGGAAGTGAGGGACACACTATGGCAGCAATCTTACACACCAGTAATAAAAAGTCAGCCTAGTTAAATATTGTAGATCTTGTTTCTGTATAAGAGCACAAAAAATTGCGTAGTCTTAAAAATGATTGAAAACTACTGGAAGGAAACACCCCATTCCTTTCCCACACCCTCCCCGTGGGTTTGACAGTGTAGTGGAGGAGGAAGCAGCAGCGAAGGAGCAGCTTTCTCTGACAGGGTTGGGAGCAGCTGTGGGGCTAAAACTGCCCAAGCTTCTGCTTCAGGGCAGAGTTTTGGGTGGGGGTTGTGGGTGCTGCCCATTTGGCACTGACTGTTGCAAAACTCAGAGCTTGTTGGTACCTTCAGATCTTCAAGGCTGAGACGCAGTCTTCCCTTTTCAGGATCATTACTCATGCTTTGTTCTGCCTTTGGACCAGAGAGGATAACATCATCAGAGCCTGAGCTTTCAGGAGACTTGAGGTTCTGGAAACAAAGACTGACACTCAGGGGGAATCTATTTATAGATGTTTTTTTCCTCCTTAGGAGAGGCAAACTGCCAAAAGCAAAAAATGGTGGCGACAAGGACTTCCATCAGGTGACAGGGAACACATATTTCAACAGGTGTAGAAAAGGAACAGGAGCCAACGTGCTGTGGTGGTCAGAGCCATGGGGACTAGGCTTCAATTCCCTGCTCGGGCATGGAAACCAACTGGGTGACCTTGGGCACATCACATGCTCTGAGCTCCAGAAAACCCTGCGATAAGTTACCTGAAGACACGCAGCAACTGGAATAAAAATCTTGGGCCTTCCAGATCGGTTTCAGATTTAGTTCGTGCCAGGAAGAAACATCTCTCTTGAAAATACCCAAACATGTTTCAAACGCTCCTTGGTAAAGAGCAGACTAAAACTTCAGTATCTTGAACACACTTGGATTCTGTGAAGAGCATTTGTGCAGGGGTTTTGCTAGACTCACTGAAGAGAAGGGGAGAAAGCCAGTGTTGCCTCTGCCTCTTGCACAAGGTCCAGAGAAGGCCAAATGAAGGCCAGAACATTCCATGGATAGCCAGTATGGTGGGATTAAGCAGGAGAAAAACTCTTGGACATACGAGGGACAAAGGCCATCCACCTTAATGGGAACTGAAACTACATGGTGATTGGCTTTTAAAGTTACCTTACAATATTGCCTAAGTACTGCCAACAACAGAACAACCAAAATCTGAATGCAAAATAGCACAAAAGAACATTTGGGAAGTTCCAGCAATGGCCTGAATGCCACAAATAATAGATTCTGCTATGGCCCATGAACACATAGAGATTCAAGTGTGTTGCTGGAAGTCTCAGGCTCTAGAACATGTGGGCCTGCAAATGGCACCAGTCCCATTCAGCATAGGCATCTGATAATGGGTTAGGGTCAGAAGAGACTGTGTCCCAAGCAGCAAGAAGACAAAAGATTTCTCACTGGCACTCTGGGAAAAACATCTAAAAGTTCCCCCACAAATGGTGCTCAGATAAACTGACAGGTCAGAGTCTTATTAAAAAAGCAAAAACATTTCATTTGAGCCATCTTTTGGTAGGTGGCAAAAATCTGCCAAAGACGCTTGTGTGAGTAGTTCAACTTCATTATAATCTGCTTCATACACAACCGAAGGCACTCATACCTCGGCAGGATCACCATTCTGCTCACAGTCCTTCGTTTGCAGGTCTAGGCTTTCATAAGGCTCAAAATCCTCTGAGTATGTGGCAGGAGGAGCAACGTGGAGCCTGGCCCCACTTTCAGTTTTGATCTGAACAGCTTTCTGGAAAATTGAGGAAAACCACCAGGTATTAGCACGACTCTTTTGAGCAATAAACAGCTTTCAGAATTGAAAGAAATCTGCTGTGGCCTACACATGGACCAGCATCCAACATATTTTTTGCTTGACCAAGACTGCTGTCTGTCATCCTCTCGGGCCTGGGATCAGCTTCCTCTGTTCTTCTAACGGCCATCATTTCCATGGTTTTCATATTGGCTATCTTTCTCTAATGCCAATTCTCTCCCTGTGGGGTCTCGACTCCCCAGAACAATAATAAACCAACAGCCTAGTATACCTGGCTGCAGTTGATGTGTCAAGCCAGAGCGATTAAGCGATGAGAGGGTCAGACTGGAAGTGGAGAAGTCCAGATTCACACTTCCACTGAGCAGCCCTTATGTACTGGGAACTTAGGCAGAAGTACACCAGCAACCAACCCCTGAGGGCAACATCAGGGAATCATCCCTCCAGGTTGAAACATGGTTGATTCAAGGAAGCCCTTTGGTGGAGTGGGGCCTCCCTCTGCCCACATCTCTCTCAGAAGTGAGTGAGCAGGCAAACAGGTTACCATCCAAAGGCCACAAAAGGTGTATAAGAACAAGGTCCCAGACCCAAAGAGCTGCCTATTCTGACAGGTAGCTATTCTTCAACCCCTGCTGTGAGGCAGAAGCCTTGCCTCCCCTGCTGTTCATAAAATCTTTGCAGAAGGGGAGGCATCAAAGAGGAAAAGTAGGGCCTCAGATGTGCCCAGTCCAGTCTTCCATACCTGGAGCCACTCCCGGCGTTGGATTTTACTGGGTGCGCTTTGTGTGCCGTTCCCCCGCACATCTCCTTTTCTTAACAGAGTATTTGCACTGGCATCTAAAGGGAAATGAAGAACAGTCAGAGACACAGGACTGCAAAAGCCAAAAGTAATGAAGGACCCTCTGCTGTATGAAAGGCAGACAATCCAAACAGAGAGGGCAACTCTGTGTCCCCCCAGACATCATTGAACGGCATCTTCCAGTACCCCAACCATTAGCTGTGCTGGCTAGGTGTCATGAGGCTTAGAGGCTCTCATGTTGCCCACTCATACACTGTGTGCTTTACATACGGAAGTAAACAAGGCACTGCATGCAGTTAAATATGTGGTTCTAGGACCAGCTACATGGACAAAAAGGACATAAAACTCAAGCGCTGCATGACAGGAATGGGTCAGGCTACAGAACATGTGACAGCTGTGTGTCCTGTGCTGCTAGTAGTACTGTGTGGTCCTAAAATTCTAGAAATCTCAGCAAGGCAGAGGGAGAAGTCAAGAGAGGCCAGGACACATTTCAGGCAGCAACTGTGAAGCCCCTGGCAGGTGTCCCTCTTGTGTTTTCTCCAGCCGACTCTTTCAGCCCTTTCCCAAAACACACTTTCTGTGTCAGCTCATCATGGAGGAGTGCAGAGATGGCAAAGGAACAACCCCAAACTGTGACTCTGGCGGTTTACACCCATTTCCTACTATATGCTTCACTGCCCAGATGTTGCAGGCAACAGTGTCTACCGTTATGTAACCGGGCAAGAAGATAAGAGAATTTGAAAAGGGGGACTGAAACAAGTGGAGATCAAGCTATGATATCTAGGAGGAGTTGCAGAAATATTTAGGCAGTTAATGCATATGAAAGGGAATGAAAAATCGATTAGAGCAGATACTTTATTTCCTGCTCTAGGCTTAGCACACAGATGTTTAAATACCAAGTGATCTCCCTACTAGGGGCAAGATGTAAGAATGCAATGAGCCTTTCTTTATTTGGGCTTCTTTAAAAAATTATTTTTAGAAAACAGATTTCTACATAATACACTGGTGTATGATGAGGTCTTTTCCTCCTGCTTCTTTGCAATCCAGAGTAAAAGAAAGAGGGAAAATTAATACAGTAAATCTTGGTTTGCAGCAAAAACATAATTTATCTATAATTAAATGATAGTGAATATTCTTACAATGTAAGAAGACTAAATCAGACCGAAGTCTTTCTCATCCAAAATTCTCTGCAAGATTTTCAAAACCAGTAGGTAGAGTGCTGATCAGCTTCAGTTTCTGCCAAACTCCAGCAAGAGTCCAAAGACGCTTAATGGCGCTATTACTCACACTTTCCCTTTGTTGTTCTTGTGCCTCTCCTGGAAATGTTCTGTGCAATCACTTTCTTGCGGTTGTTTGGTTCTGAGTTAGCACCATTCACATACAGAGTAAATCCTTCTTCCAACTGCTCCAGTCTGATCTGTACAGGGTCTTTTCTTTTAAGCTCTTTCAGTATCCTAAAACAAACATTACACTTTCTCACCCTTTGGTAAACTATCCAAGGATCATATTTTCTGCAAACAAAAGCAATATTTGGCCAATAGCTGATATAGAACTGAAAAATGGTGGGAACTGGGAGTTAAAAAAAATGAACAAATAGAGCTGCAGCAATGAACTAGAGATTTCAATGAAGCCACAGTGAAAGTCCTTCCATCTATCCTTCTACAAACATTTCAAGGATACTTTCCAATCTTTCCTGAATTTTAAGCAGGGCAAGAAGGAGAAAGATTGTTTGCTGACACCTTTTCCTCTTCTGCTTTCACTGTTTCTAATGTGGCCGGGGCAACAATCCTTCTCATCCTAGAAGAAATGTCTAATGTGAGCAGCTGAATTAGACTGATTTACTTTCCTACTTGGTTGTGTGTTGGTACCTGGAAAATTTACTGATAAACAAGTTGCTTTTCTGCCTAGAAATACCCCTGAAGCAGTATTGTGTGATTCTTTTTTTCCAGCATCAACTAATTTTTTTTTTTAAATCTGCAGCAGAGAAACACAGGGAGCTTCTTGCTCACGTAGATGGTCTTTGCACATAGAGGGGCAGGAAACTCCAAGGGAGTTCCACACGATTTGAGGCAGACCCCTTCCTGCCAGGGTCTCATCCTCTGTCTGATGACAAATCGGCCTAGAACGCCAGAAGCAACTGCCTACTGCCCACCAGGACTACCTTCAGGCTTCCTGTTCATCCTTCAGCTTACCTGTTTCTCTGCTGAAGCAGTACTATGTGCTCATCATGCTTCTCATCGAAGTCCGTCACCATGTCCCTACATTAAGCCTGAAACACAAAACCAAGACAGAAAAATGCAGTTGGGAAGTGCTAGGCAGGGCAACACCAGGCAGGTTTATTTGGAAGTAACTCCCTATGAATTCAGTCGACCTCAACCTCTTGCACCCTCGCACTCTTGCTGTTTACTTCATCAGGTTTAATTGGCAAACTCAGCACTCGGACTGAAAAATGTTTCACAGAAGACAAGAGGCCAGAAGAGAGCGGAACTCCTTACAAAATACCATCGACTGCGTGCGTTAAGCCAAACTTCGACGGACGCGAGCCGCCGGGGAAGGCCAGAAACTGGCAGGTCAAGGCGCCAGGATGGGCCCCCTTTTTTCAAGGCGGCAACGCGAGCCCCTCTCGGCCGCATCTCCAGGAGCCGCGCGCCCTGCTGGCCTCTCCCTCGCCCTGCCATCGACGGTGAGGAGCGGGAGCCCTCGGAAAAGTTACTTTTCCTCAGCTCTCCAAACCCCAGTTGATCAACGTGATCAGCGCCAACGCTGGTTGCGATACCTTGGGATACGCAGTTCCAGAAGTAACTTCTCTAAGCTCTGGGTGGGGCAGCTCCCCTCCCCCCCGGCGCAAGCGACCCGCCTCCTTCCGCCCCCTCCTACCCAGCCAGGCGGCGCCCACCGGACCCACCCCCCCGGGGCGCAGCGGCCCGGCCAGGCGCGGCGAAGCTCACGACGGCTTCTCCTTCCTTCCCTTCACGCCCGCCGCCGCCTGTTGGGCCGTTGCCGTGGTTACGCGGAGCGGCCGGGGGCGCGGACCGGCAGCGTCATTTCCTGCGCGCCGCACGCCCCCTGTTGGGGAGCAGAGGGCGCTCCGGCGCTGCGGCCGCCATGGAGGCGCTGTGGGCCGCGCTGGACGAGGTGGCCCTGGAGGGCCTGGACGGCGTCACCC
Source organism: Cyclura pinguis (assembly GCA_030412105.1). Classification (NCBI taxonomy): domain Eukaryota; kingdom Metazoa; phylum Chordata; class Lepidosauria; order Squamata; family Iguanidae; genus Cyclura; species Cyclura pinguis. The sequence continues at coordinate 268,210 of CM059609.1, read as the reverse complement.
CGGGAGCCCTCTGGGAGCGGCTGGCCGGCTGCGTCCCGCCCTTCCCTCTCCCGCTGCCGCTCGAGCCCGCCGCCCGGCAGCTCCTCTGGGCCACGCTCGCAGCCCACGCCGAGCTCCGCTTCTATCTCCTCCCCCGCCCGCGGCCCCCGCTGCACCTCTACGACCGGTGAGAGGACGGGGGGGCGGCCGGAGAGGGAGAGCCGGGCAGGGCGGGGCGGCCCGGCGGCTGCCCGCCTCTCTCTCTCTCTCGCTTCTTCACCCGTGCGGAGCCCCCTGAGGGGCGGCTGGTGGCCCCCGTGTCGGTGGGGCGGGTAATCCGCTCCGGGCTTCAGTCCAAACCATAAAGGGTCCACCGTGGTGCTGAACTCGCCACTCCCCAAGTAGGCTCAGCACCGTGGATAGCTCCTTTAAAACCCGAAGTAAGGCTTGAGGCGGATTGGCTGCACTGCTTAAAATGAAGGCCTTCTGCCTCCCCAGACAGATAACAGCTTCTAGTCCTGGTGAGGGGCCTGGTGGGAAAGGGCTTGTAAGGGTCGGGCTGCCTTTGGGGAGAGGCTCAGTGCTGTCTCTTCTTCCGCCCCAAGCCCAGCATGGAGTTGCCTCCACTCTTGGAGGAGACTCGGGCAGAGTTTCGTGTCTACTTAAGGTAACTCCTTGGGGCTTTGTGGTTCAAGGCTAACATAGTCCAAAAACACCATGAAGCATGGGGTGGCTGCGTGCTTATAAGCAATTTGTTCTTATTAGAACTTGCTCCAGAGCAAAGAGAATTAGCCCCAGGCTGTACACTACGGCCTTACTTAACTGGAGGAAGAAATGCTTTAAAGCTAGAAAACCCGAGGAACCTGAGAAAAGTTTACTTTGTTCTTCTGATTTCAGGTACGAAGAAATTGATCCTGAAACAGGAATACTGGAGACCAAGAGGGATCCTGTCCCCTTAGATGACATTTATCCCATCCATATGGTTTTAGATAACACCGAAGGCATTCAGGGTTCATGCCAGTATTTTAAAGAGAGGTTGGATATTACTGACCAGGTCAGGACCAAAGATTTACAACCCTGTTGCACCTACGTGGAGGCTGAAGAAAAGTGAGTTCCCTTTTGTGCCTTGAGTTTGTTCGGGCTCTTTGTTGAGGGAAAGATACCTATGTACAGTGGTAAACTGGCAGAAAGTGGCAGAAAGAAAAACGAGGAACAATATAAATGTTGTTTTCTTTACAAGCAGAACTTCTGTAATTTTGAGATCTGTTTTAGGGGGGAAAATGGAGAAAATGTCTGATCGTCACCTAAATAGTCCCTAGCAATTCTTTATACAGTTTAGACGCAGTAGGAGAAGAGGAGTAGCAGTTGGGCCTACCAGGCTCTTTCAGAGAAAAGGGAACCGGATTCCTAGGCTGCCTGGCTGGCACCCAGGGCAGTTCTTGGGCCTGCCAGCATTACATGTTTTGTTGGACCTTGGCTAGTCTTCAGGATGTCTTTTGGAAAGCTGAGAGAACATGGATAACTAAGCTTTGCTGAGTGGGGAAGCTTTCCTTTTGTTTCTCCTCTCTCTTCGCAGGAAGAGGACAATCAATTGCTGTCTTGAGTAGAGTCACGAAACAAGTCATGACTGCTCAGCTTAGCTTGTTCTAACTATATTTGAACATGCAATTGGAACAGATAGTTGTTCCATACAGAGTGACTCTAAAAGGTTGTTATCACTGATGCTGTGTATGAAAAGAGGCCGGTTTGTTGGGGAATCCTGGCCAATGGCCATCCTTGCCTTTTCTTCTTGCTTTGCAGGTGGGGAGAGAAACTGGTCATTGTTGCCTCCCAGGTATTGCGCCACAGAACGCTTATAGGCTGGGAGGGAGACCCGGACTTAAAACTCCCTGACTTCTCCTACTGCATTTTGGAGCGGCTAGGGCGCGCTCGATGGCAGGGAGAGCTCCAAAGAGATCTCAGCACAGCTTTCAAGTAAGAGTCCTGCTTTCAGTCTTGCACAGTGGTTCATTCCTTGCTCCATTTGTTGCCAGGGGAGATGGGGTGTTGGCAGATATGACCCCCCCCCTTCAGCTGGAAGAGCCGCATGTGAGGATATTATTGCCTTGTCTTGTTTATTTCTGACATCTTTTGTGGAGAAGCTGAGAGTGGAATTTTTGGTACTGTTTTTGGCAGAAGCTGCTTTGCCTAGAAATGTGTTTGCTGGGCTGCTCTGGGGACATTCCGCAGCTTTGAGCCAAACCTGAACTACAGTCACAGAAGAGTGCTGGAGGCAAGGGGACATCACCCACAGCCCCTCACAAGCTTCCTGCTGGTACTGGCTGAATGCCCAGCCTTAGCATGGAGCATTCTTGGAGACCGCTGAATGGTTTTTTTCTACTCCAGATTTAATCAGGCCTCATATAGCGGAATTGGAAAGCCGTGGTTGACTCCCAGTGTGATGCCAGAGATGTAGGCAGTAAAAGCATTTTGGTTTGCTGTGCATAAACCTCTTGACTACGTTGCTTTTTTTTCAGGCTTAAGGCAGGCTTAATTTTTTTAAACATAATAAGATGGAGTTCACTCATATGCCATCACAGGGTGGATGCTGGGAAGCTGCACTACCACCGAAAGGTGCTGGACAGGAATGGGCTCATCTCCATGCAGTCCCACGTGATCCGGTTGCCATCAGGGGCCCAGCAGCACTCCATCCTCCTGCTCCTGACCCGCTTTCACGTTGACAGGTACCTGCCAGAGAGCTGCATCAGGGACAGGGGACTGAGGAGCGCCTCCACTGATTCCCGAATTGAAACTGTACCTCTTCCCTCTTTCAGGGGGAGAAAAAGAGCTATACACCCCTCCTTGGTGGGGTGGGAGGACTGCTGGGGTGAGGTGCTTTACACACTGGGGGAAGCAATGCGAGAGGACATGAATGACCATCTCTGCTTCTGGTGGTGCTGCTGCTTCCTCCGTATTTAAATGCAAAGCTCCTCACACTTGCCTTGATGTGGACTAAAATGTGGGAGATCCTCCCTGGGCTCCCAAATCTAGTTGAGTGCAGAGGAAGAAGCCTGTGTGAGAGCAGCTGCAACAGCTCTGCCTGCTCCTCTCTCCTTTCTGACTGGGCTGTTGAGAACTTGCCCTGGGGCCTGGGGCAGGCACTAGACAGGCAGGCCTTTTGTTGCACGCCAAGCAATATGCAGGAGCTGTGTGACTGTTGCTTACGGTGGCTGCTTCTTGGTTTTTAGGAGGAGCAAATACGACATCCTGATGGAGAAGCTTTCCGGTATGCTGAGCAGTCGGCCGGGTCGGATGGAAACGTTGGGAAACATAAGAGAGGAGCTGGTGAATGACTGGTGCTTTCCCTCTCCTCCTCAGTTCTCCGCCTCTCCACCCCAGCTTGGCATTTGTGCTGCTTGTCCTCTGCACTCTGTTGGAAGTGTTGTTTCCTTGTAAAGGGCAGGACTGGTTACCCAGAGCCTCACATAGACTTGAGAGCTGCCCACTTAGCAAGAGCCTTCAAGCTCCAGACTCTGTCTTTAGGCATCTGGGGACCAAGAACAGTCCTTGCCGCTTTCTCTTGCCATCATTCCTTGATCTCTCAAAGAGGCTTTGTGGGTTTGAAGAGGGACCCCTGGGGACCTACAGCACCAGAGTTTTGCTGAGACCTCTACTAGTGATGATGGGTTGAGGGCACTGCAATGCAGGAAGAGGGTGGAGTCTGAAGGGCAGCTGTGTCCAGTCTCACAGTGTCCCCATTTCACTGTCTCCACAGGGTCTTTGTGACAAAACATTTAAACGTCTTTACCAGTATATGCTGAACGCTGGCTTGGGCAAGATTGTGTCTGTCCCTTTACAGGATGTTTGCCCAAATAGAGGCCCCTTCAAGACAAAGAAAGGTAAAGAAGTGATGGGGGGAGGGTATGCTTTGACAATGTCACTTTTAAGAAACACCAGAACTCTGTTGCTCTTTTCTCCTGTTACTGAGTGAGACATGGGGGCCCTGTAAAGTCTAGAGAGCACTGCGGCACCCTAAAGAATTGGTATAGTTTATTTGACCTAAGTTTCCACAGTTTGTGTTTTTTTTTCATTTTTTTCATGAGACACATCTGGTGAGCTTGTGGTGTGAGTCTATGACAGCTTATGGCGAATAAAGCTCGGTGGGTCTTTAAAGTACTACAGGACGCCTCCTGTTTTTCTTAAATAGGCTAATGTGGCCACCATAGACGTGAACATTTTTCTGCAGAGAGGCTGCACCGTAGTAGCTCTTCCAGACAGGTCTCTTCTCTGGGGTTGGGCCTGTCCCCCAAGGAGGGGGCTGTGTGGTCTCCCCTTCTGGGCCGAGAGGGGAAGGACTTGAGTAGAATAGCAAGCTGGGCGGTTTCAGGCAGGGCCTCCTACGGCACACACAGGCAGCCGGGATTTCTTGGGACATCCTTTTCTGTGTCCCGTCTTTGTCTTGTCTTGCCTTACCTCTCCTTGTGGCCCCTGAGCTGGGAGAGTCAGCGGCTCAGAGAGAGCTTCTCTCTCCTTTTTGGGATTGGGGCTGGAAGAGCAGCTGTGCTTCCAGACCACTCTCACCTGCTACCAAGCTGTGTCTGCATTTGCTGCTTTCTTGAATTACTATTTTCTCTTCTGTGTTTTGACAAGCTGTGTGAGGAGTTAATTTGTTCTCAGGAACTGATGTTGTGGTCCGTTGCCTGAAGCTGGTGAAGGAGTTTCGGAAAAAAGTGGACGAGTACCACGATGAGGATGAGGAAGAGCTGATCACCAAAACTGTGCAGCCTGTGGACATAGTGTGTGAGAAGGACATGCTGTCACAAACTTATGAGCTGAGTAGGTGATGCGGCTGGGGCCGAGGGCTGTTGTGCTGTGTCTTCCCCACCCCTTTTCTGGGCCCACAATTGAAGGCATTACTTTTTCAGGTTGGAAGAAGTTGGCCTTCCCATGGCTGGTCTCTGATACTCCTGGCCTGATGATCCAGAATTCTTTCTTCTCTTCCCAATAGCGAAAAATACAGCCATGTCTGTTGGGTGCTTCATCAGCATCTGGGGCTGAGATGGTTCTAGATACTTTGCTGAACTGTTACCCTGGGATCTCGGTATTAAGGATGGAGGCACACTTCTGTGGCTTCCCTCGAGCTTTCGCTAGCGGAACCCACAGGCCAGGGGTAACTCATGTGGGACCCAAGGCTGAACCTTTAGCTGTTACTGCAACAGTGGCAGAGGCAGCCTTGGCAGGAAGCTCATCCAGGGAGGAGGCCTTCCTCCCTCCTGATCCTCCTCCTCCAGGCCAGGATTTCTGGTGGGCTCTTCTCTCTAGCATAGTTGTAGCCAGGAGGGAGCAGAGGCCACATAGGGACTCGCGTGTCTGCATCAGAAAGAGAGGGAGGGTCAGGAAATCCAGATGAGTTTCTCTGGGCAAAGAGGAAGTATAATTTAGAGGTGTCCTGATATAAAATGTTACAGAAACCAGTTCTAGTTTTATGGTTGTGGCTTGAGCTTACTGTGGTGTTTCAGCTTTCTCTTCGCCCTCCTTCTCCCTAGTTGAAAGCTGGGGGACCAAAGGCATTTCCCAGGCAGAACTTCGAGCAGCTATGAACGTGGGAAGGCTGGAAGCAAGGATGCTGTGTCGCCTCTTGGAGAGGTACAAAGTAATCAAGGTAATGTTCACCTTTGCTGCTACTAGTTCTCCTCATACCAACTGTGAGAGGGTGGGGCTCTTCCCCCCACCCTGCTTTGCCCCTTCCCCAAAGTAACGGCTCCATCCGGGGCCTGCTGGCAACAAGGAAAAAATGATGGTCTTGCTGCTTCTTAGGGATTCATGCAGGATGAAGGCAGGCAGCGGACAACCAAGTACGTGACGTGCACATACGCAGAGGAGAGCGACCTCAGCCGGCAGTTTGAGCGGGAGAAGGCCCGCAGTGAGCAGCTGGCCATGGCCAGTGTGACTGTAGCCCAGGACGACTCATTGCTGGGAGAGGAGTTGTCCCCAGCTGAGGAGGAAGCTCTGGCCTCTGAGTCAGAGAATGAGGAAGAGGAAAGAGAAAGTGGAAGCCTGAAGAAGCCCAGGACAAAGTCACCGCTGAAGCTCAATTTCTCCATGGGAGAAGGACCAGGCCACTCAATTCCACTGAAAGGTTGGCATTGGTTCTGACAGTTTGGGTGGTAGCTGGCCAAGGATCGGGGGGCTAGGAGGGCTGAAGGAGGGAGGGGTAGTCCCTTTGCCACCCCCATTGTCCTTAATTAAGCAGTGCGGGAAGGCTTGAGTACCAGAAAGCCTACTGTATGGTGACCCTGGCAAGGAAACAAGCCCTGACCGAAGCTTGCAGGAATTTGCGACTCAGGTGGCTGTGCCTTTCTTCTGAAACTAGCCGAGAAGTTGCCAGCTCAGAGGAAGCTGTCTCTTCTGTGCCTCCCCGATTATCCTGATGAGATTCCTACTTGCTTGGCAGATGGCGATGTGGCTTTGGGGACCACCCTTAAGCAGGAGGCTGCTCTCTCAGAGGGCGTTCTGGTTGAGGAGGACGTCGGCACCGTGGCTGCGGTGGAGGAAGTCAGACCGAAAACTCCCAAAGTAAGAAGAAAAGCCCAGAGCCCGTGTCTGCACGTGCTTTGGCAGTGGTGGATGTGCACCTTGGCACGGCCCCTTCACAGGTGGTGTGGGTAAGGGCACATGGTGACCCCTGGGTTGCAGCACTGGAAGCGTACGCTGCCAAAGGAAGGGTGACCAGGTTACGGTGTGGAGCTGCTTCCGTTCGCTGCCGCCACCGCCAGCCGCTTGGCAGAGCCTGCTGTGGCTGGGCCACGCCTGCCGTGCAGTGCTGCTGTTTACTCTCGCAAAGCTTGCTGCTGGCCATGGGGCCCCAGGGAGCAAAGAGACAAGGTGTCTGGGGCTCTCAACGTGGCACTCTTCTCGCAAGTGGGCACTGAAGCTGGCGCTGTTTCCAGGCCAGCCCAAGCAGTGCCCCACTCTGTCTTCGCTTTCTGGGGAAGAGGTGGAGCTGCTTTGCCACACAGGATTCCCCTGGCTCAATTCCCTGGCACTTCTGGGTAGGTCTGGGAAGGTTTCCTGTTTGGAAGAGAGCACGGTCACCTGTGTCAGTGGTGGTGGCAATGCCGAGGAGGAGACATCAGGGGTCTGCCGTGGACCACAAAGCTCTGTGTGCCATGCATGCCGCTTCCCCTCTAAGCCTCTGGGAAGTCGCCCTCTCCTGGCCTTGGGCAGATGACAGGGCAGGACTGATGAGTCGCTTTGGGGAAACTGCTTGGGAAGGACTTCCCCTCCCACTGCTGAACAAGGGTGGCTTGAACCAGAGCAAATCTTAGCCCTTTCAGTGGTAGAGTTGCTATCTGATGGGGGAAGAAAGAATCACATGGTTATGGGTCTCACGTGTGCGTGCTCGCGCATGCGCAAGCAGACACAGACTCTGCCCAGATATGTCAGTTGAAAAAGGTGCGCAGCTGCCTCTGGAAGCCTCCAGTGGTGGCAGATCTCATTAAAACGAGGCACAACCCCCTCACTCACCCCAGGAGTTCTGCCAAACTGGACGTGGAGTTTCTAGTTTCTGTTTTGGGAGGTGGTGTGGCCCACAGCAGATCTTGGGGCTGAAAACCGGGCCCTGAGCCCTGGAGCTTCCCCTCCCTGAGTTGTCTGCTCCAGTCAGGAGAATGACAGGAGAAACATCCTGGCTGCCAGCTGAGGACTCTCTCTCTGCCCGGCCTGAGCCCACCAGCCATTTTTAAGATTCTGGAAGTTTAGAGCAGTACCCAAGCTGCTGGCTTTAAATGGTAGTGTGAATATTAACCTAAGGGCCAATGTGGCATGGTGGCTTGGGTATTGGAGCAAGGCCTCAGGAGGCCCAGGCTCAAATTTCTGCTTGGCCTTGGAATCCCGCTGGGTGACTGTGGGCAAGTCAGCCTCAGAAGGTGACATAAGTACCTAAATAGATCTTGCCGAAAAGCCCTTAGAGAGGTTCACCTAACAACAAGAAGTGGGGCTTTAATCTGGCTTCCAAAGGTCTTCTCCAGAGTCGCAGCTCCAGTTTCCACTGTCTGAGAGATCAGCTGCTGTTTCTCAGATCTCGTAACAAGCCTTTTCCGTCCCTCTGCCAGAAGGGTTGTGACGAGAAGAGGAAAGACAAGCGCTCGCGAACTTTGGTGGTTGAGCGGTCACACGAGACCTACCGCCTATTGAAACGACGGAACCTCATCATAGAGGCTGTCCGAAACCTTCGCCTCATTGAGAGCTTGTTTGCGTAAGTCAAGGGGGGGAGTCAGAGGAAGCAGGATGCTTCCCCCCCTTTTTTTCCTGCCTTCTTTCCTGCCTATGATCTCATCTGCTAAGGAAGGTGGATTTCACTCAGGGTCAGGATGGCCTGTTGGTTTGTTTTCCTGCCACTCCCACACTGCCTTCATTGCTTTAACATCTGTTTCCAGCCTTTGCTAGAGGGCCTTACAGGATCTTTGGCGTTGGAGGACTTGCTACGGCTCCCCCGAGCCCTGCCTAAGAATGCAGCTCGCTCCTTCCTTCTTCTCTTCCACACTCCCCAGAGCTTCCATGGCCAGGGGAACTGCCTGCCTTGGCTGACAGTTAATGGGAGTGTGGAGTCTGAACCAGAAAGAAGGGCCTCTGAATTGTTTGGCCCAAAAGCTTCAGGGGCTTCTGGGTTTCCCTGCTGCTGTTTGCTCACCTCTGCTCATAAACTCCCCAGAAGACGTGAGCTTCTGAAGACTTGGCTGTTCTTAGCTAGCTCAGCAGTGCCCTGGCCAGCTCCTTTCTTGCTTAATGACCCTGATGAGGCCCCCCCCCATCCTCTCCGCTTTCCCTTTGTGTCACACTCACCTGCTCATAAACTGTTCTGGGCATGAGGACATGCCTGTATTCAGCAGAACACTTAGATGTGAGCCCTCCCTTCTGCTTTCCTCCTGTTTCTCCTGAGAGAAATGCCACCACTTCTGAGAGCTGTCACGGATGGTCTCCCTTGCTCCAGGCTTCAGAAAATGATCATGGATCAGGAGAAACAAGAAGGAGTCCTCACCCGGTGCTGCAAGAAGTCCATCATCCGACTGGTGCAGAAGCTCTCCCAGGAAGGCCTCGTGCGCCTCTACCGCACCACTGTTATCCAGGACGGTGTCAGCAGGAAGGTACTCAGCTCTCTCCTTCTGAGCATGTGGGGCCTGAATCCTCCTGTGTGTAGAAAGGTCACCTCTCAAGAAGGGAGGGACCTCCCCCCTTGCCTGCTACCTTTCCCTGTTTGTGGTAATCTCAGAGTGAGGGAACCCTCTCAAACAAGTGAATCTGTGGAAGGAGCTGCTGCTTGCCGACAGAGGCTGCCCTTTGCCCATAGAAGGCTTTGGGCTCAGTTTTGCCTTCTCTCAGTGGCAGACTAAGGGAGTCCCTGGGGAGCCGTGACCATTGAGTGGAGGTGGGCACGTGGTGGCCAGCTGCAAGACCGATTCCTATGTTATGTATGTTAGCCTTCTCAAGCACGTCTGTCTCCTGGAAGAAAGTGACCCTGTGTGCAGCCTCACAGTGGTTCCACCAGCCATCACTGGCCTCCTCTCCAAGGGCTTGTTCAGTGGCTCTCGCCAGCTCTGCTTACAGAGCTGCTGCTTCCCTCCACTCCGCACCCTTGGGGGGGCCAGGGACAGAGCACCCCCCCCCCAAAAGAAGCCTCTGGGGTTTGGTTGAAGGAGAAGCGTTTGCCATTCTGGCAAGAGGTGGGGAGCGGGACATGGTTCCAGCAGGCTCTTCCCCCAGTGACTGCTGTTCTCCTTGTGTTTCCTTTTGATGAATCTTGCTCCCACCCACCCATACCCCATTCGATAGGTGGAGTTTGTTGTGGACCCCTCCGTCAGTCCCAGTGATCCCCTGGTGAAAAGCGCCATTGAGCAAGTGCGCTTCCGCATCTCCAACTCGAGTACTGTGAACAGGCAGGTTACAGGGGTCACTGGTGGTGGTGGGAGCTGGCAGAGGTGGAACCAGAAGGGGACCGCCCTGGGCAGGCGGCTTCTACAAGAGCAGGGTGGCCTGCCTGAGTACGAAGGAGCTCAGAGTTGGGCTGAGGCAGGCCTGCACAGCACCCCCTCCTCCTCTCAGCTCTCCCTGGGAAACCCCAACTTCTTTATGTGGGGTTTTGTGCTGCCCACGTGCATTCCCCTGCATTCACCCCCTCTCTTCCATTGGTAGCCACCTACCATCCGCAGAGGTCTCCAGGGCAGCAGGGTGAGAGACGGCTGCTGGGAGCCGCAGTCTAACTGGCAGTCGGAGTGTGCGGCCCGTCAGAAGGATTGGGTGGGGCCCCCTTTACAAACCCCGAAAACTGGGTTCCAGCTTCTCTCTCTCTCTCTCCCCCTGTTCCTGATGGCAGGATTAAAATTGCACAAGCCCCAACCCCACAGGACTGTCTGGGCAAGGGAAGCCAGGAAGCCGGGGTTGGGGATGCCCTGAGGGAAATGGAGGGCCGCTCCTCTCCTTGCAAAGTGGAGGCTGCTACTGAAAAAGTGCGGATCACGAAGTTCAGCTACCATCCCGTGATAGGTAACAAAAGGCCTTCTTCCGCTCTTTCATTCTCTGGCTTGCTGAGCAAGGTGGGGGTGGCTGGCCAGCTGGTGCCCCCATGTGTGTTTCCAAATGCCACCCGCTGCTTCTCTCCAGTGCCAGGCCTGGGGCGCTCCCTGGGCTTCCTGCCCAAAATGCCTCGCTTGAAGATGGTCCATGTCTTCCTGTGGTACTTGGTTTACGGGCATCCCCTGCACCACGTTCGGAGAGCCAGCAGCAGCAGCAGCAGCAGCAGCAGTGGCAAGGAGCCTGCGGGCAGCCAGCAGAGTCTGGGTGTGAACTCTAGTGCTCCACCGGGAGAGAAGGACCTTCAGGTGGCAGGCCCAGAGGGACGCTCCGAGGCTCCTGCTCAGGAGGTGGAGGTAGAGCTCGGAGAACAGGCTGGTAAGGATCCAGCACAGGCTCGCTCACGGTTGAGCTGCTGAGAGTTCTGCCTGCTCCCTGGGAAGCTCCTGACAGCTGAGCCCGTTTCAGTAGGGCCAACGATCAGAGCAGTTGGCAGCACTGTGGATTCAGGGGCGGGGGGGCAGAAGGGTGGCTGCCTGCCTGCCTGCACAGCCCATGTTGTCCTGTTTGGGCTCCCTGTGCAGCCCACAGATGCAGTACCTCCCCCATCAGCATGGTCTCTTTTTTGCCTCCTCAATCACCTGCCCTGTTCAGTTACTAAATAATGTTGTCCTTAGGCTAGAGGTCCCTTTTGCTTGGCATAAACTGTAGCATTTCTGTGTTTCCGCTGAAGGACCATTCCAGTAAATATTGCGTGGAAGATGGCAGGCCTTCCTTTCTGTATCCAGGGTGGGCAGGTTGAAAGTTTGGCCCCACGTGGAATGACAGAGGCTAGATTAAGATGGTGGTCAGCTGGGTTTTCCTCTCTTTCCATACAGTATATGTGGACAATGCCTCGTGGATGCGCCATGTTCCTCCTCTCCCGGTCCACAGAGAGTTTGGCCATGGATGGGCTTTGGTCAGTGACATCCTGCTCTGCCTGCCACTCTCTGTCTTTGTCCAGATTGTGCAAGTCAGCTACAAGGTGCGGAGCCTTCACTCTGGGAACTTGTCTTGGCCGCTGGCCCTGAGAAGCTGCCTTGGCTTTCGGTCAGCTTGAGGGTGGCTACAAGGTGGCCAGTGGTGCAGCGCTCTGTGTGTGCATTTTTGTTAACGTGCATGAGTCGCAGAGGAAGAACTTGCTGCCAGCTGTCTCCTCAGGGGCCCTGGTGGTCAAAGTCTGGCCACTGCCTAGGGACATGATTGCTCATCTCGGGATGCCTCCATATTGTAGTATTTTGTACTACTGTATGTTGGTTGTAACCTGGTTGTAGGTGGTCAATTTCTGAATGAAATATAGGCATGATTTGATTTTGCCAGTCTTGGCATTATATGAAAATTTAACTCAGTTTAAAAATCACTTGTAGGTGGATGGCCTGGAAGATTATTTAAATGATTCTCTGAAGAAACACACGCTGATCAGATATCTTCCAAGATCAATTCGACAGAAGCTCCTGTACAAGAGGTGAAAACTAATAACTCATGTTTGAGTGAACAGATGTGGTTCCTGAATAACAGATAAGGCCTACCCTTGCCAAGAAATCCCCTAAACACAGTTCAGGTTTAGAAAGAGAATGTGGTGCCTCAAGCACTGGAGGAAGCAGAGCTGCGGCATAATCCCATGAGAATCCTTTGTGTCAAGCCAATATCCTCATTCTCTGCCTTTTGAGAAAATCTCAAATTGAAGAAACAAAGCCCTAGGGAAAGAAATACTTTTGCTTTAAGTGAGCAAAAGTATTTCAAGGGGTTTTCTTAAAGCTGCTATAAGATGGAGGTGCAGTCAGTTGACAAACATCATTTGGAAGAAAGATCCAGTGGAATTTAATTTGAGGGGAGATGGGGTGGAAGGTGGATGAGTATCGATTGTGGATGCTCTCAAACATAGACGTAGTTTTGCCGTTTTTTTGTATGACTTGCCTGAGGCCACAATATACTCATTGTCATACTTGCAGGGGGTCTTTGATGGGATGAGTTAGGGGACAGAGGCTGCCTTTGTAACCTGCATGTATCAAGAACTGGGAGTAGATGTCTTCCCACCATATGATGCAATGACTGATTCAGAGATTGTTTTGATACCAAGGCTGCCTTTTTACTTCTCTGCAGGAGATACATCTTCTGCATCATTGAGAGCCTGCAGCGGCTGTGTTATATGGGCCTGGTACAGTTTGGTCCCACAGAGAAATTCCAAGAAAAAGATCAGGTAATTTATTCCTACACCACTTTTGTTTACTGTAACAAGGTACTTGTGTAAAATAATACTTTTTTTTAACAAAAAAAGAAAAACAAAGAAGGCTGTGACAGTTGTCTTAAAGCCTAAATATCTGCAGCATTGGCTGAGGCTCACTGCAGCAGAAAATGGGAGGTAATATAGATTCTCCAGCAACACAGAGTTTACAAACGCCTGTAGTGGGACTGAACACCCATCATCCCAGTTTTTAAGACACAGGTGGCAGGATCAAACTCACCAGGAATGCAGGAGACTGTAGGAACGAGCCGCACAGCTGGCCGTCCCTTCTCCCACGTGCAGCCTGCATCCCAGATCTGGGCTGCCTGGCAAAAGCGTCTGGTTGTTGGCCCCTTGTGGTCTGCCCCGGCTCGGTTGGTTGCGAGGGACTCTGGGGCTGTCTTTGGCCTGAGCTCTGTGGGCATCTTTGCAGGTGTTTGTCTACCTGAAGAAAAACGCTGCGATTGTAGACACCACTGTCTGTGAGCCCCACTACAACTTGGCCCAGAGCAGCCGCCCCTTTGACAGGCGCCTGTATGTCCTGAACATGCTGCAAGATGTGGAGAATTTCTGGTTTGACCTGCAGTGCGTCTGCCTCAACACACCACTAGGTATGGTGCTGCCCTGCAGCCTCCTGCCTGCCATCGTGTTCCGCAGGTCCTCTTGCTGCCCACCAGCCTGCAGTGGCCTGACCTTACTCTCCTGGAGCATTCTGCTACTGCTGCTGCCATCTTGTTCGGGGCCACCCACCTTGTGCACCCTGATCTGTGATGGGGCCCCCTTGGGTTTTTCAGGAATTGTCCGCCATCCCCGTGCCAAGCGAAGCGGAACGCAAGCCGATGAGGCGAGCACTGTCCTGGATGCAGCTCTGGAACAAGAGTCAGCAGCTCACAAGCACAACCTGGAGCGCAAGTGCGCCATGCTTGAGTACACCACGTAGGTTCCCCTCTTCAGCACAACATGGGTTGTTCTGGAAGGTTCTCCCTTGGGCAGGGCACCACTCCCTTCCCTGGGGCTTGAGGAGGGGGAATGCCTCTTCTCGTCTCTGCCCTTCCTTGCTCTGAGTTGCGCTACATTTTCTTCCTTCTTTGGAGGAAGCAGAGGCAGGCAGAATGGGGGTACAGGCCCAGCAGTCTGCCTGCCCTCCATTCTCCCTGCTGTGAGAGGGACAAAACCCAGTGGGGGCCTCCTGCTTTGCAGCTGGATTTGTATGTCCTTCTGAATAGAAGAAGGGTGGTCCTGGGGGGTTTTGGTCAGCAGCATTGTTCTTCTTGATGGTGGTCTTCCCCCGCTACCAGAGGAAGCCGAGAAGTCGAGGACAATGGTTCGATTCCCGGGGACGGGCTGGGAGCAGGCGGGCTGGATTCTAGCTTTTACAGCCACTTAAAACGCAATTGGATTTGGACAAGCTACATCATTAACAAAACCAAAAAGGTGAGTTTTTCCTCCCCACCCTCAAAAAACGTTATTTTTGAAATCTGCTTCCCCCCCTTCCCACTTTTATTTTTAACCACATATGTATTCTAACCACGAGCATTATTTACATAACCTTTTTGACACACGTGCTTTCTGACTTGGAGAGTGAAAAGAAGTCTTTCTTGGAGATCTCCTTTTCATTGCCTATATTTTCACTGGCTGGGGAGGAATTCCTCTGTGCAGCAGAGAAGATCTTTCTGTGGTATTCGCAAATGAACACCAAAAACAACCACTTTTTTAACCTGTGTAACTGAGGTGGACTTTGTCCTCCCCTGTGAAGCCTGGCTTCTCCCAGCTCTCTTGCAGGGAATTTATGCCTCCAGCCTTTTCAGGCAAAGGCTGCTTCCGGACTCTCACCTGGTTTTACAAGAAGCAGTGGCTCAGGGGTTCCACTCCTCCCAGGAAGACCTGCCATGCAAGGCTGTCTGGAGGACCTCCTTGATGTAGACAGGCCTCAGCTGGTTCCATGGCCCTGGAACACCTTGGAAACCATCACTGCTGCTCCCTTTCCTTCCTTCCCCTCCTCCTCCACTGCCTTTTCCCAGCTAGGCTTCTGGTCTGCCCAGCCAGCATCCCAGGCCTTGTGGCCAGATGAGTGGAGATGTAAAGCTTGTGGGGCTGCCAGCCTTGACTGTGGAAACCTAGCCTGCATTTGAAGCCTTTGCAGCAGCCATTCCTCTGCCCGGCTGATACCTCATCTGTTTTCTTGCTAGGAAAATGAGGTGGCTGAAGTGGGACACGCTGTCCGGCTCCAGACCTTCCTGACCAAGCGCTCCCTGCCGCTTGCCTCGAGAGGTAAGAGAATGCAGCAGGTTTGTGGCTGTGTTGAGGAGGAAGTCTGCAGGAAGAACCAGGTTTGGCAGTAGTGGCAGTGCGAGGGAAGGAGACGAGCAGAATTCTCACGCCTGACCCACCAGGCCCCTGAGAGTGGCTTCCTGGCATTTTGCAAACCAGGCTGTTAGTTCCCACCCATCTCAGTTGGCTTCCTTCCTGGCTGGCCCAGAGACCCAGTACTGGCCGCGCTGGCTTGTGACAAGGATCTCTGTGGTTCCACGCTAGTCCAAAGATTTATTGGTGCCTTTCAGGGGGAAACACCACAACCTGGGGAGCTGCTCTGGCTAGTCCAGAACCTGCTGTGGAGAAAGAAGACCTAGCGGTTGAGAAAGAGGCAGCACTGAACAGAAACAAGAGGGTGCGGGGCGGGAAGAGCCAGAAAAGAAGGCGGCTGAAGAAGGAAGTGGCGAAGAAGACAAAGAAAAAGAAGAGAAAGCGAGGTAGGGGGCTCACAGCAGGCTTTGTCACGTTGCCCAAGGCTCATCTCTGTGTGAAAAGAGTTTTTTCCCATGAAGCTCAAGGTGAGTCAGGACCCACAGGCGCCTGCTTCTTCTCTTTCTTGGAGACCCGCACGCTGTACCAGTGTGGGTCCCTTGGGCAAATTGTCAGGCCAGAATGTGTTTCTGCCTGGCCCGCTTAGGTGGGACTTGGGTGCCCAGCCCACCCTGCAGCCCCTTAAAAGTTCTGTCTTTCTGATCAAGAAACCATCTCCCATGTGGAACAGCACCATGAATGGCTTCTTGGTTGACCAGCTGCACAGCCCCCCCCCCCCTCTCTCTCTCTCTTTCCCTCAGCTGGCTGTTTGCAGGACGGGAGTTCTGGGGAGAAGAGCAAGAGGCCGCGTTACCACGACGAAGCAGACCAGAGTGCCTTGCAGCGGATGACCCGCCTCCGGGTCACTTGGACCGTCCAGGAGGACAGCCTGCTGATGCTGTGCAGGATCGCTAGCAACGTCCTCAATGCCAAGGTGAGCCGGGAAGGAGACTAGCCCTCCGCAGGGGCTGGGGAGGGTCCTGCTTGGTGCTTGGGAACCACTCAGCCTAAAGGGGAGCGGGCTGACCAGTAAGTGACACAGACCCTGCCCTTGAGAAGGGAGAGGGGTGGGGTGACCTGAGGCTGACTTGGGCTTCCCTGGTCTCTCGCTCCGATGCAGGTGAAGGGGCCGTTTGTCCCGTGGCAGGTGGTCAGAGACGTCATGCACGCCAACTTTGAGGAATCCTTGGACAAGACCTCTCACTCCGTTGGGCGGCGGGCTCGCTACATTGTCAAAAACCCTCAGACCTACCTCAACTACAAGTGAGATGCCTTTTGTGAGAGCCACACGGCTGCGACAGTGGGAAATGCCATTTTGTGGCGTTGGCGGGAACACTGTGTAGAGCTCCCTGCCTCCCTCAGGTTTCCCTTCCTGGCACAGAGCCCTGACTCCAGAAGGTGGAGCTGCAGGGGCACAGTCCTCTCCTGCAGGAAGCTCCCCCTCAGGGCCAGCCTGTGTCTGACTCTTTTTCAGGGTTTGCCTTGCAGAGGTTTACCAAGACAGGGCTCTGATCGAAGACTTCATGAGCAGGAAGAATAACTATCAGGACCCCAAGGTGAGGGGATCTCCACTGGCGCGGGCCTAGGCAGGTAGCACAGCTTCTGTTTCCCCGAGACGTGGAGGCTGCCCCTCTCAGGGTCCCCGGTTCCCTCCTTCCTGAACTGCAGGGGTGTCCTGATGCCAGCCCATCTGGCTCCTCCTCTTCAGGATCCCACAAAGAGGTGGTGGGCACTGGGCCTCCTGCCCAGTCTCTGGAAGTTGTCAGAAGGGCCCCAGAGACAGAGGCGAGCTGGCATGCACTCAGAATGGGACATGGGCAGCTGGTAGGAAGGCTGGAGGGATGGGAACATAGTGGCCTTGCCCCAGCTGGTGCCACGTTAGTCCCCGCTGCCATCCATGCCAATGACCTTGAAGCCCCTGCTGCCAAAAGGTGCCCTTGCGCTGAGCCTCTGTTCCTTTTTTGCCCCTGAGAATGGCATTGTGGGAAGGGGGGTGTCCCTGCTGGGGACGAGAATCGGGTTCTGTTCAGGAAGTGAGCTCCTTCTCTCATGCTTTGAAAGGTTTGTGCAGAAGAGTTTAAGGAGTTTGTGGAGAGACTGAAGAAGAAGTTCAGCTCCACGCTGGGGAACCCCAGGCCTGCAATTCCAGACACACTTGAGGAGCTTTTCCGCAGGTACCTCTGCCCCCCCCACAACTGCCCCCCCCTTGCATCTCTCTGGCCCTGCTTCCTGTAGGCTCTGCTGACGTAGGAGCCGAAAGGGCCCAAAGCCCCAGCCAGGGACTCTCCCCCTACCCGCCTGCCAGCAGCTGGGTTTCGGTTCTGGAAGATCTTGGAGCCCAGGGGCCATGAGGCACTGAACAGCTCAGACTCTAAGGGGTCCGGGGTACAGGGACCCAGGCCCTCTTGTTGCAGGGTGGGATCCTCCTTCCCTGGAGCTGAGCTTCCCACAAACCAGCCTGTAAGCAAACCTCCACTCCCCATGGATTCACCTGCTCCCCCTTCAAAGGCACCCAAAGTAGTGTCTGTGTGTACTGCCCCGGTGCCGCTGGGCTGTGGTCCAAACTAGCAGCACCCTTCCTCCTGCTCCTCCGCTCTCATGCTGCTGACTGAAAATGTGTGGGCTTTTGATGTCAGGCTCAGGTGGTGCTGAGCACTTGGGACCCGGTTTTGCAGCCTTAATCTCCCCATGATGTGTGGGGAGTGTGGAACTCTGGTTGTGGTGGTGGAGCGTGTCTGGGAAAAGCAAGAGAGAGGTAGCAACACAGATAAGAATCTTAAATTCTGGTTGGGGGTGGATTGAAATTTGGAAATTTGGCTCAGTTTGGAGTTTAGATGGAATGTGAGTCCTCCTCACAAATTGACAAATTGACCAGCATTCTATTTCCTAGGGTGCTGGAGTCCCCCACTCCACAAAAAAATCCAGCTGTTTGTACAGAGTGGGGCCGGGGTGGTGGCACAGCCAGCTTGGGATTGTCCAGATTGATGGGTAGAAGCTCTCCAGGGCTTCCGTTCCCAGCCCGGCCTAGAGATGCCTGCGGGGACTGAACCCAAGGGATTCTGGGCACAGAGCAGCTGCCCTAATATAGCGGGGAGAATGACAGCATTTCTCTGACAGGAAGCTGGTCATTCCTGTGTCTCTTCAAGGATTCCCAAGAGCTCCTTCTCTGTCCACTTCCAGGTTCCGTGTTCTGGCCATTGGAGATGAAACCAGCCAAAGCAAGAAAGACGATGAGCTCAGCAGGTAAGGGTTGGTGGGCCCTTGCTCCCGTTGGGGGAACGGCATGTGCTTCTTGCCGCCTCACCCACAGTTCTCCGCTTTCTTCACCTCAGATTTTCCCATAAATCACTTAAAGTGAACTTTGCTATATGTGGGGATGGCAGGGTAGCAGGGGTATGTCCCAGCCCTCTCTCCCCCTGTGCCTGTACACTTCTCCCCTCTCTCTCAGGACTTTGGAAGCGAGGATGACTGAGGTGTGTGCACGTCTGTGTCAGAGTGGAGGCGGGTTTCAGCAATGCCTTATCTCCCCCACCAAACACAGACCACAGATCCTGCTTTCGGATTTGCCATCCCTTGACTCAATTTCAGCATTGAAATTGCCTTGCTTTCAGGCCTGAACATTCCGAGCACATCCTGTAAACTTTCCAGGGCAGAGATCCCTTGACTTCCCCATAGGTTGCTTTGCCGTTCAGGGCACACTCATTTTTCAAAACGAGTATGGCGCATTTTCTTAGCTGCCGCTGGGTGGGAGGGTCTAGTCTGCCTGTTGGTGTCCGGCCTGCTTCAGGTGAGGAGCAATTACTCTATCCCTTCCTTAACTGTAAAGAGAAAGCAAGTGGCTGAGCAGCCCTCCCTTTTCGCCCCCCCCCATCGCAGCATCCATGACATCCACTTCCTGGTGCTGCAGAACCTGATCCAGAGCACCTTGGCCCTCTCAGACAACCAGATGAAGTCCTTCCAGTCCTTCCAGGTGAGGGATTCTTGGCTGGCCGCCCAGCCTTCCCAGTCTTGTGGACTCAAGGCAGCCCCAAGGAGGAGGCCAGGGGTGGGGAGTGCAGAAGTGCTGGGGGTGGCTGGTGGGGAGGCCAGCCTTTGGGCTCCCAGGACCATGGGGTGCACGGGCTTTTGTCATCCTTCCTGCCCTGGGAGGTAGGTGGTGAGAGGCAAAGGGCCCCAGCTCTGAAGGAGACCTTCTGCGTTCTGAAGCAGGGCGTGGGAAGGGATTTGCCCTTGGCACAGGTGCCAGGCCAGGGGCTCAGCAGTGTCAGTGTGCTCGCAGACCTTCCGCCTCTACCGGGAGTACCAGGACGACATTCTGGTGAAGGCTTTCCTTGAGTGCCAGAGGAGGAGCCTGGTGAACCGCCGCCGGGGGAACCACAGCCTGGGACCCAAGAAGAGCCGGGCGCTGCCCTTTGTGCCCATGTCATACCAGCTCTCTCAGAGCTACTACAGGTCTGTCCATCTTGCCCTCGCTCCTTCTCTCCCTTCTCCCACCAGGGAGCCCAGAGGAGCTGCTGAGGGCCCCCCAGCATCACCTGGGTGAAGGGGCCATAGGCAGAAACGGGGCCTCTTGTGTAGCTTTTGGGTGGGGAGGCATCAAAAATGTCCAATTAATGGCACCTCTGTTCCAGTAGCAACAGGGAAGGGCCAGACAGACTGTCCACCCAGCCCCCAATTTTGGTCCCCCCAAAGGATCAAAGAGCAGAGGTCATTCTGCCCACCTTCTGCCCCCCCACCAGAGTATTCACGTGGCGGTTCCTCAGCACGCTGTGCAGCGAGTCCTATCAGTTCCTCTTGAAGCTGAAGGAGGCGGGAAGGCAGGACCAGGAGAGCAGCTTTTCCTTCAAGGACCAGGAGGAGCCCTCTGCCTCCGAAAGGGTGACCTTTCCTTTGGACGGCCCTGGGGGCTTCTGCGCGGCCATCCTTGCCCTCTTCTGCCTTGGCCTGGTCTCGGTGAATGTGACCATCCCGGAGCAGATCGTGGTGGTAGACAGCACCATGGTGGAGAACGAAGTCATTAAGAGGTACCAGCCACCTCGGCAGCCCAACTGGGAAAGAAGGGGATGGCCTGGGGGAACAAAAGCACCCCCCAGGTACACCCCTGCTCTGAATTGGGGAGGGCGTGCAAGGCGTTTGCTGGAGGCTTTGCGCTCCCACTAAGCCAGGCAGTCGACCGACTGGGCATTTGGCGTTGGCACGGCTCTTTCAAGCCAGGGTTAGCGGCCCAGCTGGCTGGAGTGTCCGGGGACCATGGTTCAAAACAAGTGATTTTCCGAGGCTCTGGGTGTGTGAGTGAGCTGGCTGGCAGCTTCCGTGCCAACCAGTTGTGGAAGGCCAGGCTGTGCAGCCGGCTGCTTGTGCCTCCAAGGTAGGGTCCCTCCTGAAGGCTGCTGTTCACTCCCTGCCCCACCCACCCACCTACCCACCTCTGGTCTGTTTCTTTCAGCCTGGGGAAGGAGGGGCTGGAGGAGGAGGAGGAGGAGGAGGAAGACGACATGGAGGAAGGCACAACCAGTAAGCGGCAGATTGAGGTGAAAGCACGCCAGGCCTCGCACACCAACTACCTGCTCATGAGAGGCTACTACGCCCCTGGGATTGTCAGCACGCGGAACCTGAGTCCCACCGACAACATTGTGGTCAGTTCTTGCCAGGTCAAGGTGAAGCTGAGAGAGACCCCCGCCCAAGGCAGCCTCGCCACCCCAGGTCAGTCCACCGGCTGGGACGGGGGAAGCGGGATGAAGGAATGGACGGATGGATGGGCTCCCGGGGGGGGGGGGAGCTCTTCTGTGCCACCGGCTGAGGTTTCAGCCCACCCCACAGCTGGTCTCTGCTTGCCACCGAGGGCAGGGCCAGGGAGAGGGTTCAGGGGACGGCCTCCCTTGGCCCCTGTGGTGCCTCTCGGCTGGCTGAGTTGTACGTTTGCAGACCTGCTCGACCCAGAGAGCATGCCAGTAGGGGCCTCCTGCCTCCCCAGCGCATTCAGCCGGAGGCTCAGTGTCCAGGAACAAAGAAGTGGAGGAGGAGATGTGGCCGCCCCCCTGCAGGACCTGGAGCGCCTCTCTTACAACCCCGGGGATACTGCTGCTGCCCTCGAGGTCCTTCGTGCCATAGAAGCCGCTTCCCACTTTGGGATGGACAAGCTGGACCTCGCCAGGCAGTTCCGGCACTACGAAGAGGCTGGCGGGGAGCGCACCCGGCTCTTGCCACAGTACCTGCAGGTTGGTACACGCGGGGAAGGTGACTCGCAGGAGAACCAGTCTTTGGTTTGGGGACTGGTACTCCAAGGGGGCGGCCTGCTGTGTTCAGGAGAAACTTCTGCTTCCAAGCCGTTTACATTCACAGCCTCCCACGTGTGTGGTGTCTCCCTCCTTGACCCTGCAGGACCTCCTGGACCTGGAGCATGTGCTGGAAGTAGGGGGCTGCACCCCCCGGCTGGTGGCCAGGAGATTTGCTGGACCGTGGCTCTTGCACTCGGTGTGCCTCGGGGAGGAGGACAGCCCGGGCATGTGGGGCAAGGACTCTGATCTCCCCCAGGAGCAGACTGAGCCCAGCAGCAGCCGCCACAGAGGGGACGAGGGGGAGGAGGAAGCGGAGAAGAGGCTCAAAAGGACTGCCTCCTCGTCTGCTGCAGCAGAGGAGGACCTGGGGAGGAAAAGGCAAAAGACGGTGGCAGCGAAAGAGGAGGAGGCGGGGGGTCTGACTGCAGGCACTGCTCTCCACGGCGCAGAACACCTTCTGGAAGGAGCAGGCAGTCCGGTCCTGCGTGCCGGTGGGGCAGGGACCTGTGCCGCACGTGGAGGAGCAGGAGCGGCAGAGGGGCCGGAGGGCACTGAGGGAAGCAGCCCCAGCAACCTGGGAAAGGAGGGGACGCAATCCTGTGAGAGAGAGGTTGTGGCCCCGAGTGGCCAGGAGGGCTTGGACTGTGACCCTGCCACTGGTGAACCGTGCAGAGGGGACTGGGCGCAGCAGGAAGGCCCCGACCACTTCAGTGGTACGTCCCAGAAGCCCCCGAGGGAGCACGCACCTCCATGTTTCAAGGTTGCACCTGATGGTGGGAATTGTGTGTCCCTGAAGGTGTTGCGGCCTTGCAAGTCACAGCGCCCCTAAGCCAGGATAGCCAACCATAAGGAGAGGTGGAAACTGCAGACCAGCAGTCTGAGCCCAGCCTCTGTGTGGAGGCAGGACTGCTGCAGCCTCACCTCCCAGCATGCGCGTAGGATAAGCCTGCGGGCTGCCCTCTCCCTTGCAGTGGGTCAGCCCAGAGGCTCCTGCAAGTCTGGGAGCCACTCCCCCCCCAGAACCCACCAGGGCCACATGGATCACTAAAAACACCCCTCTAATAAATGGAAGTAGGTGGAAGTCTATTTCCAGTTTTGGAAAAATGGGGATTTTCTCATGTTAAGTCCTGCAGGAGGCCCTTTGCAGCCGCTCCCGAGCTTCTTGGAAGAAGCAACTGGCCTTTCTTTGAGCAGAGAAAGGATGGTCCATGGAGCCTGGCAGAGCCCTGGAGTATCCCAGATGGCCCTGCTGCTCAGAATACTCTCCCCAAGGGTGGCAGTTTCTGATGGGGCTTCTGCTCCAGCCTTCTAGTAGCGGTTGAGATTGTCAGGAGTGCAGCAGGGGAAGGGAGGGCCTGCTGTTTATCCACTCTTGATGCCAATTTCATTTTCCCTTCTTCCTAGGATGTTCTGCAGGGAAGGTACTGCTGGCTGAACAGGGAAGGTGAGTGTGCAACGCAAGTAACCCCACAGGAGCCCTCCTTTGACCTGAGCAGGGCTGGTCCAATCCAGGGTGGCTGGCAGGCAGGCAGGCAGTTCCCTGTGGCCTTCATGCCTGTTTATAGTCACGGATTAACTATATTTGCCCCTGCCCCAGAAATTGCTGACACCACTGTCCAGATGCTTCATTCTTTGGGCTCTTCCTGCAGCTGGGGCAGGGTCCCCAGGGGGACCGAGCTGAGCCTGTGCAGCAGCAGCAGCAGCATCTGCCCTTCCCCACTGAGGCACAGGGAAAGGTTCTTTTGGCCAGGACAATGCTGGCTCTGATGGACTGCTGGGGTAGTTCAGAAGACAACCATCTCATTGCAAATGTGTCTGGATGATTAGACAAAAGACCTCATTAGGAAGCCCTATGAATACACACAGTCCAACTTCTGCAGTGACCCCAAACAGCAATCCAAAGAAGTCATCAATTCCTCTATGAAAAATGTTCATTAAAAACATGTAGTCATAGCGAGTTAATTTGATGTACAAACATACATCATCATTTTGTCAATGCACAGAAATATATACAAAAGCCATCAGTGTTTAGATTTTGACTAATTCTTTGTGCTTGTGGAGGAGGCAGCTGTGGGTTTTGATAGCTGTTTGGGTTTTTTGTGGCTGCAGGTGTTCAGGAGAGCCTGCCCTCACCTGCAAGGGTCCCCCCTGGAGGTGCACAGGAGCAGGCCTTCTCCTGGGTTACTCCTGCACTGTGGCATGCAACCAGTCCTACCTGCACCAATGCCTAGTTTTATTTACTGCCTGGTTTTATTTACTGTTTTGAGTGTCAGTTTTAATTTTGTGACCATCTGAGCTTCCTAGAATATTAGTGTAAAGGTGGGGTAGAAATGGAATAATCCAACTAATGTTTCTCGTCCCTGTGGGACTGCCAGCAACCCACTACCAGAGCAGAATGCTAGGGGAGGGGGGACGGGGAGATCTTATATGGACTGGGGTCTGTTCCCCTGGACTTAAAGGTGCTTCTGGCTTGATCTGGCCATATTGAGGGATACTTGTAGCGGGGGGAGGCCTGGTAGGAGAGAAGCGAAAGGCTGAAGGAATCTCCCTGCGCACCCTGTGCTGTTGTCTTTAACGGGGGGTGGAGAACACGGTGAGGGACTGCCCACACTTTCCTGGAGCACACACAAACTCCCATGTCATCCAAACAGAGCCAAAGGGTACGTCTCCTTCGTTGGGCGGCCGTGGCGCATTGTGGATGGCAGCCTGAACAAGCCCGTCTGCAAGGGGATCATGGAGGGGGTACTCTGCCACATCATGACCAAGCCTGGCATCACGGAGGCCGCCCTGAGGCACCACTACCTGGGCGTCCTGCAGCCGGTGGCCCTTCTGGAGATCCTGCAGGTGCGTTCAGCCTCCTGCGCTTCCCATCCCAGCCCCTCTCATCTTGACACTGCTGCCTGTGCATCAGCAGGATTCCCGTCCCCGTTTTCCTCCCTGCCACCCAGGCCAGAGGAGAGCGCTCAGGTCTCCTCTGGTAATCTCTGGCAAGGCCTTGGCTTCCCGGCCTCCTCCGCAGGCGCAGAAAGGGGCCCTCCCAGGCCAGACGCGACCTTTCAACCAGCATAACGTCTGCCTGTGGCACTCCAACCGCTTGCATGTTCTGACCCATAAATGATTTTCCTCTCCCTGACAGGGCCTCGAATCTCTGGGATGCATCCGGAAACTGCACTTGCGGCCTCAGCGAGCA
Organism: Cyclura pinguis; assembly: GCA_030412105.1. Classification (NCBI taxonomy): domain Eukaryota; kingdom Metazoa; phylum Chordata; class Lepidosauria; order Squamata; family Iguanidae; genus Cyclura; species Cyclura pinguis. The sequence continues at coordinate 243,609 of CM059609.1, read as the reverse complement.
ACCTCTCTCTTCTCTGCACCCGTTCCAGAGGAGCCGGTCAGCAATCCCAAGCTTAGCGACACAACAGATGTGTTCTACGAGCCCTCTGTGGACTGCACCCTCAAAATGGGCCGGGTCTTCCCCTATGAGCCAAACTGGAACAAGTGGGGGCAGGTGGGGCCCCTGTGAGGTCCCTCCGGGGCCGTGGCAACGCCCCACTCGATTAGTAAATAAAGCAGCGAGTCTTTTTCTGTGTGGCTTCTGCTCAAGTGATGCGTCAGAGAGCATTGGGAGAAGACACAGGAAAGGGGGCAAAGAGCCGGCAGAAAAAAGAGCTTGTTTATTGCCGAATTAAATTTACACCGCCCCTTTTCCTCCCAGAGCGGAAGGGCTTCGCAGACAGCCGCACCTGATCCGTGGCTGGGCATCTGCCTCCCCCAGAACAGACAGCCAAAGCCCCGCCCGCACATACACGACCCCGGAGCCTCCCCGCTCCAGGCCCCCGCGCCCGCCCTCCTCGCGCTGAGGCCGGCCGGGCCGCCCTCCGACCCTCCCAGGGCCGCTGAGCACCCGGGCCGGCTTGCGGGGCGGCCCGCTCGGCCCAACTGAAGCCCCGCCCGCCCCCGCCCCCCCCCCGGCCTGGGTCTGCGGGGAGGAAGCGGGAGGGCCGCCGTCGCCGCCCCTGCCCGCAAGGAGCGCTTCCCGCGGCGGAGCCCACCCCCCGCCCGCCCGCGGGCACGGGGGGCGGGCGCCCGCTCTCCTTCCGACCGGGAGGCGGCCGGGCCGGCTGCCTCTTCGCTCCCGCTGCCGGTCAGTCCCTCCAGCGGTGCCCGCAGCGGGGGCTGCAGCACTTGTAGAAGGTGGTCATGGGCTCGTCGGCCGAGCGCGTCTGCAGCTGCATGAAGTACGCGCGCGGGTGCTCGCACTTGGGGCACGGCTCTGCGGGGGAGGAAGCGGGGAGCGGGCGTCAGGCCGGCGCGCGGAGAAGGGGGCCGCCCCCGCCCCCGCCCCGCCCCGCCCGCCCGCCGGCCGCCCGCCCGCCCGCCCGGCCGCGACGCAGCACGCACCTGCCGTGGAGTCCACGTTCTCCCAGGCGGCGGCCCCGCCCAGCACGTCGTCCACCTCCTTCAGCTTCGGGTAGCGCCGGCTCGTCACCTGGCAACGGGGGAGGGCGGGGGAGGGGGTGAGCGAGCGAGCGAGCGGACGACGCGGACGCCCCCTGCCCCCCCGCGGACTCCCGCCCCCCCGCCCGCCGGCCTGCCGGCCTACCTTGCGGGTGACGTTGCGCACGTAGGGGCACGTGGTGCAGGCGAAGCGGTGGCAGCGCGGCCCCTCCTCGGCCACCAGCACGTTCCCGCAGGCCGGGCAGAAGAGCAGCATCGCCGCCGCCCTCGCTCTCTCTGGTGCCGCTTCCGCTTCCTGTCTCCCCGAAGCCCCGCCCTCCAGTCGGAAGAGCGGATGGAGGCCGCGCGGAGAGACGACGGAGAGGAGGAGGAGGAGGAGGAGGAGCGGGAAGATGGCGGCGGCGGCGGCGCGGAGCCCGAGCTGGCGCACGCGGAGGTGCTGGCGCTCTGGCAGGCCGGGCTGGCCCGCCTCGTCCGGGACCCGCTGCTCTGCGACCTCCCCGCGCAGGTGGGTGGCCCGGAGCGGGCGGGCGGGCGGGCGGGCGGGCGGGCGCGGCAGAGGCGTGGCCCGCGGCTGCCAATCACCCGCTCCCCCTCCCCCGGCAGGTGACCCCCGAGGAGATCAGCTCGCAGGTGGCCCTCGAGTACGGCCAGGCCATGACCGTGCGCGTGCGCAGAGCCGACGCCCCCGAGGCCCCCATGCGTAAGTGCCCTCGAGCGCGGGCAGAGGGCCTGGGGCGGGGGGGGCACCGCGGGGGCGAGGTTCGGCCCTGCGGCCGGCCGGCATCTGGGGTTCAGGGGCGCGCAGAGGACGCGTTTTCCTCCGGGGAACGTCGTTGCACGCGCGACCCCAGAGGCCCCCCTCGGTCCCCTGTTCTGCAGGCGGGGGCTGCCTTTCTGCAGACAGGGCTACGCCAGGCTGGAGCGCGCTGCTGCAGGAGGCTGGCAGCGTTGCTAACCCCGGCAGCTTCAACGGGGAAGGGGCTGGACCGGGGGTGGGAGAGGGGGCCTCTGGTGTGACTTCACCCCGGCAGTCGAGCCAGTGCTGAGCCCCCCCACCCTGGGGGCACAAGAAACCTTCGCTCCGGCCCCGTCCGCCTTCCTCCTTTCGTGAAAGCAGCTCCTTCCCGAGGGGCTGCGGAAGAGAGAGCGTCAACGCGGCCACCGCACTCCCGCAGTGCAGCCCCTTCACGCCCCCCAAAGTCCGCAGGGGAGGGACGGTGCGCGGGGCTTGCCCTCTCCTGCCTGCCGGCCCGGGGACGCCCCTTCTGTTCCTCCAGGGTTGCCGCAGAGCTGGGTGCTTTGGGGCGGCCTTCCCACAAACATCCGCCTGTGGGATCGCTCCATGCCAGAGAAAGGCGGGCACCCTCGTGGATCTCTGGCCCCTTTTGCCTTCCTGGGGTGGGAGCGGAGGTGCTGGCCTGCGGTGGGGGGTGTTGCCAATGACACCTGCCTCCTCTCTCAGCGGTGGTGGTGGTGCAGAACGCCAGCGTCTTGGACCTGAAGAAGGCCGTCCGGCGGTTTGTGCAGCTGAAGCAGGAGCGGGAAGGCGGCATCCAGCACGTCAGCTGGTGAGTTGAGCAGCGCCCTCCGCCGCCGCCCCCATGCTACACCGGGGTCAGGGTGGACCCTTCGGCACTTCAGAACTGTTCGGACAGTTCAGTCTGGCTCCCCTGCCAGCATCTTCTCCAGCTGCTCCCGCCGTTCCTTGGACCGGCTGTTTCTGCCCTCGTTCTTGAGCCGCAAAAACCCGTTCTTGCAGGAAGTACGTGTGGCGAACGTACTGCTTAACCTTTGGTGGAGAGAAGCTGACGGACGACAGGAAGAAGCTGAGGGAGTGAGTTATCAGCCATTGTTTTTCCACCGCGCCCCTTGGAGGCAGGGAGGCAGGGTTGGGGGAAGCAGTAGCTGTGAGGTGGGGGCCAGAGCCCAGGGGCTTCCTCCCCAGAAGAAGAGGGAGCCAAAGCACAGCATGTCTGCTGCGCGTTGCTTTTCCTACTCCAGGGTGTGTGTGGAGGGGTACATATTTGGTTTAGCAAATAGAAAACTGCCCCTTGGGGCGGCGAGGAGGGCAATGAGGAAGCTGGGTCACAGCAAATCGCCCAGTTAAACTACGGAGCTGGCTGCTACGGGAACTAGAAGTAATTTCCCACAGCAGAGGCTTTGCAACAGGATTAGACAAAGGTATGGAAAGCAAGGGCCCGAACAGCTCTGGTGAGGATCAAGGCAGGGCCCTGGCGCTTCTGTCTTGCAAGGAGGTGCCTTCACCACTGTTGGCTCCGATCCTCCCAGGGCCCTCTTCTCACCTTCTCAGACCACAGAGACAGTAGTTAGGCTTGAGAACAGAGCTCGTTTTAACCTGCCTGGCAGACAAATAACACACCCAATGCTGTTTTTAGGTACGGCATCCGAAATCGGGATGAAGTCACCTTCATAAAAAAGCTCCGGAAATGAACTGCCAGGCACGTCTCCAGTGCTGGGGACAGAGGCCATCGTGGAGGGCAGAGACGGCTGCCCTGGTCTGGGAGACCCTCCTGTGAGCCCAGCATCAAGGGGGCCAGATCTCTTCCTGAAGGAACCTGGCTGGGCTTAAAGGAGACTGGCAGACTCGGGAGCTGCAAGCACAGCTGGGCAGCAGGGTCTTCTTGATGGGTGCCAGCCGAGGGAAGCCCATCCCTCCAGGGGCCTCCAGCATCCTCAGCTATTGGGTTTGCAATAAAGCGTGAGTGAAAGGTGCCGTGTTACTCTTTATACAGGATCCAGGGTGATTACTGAGAATTAGAATCAGAGAGAATCTGGGGAGAATCAGGGAATCTAGAAAACCCATCCCAGAGCCAGGCCCCAACTGCTGTGAGTGGCTCTGGTGCCTGCCCTGCTGCTTCACTCAGGCCCTGGCCAGGTGCCCACCTGTGCCTACCGAAGACCAAGGTCAGCAGCTACCCTGCAGCCCCCCAGGATGAAGCCCCCTGTCCTCCTCAGCACCTAACTCCCATCATTAATCCAGTGATAATTGGTGTGCTTTTTACAGTGAAGATTTGAGCTTTCTTTCATTGAACTGCCTGGGGGATCAGGAGGCCTGCATTTTGTTTTTGAGTTTTGGCATCCCAATTTAGGGCGCATTTGCCAATAATAAAAGAATCACTGTAGAGGTTTGGAAATGTAGCTAAAACGCTACCTTGTGTATTTAATCACCACCTGGGCAACAAGTAATAAATCTCATTAAAAAGGACACTTTGGACTTAGCAGTAATAAAAACATGGCAGCAGAAAAGGGTTCAGTAAAACTGAACGAGGCACAGACCTTCCATTTGCAGAACACAGTCCAGTCTTGGAGATAAGGCAACACGGCTGCAGCAAGTGCAAGTCTAAATAGACCGCCCGGGGTGGGGCCAGCGGAGGGTCTCAGTGGAGCTGGGCGTCCAGGTCGTACTTCTCGCAGAACTTGTCCGTGAAGGGCAGGCAGGTGAGGAATTCGCACCACTCACAGCGGACCGGGTAGACATAGAATAGCACCACCAGGCCAGAGAAGAGCCCAGCGAAGACCAGCTGGCAGACAATGATCTGGCAGCGCTTCCGGTACAGGTCGAACTTCCCGAAGCTGATGTAGGGCAGGAAGGCGAAGGACAGGAAGAGGCCGCTGACAAAACCGCAGATGTGGGCAAAGTTGTCGATCCAGGGCAGGAGCCCGAAGGCGAAGAGGAAGAGCACGACCGCCAGAAGCTTGAGGAAAGCCCGCCAGGGTCGCGCAAGGATCTGCCAGCTCTGGAAGAGCTCCACAAAGAGGCAGGCCAGGATGCCAAACTGGGACCCGGCAGGACCGACCTGGGGGCACAGGGGGAGCTCCCGTGAGGCAGGCGGCATGCACCCACCCCATCCCCAGGCCTTTTCTTCCTGGCTCCCCTTGAATCCTCACCCCGCACACCAACTGTGCAGGGGAGCAGAGAGCCCCCTCCCAGGCAGGGGTGCAGCCAGAAAAGAAGGGGCGGAGGAGAGAGGAGGGGTCTCAGAACCCAGCAAGAAGGGTCCTTGAGTGTGGCTTCTGGGTCCGTCGCACACCAGCACTGTTTGCCGCAGCAGTGGCTCCCTCGGTTCCCTGCCTGGAACAGCTGGAGTTGAACCCGACACCAGGCTGAGAAGGCGGGGGAAGGCTCTGACCAGGCTAAAAGTTGGAGGGGGGGTCTGGAAGTGGGTGGGTTAGCCTCAAAGACTTGGGTGACCTCCACCCTGTCAGCAGGCTCTTAGCCAGAGATACCTCTGCCCGGTACGGCAGGAAGATGGCACTGGCCAGGTTGCCCGTGATGCCGCTCAGCAGGTAGATGATGGAGATGCGGTGCCAGCCAGCCAGCTTCTCCAGGTCTCGCAAGATGGTCATCTGGAAGCAGATGGACACCAGGCAGTGCAGGACCCTGGTGGGCGGAAGAAAGAGGGGCTGTGACGGGGAGGGGGCAGCACTGCCTGGCATCTCTCTGGCCCCACTGGCCCCGTCCCCCGCCCCACTCAGTGGGAAGAGAAGAGCAGCCTCCCCAAAGCAGCATGAGCTGGCATGTGCCGCCCGCCAGCCTTACCCCGCATGAAGGAAGAGGGACAGCCAAAGCCGGTAGACCTGATCTGGGACTTCTGGGTTGAGGAAGGGGAGGAGGCCACAGACGTCATCCATGCAGTGCACCTGGGGACACACAGCACCTGCGCTCAGCACCAGTGGGGTCTTGGACTGGCCTCAAAAGGGAGACACCAGATGTTACCGCGGGAGGGGAGAGTCAGGGAAGCAGGTGTACCTGGGAGCAGAGGGTGGCCTCTTCGTGGAAGTAACCGTGCATGAAGGTGCAGTACTCCCGCGAGGTGATCTCACACCTGGGAGAGAGAGGCCAGAGAGCCAGGAAGTTAAATAGAACCCTGGGGGGACAGGGAGGGTCTACTTTGGCTCTGGACCAAAAGGAGATGAGGCGGAGCTTAACAAGAGCCCCCCCATGAGACTCCCACCCTGACAATCTTTGGATAAAGCGAGTTTTGGAAACCACACCAGAAAAGAGTGAGGGTACCCATCCAGCCCAGGCAGGCGCCCCCTGAGCCATCCTGGGGTGGCAGAGGACATTCCATCCCAGCAGGAAAGGGGGCTGGTCAGCACTGGGACCCTCCCCTACCTTCCCTTGGTGCCGATGCAGCAGGGGCGGCCGGTGATCACGCAGTCCATGTGGAGGTGGTTGGTGTGGTTGCCAGCGCTGTTCTTGGTGCAGATCTGGAAAAGGGGGAGCGGAAGCAGAGAACCACCCCACAGCAGTAGGTAGCAGCCTTGGGGGGGCCCCTTCTCCCCTAGTCCTTTGCAAAAATAAGGCCAGAGAGCCCAGCGAGCGCATGGCCCTGGACCTTGGCTGGGAGCAGGCCGCCAACTCAGCAGGAGGCCAGGAACCCCTCTGACAGCTGCCCACCCCCAGCCCACCCTGCTTCCTGGGCATCCCGGTGAATGACGGCCGGTTGGCGGAGGAGAGGGTGCAAAGCTGGGGGCAGAGAGCCTCCCTGGTGCAGAGGGCGGCTTCTGAGGCCCCTGTGGCTCCCCCCCCTCCACCAGTTGAAGAGTCCGCCTCTTTCCCACAGTCCTCTGCATGCTTACTGGCCACCTGGTGATGTCATCGGGCCACTCGTGAGGGTCCATGGAAGCTGGCTGCTCGCACACCCTGTAGAGGAGTGTCTGATCATTCTCCGGCCAGCAGACCTCAGCACAAGGCGGGCACTAAGAGGGGATGCAGTGCCAGAACCCCAGTGCTGTTGTGCAGAGGCCAGCTTGCTCTCCCCAGTCCTGCCAAACCCTCAGCACAGCAAACTCCCCAGAAAGAGGGGGTTCCAGGACAAGAAACAGCTTAAAGCCTACGTGGGAGGGGGGGGCTACCACCCACCCACCCACCCGCACGCTCAGGACAGCCACGTGGCTCTTACCTGGGGTCCTGGTGACACACTGATCCAAACTGCCGCTTCTCTCCTGCCAGCAGGGGGGCGCTGGGGTGTCTCGGCCACTTCACCCAGACGGCCAGGGTGGACTGCAAAGGAGAGGGGCACAGTGAGGGGGCAGGGGAAGAGCTGCCCACCTGAGGGGGGTGACCCTGGACATTGGAGACCCAAGACCCCCATCGGGGGGCCGGTGGAGGGGCCACTCACGGAGCACTCCGCCGCTGCCGTCTGGACACAGCCGGACTTGTCATTGCGCACGCAGCAGGCCGAGTGCTTCTCCCTCTCCCGGGCAGCGCTGATAAAGCTGTGCACCTGCTGGTCCTGGTGCATGCAGGGGGCAAACTTTGCGCCCAGGTGAATGAGGGCTTCCTGAGAAAGGGATGGCAGAGGCAGCGCCAACATCAGGGGCACTCTCCCCTGCGGAGAGACTCCATGGAAAGGAGACCCTCCGACCGGCAGGGCAGGGGCTTGGTTGATGGTGAGGAAGCAATCCTGCCAGAGCTGCCCCCGCCCGGCACCCACCCATCCACTCCTCCCGCTAGGTAAAACCTGCCAATGGCACTCACTGAGCTGGGACCGATCCAAAAGTTCTCCTGCTGGACGTACTTCACATTCTCATAAACTCCACGGTTTCTCAAGACCTGCCGGGACGTAAACGGAATCTCCCTGGCTCCTTGGAGAAAGAGGGCAGAGCCCGGAGGGAGGGGCAGAGCCCACCTCGCTCGGCTGGCAAAAGAGCAGCAGAGGGCTCGGAGGGGGCTGCGCCAGACCAGCCATCGGACCAGAGAAGGGGATCAGGAGCACCGTCTCCCTATGCCGCGGAGGGAGAAGCCGGAAGGGGGTGCCAGAAAGACTCCAGGGGCACCTGCACCTCCAACCCGCCTTTCTCCACAGAAGAGCCCCCCATGCCGCCCAGGGAAGCCCATCCCTCTAGGACTGCTGGGCAGTGAAGGTTTCCGAAGAGGCTGGCGTGGGGAGGACGGCTCCCCTCCCCTCCCTCCTGGTCCTCCGACTCACCGAATCCACCGTCTCGTGCTGGGAAAAGCCCACAGGGGCAATGCCGTAGATGGACACGGCCAGGATGGTGATGAGGGAGTGGACAAAGGTGACCCAGTAGGTGAAGAATGGCCTGCGAGGGCAGCAAGGAAGAGACACCACCGAGGGCTCAGCCCCTGCCGCCCTGGCCCCACAGCCCCGCTGGGTGCACCAGCCCCGCTCCCCCGGCACCCACCGGTGGTCGTCCATGTCCTCGATCTGCTGCTTGACAAAGCTGTCGATGCGTTTGCGGTACGTCCGGTTGGTCAGCCGGCCCACCATGCCCAGCCCGTAGGGACGCTTCTCCTTGGCAAAGAGCTTGCGCACCGGCACCGTGATGCGTTGCCCACGCCGCTGCAGGCCCAGGCTCACCACCTCCTGCCGCAGGCGCACCTTGGGCTGCGTCTGCAACGTGGAGCCTTCCTTCTGCTTCCGCCAGCCACGCTCCAAGGGGCTGAAAAACAGAGCGTATCCATGTCAAGTGGGGCACCATGGCAAGCCAGCACAAGGAGCTCAGCGCTGGAGCAAACGTGGGGGGGGGGGCGGGTGGAAAGGCAGCCAGAAACGGCCTCCCACAGCTGAGCCTCCAGAGGGAGGCAGCCAGGTTGCTGGGCAGGGGCTTCCCAAGGCAGAAGAGCTCTCCCTGCCGGAACAGTGAGCAATGGGGCCTTTGGGGCTGTGACACCCTCTCCAATCCCTTCAAGACCACCCAGATCTTCTGCCAGGCGGATGCCTCCCCAGTGCTCCAGAGAATGCTGCCACTGCCGCCTATGCCCTTGCACACACCCCCACTGCCCGTGGATCCCCAGGGAACTCACAGCATCAGGTGGCTCCTCTCCAGCTCACTTCTGTCCAACACACCCCCCGTGAGGGCCGGCTGGTCCGGCTGGAGCTTCACGTCCATTTCCTTGATGGCGGCTTCAGAGGGTGACTCAAAGACTTCGTCCGGGTATGTGGAGAGCTCTTCGTGTAGGACTCCTTCCTGGGCAAGAAGGGGCCGGTCAGCAGCAGGGGGCCGCTGCGCCCGCCTTCCTCCTCCTCCTCCTCCTCCCTCCCCCGCCCTTACCCGAGCAAAGAAGGAGGTGTCGAGCTCATCCGGAAAGTCTGCGGTGTCCTCCTCCAGGAAACTGGCTGGGGTGAAGCTGCGGTGCCGGGCCCTCCGGAGGGTGCTGTCCTTCACCGAGCGGCCCTGTTGGGCAGGACCGGTCACAAAAACTGCATGGCTGGGAGGGACCCCAAGGGCCCTCCAGCCCAGCCCCTGTAGAGGCATGAATTTGCAGCATCCCCAAGAGGCAGCCATCAAACTGCTCTTTGGAAACCAGGGACACAAATCTCTGCTTGCTTAATTCCTGCGCACAGAGCAAATAACTGAAGCCATTCTATCCCGCTTTACAAGAACACAGAAGGTTTTACTCAATTCCCAAATGCTGTTTGTATTAAACCAGAGAAATTGGTTCGTGCAAAAAAAATAACAGATTTTCTGCGCAAGACATTTATTTTGGGACAGCACCCAAAGCGTTTTTTTTTTGCACAGCTGAGACAATCTTTAAAAACATGCTTTGCGCTGGGCAAAAATATGTTCTTTGAGAAAAAAAGGTATTCTCTTCCCAAATGAAGTCCAAAACTGTCTTCCTTTTCCCTGTCGGGAGATCCTTACCACCCAAGACCCATGAGCCCAGGCCAGAGTCCCCTCCTGCCACCTGCCCACAGGCTTTCTCCTGGCCCTGACAAGCCCTCTTGCCCCCGTCCTGGAGGGGAGCGCCAAATGCACTTGGGCCCTGCTCCTGCTGGCTGCCCCAGGCGGCCCTTTCTCTACCTTCACGAGGGCGGCTGCGGCCCGGAAGCTCATCTTGGCCACAGACTCCCTCTTCCGTCTCCGGGGCCAGCGGCTGAAGCCCGACCGGGAGCTGGTGAAGGAGCAGAGGGAGGTGGCCCCCGGCGTGACAGGCGTGTGTGGCACGCTGTAGCCGTCGCTCTCCTCAGCCATCCGAAAGGCCCTCCCACGTGCCAACGGGTCGATGATCTGATGCCAAGGAAAGGCCGGCGGTCAGGAGCAAAGAAAGAGGGCCTTGGGGGGGGGGGAACGTTTGGACCTCTCCTCCCAACAGGCTTTTCAGGGGCTGGTTCTGACCAGAGACCCAGTGCTTCCCGGCCTGCCAGATCGCCCTCCCGGGAAGTCACCTGCCCAGCCTCCTCACCACTCTGCCCACTTACCCTCTGCATGCCCAGCTGGCAAGGGGGCACGTAGAGTGGGGGCGGTGTCTCCGTGCTGGCCAGAGAGATGTTGTCCTGACTGGGAAGGTCCATTTCGCGGATGACCTGAGGCTTGAGCTTCCCATACCGCAGGCTGCAATGGCGCAGGCTCTTCCGCTGCCATTTCTGCGTAGCGTCGTTCTCCTTGCTGATGCCAAACCAGTCTGCTGTGCCCCTGAGGAGAAGGGCAGCCAGTCGGGGAGGAATTCGCACAGGGGCCCTAAAAGGCCCTTGGCCGGCCCTTCCGCAGGAGAGACGAGTTCCTCCGGACTCCCAGCTGCCCAGGCCTGGCGGAGTGGGAGAGGAAGCCCCGACAACCAGCCCCAAATTGCCTGCCTCGGTCCACGGCAAGAGGGGGCAGAGACTGTGTGCACCCGTGTGTGTCTGTGTCGGGGGGCAAATTTAGTTACGTGGCTTTCGTTGTTAGTGACATCTGTGGCAGGGCAGCATCCTGTGAGATTCCTCGTTAGTAGGGGATATTTTACCGCAGTACGAGGGGGGCGGGCACAGAGAGCTCACAGACCAGGGCTGGAGGCAGTCTGCACAGGCAAGCTCCAGAACAGCGCTGGGATTCGGTGGGACGATCGGCGGGCTGAAAGGCGCTGCTGTGGGCTCGGCTGGGCGGGGACAGCGGATGAGGCTGCTCGCCACTGTTGCGAGACGAGGGATGCCGTGGGGGCCGGGCGGTGGAGCAGGCGCTGCCCAAGGACCCACATGCACCTCACACACACATGCACCGGGGGGGGGGCGTCACACCAGCACTGCAGGTACCTGAGGAGCGTTCTGGGCAGTGACTGGCGCTTTCTCGGGGGCCTCCTGCCCACCTGGCGCCCCTGAATGGGCAGAGTCTGAGTCCTCTCAAAGCGCACCTGCCTGCCGCAAAGGAGAGAGAGCTGAGGGGGGAGGCGGGCCAGGTGGAGGGGGGGCCAGCAGGGGCCTTCTCCCCCCACCCAGGGCGCCTGGCGGCCTGAGCTCCTTCCCCTCGGCCGTGCTCATCTGGGCCCTGGTTCCACTCCTGCAATTACACGGATGGAGACCCACGGTGCTCCCGTGGGGAGGGGATGCTGAACAGAGCAACACTGGGGCCCCCGCAGGGTGGCAGATCTCCCAGCAGGACACAGGCAGCTGCCCATCCCCGATCGATACGGAGGCAGGAGGGAGGCCCCGCCACGTTTCTGGAGAGAGGTTTTAGACCCTAATGTGTTTTTGTGGGGCAGGACCCTTGTAGGGGTCACTAAGAGAGCTTTGCTGGCTGCTGTGGGCGCCACACCCCCCCTTTGGGCCCGGAGCACTGTTTTCCCGCGTATGACAGATTCTCCACTGGCTCTACTTTTTGGAACAATAAGATGCTCTCTTCTCCCAGAGACACCAGGCGGGTGGTGCTGGGGCAGGACTGCCAGCTTCCCCACCCCCCAATGATGCCCACAAACTGCTCCAGGAGAGCGTCCTCCCTGCCGGCGGCCCCACCCCACCCCGGCTCCCTTTTCAAGCCGCCTCCCCTCTGGGGCATTTACACCCACAGGATTGGTTAAACCGAACTCAGCGCTGACAGGGAAGGCCAAGAGTGGGGCAGAACACGGAACTGCTCCTCAGGACACCCCAAACAGTCCACGCAGGGGCCCCAGGGCTCAGTCCCGGCTGTTGCTGCCCAAGCATGAAGCAGGAAACCCTCAAACGGCAGGAGTTTAAGGGCCCTGAAACTGCCACCAGACATTGGCTATATCCCAGCACTCAACGCTTCAAAAGGCTGGCGCAGTCCCCGGATGGCCCACCTTGGGAGAAGTAGCCACCAGTTCCGGGCCACCCAAGGCCACTGTGGCCAATGCCAGGAGGGCTCTCCCTCCCCCCCCCCGCAAGGCATCTTCGCTCTGCTCCCCTGGCCAGGGCCAAATAAGAGTTTGCCCTCCCCACCAGGCAACTGCCATTTGAGTAACCTCCCTTGCTCCAGAGGTGCAGCCACAGCCTCTCCAGTGTGGGCACCAAGCCAAAAACCCACCCCCTGAAGTCCTGCCCAGCAGGAGCCAAAGGGACCCCCCCTCAGCATTGCCCCCTCCCTCCTCCTCCCCCCTCGCCCCCTGCCCGCTCTTACCTCCGGATGGTCTGGGTGATGGAGGTTTGGCGCTGGAGCCCCAGCCGCCGGCCCTCGTGGTGGGGAGACGGGAGCCGGGTGTTCTCGGCAGGCATGCTGACGCTCCGGAGGAAGGCCTGGCGCCTGGGGGGCTGCCAGAGGAAAGTGGAAGGCGAGTCAGGCCCCTGCGGCCAAGTCGCAAGCAGGTCAGAGGCACACCCCTCCCTCGGGGGCCCAGGCCCCATTCCCCTCCGTGCCCTCGCCCTGTCATCTGCACTCATGCGGTTTCCTCCCGCCCTCCCACCTAACAAATAGGTGCTCGAGGTGGCTGAGGAAGCTGGGGAATCGAGGAGGACAAAGACTCAAAACCCAGGACAAAGAAGGCTCCGGAAGGGTGAGGGAAAAAGAGGCTGCCCCTCCCCAGACCCCTTCCCCACCTCCCCAAATTCTTCCCAGGCTCACCCACAGATTGGGGCACTGGAGAGTGTGGGGTGGAAAGCCTCTAGTACCTGGGCCAAGGCCGTCGACTCTTCCGCCCCCAGAGACGCTGCCAGGGGGATGTCCAGCCTGAGCCCGGGGGGCTTCTTCCGCTGGAGGCTGCTTGTGCTGTCCCGGCGTGCCCCCGACATCCTGCCTCCTCAGCTGTCGGTCCTGGAGGGAGAGAGGCCGGAGGGATGAGGGGAGGGGGTCAGACAGCCCCCAAGCCCCAAGGAGAGAAAGAAGCCCCCAATGCCCACGTTCCCATGCCCCTGAAAGAAAGGAGACCCACCCATCTCATTCAGGGGCAACCCAAACTAGAGGAGATGTGAAGGGGTCTCAACAGATCCTGCCACAGGGACCAGGCGGACCTCCCAAGCCAAGGGGACCTCTGAGAAGACGTGAGGGAGTCAGCGGCCGAGGGGCAAGCCAGTGATCCCCTGGGAGCTGGCCAAGCCCTGGCACCATCCCAGGCAAGCACGCGCGCCAAAGGTGGCCACTTGCCATGACCCCGTGCAGCACTCCCCACCTCAGACGGGCCCTGCCGTTTCTTTCCTCCGTGTCACGAGTTTGGCACGAGGGAGCCGGAGCTGGAGCTCCAGGGAAACCACCAGAGCAAGAGAAATCCAAAGCAGAAAATCAACCAAGGGAACGACCACGCAAGGGAACGGGGTGCGTGCGCATAGGGGCCCTGAATGCCAGAAAGGTGGCAGCCGCCGCTGCCAAGCACCTTCCCAGCCAAGGGCACCAGCACGGCAGAGCACCCAAGCCAGGGCCTTCATGCCACACAGGCTGCGTCAAGCACCACCCTTGGACACCGAGGCCTCGCCGGCTCTCCCTTCATCCTGGCCAAGTTTGGCTGGAAGAAGCAAACTCTGGCCACGCAGAGCTGTGTGTGGGGGGGTGTCTCTTTCTCCTCCTTCTGATCCCTCCCGGTGGAAGTCAAGTTCCTTCCACGAAGGCGCCCCCTTAGCGAAAATGCCCCCTGCCTCCTGGCCATGGCTTGCCTCCAATCCTCCCAGGCCCCAGCCCACTGCAACAGCCCCCCCCCGCTTTTACCCTGCCTGCCAACAGCTTCTGTCAGCAGAAGTGGGGGCAGCCCAGGAAGGAGGCAGCGCCACAGGTGGGACAGTCCTACCCAGCGCTTTCCACGCCACATCCGTGCGACAGGAAGCAGTCAAGGAACGAGGCCGAGGAGGCCGAGGAAGGGCCCACGGTGGAACCGGAGGCGGCTGAGCAGATCCAGATGCGCAAGAGCCGAGTCCCTGGCAGGCGCTCCCACTCAGCTCTCGCTCGTTCCACGCTGGAAGCCCCGGACCAAGCCGCACCCTCCCCTCCACTACGTACACGCACACACGCCCCACTCTTGCGCTGCTGCTCAGGCTCAGGGGGCAGGAAAAGAGGGGGGGTTGGCCCCCTACCCTCAATTTGGAGCCAAGGGTCCCCAGTCAGCCAGCTGCCCCCCACTGCCCTTCTCTGCCAAGCAGGGGGGTGCAGCTGGCCAGGGCAGGTTCTCCCCGCCCACGTCCAGCTCTCTGGCCCTTCCCTTCCGTGGGACGGTGCAGAGGGCGCAGCTGCGCTTTTGGGCTGGAGACCACCTGGCCTGCACTGAGCCCCTCCCTGCCCCAAAGGACGCGCTTTATGCAGTCGGTCAGCTTTATTATGACTGTGGATCATCAGTCACAAAAGACGAACGCAGCCAAGAAACCCGCACCCCAAACCCAAGGGAAAACTCACGCCAGGCAGACCTCCAAAAGGCCCGGGCAGGGGGAGAGAAAGCAGAGCCTCCTTGTCCCCAACTGCCTGGCTCTGGCCACTGCTGCTGGTGGTGAGGCGGGGAACCGGCAGCTGCCCAGGCTGGTGAGACTGCACCTCCCATCATCCCCGCTGGCCAGCACAGTGAGGAATGCTTGGCGGGGCAATCCAGGCACTTTCAGCCAGGGTTCCACGGAGGATCCTCGCGCTAGAACGACAGCCCACCCGCGCGAAGAGGGAGATGATCGGACCCTCCGAAGAGCTTGGCCAGATAACCAGAGGAGAGGACGCAGCAGAGGGCGAAAGCGGGGTCTGCACTGCCCTCGCCTCTCCCCCTGCCCGCGCCCCCCTGCCCTGGGTGGGCGGGAGCAGAGAGGCGAAGTTCGCGAGAACCAAGCGGGCAGCTCCCTCCCTCCGCTTTCGCCTGGGAACCAGAAAAGCCAGTTTCCAGTCTGAGGTCTGCCACAGGCTTCCTGCGCTCCCGTCTCCCCGCTGGAGACCTGGAGGAGGCTGGTGGGGGGGTCGGAGAAGCAAGTTCCCGGAGGAGCCCCCCCGACCCCCCTCCAGGAATCCCACCCAAAAGGGGCACAAGGAGAAGCCGGAAAGCAGGCCCGGCCGGCAGCCCCCTGCCAGTGCAAACCCCAGAGGCTGAGGCCCCTTTCCTTCACCCCCACCCCACTCCGTGCCCATCCCTGGCAGGAAAGGCACCTGGGGGAGGCGCCGAGGATCCCCCCTGCCCACCCGGAGGGATCCCAGATGACCACCGGCTCTTCCCCCCGGGGCCACCTCCAGTCTCAGGCATGAAACACGGGAGGCGGCACGAAGGCTCTGGGGCTCAAACTCCAGCAGAGGCAAGGAGTGGAGTCTGCCCCCTGCCCACCCCCTTTGCTCCGCCACACCGACCCAGTTCACTGCCATTCTGCGCAAAGGCTTCTTTGCCCCTCGTCCGTGGGGGCGGAGGTAGCAGGAAGGGCGGGACTCCAGGCTGCCCCCACACACACCCAGGGCGCCCCTCAGCAAGGAGGAGCCTAGAGAGCAGGCGCCGGGGAGGGGCTGCCACCAAGGGGCCCCCTGCTGGGACCCCCCCCCCCTCTCTCAGGCCGCACTGCTTGCCCCCTGAAAGGCCCTCCGGCCCCCCCGCCTGTGGCATCCTGGGATGTGTAGTCTGGCGAGGTACCAGACCTCCCCAGCCAAGAAGTAACTACAAATCCCAGGATACCACAGGCAGGAGGCCTGGCTCCGGTTGGAGGGGGGTTCAGGATCCCATCACCCCAATTCCTTCACACACACGCAGACTGCCAACACCCCAAAAGAAAGGCCCTTTCTCCAGCTTTGAAAGGGGCAGCCCCCCCCCGGGAAGTTCTGCTGAGACTGCAGAGCCCCCGGGGGTCCCTCTCCGTCCCCCAACCAGGCAGATACCCCTGCGGGCCCCGGGGGCCTTCCACAAGAGGGAGGGGGTCCCTGGGAATGGGAAGGGGGCAAGCGGAAGCATAAAGCCTTAGGGAGGTAGTTTGGGGGGCCGGAAACCTCTCCCCCAGTTCCCGGTCATGATGCCCCCCTCGCCTCAGAGGGGAAGGATGCTACCGGGGGGGCGCTACCGAACTCTTAAGCCGCGACCCCCGGGGCCTCGGGGAGGGCAAAGGGACGGAAAGCGCTGCCCCCCGGAACCGCCGGGATTTGGGGCTCCGACGCCGCCCCAGGCGCGCGGGCTGTGCGAAGGAACGTCGCTGGGGGTGCCGCCCGGCGGCAGGGGGAGGGGGCCCTCCCCACGCTGGCGGGAAAGGGCCCCCCGGGGAAGCCTCGGTTCAGCGGAGCCCCCGCGTCGCTCTGGCGGCGGGACCCCCGTTCCCGCCGCCTCCTCGGGAAAAGGGCGGAAGATCCGAGACGGGCGGGGGGAGAAGCCCGGGCGGGGGGGCGGCGGCGGCGGCGGGAACACCGGCGGCCGAGGCGCTGCCTCGGAGGGACGCTGCCGGCGCGGGGCGGGGGTCGGCACGAGACCGACGCCCCCCGGGGAGCGAGGCCTACTCCCGAGCAGACAAGAAAGGGGGGCGGCTGCGCTCGGCTGGGGAAGGGCCCGGAGCTCTCTCGGACCCCGAGAGAGGCGAGGCGGCGGCGGCTCTGGAGGGAGTGGGGAGGCACCCGCCCCGACTCTCGCCCCCCGCCCCCGCCCGCAAATGCGCGCGACGCGCTTCGGCGCCACGACGGCGTCCCCCCCCCCCGCCCGCCGGGTCCCTGGGACGCCGCCGCCTCCCGGCTCCGCTTCCGGGCGGCGGCGGCGGCGGCGGCTGCTGCAGCGGCGGGACAGGCGGGGCACCGGGGGCCCTTCCAGCCGAGAGGCCCCGGGGCCACACGGGCGAAGGCCGCCGCCGCCGCTCCCTCCCGCCCCCCGCGGCTCCTGCGCTGGGTCGGGCGGAGGGCTCGATGGCCGCGTCCCGACGAGGCGCCCTCGGACGGAGCGGGGAGACGCGGGGCCCCAGGAGCGCGGAGAGCGCCCGGCCGCCGGCTCCTCGGGCGCCC
This sequence comes from Cyclura pinguis, assembly GCA_030412105.1. Lineage (NCBI taxonomy): Eukaryota > Metazoa > Chordata > Lepidosauria > Squamata > Iguanidae > Cyclura > Cyclura pinguis. The sequence continues at coordinate 226,459 of CM059609.1, read as the reverse complement.
CTTCCGCGGCGGGAACGGGGAACGGGGTCTCACCCGGGGGCCCGGCCCTGGGCGCCGCCGCCGCCGCCGCCGCCGCCGCCGCTCCTCCTCCTCCTCCTCCTCCTGCCGGGTCTCCCGCCGCCGCCGCCGCCGCCGTCCAGGAAGCGCGGAGGCGAGCGGGGCGCGCGGGCTGGCCGGGCGGCCATGCAGCGAGGGCCGGCCTCCCTCGGCGCGGCCGGGCCTGGCGAGCGAAGGGCGGCCCGGCGCGGAAGGCGGGCCGGCGTGACTCAGGCCTCAGGAATGCGCCCTCGGAAGCGCTCGCAGGAAGCGAGGAAGGGCGGCCCGGACGGAGCGCCGGCGCTGCGCCCGGCCTCCTTCGCCCGCTCGCTCGCTCGCCTGCCGGCCGCCGCCGCCGCCGCCTCCACCGGCCGGGGCTCGCTCGGGCCTCGTCGCCCGCCCGCCGGCCCGCCCGCCGGCCCGCCCTGCCCCGGCAGAGCAAGCGTGGGGAAGGGAGGGAGGGGGGTCCGGGGATTGGGGCCCCTCTCGGGCCCCCGCGCCTGTCATCGAGCGGGGCGGGGGCTTCGCTCCCGCTCTGGGTCTGGGCGGGGCCCAGCGGGGAGGTTTTTCACAAAGACAGTGGTGGCGGTCCTGCCTTTGCCTCCCTGGGTTAGTGGGAAACTCCAACACGGGAGGAAACCGGCGCCGGGGAGCCGCGGGGGAAATGCCCGGGGGCGGGCGGGGGGCGGGCGGGGCCTCTGGGAACACGCCACCCCGAAGCCCCGGGTGGGCGAGGAGGCGGGCAGGGCAAGCGGGCCCGGCCCCTGAGCCGCCGTGCCCCGTGTGTGTGTGCGTGCGGGGGGGACTTCTCAGCGTCTCCTTCCCGCCCTCAAGCCCCCCCCCACCAGGGACCGCCCGCCAGGAGAGGCTCCCCGCCCTGGGGACACAGCTCCTGGGGGGCGCCCAGGCGCTCGGCTGTGGGGCTGCAGCGGGCGAGGGGTCTCTCCATCCAGGTCTCGCTTGGCACGGCCCACGGAAGCTCCCACCCGGAGGGGCCGCCCTGCAGAAGTGCCCCCGGCCCCACAGCTCCCTGGGCCGGGGAGGCTGCGTGAGCCTCCCGCCTCCCCCTCCCCCCCCACGGGTCAGGCCTCAACCCCCCACCCTCCCAGGGCCCAACGCCACCCCCACCGCCCTGGCGCTGAGGTGCGCGGGTCTCCACCTGCCTTGCAGGAGCCAGGCACCGCCTCCTGGAGCCCTTTTGCCACGAGGGGGCTGACGGGGGGCAGAGCCACCCCACCCGCTCCCCACGGAGGGCCATGCGAGGGCCCGTTGTCCACGGGGAGCTGGCAGGCAGAGGCAGTGGGGACCTTGCCCGCGGGTGGCTCCGGCGCATGAATGGCCGGGTGGGGAGGAGGGCTGAATGCCCCTTTGTGGCCGAGGCCGGCGTGGACAGATCTGACACCCCCCCCCCGGAAAGGGCAAGAATGCCCCCATTGAGAGTCGTGTCAGCTGCCCTTTAAGCGGCCACGTAGCTGCTCTGTTTCCTGGGCGGGGGACGTCTCCTCTTTGCAAAGGGGAGGAAGAAACAGCTTTTTCCCTCCCTTCCCTTTGTTCCGTGCCTCTCCCTGACCCCCTCCACATCCTCTGGGTGGTCTCTGTGCCCCCTGCAAAAGCCGCCAGGGGCACAGAACCCAAACCGTTGCTCGCTGTGGTTGAGGAATTCGATGGGGGGGCGTCTCCTGTGGGGCTGCCTGGCTTCCCATGCCCCCCATCCAGCTGGCACGCAGGAGACTTGTGGGCTGCAGCTCAGGAAAGTTACTTCTCAGGGACTGTTGCGGTGGTTGTTGTGTGCCCTCGAGTCGTTTTCAGCTTACAGCCACCCTGAGGGGGGTTACCTGCATTTTCCCAGGTGTTTCAGCCAACACCCCGAATGTCCAGCCAGAGCACCTGCCCCTGTCCGGCACGGGGGCGCCGGTGAGCGGCTGCCCACCCACTCCCCAGCGGCTGGCCGGGAACAGAAGGTCCCGGGGCAGAATCCCAGGGGGCAGAGGGGCTCAAGGGAGTTCTTCAGCCCCCCCACCCCGGCTCCTCCAAGAAGCCTCCTGGCCCACCTCGGCCCACCTCTGGGGGAGGGGGGGGAGGACCGAGTGGGGACAGCCCTCTTCCCGTCTGCCGCCACCCCCAGGGCTGCTCAGGAAGCAGAAATGACGCGCCGGCCAGCCGGCCGCTGGGTTGCCCTTTTCCTGCGGGGCAGCAGTGGAGGGAAGCCAGCTAGTTTCCCCCCACCCTCCCCAGAAGCAAAGTGGGGAGCCAGAAGTCCTGCGGCACAGCGGGGGGGGGGCAGGGTGAACAGGTGGACAGACCTCCTGGGAGGCAGGCGGTGGCAGCGGCTGTCCAAGGCCTCCTCGCCTTCCTGTCTGCAGGGGTTCGAGCGGCTCGCGTGTGCCCTGGGGCGGAGGCGCTTGGGGGGCAGCCAGCCCTTTGAATCTAAAACATGGGTTTGCTTTGCCACCCTCCCCACCCCTGGCTCAGATGCCCCCTCCGGTGCCCCATACTTCCTCTGGTCCAGCACAGGGCCCCGGAGAGGGTGGGGCTGCATGGAGCAATGCTGGTTGCTGCCCTGCTTCCCTTGCTGGGAGGGGGGCTCCCTCTGTCCCTCCCTCCCAGGCCTGGTGGGCTTCAGTCTCTCCATGGACCAGCCAGGAGCTCCCCTCCTCTCCAGGCTTAACGCGTGATCGCTTACGGACTCCCTCCGTGGGTTTTGTTTTCACAGCAGTGCTGTTAAACCCGCGCCACTATTTTGGGGTCTCAGGGACGTGGAAACTGACAAGCGGAGCGGTCTCTGATTCCCAAAGGCTCCAGCGTGGCGGCATTGATTTTTACATCTCCCTGATGGAGAGATGGGGGCCTCCTGGGAAAGGCCTGCCCTGGGACGAGAACGACGTTCCAGGCCTTCTTGCAGCAGTGCCAGAGGGGGTCCAATGCCGGCGGGCCAGCCAGCCTGCATTCCTTCCTCTGCACTCTGCTGGAATTCCCCGGCTGCCAGCCCCCCCCACCCCCTGCAGGAGGAGGAAGGGAGCCCCGCCTGGCATCCTGTGCTATTAACTGCAGCCAGAGACGCCCAGGCGGCAGTGGTGGCAGCGGCACAATCCTGTGCTGCTGGCTCCCTGGCTGAGGCAGAGGGCCATTTTTATCCACGTGCATTTTTAGACTGTCGCCCACCCACGAGACCAAAGGGCCCCTCAGCTTCTCACTTTGGCCTCGGCATGTGGCACCAATCTTTTTGGGGGGCTGTTGCTCTCTGACCCACTGCAGTCAGTGAGGGGGAGAGGCTCATCCCTTTCCTGCTCTTTGGGAGAGGGAGAGGATCCCCTGCACCCCCTTTTCCTCCCCCTCCTCTGCAGGCAGCACCAGCAGGACCCCCTTCCAAACCTCAGCCTGCACGGAGGAGAGGGTAGGAAAGCCCTGAGGCCTGGATTTTGGTTCCTCTGTGGGGTCCCCTGGGAGACGACACCAAAGAGCTGTCATTCTTGGCTCCCCCCAGGGAGGCACTGCAGATGGGGCTGGGGGGAGCAAGACCCTCCCCCCTGCTGCCACTGAGACCCTGAGCTGGGAGCAGCTGGAAGGGTCTTTGGTGAACCATCAAGAGACTGGGCAGGGGGCGATCCGGCAGAGGGAACTGCCCCTGGCATCACGAAAGGGCAGCAAATTGCTCAGTTGTTCCATCTATTATTTTTTTCTACCTGGGAGGGGGGCCCTTGGGGAATTTTCTGGTGGAGGCACCAGGATGACCTGGCTGACTTGATTTGGGCAAACAGCAAAATGTCTTGGGTGGCCCAATGTCCTTTGGTATTTTAGTGCCAGTGCAGCAGCCAGCTGGGCCACAGGCGTGCCGAAGAGAAGCTGAGGCTCCCCTATGTGGAAGGGGCGTGATGTGCCCACGCTCTTCCTCCGTGAGAGGTGCCCTCCCGGGTCTCTCTGCCAGTGGCTGGGATCCCTCCTGCCTGGCGTGTGAAGGCTGAGAGGATGCCTGGGCAGACCCCGGAGGGCATTCTGCCGCTGGCGCTCCACCAAGAGGATGGCCAAAGCAGAGGGGCCCCCTCCATCTCGGTCTTTGAGGGAGCTGCAGCACGTGGCACTGGAGAGAAGGCTGGGGGGCTCAGGAGACCCTCAGAATCTCACCAGGCCAGGAAACACCTCCCACCACCCAGATGTGTGCCCACAGCCGGGGTTGGAAACAGAGGGAGAGTTTCCATGCTGGTTATATTTAGCCCTCGTGAAGGCACTGCTCCTGAGCAGCTGCAGCTCAGCCACCTCCCGCGGCCCCCGTCTCTCCCTGATGCCGGGTGGAAGGGGGCACACATGCCTGCCCCACCCATCTGCACTCTCCCCTCTGGCAGAGCCTGCCTTTTGGCGAGGCTGGAGCCCCCCGTCTGCCTTCAACTCCCCCAGCCAGGAAGGAGGGCTGTTCCAGGCACAGCAACATTGCAGCTCCCTTGTTTTCCTAGGGATCCCTAGGAGGGATCCAGGCAGGCGAGGCAGAAGAAGCACTGCCGAGGGAGCAGGCCTTGCACAGGCACACTCTGGCTGCCCTGCGGGGGGGGGGTTGAAGGAGGGGCACAAGCAGAGAAGCGCCCCAGCCCACTGCTCCAGTGGGATCCAGCACCCCCTCACAGCCAATGGAGCCAGGGGGCCCTAAGCAACTCATTATCCCCAAACTATCCCTGGCAGGCAATCCAATTCCCCAGGGCTGGCTAAATGGAGACCCCCCCATAAGGGCGATGGAAGGTGTGCTCCTGAAGGTCGTTTGGTGCAGAAGCAAAGAAGGAAGAGTCTGCAAGCGTGGCCCCTCTCCCCTAAATAACCGTGAGAACTGTGCAAAAAGGAAGCAACAGGGAGAAATTGCCTTCTCCTATTTGTTTTCAACCTTCAGGTATTTTCCTGGCTTCGAACTGCCAAGCTCATGCCTAAAAATATCACACAAGATCGCAAATTAACTCTTTTTATGCCACCGGACAACTGTTAACAACAATGCTAACAAGGATTCCAAAACCCATTGGTCTGGCAGGGAAGGCCCATCTACCTACAGCCAATCTGGCAGAGTTACAGATTTTTAAAAATCTGGCTGTGTTATCATTCCGTGGGAGCAACATCAGCCTGCAGGCAACCTTTGGCCGTTGGCTGTTTGTATTTACGAGTTTCCCATCAGCCATTTTTTATTTGGTGATGAAGTGCAGACTGCAGGCCCCAGGCTGCCCTTGCCCCCTATTCCACAGCCCCGTAAGAGCACCAAACTGAACAAAGCAAGAACAAGCCCCATGCCTGCGGCAACGTGGCCTTGGGGGCCTGGAGCAACTCTGTTCTGGGGCAGGGTCTGTGCTGGGCAGAAGCCCCTGTTAGCCCTGGGCCGGTTGGTTCTGCGTCCCCTGCAGAGAGCCACCATTTCTATCCAAAACCTTAAGCCCCCTCTTCATCCTCGCCCCAGCACCCTCTGTCCCGCCATGCAGGTCTCAGCCAGGGCAGGCTCCCTCCCCAGGCGGCCAGGAGGAGGATCTGGTTTCAGAGCCGCCCGGCCAGTTATTTTCAGATGCCTTTGCTGGGAATGGGACGAGACGGGGCTCCCACGCCCAGGCCTTGCCCCGCTCTTCTGGCGGAGGGGGGTCCCCTGTCCCACTGGGCACCAACGGCCTCTCCACCGCTGGGACTTCAGCCTCCCAGCACTTGCTCCGCTTCTGCCGCTGACTCAGAGGCCGAGGCCGTTCCCGCTGCCAGTGTGAAGATGGAACCGGACCCCCCCGGCGCAGGGAGCCCCTGCCCTCCGTTCCGCCGGGGCAGTTGGCGGCAAGGTGTTGCTTCAGGCCCGCTTTGAGAGCCTGGGGACGACAGTGAGGAAAGAGACTTACCCCTCCCCATGTATTTTCTTTGTTAACCAAAGTAGGGAAGGTGGCTCAGCAAGGCATCAATACAGAGCGAGATAAAATGGTTGCTGAAAGGCAGTGTGGTGCAGCGCTTACAGCAGCGGTGGGCCCCTTGAGGCTTCCAGATGGGGTTGGTTCTGCCCCACATCCAGCTGTCACCCCCCCGGTTTTGACCTTGGGCCGATCCCTCTGGGCAGCCCGACCTACCTGGCAGGGCTGTTCTGAGGACAGAGGCCTGGGTGGGGGAGAAGGAAAGGAACGCCTTTCGCTCTGTGCCTTAAAGCCTTCTGGGGCTTACGGAGACCCTAAGGTGAACATGCCGCGGGGTTTTCCGGGGCTGAGAGTGTGTGACAGAAACCATGCAGCTTCGGCTCGCAACCAAACGCCAAACCCGTGAAAAACCGGCAACTTCCAGTGAGGGAAGGAGCGCGCGCGCGGTTAGGCACCAGACCTCCAGGAAAGGCCCCTCGAACGAAAGGGGCCTCCCCACCGCCGGGCGGGAGGGCCGCGGCCTCGACCCTCTTTCCCCGCGAGAGCCCCCGGAAGAAAACCGAAGCGCGCGCCCCGGGGGGATAAGAGGAGGGGCCCGCGGCCGGAGCTTCGGCCCTTCGCAACCTGCGGGGTGGGGGGGCAGGAAGGCGTGGAGGGAGGGCCCCGCGCGCAGCCCGGCCCCCGCGCTTCCCTCGCGGGAGCCGCCCGGAAGAGAGTCCCCGGCTTCCAGGCCTACGGAGGCGTCCCGCCTTCTGTTCCTCCTCCTCCCCCTCGGGGCCCAGAGACCGGCGGGAAGGGAGGAGGGAGGGCAGCCCAGGGGCCGGCTGGGGCCGAAGGAGGGCGGGCAGGAGGGCCGGCGCCCCCCGCCCCCCTCGCCGCCTCTCGGTGGTGCTGTTTCTGTCGGGGAGGGGGGTCGTTGGAGGCCACGCCGCCGCCGCCGCCGCCGCCGCCGCCCTCCTGCGCACCTGCCGGGCAGGCGAGCGCCCCTCCCCCCTCCCCTCCGAGGCCCAGGCGCTGCAGCCGCCCGAAGCTAGCGGCGGGCGCGGGGGGGCCGGCTCGGGGGTCCCTGGCTCCCCCTGCCCCGGGGGACGGCTGGGGGCGGCCCTCGCACGGCCCTGCCGCCCCGCCGCCCTCTGCCCCGCCCCCCGCGCAGAGATGCCCGGCGCGCGGAAGCGGCCCCCTCCTCCCGAGGAGGCCTCGGTTCCCGGCGCCCGAAGACTCGGGGGCGGCCCCCCCTCCCCGGCGCCCGCCGGGAGCCCCTCGCCGCCCCGCCTGGGCGCGGAGTTCTTCGGGCAGCCCTGCGTCCGCCTGGCCAAAGCCCTGCTCGGACAGGTGAGCCCCGCGCCAGCGAGCGGGCGGGCGGGCGGGCGAGCGAGGGAGGGAGGGAGCCGGACCGGGGACGGGGGGCTCCAGGCAGCGTGCTCGGCGGGGCGGAGATGCCCAGCAGTCGGCCGGCCGGCCGGCCGGCTGGAGTCCGGGCAGAGCCCGGGGCGGAGGGTGGACCCCGCCGGGGATTCTTTCCGGCCGAAGGGCCAGCGCAGTGGACGCGGAGCCTCGGACTGCAGCTCGGAGACCAGGGTTCGAATTCGCGCTCGGCCGGGAAAGCGCCAGGGTGACCTCGGAGCAATAAATCTAGCCAAGAAAACCCGGACGGACAGGGTTGTAAGCTGTAAAGCGGGAACAGCCTGGAGGCACCCTGCGACAGAGAGCGGAGGTTCCCCTGCTCCCCCGACCCCCTGTCTTCCGCAGTGACAGCAGCCCCCCTGTCCTCCCCGCACCCGGCCGGGGGGGAGGGGCTCAGCCGCTGCTCTGTTCCAGGTTCTGGTCCGGAAGCTCCCAGATGGGCGAGAGCTCCGGGGGCGGATTGTGGAAACAGAGGCCTACTTAGGCGGGGACGACACCGCTTCCCATTCCAGGGGTGGCCGCCAGACCCCCAGGAACGCAGCCATGTTCATGCCACCGGGCACTCTGTACGTGTACCAAATCTATGGGATCTACTACTGCATGAACATCTCCAGCCAAGGTAAGCAGCCGCAACTGCCGCAGGCGGGCTCCTTGCCCCCAGGGCCGGAGGGAGTGCGAATACGGGGGGGGGGTGGACGTGCCTGTGGCCCCGTCCCCCCCCCGTCGCTCCCAGCTCTCTGGCAATGATGGGCAGCCCTGAAAGGAGGAGCAGGTGAGGTCCTGGAGAAGGAGGGGGTCCTCTATGGCTACGTCGCGTCGCCTCTGCCATCTGGGGCGCTGTGTCAGCACACGTTGACGGCTGGAGGGCACGAGCGGGAGGGGGGATGCTTTGGCTCTTAGGCCCTGCTGGGGGCAAATCCCACCAGGGCAGCCCGTCCGTCCCCACGCGGCTCCTCTGAAATTCATGTTCTGTGCCTGGAAGCTGGGAGGGCACCTCGGAGGACCCCTGCCCCCCGTCCCTGCCTTTTTGAAGCCAGAGCGAGGGGGGACGTGGCAGAGTCCACAGGCTACCCCAGGCACAGTTTGGAAAAAAGGAGGGGGTGTCCTACCGTGGGTGGCAGGCGGGACCGTGTGGGCTCACGGCTCCTCTCGGCCTCTCTTGGGTGGACAGGCGCACTTCCAGCCTTGGGGAGACTGCAGCCTGGGACCGCCGGACCGCCCCACCTCAATCCTCGGCCATCCCGGCTCCCCCAGACAGACCTTTGCCTCTGCCGTCTCTTTGCAGGGGAGGGGGCTGCGGTACTGCTGCGTTCCTTGGAGCCCCTCCGGGGCCTGGATGCCATGCGGCAGCTGCGCCTCCTCGCCCGGCGGAAGGGACTGGCCGGTGGCACCCTCAAAGACTGGCAGCTGTGCAACGGGCCCTCCAAGCTCTGCCAGGCCCTCGCGGTGGACAAGAGCCTGGACCGGGAGGACCTGGCGCACCACCCGGCAGTGTGGCTGGAGCCCCCCTCAGGAGCCCCTGGGCAGGAGACGGTGGTCTGCACCACACGCGTCGGCATCACTGGCGAGTGGGCCCAGAAGCCGCTGCGCTTCTACCTTCGGGGCAACAAGTGCGTGAGCGTGGCCGACAGAAGAGCAGAGGGGGCTGCTGACCACCAGCCCTCCCGATGAACAGGACAGTTGTTGTGGGAGATCGAGTTGTGGGGCTCAAGGCCTGCCAGGCTTTCTTACCGGGATTTTCTCATTGATTTAAATAAAGCAAGCTGTTTTCTTCTGCACTTCATAACCTGACACGCTTGCCAGGAGAGTACCTGCCACCCTCAGGGGACAGGCATCCCATCATGCTGTGGTGTCCTGGCGGTGCCCTCTTCTGTAGGCATGAGTATACCTAAAATGGCAAGTATACCAATGGCAAGGGAGGTAGAGAGACACCTGGCAAAAGGGGGCCTGGGGCTGCGGCTGGGGCCTTGCGGCTGAATATCACCCCCAGGCCAGGCCTGGGCAGGAGTGAGGGAAGGGGCCGCTGAACACAGCAGGGGTCGCAGGGAGTCTTCCAACAAGCCACCCGTTTGTCCACCTTTTCACACGTGGTGATCTGCAGCTTTTGGGGGGGGGTCAACCCTTCTCCTTACTAATTAAAACGGCAGTGAGGGATCACTACCAACACAGTGGTTCCCCCCCCCCAGAGATGCACCTTTCCTATGACATGCGAAGGGGCCCCTGTACCCCCACCCTTCTGGGTTGTGGTAGTGGTGGGTCCCCAACACACAGACACAGCCTGGAGAAAGCCTACAAGCTGTATTTTCACATCTTAGCTTACAAAGAGACATTTCCTGTTTTCCCACAAAAAGTGAATTAATGGCTTCTGGCCTTGACTAAGCAGGTGCATTGGCCACAACCTGCCCATGCTGCCCCCCCCCCCCAAGAGACACATCTGACCGACTTCCCTGGGGAGTGGCAGCATTGCTGGCTGGCGTTCCCTAGGGCGCCAGTGAGAGCAAACCCTAAGGCAACCTCTGGTGCAAACGGGCACAGCCACCGGCACCGGAGGGCCAGGGCCCGGCCCTCTCCCCACCCTCCCCACCAGCATGTGGCCCACAAAATCCTTCATCTCAGAGTGAGCGCCCAGGCGGCAGGGCTTCCTCTTCACTTGTGGAAGGACTGGAAGACGGAGATGACGGGATCCTCGTGGTTGGTCACCACCAGGACGCTGCGGAACTTGTCAAAGAGCATCAGCAGGTGGGAGCGGCGCATGTTCTCATTGTACATGATTTCTTCCAGGTGATGCCGCCCACGGAAGTAGTGCAGCAGCCTGCAGGGAAGGGGGAGGACGGAGGGCGAGGAAAAGTCACATTGAGCCGTCCAGCAGCCTCAGGTGAGCGGAAGCAAGGGCCAGGGGAGCGCTGGAGTGGCCTTGGAGGGGGTTCTGTGGGTCAGGAACGATGCATACAGGTCCCTGCTGAGGCTGGCCACCTCCAATTCCTCTCCTTTTCCTCCCAGCTAGCTATCATGGCCCATGGGAGAGAGAGAGAGATGTAGTCCAGCCCCCTCCCCCTTGCTGCATCACTCACAATCCTGCTGTTCCCCACCTTCCTTCCCTGCTCTTTGAACCCATTTTCTGAAAACACAGAGCTGGACTGAGAACAGCTAACCAACAGCAGCTGCCCCCATCCTTTGAGCTAGACCCTTTTTGGGGGGACAAGAGCACAGCCCAGGCCAGGGGGATCTCTGATAGGCTGCCCCTGGCGCCCCCTGCCCACCTCTCCCTGGATACCTGGCAAACATGCGCAGATCCTCAGGGTTGTGGGCGGCCGGGACGCTGAGAATAGCTTCCCGCTCATGCTCCGAGAGGCTAGTCAGCAAATTCTCCGTCATGCGCTTGTTCACGGGAGAGTCTCCACCTGGCAGCAGTTCGGCGCTGGAGTTGTCCATGCTGGGGCTGGTGAGGGTCATGTCGTCACTGCTGGCTGCAAAGCAGAACAACACAGCTACTGTGGGACCTGGGTGACACACACACAGCAACTCTCCAAGCTCCCCCCCCCACCCAGGGAAAGCAGCAGGACCCCACCTGCCCCAAAGCCACCCTCTGGGCACTGGACGTTCAGCTTTTCCACAGGAGGGAGAGTTTACTGTCAACTGCCTTCACTCTGCAAAGAGGGGTGCACACACAGGCCTGGGTTCGGTGGGGGGACCCTTCTGCACTCCACACGCTCAGGACTGTCCTCCAGCTGCCTCACAAAGAGAAGCAGCCTGAGGGGTCTGCTGGGCCTGGTCAAGCCGCCTTGTCTAGAAGCAAGAAAGCAAGGGAAGCCACGGGTGGAAAGGCCTTCCCAAAATCCCTTGGCTAGCTGTGAGCTCCAGTCCTCTCCCACAGACAGAAATCCTTTCATTGTGTGGGGTGAGGGGTACAGAACATGCCCAGCCCTCCTCCCTCACCTCCCAATCTGTTCCACAAAGAAGGGCAGGTAAAACCTGACTGGGAGAGACCCCCCCCCCCGCAAAGGCTGCTGCGGCCGCCCGGTCCCTTGAGCCGCGACCCCTGGGGAGGCGGCAGGGCCAGGAAGGGAAGGCTAGGCAAGGTCGCATACTTGGAGAGCCAAAGCTGAGGGCGTTGGGGGTGCTGAGGCTCCGGCCCCCAACCCGGGCAGCCAAGGGGGGCTCCTCCACTCTGGCCCGGACGTCTTCTTCCTTGGGGGGCACCATCAGGCAGGCATAAGTGTGGAGCTGGATGAGGAGCCGGTGCTGAAGCATCCAGACCACCATCTGGATGAGCTGCGTCTGGTTGGAAGGAGAGGGAAAGAGGCCCTGAGCAGTGGGCAGGGCAGGGCAGACAGGGGGCCCCTCTGGCAGCATCAGAGGGAGCAGCCTCGGGGCCAGCACGAAAGTCTGGCCAAGGTGGGGCGGGGGCACTCACCTCCTGCACGGGGGGGGCAAGGGGGTCCTTGAACTCTGACAGGGAAACTGGCAAGGAGAACTTGGAGAGGACGGAGGGCAGGTCGTGGCCGGGAAACTGGCACGCAAAGTCCTCCGCCAGAGGGGAGTAACTGTGTGGCGGGAGAGAAAGAGTCTGTCAGGAGCTGCCAGGCCCTCTCCCCGTACTCAGCCTCCACAGGGCTCAAGAGGCCCAGGTTTAGTCTCACCAGCACCCCACGGTGCCCGGGCCAGCCCAGAGCCCCTCTGGCTTGCCCAGCCCCGCACCGACTGCATCACCCAGAAGCCAAGCAAAGCACTGCCACGCACTTACAGGCAAAGGCTGGCGTTGGGGGAGAGCATGTAGACGTTGTTCTCGCACAAGGGGTAGATGACGATGGCCTTCCCCCAGTAGACCAGGTGCGCTGCCAGCTGGAATACCTGCCGGGTGGAGGAGAACCAAGGGCATGTGGGCATTCAGCAGGCACCCTGCGATGGGCACACTGTGGCTGCAAGGCAGCCCTTAGCGGTGGGGGAAGGGGGGCGGGAGTCCTGGCACCCCCAGCCAGAAAGGAGACTGCTTGCCCCGCCTGCTTTGGCACAGGCAGCTGGCACTGGCAATATGGGGGGCAGCAGCCCACATTCTGTGGGTGAGTCCCAACCAGAGGAGATCCACTGAGCCCGGGGCTGAATGCTGACTTTACACACAGAGAAATTCCCAATTTAGGAGTCCTGCTCCAGTTGGCAGCCCTGCCAGCTCCTCTTCTGGGCACGGGGCCTTCGGGCCTCAAGAGGCCAGTGCTTCCTTTTGGGGGGGGGGGTGTTTTCAGTCCCAGGTGAGCCATGGGGGCATCTGGCCTCCTCCTCTTACTCCCCCCTCACCTGAAGCAGGGCCAGGTCTGCGTCCTGGGCCAGCTGCTGGAGGTTCTTCACGGCAGAGGTGGTCCGGATGACGCGCACCAGAGCGGGTGAGCAGTCCAGGGGGAGGTCGCTCAGGAGACACTTCTCGTCCTTCAGCAGCAGCAGGGCATGATAAGGCCTGCAGTGGGGGGGGGCAGGAAGGCAGACCGTCACAAACAGGGCCCTCAACAACTGCACAGGACGGGAGGCTCACCAGAGGAACAGCGAGGGAGTGGGCTTGAGGTCCAGGACCCCCTCTAATAAAAAGGCAAGTTCCCCACCCAACCAATTCCTGGCACAAGTGGGGAGAAACCTGGTACAGGAGATGGCCCCCCGGCCTGCCAGGCGGCCCTGGACTTGCCACCAGCTCAGAGAGGCAAGGCAAGGGCAAGCGCTTCCACCAGCAAGGCAGGGGTGGGCAAAACAGAAACCCTCAGGGGCAGGGTGAGGGCAAGCGTAGCTTGAGGCACCCAGAGGGTGGCTGGCGGCCTGTCGCCCTTCTAACGGAATCTGCACGGAGCACACCCTGGTCCCAAAGAGCCACGCACACGCAGACGCAGCGAAGGAGGCCTTACCGAATAGCCTTCAGGCTCCTCTCGATGGCCTCTGGCGGGATGAAATGTGAGGCGACGTCATGGACCTTGTGAGGGAGGCAGAAGCTCACTTCCAGCCAGCTGTTGATGTGCAGCCGGACCACGCCCGTCGTGCAGAGGCTGCAGGGGGGAGCCAGAAGCATCCGGTGCCTGCCCAACTGCCTGGGCAAAGACTCCCAGGGCTTCCCGGGCTGGGCCCCCAGCTCAACAGGGCACCGGGCAACGCCCCCACAGCTACAGCCCCGGCAGATCAGGCAGCCCGAGCCCACAGACGCCCCACTCACACACGCACGCAGCAGGAGATGGGGAGGCTCCAGCCACGCCCTGGGCAGCACAGGTTGGGGGGCGCAAGTGGCAGAAGCAGGCCGGCCCAGGAGAAGAAGGTGGGGCTGCGCTGCCCCAGAAGACCCACTCTGCAGCCAAAGCCCACATCCTCCCTGGTTGTGGGAAATGGTTTGGCTGCAGGGGTGTGGTGAGGAAAATCATCTCTCCTTTGGGGGGGCAGACTTCTCCCCCCCAAATTCTCCTGTTCCATTAGGGAAGCCAAGAGGCAGGAGCCCCCAGCCCAGCCCACTCGCAGAACAGCAGGAAGACAGGCCCCCCTGCCCCCCCCCGTGCCAGGGGGAGGAGGCAAGGCTGCTGTGTGACCACGACTAGCCAGCGCCCTCTCCCGGTGAAGCAGAAAAGCAAACGGGCACAGCCGCCGGAAGGGGCGTTTGCCAGGCAGTGGCCCCGGACCCGCTCCTCTCCTCACCCCCTGCTTGAAAAGCCAGGGTGCCTGCTATGAAGATAAGATCCCACCCGCCAGGCTGGGTGTGGAAGCCCAGAGAGCTGCTGCTGGACTTGCCCCAATCTGACACAGCAGCCTCTTTGGTCCTAAAGAAACAACTGCACAAACCTCCAAACAGGAAAGATGCTTCTGTTCCCCAACGTCCCTCAAGGTCACATGCACCCCCACGCACAAGGAGAAATGCTGACCTGCACAGTAGGTCATGGGTAGAGGTGTGAAGGTCCAGGTAAAACAGAGAGGCGAGGGGAATACTGTTCCCAAGACAAACTCTTAGTGTGTATTTTTTCTAGAGTAATCCTTAGGGAATGTCGAAAAGCAAGCCTCATATTAAATATTTTCTCTTTTGGAATGAGTAACGTGTTCATTAAGATAACAGTATACTCACTCAGAATGCCAGAAACTAAGGAAAGAATGTGTACGTGAGGTTCATCTAGAGAAGTAGAGCATGGCTTCCCACGCATCCTGAAGAGACGCAAGATGCGCGCATTTCCGCACCTCCTCCTGAGCGGAACATAGAGGCTAGGATGGGACCCTACATCACCTGCCACAATCCTATGCTACCACAGAGGACAATGCTGTCAATATTGCTTTAAACTTTTCTTCCAATTAGGCAGCTGGCCTGGCTCTTGCGACGGTGGCTGCTGTTTCACTCCAAATAAGACACTTTATTGTGTTGTTTAAGAATCTTTGGCTTCTGTTTTCACTTTTCTCCTACTTCGCAGATGGCAGAATTTAAGGTGGAGAGGTTTAGACAGTGTACAAACATAAGGCTTTCATATTTTTAAATTTCCTAAAGAAGCCTAAAGGAACTTGCTAAGCCAGTCATTAATGAAGCAGTTTATGCTACTAAAGCAGTAAAATCAGTTTAGGTTTGCTATTAAAACAAGTTCTGCACTTTTGCCCCATACTTCTTGAAGTCCTCCTTTTCTCCAGGGCTTCAGCATTTCCAGAAATGTTACCTTTCCACTGAATGAGGCTTTCCAGAGGAGGCCCCTGGGCACACACATGGGTCCCAGAGCCAGTGCCCGGCAGCTCCCCACTGGAGGGTGCTGGGCTGCTGCTTTGGGCGGTTTTGCAGCACCCACAGGGGCTGGGCCAGGGCGCCCTTCCGTGCCAGAGAGCGGCAGGGACTGGCTGAGGAGAGCACTGTGGCTGGCGTCCCCGCATGCAGCCCCCACCTGTCCCCTGACAGGGAGGGGCATCAGGCAGCAGCAGCGGTCCAAAGAGGGGCAGTGGCAGTTGCAGGCTCTGTTCTGTGCACCCCCATCTTGCCCCTTCGCCCTTCAGCTGCCCTCCTCCTGAACTCAGAAGCCCATGAGGCTGGTTCGGTCTCTTTTCTGGCACCTGCTCCCCCTCTGCAATTTATTAAAAGCAGCCACCAGATCCTAAACTCCTTGCCCAGAAAAATCAGATTGGAACCCTCCCGACTTTCTTTCTCCAAAGATGTTTTTATTCCAACAAGTATTCAGTATATGTGATTATACTATATGTGATGCGTCTGAAAAAAGGTGCTGGCTATTGCTAACTGTGCTAAATTTATGGATGTTTAAGTTTTCATTACGTATTTTAACTTTGTTTCAGTTCTTATTTGGTTGTTTAATTTGTGTTTTAACTTTTGTATTCCATGATTTTTCACTATTTTTTTTTTAATTCTTGTAAATAGCTTTGAGTCCCAACCAAGAAAAAAGCAGGGCATAAATAAAGATGATGCTGATGATGGTGGTGATGATGCATGTAAGGGACACCCACATGCAGACTCAGGGTGGGGCCCTTTTGTTTCTGGTCCATTTCTTAAATTATAACTGAGAGGGACTCAGCCTCTTTTTACTGCTGCTGCTGCCGCCAGCACCTGTGTCTTTGGTGCGCTGCTCTCTGTGGCCAGAACTTGTTGTCATGAGAGCCACACTGATGTCAGCTGTCCACGGCTGCCTCTGACGTCTTTGCCCTTTTCTTTACACTCCTCCCCTCCGGCCCTTTATGAGGTACCCAGAGGCCCACTTCTGACCCCACTGAGCTGACACGGGGGGAGGCGGCAGGCAGGCAGGCAGGCAAAGGAGGCAGGGCCCAACCGGGAGAGGTTCCCCATCCTTCCAGCCAGAGTCCAGCAGGGCACAGGAGGGCTGCTGGGCCGTCTGCACTGTCTGGCAGCCCCTGGCCCTTCCCAGGCCTCTGCCTACAACCCTCTGCTACTGCTTCCTGGGGTGGAGGCAGGGCCACAACTCTTTGCACACAGGACAGAAAGAAAGAAATCTAGAGAGCTCAGAAAAGTTTGGCTCCACTCCACACACTCTCTAGAAGCCAGTTTTGAAGGTCTGCAAGCTGCAGGAAGCCACCTGGCTCAGCCCTTGCCCCAGTCCCACCCGCACAAGGAGGACAGAGCAGCCCGCAGAGGTGACCGGGGGGCGGGGACTGGCCAGGCAGCTGCAGGAGGAGGGCTGGCATAAACCTCCTTACCTGTCATAAGCCTCCTTGAGGTCTCTGGCCAGTTTGCACTTGGGCAGGATGTGGAGGAAGGGCGACTGGTGGCCTTCAGTGGCTGCAGGGAGAGACGAGGCAATCGGGTGTCCAGGCACCTCGTGCAAGAAAGCCATCCGCACAGCCCATCCCTCAGCCCAGCCAACCTCCTTGCCAAGCCAGAAACCAAATGCTTCTAGGCAAGGACGTGGTCTGGCAGGTCCAAGGACTGGACCTACAACTGCCATGGGGACATACCCAGGCAAGCTGACCCAGGACCTCTGTCAGCAGGCAGACCAGGAGCTGGGCCCAAGTGAGCGGCACCATGGGCCCTGAGTCGGGGGGCCAGGCGGGGACCAAGTCAGGAATCAATGGGACCTCTTGACCACAGTGGGGCTGACGGGAACAACAACTGGCACGGGAGGGGGAACACTAGGCGGTCAGCCCTCCCATTCCCCTGGGGCTCACTTTCTGCCATGGCTGACACTTCGTCCTGGATGGCCAGGATGAGCTTGGCCTCCCTGGTCAGGTACTGGCAGCGGCGCTCCTCGTGCTGGAGGACGACAGCGATGCGCCGGGAGAGGTTGTGCAGGCATGTGATCACGGAGGGGTCGGCTGTGGCCTGCAGAGGTGGGGAGAGCAGGGAGTCAGCCTCGGGGAAGCCGAGAAGGAAAGGTGGGCAAGAGCGGGAGGGAGGGAGGGAGGCAGGGAGGGGGAGGTCCTGATCTGACCCGCGCCCCCCCCCGAAGCTGGTCTCCTGCGTCCGACCTCTCCTGACTGCCACCCCCAGACCTTTCCCTAGAGGCTCACATTTTGCCCACCTTTCCCGTTAGCCCTCCCGGGTGCTCTGTGCGTCACTGCTCTTTGCGAAGAGAGAAGAGTGTTGCTCCACGGCACCAGCAAGCTTCTGCCCCCCCCCCGCTGCTCCTGGGGTCTTCCGCCTGGGCTGGGGGCCCAGCCTCCTCCCCCTCTCTTGTCCCTCTTTAAACCACAAGCAGCTGAGGACAGGCAGGAAGGCTCAGTGACAGGGTAACCCTAGCCAGCCACCTGGGACCCGGCCCCTCAGCCCCATCCTGGGGCTCAGCTGGCTCAGAGGAGAGGTGCTGGTCTAGCTTGGGAACCCCAAAAGGCCCTTGGCTTCTAGGCCAGCACTGGTCTGGTTCACAGCTGTGTTGAGCCAAGGCAAGCGAGGGGCCCATTCATCCCCCCAGGAAAGGCAAGGCCTGGGGACGCTATCACTCTCCTGCAGCTGGGGGGGTGGGGCTGGAAAGGCAAGCAACGGGGGGCCGGGTGGGGCCGGGGCAGCTGCCAAGTGCCTGTTAAGGAGGCAAGGATAAGGTGGCCGATATCACCCGCTGCCCAAAACTCACAAGCCATGACTCAGCTGAACAGAGCACAAGGATTCTTGCTGAGTCACACCTGCTGGCCGCAAATGCCGGTCAGAAAATGCCTGCAGCCGCCGAAGCATTCCCCTTGCCTTCCTCTACTCCTCCATCCCCAAAAGGGGGTCCTTCGCACACACCTGTGGCCTTGGAGAAACCCATGGCTCTGCATCTAGCACTAGGAAATGCAAAGCGACCGGGAGAAAGGGCCACCTTCTCCCACCCACACGCACACACTCCTTCCCTCCCTGCCCTGGTCAACTGCACACGCCCGGGACCATGGATCTGAGGAATTGGGAGCCTCGCCCCGCCCCGGGCGTGGGAGGCAAGGGCCAGTCAGTCTGAGGAGTGACCCTGAGCCAGCCTACTTGCTTTGCTGGACAGAACTCAAACCCACCCCTGGGCACCCTTACCCTTAAGGCAAAGACTACGTTGAACAGAATCATGGTGGGCATCTCTCTCTTCGGGGAGGGGTCTGTCTTGGAGATCTGCAAAGCAAAGGAGGGCAACAGCCACATCACTCCAAGAGGAGAGCAAGGGCAAAAAAGGCCAGCAGGGAGCGGGGGCAGGAGGAAAGGAACCTGAGCTGGCAAGATCCCTTCCATTCAAGGTGGTCAGGGCATCAGGGAATCAGACCAACAAGGAGACCCTTGCTCCAAAAGGAAAAGACTAGTAGCCACAGGAGGCTGCATGCCAGGCCCACTAGCAAAGAGATCCAGTTCTGGTGGCACCCCTGCAGCTCCAGGCAGGAACCTCCTCCTCATTCCACCCCTTGGGCAACACGGGCCTGAGACAGAAGACACGCCCCGCAAGGCTCTCCCGGGTCAGGGGGAGATCAGCTGGGGTCTCCTGGGAAGGTCATCTCCCACAACCTGGTCAAAGCCGAAAGCACTGTTCTGACATGGTCCTGCTTCTGCCTGCATTTCAAGGACTCAACACCATGCTTCCCTGCACTGACTCAACTGCCTTTCCACTCACAGCAGCAAGAAAAGGAAACTGGAAAGAACGGGTAGTGTGGTACACTAATGCCTTTAGGATTTTGGGAAGGTGTGGCTGCCAAGCTGTGGTGGGGGGAACAGCTAATTCTCTAGGAAAACCTTGGGGTGGTTTTCTTGTTTGAACGAGGAGAAGAGGAGGAGGAGAAAACCAGAAAGGCCTCTGGAATGAGGAGAAGGGCCCCTGGGAGCCTGGTAAGCCCCACGTGGCCCCACAAGGGGAGGCCGGGGGCCTGACAGCTACCTCGGGCCTCCCTCCAAAAGGGCCCATGGGGCTTTTAAGACGCTGAGGGGGGAACGGGGGCAGGTTAAAATGTCAAATGTTTCAGCTGAACAGCCCAACAGAAAATGGGTCTGCCCCCAAGCTGGGAGGGGGCCTCTGCTGCCCCTGAGGTACCCTCTTCCCAGTCTGCACCCTTCTGCAGGAGGGGCCTGCGGATTGAGGTTACCCCCATCCCCAAAGTGTGGCTGCTCCCAGAAAGGAGCCACCAAGCCCCCTTGGACCTTCCCACGGTTGGTCTCCCCAGCTGGGTTCCTCTGTCTTCACCTCCGCCCCTACAGGAAGACGGAGAAGAGCCCAGTCTGTGCCACCCTGCTTTGACGGGGTGCCCTTGGCCCCTACCTGCCCAGAGGCGTGCTGCAGCAGAGTGGGGTGGCCCACAAAGCGGACATTGTCGATCTTCAGCTCAAACTTTTTGCCGCACATGTCTGACTTGGTAGCCAGAATTGTTGCCAGGATGACGTCTGAAAACCTTCAAGAGGAGACACGGGAGTCACTAATGCCCCCTCAGTTGCCTCCCACCCACCCCCTCCGCTCCCCTCCCCTCTCTCAGGAACAGCCTCAGAGCCAGACAGCATTTGGGTATTGACATTCCAAACAATGTGAGCATTGACTACTAGACACACATATTGTGGGAGAGCTCAGATCCCGTCTGCGAGGGCAATTAAGAGGCCCCCTCAATCACGCCTTTCCAATCACGGGAATTACCGGAAGGCAAAGCAAAGAGGGCAGAGCAGCTCATGCACCTTCCATGGAAGAGAAGCAGCGCTCAGGAGGATGAAGAGGAACAGGAGAAGGCAGGCAAAGCCGGCCTCAGCCGGGGGCCTCTGGATTTTGTGACGGGTCCCCCACTGCAGGAAGGGGCCAACAGCAGCTAAGGCCAAAGCATCCCTCCCCAGATGGACAGGCCTCTGGGACTTTGCCAGAAGGGCTCCCCAGATGCCCCTTTGCCTCTGAAGGGTTGCCTCCCCTGCCTCCCAGTGCACCTGACAAGGAGAGGGAAGGCAGGGAGAGGTCCCCAAGAGGTCTCTTGGGTTTTTGCAGCTGGTGGCCCCAGCAGGGCTGGCCCACTTCTTGAAGACACCCCTCCCAAGCTGGAAGACCCACTTGCTCACCCTTTGCCTCTTCTACAAGGAGCTTTGGGTAGGGTCCCAAGCTTTCCTGGGAACCTCAGAGGAGCCTGGATCAGAAAAAAATTGAGTCCAGGGGATCCTGCTTAGTCCACCAGTGTGTTCCTCTGAGACAGACCCCTTCCATGTCCCCCCATCCCTTCCATCCCCTGGCCTCTGACGCCTCCGCACTGACAGCCATGGTGACCAAGAGGCACAGAGGGCCCCCGCTCACTCCCTGGAATGTATGCAGTCCCCTTCTAAAGCCATCCAAGCCGGCAGCCCTCACAACTCCTTGTCGCTTGGCCACGCTCCACTTGAAGCACGTGGGGTACTTTCCTCCAGAGAGACTCTCTCTGTGTAGGCAACAGTGTGCTGCCTGTCATCTGTGAGGCATACCTGGAATGCTCTCCAGGCTCCCCGGGCCCACTCTCTGGTCTTAGGAGGTGTTCCAAAGGGAGCTAATCTAGAATAGAGGAAGGGTCAATCTTCCTGCCCTCTGTTCCCTGACAGACTGCAGACAATGGCCCCCGCTTACGTTTCTAGCTGCTTTCCACCAACATGTGAGTGCTGGCATCCTAAGCAGGCAGCAGCTTCCGCCCCTTCTTGTGGGTGACACAAGGCAGGCTTCAGTCTCCCAAGAAGGATACTAGCCTCCCTACAGAACAGCTGGCCCTGGGGTGAGCCTGTCCCTCGGGCTGCATCCCCATCTTTTGCCCCTGGGGCCGTGGCTCTGACAGACTGCCCCTTATCAGTGAGGGAGGGAGGACGGAGCAGGACAGGACAGAATGCAGGGAAGCCTCTGCAGTCCTATCCATCCAGTCACCCACCCACAACCACCACCCAGAGAATGCATTTCAAACTTCTTTGCAGCACTGGATGAGACAACAATCCACGATATGGAGGGCAAGTCCAGAGGAGGGCTGGTTCCTCCCCTCCTTCTCTACAGGCTTCATAAAGCAGCCTGTTTGCAAGCCAGCACACCGTGAAGTGGCTGGACCGTGGCACCAGGACTCCGGAGAACAGAGCTTGACTCCCCACTTGGCCACGGAAACCCACTGGGTGATCTTGGGCCAGTCACCGTCTCTCAGCCTCATGGGGAGACAAAAGTAAAACCCTTTCTGAATAAACCTTGCCAAGACCTTAGGGTGGCCACAAACTGGAAACGACTTGAAGGCAAACAGCAACAGCAAAAGTGGAACTCAGTGGGGCTCTTTTAAATCTGGCCAACAAATCCCGTCAAAGAGAAAATGCAATTGTTTGTCTACACAGAAAAAGCCACTCCCACATCATACTCTATGTTGTGCTACTGTTTGCTGCATCTGTCCTGAGCAGACCTTACATTATTTTTCAGAAGTTATTCATTACTGAATAACAAATCATTCAATATCAAGAAGCAATTTGCTCCCATTCCCATCACCTTGGGGGACCGGGGACCTTGCTGCATTGCTTCTTTGCAACTTTCCACTACTTCCCCACCCTAGAGAAGTTTTCACAGAATATCAGAAAACCAAAAATAGCCCTCTCAGACTACCTCTAAAAGAACTCTTTAAAAGTTAACTTTAGAAAACAACCAGACAATGTAAAAAGGAATTTCCTTTCCTCCTAGAGACATTCCAGGTTCTGCTCCCAAGTTTTGTTGAATCTGAAGGGCTTCTTCTTCAGGAGGAAGGAGAAGGAGAGCCCACCAGCTTCATGTCCCCCAGGTGTCTGCTTTTGATCCCCCTCCCCGTCCGGACTGGGCCACACAGACTAGCAGTGTTTCTGAGGCCACTTCTTCCCAGCAGCTCCCCCCCCCACACACACGTGCATAACCCGAGGCCACTGCCAGGGCTGAGAGCCTGGGTCCTTCTGCAGGGCAAGGGGGGCAGCAGGAGTTCTGCCCGGGGGGTTGGCTTCACCTTGTCTGCCACTGCCAGGGTGGCAGGCCTCTTCCTTGCCCTGCCCTGCCCCACCAAGAGCCTCCCCCTGCTCCCCTCTCTGTGTGCAATTAATTCACAGCTAGGTGGGAGACAGAAACGAAGAAGGAGAGTGCAAGACAGCTAGAAAGAGAGGCGCGGGGGGGGGGTAGGCGCTGCTGGTTCAGAACATTTGGTCTTACCCTGACACCACCTGCTCCTCAGTGAGAGGACATGGCTCTCTGAAAACAGGAACAGGGGCATAAGGACCACTCAGAAAACAGAACAGGCAAAGGCACACACTGTGAAACAGGACAGCTAGGGATTCAGTCCTCATTAAAGGCCTCCTTTTTTAGGAACAGAGCCTCATGGAGCTTCTCAAATAAAACACAGACACTTAAAATGACCTGCTGGGAGGAGGGAGGCTGCAATCCACTGAGCCTGAGTGCTGGTAGGGTTAAAGAAAAGACTGGAGAGGATCAGAGCAGGAGAGGGCCTCACTGTGGCAGCTTACCCAGACCCCCTTGGAACCAGATCCCTGGGATGAAGAACTGGGGGTCCCAGGTGGGTCCTGGCAGGCCTGGCTGGGTGCCTTTCTGCCTGGCCACCAGCAGAGCCAGGACCCTGCACTTGAGGGGGTGGAAGGCACAAGGACCCTGCCAAGGGAAGGGTTCTACACCAAGAAAACTGTTTCTCTGGCGCTGTTTCTCCTAAGCACCCAGAAAACAGCTTAGATTGAAAGTTTTTGAAGAAGCCAAAGAGAGGCAACTTGGAAACTTCCAGATGCTTCTCATTTCAACTCCCATCTTCCTCAGCCAACATGACCACTACCTGGGAATGATGGGAGCTACAGTTCAGGGCTGGGAAGTTGCTTGCCTGCCTCTGATTTTGGCAGTGCAAGAGATCAGCTCATCTCCGATTCATATCCTTCCTGCCACACCAGCTGGCAAACACAGGGCCTGTGCAGAGCCAGGGGTTGCTGGTGAAGTAGCCAGGAGGAATCCTCCAGTCTACACAGAAGCAGGACACTGTAGACCCCGCTCACAGGAGGGTCTGGGCTTGTCCTTACCAGCACCACCTGCCCAGAGTCAAAGTACCTATTCTGGGGAGCAACCAAGACCCACACGTACCTGGAGTCTCCATCTGGGTCTTCCACACTGTCCCCAATGCTGTTCACAGCATACCTGCTCCGTGGCTTCCCTTTCAAAAAGCAAACATAGAATTATCAAAAATGCTGGAGAGGCAGGTGGCTTGTTCATCTTCCTGCCTCTCCCCCAACATCTCTTTCGTGCACTGATATCAATACTATTATCTGATATCCTGAATTATTCCTATCACATTCCAGTCTAACATGTTGCACAACCCTAGATCTACATCATGTCTGGCTCAGGTAATTCTTATGGACTGAGTGGGGTATAAATGAAATAAATAACTATTCAGATTTATATTTACTGCAAATAAAACAAGGCAACCATGGCACATTTCAAGGGGCTGCCTTCGAAAGCTCCCAAGGCTCCCTGAAGCCCAAAGACTTCCCCAGATGGTGTCCTCCAGATGTTTCAACCTGTAGCACCTATGGTCCTGGCCACCGGCCACACTGACGAAGACTGAGGGAGCGGCACTCTGATGTAACTGCCCAAATCTGGAGACTTTGCTTGTCTCTACTCTCAGCTCACAGGGCCAGAGCATGGGTGCTCCGCAGCTGAAAGGGTGCAGCTCCACTCACAAGCTTTTCACAGCCTCAGCTCAGCTGGGGCGTTCACGCACCAAGCTCCCCTTTGGATCAGGCCAATGGCCTCGCTAGTCAACCACAGAGACCCACCACAAGTGAGGCACAAGGCCAATCACCCTTTCCAACAGGGACTGGGATTCAGTGGCACGCTGTGCCTACCTCACAGCATGGATGCTCCCGATAGCCAAGAGGGCAAGTCTCCACAGAGGCCAGCCACAATCCCCCTTGAGTGAGCTAACTGCTTTTCTGAGCTTTCTAAGCCAGTGGGCTTCCCTGCATCCTGGGGCAGGGAATGCCTCATGCAAATTAGGCCTCTGAGGAAGATGTAACTTGCTCTAGCTTGCCCGCCTCCCCATTCTCCCTGTCCCCTTTCCCCACACCCCACCTGTCCAGTCGTGCCTCCCCAAGCCTGCTGCCCTCCACAGCGGTGAAAGTACAGCTCTCATCATCCTGGCCGGGAACCGCAGACCTCGCAGTCTCCCCGTCGGAGGAAGGAGCAGGGTATTGCCAGTCTTTCCTGGGCCAGGCCCTCCTCTCAGGAGCAGCTGAGAAACGTCGAGTCGGAAGGCACCCCAAGGGTCATCGAGCCCAGCCCCACCGGCCGACGAGAGCCACACCGTTAAAACCCCCACGATCGTATCAGACACCGCGCCAGCGCAGCTCCCCATCGGGCTCCTCCTCCCGGGGCCTGGCCGGAGTCCCCCTCCTGCGCTCCCGTCGGAGGGGCTCTCTCGGGGCCCAGAGGCACTTCGCCCTTCCCACTCCCCGCTTGCGCACTGGGACTCGCACAGCACGTGGCCATTTCCACATTAGACTGTTATAGCGCTATTATTCCACTTTCAGCATCCTACGGAATCCCGGGCTTTGCAGCCTTGGGAGGGACCGACCCTCCTGAAGAAAGGTGCTCCCATTCTCCGATTATTCTGATCACATCAAAACAATGATGCGCGTTTGGTTCCCCCAATGCAACTGTTGCAGAAGCCACCCCCCCCGAAAACTTCAGGATTTAGGGCCTTCCCCAGGGAGAAAGAAACGGGGAGGGGGAGAGCAGTCACGCGCTGCCTGCGGGTTTCCATGATCAGCAGAGGATCCCCTGTGTCCTCGAAGCCACAGAGAGTCGGGGGAGATTCGAACAGCTACAGCAGAGACTTTGGCCATTTCCGCACTGGCCTGTTACAGTGCTACTATTCCGCTTTCAACATCCTATGGAATCCTGGGGTTTGCAGCTTAGGAGGGGGCGGCCGGGATTCCATAGGACGTTGAAGGCGGAATAATAGCGCTACAACAGTCTAGCGCGGAAACGTCCGTGCCCGAGCCCGGACTCTCCCGGATTCCCCCGCCGCGGGGACGCCGCCCGTCGCGGCTGGCGGCGGGAGGGCGTGAGTTGCGACACGCGGCGCGCGCATCCCGGGTCGCCGTGGCAACGGCCCCTCCCCCCTCGGCCGCGGCTCTCCTTCCGGGGCGTGGCCTGGCCTAGCCGGCCCCGGTGGCCCCTCGGCGGCGCGCTCACTGGTCCCTCACCCGCCTGGGCGGCCGGATTGGCGGGCCCGCGTTGGAAGGGGAAGCGGAAGAGCAGTTTGTTGCCGCGGCTGCCGGAGCTGACCAGGATGACGCTGATGGGGCTCGAGCTTTCCCCCATCCTCCCTCCGCCTCCTCCGATCGCGCCTCATGCCACCATAGAGGCAGCAGGCGCCGGCGGCTAGAGGGGCTCGCCACGCATGCGCCTTGCGCCCCTTTGAAGGCGTGTGACGCTGCGGCGCACGCGCCGTTGAAGAGCCTGCTCCGCCCGCCCCGCCAGTAGTCCCAATCCAAGGCGCGGGGCTGACTGCCGAGTAGACACTCGTGGTCTCTGCCTGTGATGCTATCGCCCCCCCCCCCCGGTCTAGACCATCTTATGTGACCACAGAAATAACGTCTGATACAAAACATGGGCCTGCTAACGTCGTCCCTTTTCTTTTCCTGTATGATTTTTGACATCTTTGATCAAACATCTTTTATCAATGTAAAGTCGAAGCCTTCCACGGCCAGAATCCAAAGGCTGTTGTGGGTTTTCCGGGCTTCGAGGCCGCGTTCTATTAGTATTTTCTCCTGACGTTTCACCTGCATCTGTGGCTGGCGTCTTCAGAGGATCTGGTGGCGTGGAAGTGAGACAGAGTATAGATACTTGTGCAGCCCCCCGGGTGGGAGGGAGCAATTTGCATGTGTTACAGTTGGCCTGTTGTGAAATGGGATATCCCCCAGGGTTGTATTGTTAGTCAGGGGATATGCATAACAGTGCATTTCTGATTCAGCCAGAAAAATCAGCGGTAGCAGAATATGTTATAAACCAACTTGGACACAGAATGCTTTTTGAAAGCACGGAAATTCTGGGTCATTCTGACAACTACTATGTCAGACTGCACAGAAAGGCCATTGAAATCCATAAACACATCGACAATTTCAACAGGAAAGAAGAAACTCGGAAAGTAAACAAAATTTGGCTACCAGTACTGAAGATCACTAAAATCAAGACTCAAAAACATACCAATGAACACCACCCAGACCCTGGAGGTCCCTCTACAGGGAACAACACAATGGGCTACTAATGTACTTAATGCACTGTTATGCATATCCCCTGACTAACAATACAACCCTGGGGGATATCCCATTTAACAATAGGCCGACTGTAACACATGGAAATTGCTCCCTCCCGCTCAGGGGACTACACAAGTATATAAACTTAGTTTCACTTGCATGCCACCATATCCTCTGAAGATGCCAGCCGCAGATGCAGGCAAAACGTCAGGAGAAAATACTAATAGAACACGGCCTCAAAACCTGGAAAACCCACAACAACCTATCTTTGATCAAGTTTGCAGATGACACCAAATTGGGAGGGTTGCTAATAGACCAGAGGATGGGATTAAAATTCAAAACGACCTTGGCAGACTGGACAGCTGGGCCAAAGCTAACAAATTGAATTTCAACAGCGAGAAATGTGAGGTCAGAAAAAATGGAATGCACAAATATAGGATGGGGGACACGTGGCTGGATAGCAGTACGTGTGAAAGCGATCTAGGAGTCTTGGTGGACCACAAGCTGAACATGAGCCAGCAGTATGATGCAGCAGCCAAGAAAGCCAACGCGATTCTGGGTTGCATCAACAGGAGTATGGTGTCTAGATTGGGGGAGGTAATGGTACTATTCTGTCCTGCTTTGGTCAGACCTCATCTGGAATAATCCTGTGTCCACTTCTGGGCACCTCAGTTCAAGAAGGACAAGCTGGAGTGTGTCCAGAGGAGGGCAACCAAAATGGTGGAGGGTCTGGCAGCCATGAAGCCCTATGAGGAGTGGCTGAGGGAGCTGGGGATGTTGAGTCTGCAGAAGAGAAGATTAAGAGGGGACATGATAGCCATGTTTAAATATTTGAAGGGATGCCATGTCAAGGAGGAAGTGGGCTTGTTTTCCACTGCTCCAGAGACTAGGACAAGGAGCAATGGATTCAAGCTGCAGGAAAGAAGTTCCACCTGAACCTCAGAAAGAACTTCCCAACGGTTAGAGCTGTCTGGCAGTGGAATCCGCTGCTGCCTGTCTAGAGTGAGTTTCCTTCTTTGGAGGTTTTTAAGCAGAGGCTGGATGGCCATCTGTCCAAGGCAGGGCTTTGATGGGTGTTCCTGCCTGGTAGATGGGGGTTGGAATGGATGGCCCCTGGGGTCTCTTCCAACTCTATAATTGTATGGTTCTTTGGCTGGCGAAGCTTGGAAAGGTTAGACAATGTGTTTTGTTCATTTTGCTTGTCCAATAAACGTATCACTGTTTTGTGGATTCTGGATTTTGTTGCATTTTGCTGTGTGGCCAACACAGCTACCCCTGAATAGGTTTATTAGTTCTTCAGGTGGCTGATTTTAAGTAGGCGAATGTACTGGGTTTCCTCCTCCCTCCTGTCTTCTTTTTTATTGCAAGTAACCTGTGAGGTCGGCCTGCTGCAGCCCCCGCCAGCTGAGGATCATGGCGGTTGTAGTCCACCTTCTCCAGAAGGCAGACCATTTCCGCACTAGACTGTTATAGCGCTATAACAGTCTAGTGTGGAAGTGGCCTGCGCTGGAGCGGGGGGGATGGAGTGTGACTTAGGAGCCCAGGGTCACCCTCAATTGCTGTGCTGGACCAGCTGGCTGCAGACTAAGGCAGCCGTGTGCAAGTAAAGCCAAGGCTCGTGTGCCTTGTAATGGTGCAGAAGCAGGAATTTCAGCAGCTGTAGTTGTCTGATGAGCTTCCCCTGCTGCAGTGGATGCCACACAAGTATTACGTGCACAGGAGCCCTTGGCCTGTGCTGTATGTGGCCCCCTGGGCTGCAGCACTGCTTTCTTTGCAGATGCTCCCGGGGTAGAGACATTCAGAGCTAGGTCATAAAGATTATTTATTTTTATTTATTTAAAGTGTTTCTTTATTACCTGCCAGACTAAAATGGTTCCTGAGGTGATGAGCAAATAAAAAACAGTTAAAACAATACAAAGATAAAAACATTTAAAAAACACATTATTCTTCAAAAACCTCTAAAAGCAGCAGTCTAAAAACAGTCACAGAACCCAGTTTTAAAACAGTCGAAACAGCACTTTCAAACGCTGAATACCAGTAACAAGTGCAGTTCCTCCCAAGAAGCTGCCAGAGAATCTGGGCCACCAAAATTGGACTCTGTATCCCCCCCCCTCCCGCAACAGTTCTTCTGGCTTAAACCCTGCGCCCACCTGGGGGTCTCCCCCTCCGACAGACTCGGTCTCCTCTCTTGAGCAGAGGCACCCGTGCGGAGCCCCAATTAGTATCCACTGTGCCCGCTGGCTGCCAAAAGTGGGAGCCTAACCCCCACCCAAAGGGGAAGCCCCCAGAGGCCGCTCGCTTTAGAGGCCTCCGAGATGGGGGTGAGGGGCGGGGTAAGCAGGGGCCAGCCGCCGCCTCCTCCGGAGCATCTCTGCCCCCTCCCTCCCTCCCTCCGCAAGCTGGGCTCTGATAAGGCTGCCCGTGGGGTGCCCTGCCTCCAGAGAGATAGCTGCCAGGCGGGCAAGGAGGGAGGGGACGACCTGAGCACCGTTCGGTGAGGGGGTGTCAGCCAGCCAGAGGCCACTCTGCCAGCTCAGCCCTTTCCTGCTGCCCGGAGGGAACCCGCGGGCTTCTTGTGGCCAGCCAGTCCAAGAGGGCAACTGGAGAGTCCCGGGGTTGCCAGGAAGGGTGGGGCCCAGCTGAGCAAGAGCCCAGCGCCCCCAACTCTGAATTTTTCCAGCACGGGGGGGAATCAGGAGAGGTAAAGCAAATATGCTGAAAATCTGTAGCATACAAAACTGTATTTTAGGAAAGCAAATTAAAACAACCTCACGCGAAAACCATTAAAAACAGCAAATGTAAAAACCCGACACATTTTACGAGACCCGTTCCACTCCCACGAAAAAAACACCCTTGCCTCTCCCAGAAACCGAAGCGCCAGCCTGGGCAGTAGAGAGACTGCTGGCAGCTGCAGTCCCATACTCTCAGGGGGGCAGCCCCATAGTTTATCCCCACCCCCTCCTCCGTTCTAGATCGAGCGGAGCCGTTCTGGGTGTGGGGGTGGGCTCTGCGGGTCGGGGCCCTGGGAGCGGAACAGCAGAGTCTCGCCCGCAGAGTCTCCTGAAAGCGGCCCCGTCTTCGGGCGGGTGGGCGGCACATTCGGTGGCCGACCCTCCGCCCAGCGCAGCCGGGGCCAGGATGGCAACCGCGCCTCTGCTCAGCCCCGGCGGGCTAAGGCCGCGCCCCGGCTGGGCCCACCCGCACGACCCCGGCCCTAGCGGCGTGTTGGCCCGGCCTTTCTCCGCTCAGAACGGGACGCCCCGGCGACGACTCCTCGGCTGTCGGGGAAGGAGACTTTCGTCAAGGCAAAGAGGCAGCCGCGGAGGGGGCCTTCCGGGGTGCCTGGCTTGGGGGCAATTCAGGAAAGGCGCCTCTCACCGGAGGAACCCCTCCAGTCCCTCTCACGGACATTCCCGGGGAGCTTCTGAGGACCGGGCACCCAGCAGTGGTGGGAAGGGCAAAGGGAGGACTCCCGGACGTCTTTGGAGGCCGGATCGCGGCCACGTTTCAGGAGAGGGGACGGACTAGATGGGCCTTGGGTGTCCCTCCAGCTCTTAGATTTTGTGACTCGCGGGAGACTCTGGACCTGGGGGAGGCCTTGTGGGATCCCCTCTCCACACCTCGGACGCTGGAGGCACGCGGGGCGCAAGCGGCGGGAGGCGGCCAGCCTTTTCCCGGCGCCTCCTCCTCTATGCTGCCTCCGAACCGCCCCCCACTTCTCTTTTCCTCCCTGCTTGGAGCATCTTTCCACGGGACGTGCCTCCGGACCCGAGATTTAGGGCGGCGGCGCGGCAGGGGCAGAACTCCCCCCCCAGCCGTCTCCCCCCGCCCCGTTCCCCGCTACTGCGCCGCCTCCCCGCGCCCAGGCCTCGAGGGGAAGATAAGAGGGGCGCGCCCGGAGGCAGCGGCTATAAAGGCAGCCGCCCGCTCGCGCCCGGCTCCGAGCCCCGTCCAGCCCGAGAGCGAGAGCACGCGCGAGAGAGACCCCGAGCCCCGAGCGAGGATGGTGCTGACGGCCGAAGACCGCAGAGTGCTCCAGACCACCTGGTGCAAGGTGGCCGGGCACCTGGACGAGATGGGCGGCGACGCCCTCAACAGGTGAGGAGGGAGGGAGGCGAGGGGGCGCAGAGAGGCCCCCCTCTTGGCCCTCCCTCTCCGGCCCCCCTCTCTGACCACGGCGCCCCCTCCCCTCCGCTCCCCTCCTCTCTCTCGGCCGGCAGGATGTTCCAGGCGTACCCGCAGACCAAGACCTACTTCCCGAAGTTCGACCTGAGCCCGGGCTCCAAGGACGTCCAGCAGCACGGGCAGAAGGTGGCCAAGGCCGTCGACAACGCCCTCCACCACCTCGACAACGTCCGCGGCACCCTGGCCGACCTCAGCGACCTCCACGCCTACAACCTCCGCGTCGACCCCGTCAACTTCAAGGCAAGGCAGCCCCGGGCGGCCGGCGGGCGGGCGGGCGGGAGGGGGCGGGCTGGGGCGCTCCTCGGTCTCCCACTCCCTCACTGACCGCCCCCCCTCCTTTCCCCCTGCCCCCCGCAGCTGCTGGCCAAGTGCTTCCACGTGGTCCTAGCCACTTACCTGCGCGCCGAATACACCGCCACGGTCTACCTGGCCTTCGACAAGTTCTTCTACCTGCTGGCCGAGGTCCTGACCGAGAAGTACAGATGAGCGGCCCTGCTCGCCGGGAGACCCCCGCCTCCCCTGCCGCCGCCGCCGCCCGCTGAGCCCCTCGGGCGACGCCGCTTCTTCTTCGGAGACCCCCTTCCCGCTCCCCCGACCCAGCACGCAGAATAAAAGGCCTCTGCCGCCACCTCCCTACCTGCCGCCTGAGCCTCACTTCTTTCCAGGGGGAGGGAGAATTCAGGCCAGAGACGGCCGGCTATGGGGGAGTCCTGCGGAGAGGGGAGGGGGCTTCCCGCCCAAGTAGTCTTCAACGCTCTTTGACAACGAAGTTCGGACTGCCCCCCAGCGCGGCTCCCCATCCACTGCTCTGGGTCCGGGCTGCCCGCCCTTCCATCCGATCTGTGGGGAGGGAGCGGGGTGCGGGGAGCGCAGTGGATTTAGGAGTCTGTTTGCGGGAGATTTACCCCTTCCCCACCTCACATAAAGCCCCAGAGCGTCCTTCGTGCAACCAGGCGAGAAGGGCCGGCGAGGAAGATAAACGGCCGTCCCCGAGGGGGCGGGAGCCGGGAAGGACCCCCGAGGAGGGAGGGAGGGCAGAAGGGAGCAGCATGCAGGTCCCCCCTCGAGGGGAGGGGGCCTTCCTCCCCCTCTGTCTGGGGAAGCCGCACTTCTGGGGCTTTGCCCGCTCCCCCCTCCAGGGGGCAAAGGGGTTTCGGAGGCCTCCCCTCCCCTTTGGCGGACCCCAGCGGCCGCCCTCCTCCGATCCCCCGGCCGCCCCAGCAGGAGGAAAGGCTTCCGCAGAGGTGGGGAGGGGACCGCCGCTGGGGCGGAGGAGGAGGCAGTAGTGGATCAAGGCAGAGAAAGGGGAGGGGCGCCCAGGGGGCCGCGGGGAAGGGGCGAGGGGGGAGGAGGCGCCCCCGGCCGTTGGGGATAACCACGGACGTGCTTGCGGGGAGGCTGGCAATGGGCACCCGGCACTAAGAGCGGGCGGGAACCCACACCCACCCGGTTGGAATTGAGCCCGAGCCGCTCGGCGGAGCCCCGGGTGGTCCAAGGCCAACGAGGCAGCCCAGGGGCGCCGCCGCAGTTTCGCCAGGATTCGTCCCCCTGAGAAGGACCCCGGATTCGGCGGGGCAGGAGGGTGGGACGAGGGAGCCGATGGGCGGGAGGGCAAGGGGGCCGACGAGCCCACGGTTGGCGACCCTGAAGGCGAGCAGGGCTCGCCCTCGAAGACCCTCGCCCTCCTCGACGGGGGCGGGGATTGAATTTCCGTGCCCTCGATCCTCAGGAGTAGCTCTCAGGGACGCGGGGAAGGATATGCTGGGACCCCCTCTGGGACCCCCCCCAAGCCTAGCCCCCCTCATCTAGCCTTGTTGGCGCAAGGCTTCAAGTCAGTTGCTTGAGGCGCCCCGCTCCGACGGGAGACCCACTCCCACTGGCTTTGCCACCGTTACCTTCCTCTGAGGCTCAGAGGGTGTGATTTGCCCAGTCCACACTCAGAACGCGGCACCCGGCTGCCTCCCCGGTGCCGGCCCTCTCCTGCGGCTTTCTGCCAGTTTTCTTCGCGGGGGGACACCACGGTCTCTCCGAGGGTTCCGTGGCCGAACGCGGATTCGAACCCCGAACTCCCAGGGTCCTAGTCTAGTACTCGCATGGCTACAGCTCGCTGCCCCCCCGGCTCTCCTGTGTTTCTCGGGCAGCCACGGGATCGGCAGACCTTCCTCCCAGCGGGGTGCGCGCGTGTGTCGGCGTGCGTGCGCGGGATCCGCCGGGGCCAGGATGGCGGGTGCCGGGGGGAGGGGGCCTTGGACTTTCCTCGGGAAGGTCGGGATGCCCTCCGGTGGCTGCCAAGTTCTGGCAGCCCACCTTCCGGGAGAGAGCCCAGCCACCCGGGAAGAAGCCCCGTACCCCCCACCCCTGAGGTGCGCAACCCTATGGGTCGCCCTGCCTGCAGCTAGGGGTTCTCCCCCCCCGGGATGCCGGGCTGTGCTTGGGGGCTACCGGGAGCCTCTACTCGAAAGCCGCCTCGGATCCGGCGGGGCTCTTCGCAAGCAATTCCCGCCCCCCCCCCGCCCTTCTTGCCGGCTGCGGAGAAGCGGTTTCCGTCGGAGCGGGGCCGGCGAGTCGCCTCTGCGGCAGCCGCTCTGCATCCCGGCTCCCCCATCGACCCCACGGGGGGCAAACCGCCCCCCTTCCACCCAGCCTGTAGCTGGCAAGAGAGCCCCCCTTCCGGTTGGGAACCGGGTCCAAGGCCGGGAAACCGAGCCTTTCGTGGATCGCGCGAGCCCAGTGGATCTGGCTCCGGTCCGGGTAAGACGAGGAGGGAGACGATGGGCCACGGCCCCCCCAGGGACGAGCAACGATTGAGTCCGAACTCAGCCCAGGCTCCGCCCCTTTGGTGCCACCCCCGGCCGCCGCTGCCCTCCCCCGCCCGCGAGGCTTGTCCCGACTCCTCCTTCCAAGAGGCGCCCAGAGGCCGCGGGGATGGACAGGGCGTCCCCCCCAAAACGCGAGACTCCAGGCCGCGGGCGGAGTCTTCTCGCCCCCGCCCAAAACGCCTGGATAAAAAGGCGTCCTGGTTCCGAAGGCAGCACCGCAGACGGAGAACGGCTGTCAAGATGGGGCTGACGGAGGACGACAAGAACCACATAAGGGCCACCTGGGGCCCCGTGAGCAACAACGCCGAAGCCTTCGGGGCCGAGACCCTCAACAGGTAAGGGACCCCCGCCGTCCTCGGCCCGGCCCGGGCTCCTGGAGGGCCCGACGGCGGGGCCGCGTCCCGGCCGGGCCCCCCTCGCCTCCCTCCCGCGCCGGCGGTCCCCCCTCGCCCGTCCTTCCCGCAGCTCCGCCGGCTCACCCCTCCTCCTCTCCCCCCCCGGCGCCCCCCGCAGGCTCTTCCTGGCTTACCCGGCGACCAAGACCTACTTCCCGCACTTCGACTTGAGCCCCGGCTCGGCCCAGATCAGGGCGCACGGCAAGAAGGTCGTGGACGCGCTCACCCAGGCCGTCAACAACCTCGACGACATCGCCGGCGCCCTCTTCAAGGTCGCCGACCTCCACGCCGAGAAGCTCCGCGTCGACCCCGTCAACTTCGGGGTGAGTCTCCGCCTCGACCCCCGCGGGGCCCTTCCGCTCCCCTCCCCGCCCGCCTGCCTGGGCCCCCCGGGGCTCTCCTGACCCCTGCCGGGGCTCCGGCGCCCTTCCCCGGCCCGCCGCCTTCCCTCCCGTGCCGTCGGCGGGCGGGCGGACGGGGGTCCCATCATCCACCCCCTTCCCTGTCTGACGCGCCGCCCTCCTCTCTCCCTCCACAGCTGCTCGGCCACTGCCTCCTGGTGACCATCGCCGCCCACAACCACGGGCCCCTCAAAGCCGACATCGCCCTCTCCATGGACAAGCTCCTGTCCAGAGTGGCCAAGGTCCTCTTCGCCCACTACCGCTAGGCGCCCCCGGACGAGCGGCCGGGTCGGCCGAGGAAGGGTCAGACGGCGGGGCGGCGGCGGCGGCGGCGGCGGCGGAGCGATGACCCCGGAGCGCCCCCCGCCTCGCCCCCTCCCCCTGCCCGCCACCCCCTTCAGCCCCCGAGGAACAAAAGCGCAATGAATAAACCTCTTGGCTTCCGATGCACTTCTGGCCTCCGCCTGCCTTCTTTGGGGAGGGAGGGGGCGCCCCGGGTCTCCGCCGAGGAGGGGTCCCGGTGAGCGAGCCGAGCCCTCTGAGCAAGGCCGGGGAGGGGGCAGGTGGGGGTCTCTGGCCGTTTCAAGGCGGCTAAAGGGGGAGAGGGCGGGAGGCGCCGGGACGGACGGAGCAGCGGGGAGGCTGTAGTTCCCCCTCCCTCTCTGCCCCCGGCGCAGACGGGGATCGGGGCCCCTTGGGCGGCTGGGGGTCCGGGGAGCGAGAGAGAGTGACCGAGCCCGCCCCCCCGACGGCCGCTTCCCGCTCCTTTCTTTGCGCCCAAGGAGAACTAGTGTTCTCGAAAGGGGGGGGGGTCCTGAGCTTGGCCCTGGGCAGGTGGGCTCTTGGGGTCCCCGCTCACGTCCTCTCCCACAGAGAAGGGCCCCGGGAGGGAGTCTGGAGCTGGTCTTGGCCCCCCGCTCCTTCCGCTCCTTCCTCCCGGGGGGAGCGGGCGAGAGCCTGTCGGGGTCTCGGTTGGAGCTCTGGAGGAGGAGACTGCGGCACTTTCGATCCGTGAGGAGGGAACCCGAGGGAGGGGGCTTTGCCACGCATTCCCAGGAGAGGGAGAGATCTGGGGGCGCAACTGGTTGTAAGGAGCGGGGAAGATGTGGGACAGAATCCCCCCAACCTTCAGTCTGGCTGTAAATGAAGGTATTAGATCCAATATTGAGATTGGAGGACGGGGAGGAATTGCTTTTCAGAATTTAATTTGGTAGGATTGAACCCAAGCACTGGAGCTAAAAACTCATAGGAAATGTTGGTGTATCGTCAGTTTTGCCATGAAGCCAAAGAGAACTCGTCTGCTCACAAATGCACCCCAGTATATGGCTGAATCGTGATTATTTCATCTTTAACAATCATAACCCCAACCTAAAGGGTCTACAACTCCATCCCGAGCTACGGATACACTGCAGTTTGTGCAGCCCCATGGATTCTTCTCTCCCGCGTGTGCATGCATGTGTGCGCGCGTGGGGGGGGATCTTGTTGATGTAGAAAACCTCAGGCACTACAAAGCTCCCAGCAAGAAGGATCACTTCACCCCCCCCCATTCCCTTCCTGGTCCCTCTTCTTGAACCCAGGGCTGGCACCCCACAGGGGCTTCCCCAGGGTGGAAGCGCAGAAGCACCCAGGTGCAATGCGGGGCTGGGGGGAGAGTGGGGGGGCAAGAGCAGCTCCCCAAAGCTGATCGATCAAACTCAACACGGGACCCCTCCAGGCAGAAGGGGGGCTCTAATACAGCTCCCCGGGAAGAGGCCCCGGCAGAAGTCCCTCATTCATGGGTGTCAGGGCTCTTCTGTGGGCTCAGAGGGAGGGAGGCACCCCCTCTCAGAGGGAAGCAGTGTGGTTGCCCAAGAGAAGATGTCCCTAGACCCCTTGGGCCTGCTGAGGACAGGGGTGGCCCCCCACCAGCCCAGTCCAGAGTCTCCAGTGGGGGTCCTCTTCCCAGAGCAGGCACCTTAAATGGAAGCCCACAGGCAGGGCCTTGGACCAAGACCCCCTCCCTGCCACATTCCCTGCCCCTCCTTTGGGCAGAAAAAGGGAGGCCTCAGGCAGCCAGAAGGACAGAGAGGGTAGCTGTCCTGGAAGAAGACCCTCTGAAGTCTCTGAGACCCCAGGGCCAGGGAGATTCAGCCCCCAACCTTGCCTCTTTCCCCACTTATCCATCCTTCAAGCCCCCACCTGAGTGGAGGTGGCGCCAGCTTCTATCTCTGACCCCCCCAATATAGGAGCCTCCCTTCTTCCCACAGGGTGACAATTGCCCTCCCCGCCAAGGAGACCCACCAGCCGGCCCTTCCAGGTCCACCACGTGGGGTCCTTGGAGGAGACTGGAGTTAGGAAAAGGAGAGCATGGGGCTTCTCTCACTGCTCGCCCCCTCCAGGAGGGTACAGTGGGACTAGAAAGCGGGGCAACAGAAGGGGGAGCCCCAACACTGGGGTGCTTTTAGTTTAGAACAGAAGCTGCCTGAAGAAGTGGAAGCACAGGAGGACCACATGGCCAAGCAGGGAGGAGAGAAACGGGGAGGAAATTCCTTTTCTCGCTCTCCGAGTGCTGGAGTGAAGAGCAGGGGGTTGAAGTCACTGGCAGAAACATAGAGGGACTCCCTCCCATGTTGTGCCCCCTGGGAAGCAGGAGGACTCCCCCAGCTCAGCCACCATGCAGACCTTGTGCAAAGGCTGTGAAGACAATCATGGCTTGAATCAGGCCTGCCTGTCTGCCTGCCGACAGGGCCTGGGGCACTCAGACACCCAGCTGTCCCTGGCAGGGCTTGGGCTTCTCCAGTCCCTCCAGCTGCCATCCCTTCCACTTGCGACGCAGCCCCCTTCTGGCCTGGGGACCCCTCTTCCCCGGCAGACCGGCAGCCGGCCTTCCTCTCCGCTGCTGGCCGCCCCTGCCCCTCCCCACTGCTGTAGCCGGGAGGATCGTCCCTACGTGGCCTCATCCCGCCCGCACAACCCAAAGGTTTCCTCTGGCTTCTGCCCCACGGGGCAACCCTGGCCTCTGTGCTTGATTCCTCAGGTTGTACCCTGGTCAGCTTCTGCACTCCTGGAAGACCGGCCCAGATCCTGCACAGAGACGGGACCACAAGCCGTTGCTCCCAACTGCCCCCTTTATTCCGTCTTTTCTGTCAATACAAAATAAGGAAGGGAGCAAAGCTGCCTCCCAGGAAGCCCCTTCTTCCTCTGCAGGGCTAACGGGTGTAGGCAGCTTCAACCTCTTCCTGGACAATTTGAAAGAACTTCTCCCAGGATACTCTTTTCTCAGCAGTGAACTCTTCCCCCAAGAGGTCTTGGAAGGTGCAGAGGATGGCCTGGAACAAGGACTGAACAAGAAAGGGGCTCTTCAGGGGGCGGGCAGGAGGGGCCGGCCTCGGGCAACGCTCCTGGCAGCCCCCCACTCATTCAGGAAGGAGAGAGGGCGCTGCCCTGGGGAAATTCCTCCCTCTCTCTCATACAGACGCACTGGGGAGCCTCCTGTCACCCCAACTCCCAGGTGCCTGGGCTGGACTAATCCTCTTGGCCTCTTTCAAAGGAATGGAAGCAGACTGCTGGGCTCTCCTTCCTCCGTGTGAGGCCAGACCACCTCAAGTCCCGGTGAGCTCTGTATGCAAGCACACACACACATGCAGACACACACTCCTTTGGGGGAAGCAGAGGGGAAAGCAGCACCTCATTCCAGCAGATGGAGGGGCCAGCTTCGGGCCTGACCGGGACCACAGCCCAAGGGCACGATGGCCAAAGAACCCTGCTGACTCTGTCCACAGGAGAAGCCATCCCCGCTCCATCCCTGCCCATCCTCTGCCCAGTGATTCCGGCTGCCCCAGGGCCTGCTGTTCACGCCGCCCGGGACCGGCCTTGCCCCCACCTCCTTGCCGTTCTCCCTCCACTCCCCCTCCCCACTATGCCCCAGCACTGGTGATACCTGGAACATCTCTGAAGGAACTCGGTGGATGTTCTTGTGACTGTCCACCAGGCGCTCCAGCAACTTGCAGGCCTGCTTCCAGTTTTCCAGGTTTTCAATCACTTGATTAAAGGCCACCATGACCCTCCGGCCGTGGAAGCCCACCTGAGGGTGCGTCTGTAGGTCGCCCTCTGTGGGAACAGTCTTGAAGTACTTCTTACTCGCAGGGAGATCTGTAAAGAATCTGCATCGAGAACGGACAATTACCAGGAGGAACTCAAGGCCCAAAGGCCACTGGGGCTCCTCACCTGCCGGGAGGGTCTTCTTAGGAGTGTTTTGGGCTCCTGAGGGCCACGGCTTGGGGTCCTGCCCCACGGGCCCTTTGCTTGGAGCTCTCCCCCTTGGCTCTGTGTCCACCTAAGCAGGAGGGCAGGGCCTTCTCCAGCTCCATCTTGCTTCTCCTTATTGACTTTGTCCAGAGAGTGATGCTTTCACTGCTCAGTCTCTCTTTGCCTGCTACGAGCCCCCTGCACACCAAGGGGCTTTGGCAGAGACTCCTTCCGGCCCATCCGTCTCCAGTCAGGCCCCAAAGATCTCTGCGGCCTCAGAGCTGCACTCCCTCCACCCCCAGCATATGTCGGATTGCTCTCCCTGCCGTTCTCACTGGCCGTGATGAGAACTCCAGTCCAGGAT
This sequence comes from Cyclura pinguis, assembly GCA_030412105.1. NCBI lineage: Eukaryota > Metazoa > Chordata > Lepidosauria > Squamata > Iguanidae > Cyclura > Cyclura pinguis. Next base: position 187,662 of record CM059609.1, on the reverse strand, counting down.
AGCTCCAGTGCACCAGGCTGGGGAGGTCACTGGTGGTATGTCATGGGGAGATAAGGCGGACTCAGCCCCTGGTGGGGTGAGTGTCATTCACATCCGTGGTAGTGTCCGGTCACCCATTCCTGGTTGCATCCTGGCTGGATTACTGTGACATGCTCAACACGGGGCTGCCTTTGAAAAGTGTGCAGGAGCTTCTGACAGGCCAAAGAGCTGCAGCCAGACCGCTGGCCAGGGCTAGCTCCACGGGGCACGGGGCTCCTTCACTGCAACAGCCCTGGCAGAGTTTCTCTCCGGGCTCAGTTCAACGTGCCAGCTGTGACCCATAAAGGCCCGGCACTTCTCTTGCCCTCTCCACCCCCTCAGGCACATCTGACTGGGATGCAAGAGTGGGCCGTGCTGGGGGGGCTGTTCCCAGGCACTGCTACGCCTCGCGGCAGGAGGCTGCTCTAGAGCAGCCCCTTCCCCTTGCCCTTCTCTCAGCAGGCACAGCCTTTGTTAATTCAGAAGGGCTCATAATGTGGGGAGGGGCATCTTTTTACCAAGGCTCCTTCAGAATGCTTTACCTTAATGGTGCTTTAGTGTTATTATAGCATTTTAATTATGATGTATTTTTAATTATGTTATTTAATTATATTAATATTTTGAACGCTTTCATGTTTTAGTGTATTTTAATGTATTATAATCATAGGATGTTGTAATTGTATTTTAACCTCTGTTGTATCCCACCTCGAGCCTTGAAGAAAGGCGAATAACAAATAAAAATATATTATATTATTATTACTACAATTTCCTTAATGGTGTTATAGTACATCGCTTACTGCCCTATTAATTCTATTTTTTTTCAAACTTCTTGTGAGCCGCCTTGGCTTTCAGTTTTGCAGGGAAAGACAGGGATTAAATAAAGCACAAAGCGTCAAAAAAACACAAATCCATCAGGACCGCACAGTTTAGAATCCCTGGGTACAGCTGTTGTTTGTGGGAGGTGGAGAGGAGACCCTCCGAAGAGACAGAGAAAGGAGGCAGCTCTGGGAGACCACCCTGTGAAATGGAACAGGGTGCCTTGCCTGATGATCACCAGCCGGCCGTTCTCTTCAGCATTGTCAAATGCCGTGGCCCAAACATCTCGAACGTACTGCCGATCTAACTCCGTCATCCTCTCTGCCGTGGGGTCTGAAGGGTGTGGCCTGGAGAGGAGAGAGGGAAGCAGGCACGTCAGGCCCCTGGAGAGGAGCGTGCAAGTGGAAGGCCCGTGTTGCAAAGGCACTCCTTCCCAGGAGGGCTCTCGAGGGCAGGCCAGAAGGCCAGCGTGGCACTGGCTGCGTGGCAACAAGCGGGGAAGGCAACCAATGGCACAGACCCCTTCTCTAGGATGGGCTTGTCTGGAACGGCCTCCTGGACATTTGGAAGCAAGGATGGGCCCTGCTTCCCACCGCCACGGCAGCGACAGACGCTCCAGGGACGCCAGAAGAGGCAGAGGCCAAAGGGCTTCCCTTCTGACTCCTCAGTGGGGCAGAGCACGCAGCTTCTCACGCACACGTCACCAATGTCCGAAGAATGAGCGGTTCCTGCGGCCTCTGAGACACACTGTAGGAAAGCGGCAGCACAGCCTGCCCCTCTCTCCCACCGCTTTTGGCCACTGTGCTTCTTCACTGGATGCAGGAAGTGAAATCCTGAACTGCCAGCCTATGCACAGAGATGTACAGTGTGTGTTGTGTTGTGTGTGTCTGAGGCAGAACAACTGGGAAGACAGAAGAAAATGAAATGAGAGTAACTGCAGCCACTGATAAACAGAGGGTGCAAATAGTGTGCGCACGCACACACACACGTGTGCTGGCATCATGTCAGCTGACGGAGGAGCTGCTTTTGGGTTTCTAAGATCAAGCTACTTGGGTTGACTGGCGTAACAACCACCAGGGTGCACGTTTGTTTTATATGAGGAACACCCATGTTGCCAAGACCCGCTTTTAATGTAGGAACGCTGCGATGAGGGTCACTGTGGTACCTCTGCGTTTCCCATTCCTCTGACTTCACAGCCTGACACTTCCGCACCCGCCGGCCACCTGTCCCGGCTGCCAGCAGCTGAGGAAGATTCTCCACACCTACGATTTACTGAGAGGGCTTCAGCTGCAGGAGGCTGCTGGAGAGGATGAGGCCAGCCGGTTTGGTCATTGCTGGACATCAGCCTGGAGTGGCTCAGCACCAAACCGGGGAGGGTGTGGAGCGGAGGCCAGGAGGCAGGTCAGGCAGAGGCCGAGGACTCTCCTCAGGGCAGCCTATCTGCAAACCCATCCCTGTATGGGACCCTTTTGCAAGATTCCTTTTCTTTCAACTGAACATCTGGAAACAGGGAGAGTGGCAGCACTTCCTTACAAAAAGGCCAAGCCGCCCAGCAAGTCGGGTTTGGTGGAGGCTGGTCGCCCTGACCGAACAGAGGGCACTGAAGGGTCGCCGGGAAGGGACACATCCCCAAACAGTTGTAAAGGAAAATGCACCTCAGTTTGGCTGTAGAGGTGTGAAGACTTCTGCCTCATCTCACGTAAAGACTGGTAAAAACTGGCAAAATAAAGTGCACCTGTTTAGTTCAGACCTGAACATGGTTTTATTGTTGTTAAAGCTGTCTATAACTATAATGCTTTCGACTGAACCCAAAGGGTGATCACGAATGGCTGCTTTTCATCCTGGAGAGAAGTGACTAGCGGGGTGCCACAGGGTTCTGTCCTGGGCCCAGGGCTGTTCAATATCTTCATCGACGACTTGGATGAAGGAATGGAGGGCATGCTCATCAAATTTGCAGAGGACACCAAATTGGGAGGGGTTGCTAATACGCCAGAGGACAGGGTCAAAATTCAAAATGACCTGGATATATTGGAGAGCTGGGCCAAAGCTAACAAAATGAAATTCAACAGAGAGAAGCGTAAGGTCCTACACTTAGGTAGAAAAAATGGAATACAGAAATATAGGATGGGGGACACGTGGTTGGATAGCAGTACGTGTGAAAGCGATCTAGGGGTCTTAATAGACCACAAGCTGAACATGAGTCAGCAGTGTGATGCGGCAGCCAAGAAAGCCAACGCAATTCTCGGCTGCATCAATAGGAGTATGGTGTCTAGATCAAGGGAGGTACTGGTACCACTCTACTCTGCTTTGGTTAGACCTCATCTTGAATACTGTGTCCAGTTCTGGGAACCCCAATTCAAGAAGGACATGGTCAGGCTGGAGCAGGTCCAGAGGAGGGCAACCAAAATGGTGAGGGGCCTGGAAGACATGAAGCCCTATGAGGATAGACTTAGAGAGCTGGGTATGTTTAGTCTGCAAAAGAAAAGGTTAAGAGGGGACATGATAGCCATGTTTACATATTTGAAGGGATGCCATGTAGAGGAGGGAGTGGGCTTGTTTTCTGCTGCTCCAGAGACCAGGACAAGGAGCAATGGATTCAAGCTGCAGGAAAGGAGATTCCACCTGAACCTCAGGAAGAACTTCCTGACAGTCAGGGCTGTCCCGCAGTGGAATCGGCTGCCTCCATGGAGTGTGGTGGAGTCTCCTCCTTCTTTGGAGGTTTTTAAGCAGAGGCTGGATGGCCATCTGTCGGGAGTGCTTTGAGGGTGTTCCTGCATGGCAGGGGGTTGGACTGGATGGCCCGTGTGGTCTCTTCCAACTCTACATTTCTATGATTCTATGACTGATAACGCGCTTTTGTCGTGGCCTTATATTGTGACCGTCCCCAGCGTGGGAAAGTGACACGCCTGAACCAAGGCGCCTGGGTCCTGCGCTGGGACGACGGTGGGATCCAGACACGGACAAGTTCGGAGGCAGAAATTGGGGTCTCCCAGTGGAAGCACCCGGCGGCCACGCAAGGCACCGGCGGCAGGACGGGACGTGAATCCCCCCATGCCGAAACCGGCACTTATGGAAGGCGGGGATGGCCACGGGAGGCTGGAAGCCACAGCGCGCTCTGGGGGCAGAGGCGCCCTCCCCGCCAGCGGCTCGCCCCAGGGAGGGAGGGCCCTCCGCCGCCGTCCCAACGGGGCTGCCAGCAGCACGGAGGCCTCCTCCCCTCTCCGCCAGCCCGCCTCGGGACCCCGGCGGCGGGGGCGGCGGGCACTCACCGGAGCTTCGCCCCGCTCTCCGAGCTCGCCATGGCCCTCCGGCACCCGAGGCCGCCTACCCGCCCCCGCCGCCGCGGAACCTTCTGGAAGGAGAACCCGGCCTGGACAGGGGGAGGGGGCGGCGGCGCGAGCGGCGGAGGACCCTCCCTGGGGCGCCCCAGCAGGCAGGCGGGCGGGCAGGCAGGGAGGGCAGCCCGGCGAGCCCGCGGGCCGCTCAAGCGGCGCGCCCCTTCCCCGCCTCCGCCCGGCCTGCCCCGGGGCCGGAGCGCACGCTCCCTGGTCGCAGCCCGCCTTTCTCCGGGGAGCCCCGGGCGGCCTGCGGCGGCGCTCCGTCTCCGGTCCCCGTTTCGTCCGCCTAACAGCCGCCCTGTGGGGCCGACCGCGCTGGGAAGGGCGCTGCGGCCGCGCGGGGCCACGGAGGTCGGGTTGCGGCCCCGAGGAGCCTCCCCGGCGCACCCCGGCTGCAGCAGCGCGCCCCGGGGCGGCGGGGCCACTCCCCGCGCCGCCCGTTCGCCCGGCGGGAAGGGGAGCCGGGGCGACCCCACAACGGAGGCACCGCATCCCTGGAACCCGCGGGCCGCGCCCGGCCTCCCGCCGCGGCTCCCGGCGCCCGCGAGCCCTGCGGGCGGGCGGGCGGGCGCGCGGGCGGCCGGTTGCGCGGAAGGAAGATGGAGAGCGGCGCGCGGGCGCGCCCGGGGGGGGAGGCGGGGCAGCGGCGCCCGCGCGACCGGCCAACCGCCGCCTTCTGCCCTCCCCCCGGGTGTCCCCGTGACGTCATCGGCCGGACCGTCCGCCCTCCGGCTGCAGGAGCGGGCGGAGCGGCGTTGGCGGAAGGAGCGGTAATGGCGGCGGCGGCGGCGGCCCCGGGCGGCTCCTGACCCCGCCATGGCCCCGGCCGCGCTCCGCCGCGCCCGCGCCCTCCTCCTCCTCCTCCTCCTCGGCACCGCCCTCCTGCCGCGACCCGCCGCCGCCGCCGCCGCCGCCGCCGCGGAGACAGCCGCAGCCCCTCCGCCGCCGCCGCCCCGGAACGAGGAGAAACGGAGCAGCGGTGGCGGCAACGGGCCGGAGGGTGAGGAGCGCCGAGCAGCCCTTCCCGCGTCCCCCCCCCCCGCCGCTGGACGGGCCTCGGTGGGTTTGCGCCCGGGAAGGAAGCGCCCCAGCCGCAGCCCGGAAGCCCTCGGCACACGCTCAGAGGCGCTCTTCCCGCGGTGTCCTTCGGCATCGGGAACGGCAAGGAGGGGGCGCCAGGCTTTTGCTCGCCCGGCGGAGAGGCCAACCCTTCCCGTTCCTCCCGGAACAGGACGACCGCGGGGGCGGCAGCTGCTGCGTGCCCCTCCCAGCGGCTCTTGCCTACCGTGGTCCCTGAATCCCGCCCCCCCCCCCCCGGTGCCTCTGTCCGTGGCCCTCCGGAGACTCAGCAGGTCGGGCGGCCCCCGGCGGGGGGGCCGGCGGGCAGCCTGGCGGAAGCCTCTGCCTCGGCGCTTGCCCGGGGGAGGGGAAGGGAGGGGAGCCCTCCGTCGCCCTCCGGCTGGTCCTCGTGCGGGGCCCCCCTCCACCCGCAAGAGTCCGGCCTTTGTGCCCGGACTCTTCCTCCGCAGCACCCCGCCGGCCCCTCTCTCCGCTCGGTCGGCGGCCCGGGCCCGGGGCGGCAGCGGAGGCGGCGGCGGCAGCAGCAGCGGACCGGCCGGGGGAGCCCCCCGGGCCGGTTCCCACCCAGCGCGCAGCGGGTGCCCAGCAGGGCCTCGCTCTGCCTGCGCCCCCCGCTCGCTGTCACGCCCCTCCGTTCCGGCCTCCCCTTTCCAGGCGCCGGCCCTCGTGGGGTCCCAAGGCGGCGGCGGCGGCGGCTTTCCGTCACGTTCTAACCTCTGCTGCTGCCCACCTGCCGCCTTCCTGCCCTCCATCCAGCACCCCCCGCCCGAAAGCCAGGCGGCTGGTCGTCCCGCGCTCCCCGCTAGACAGGCAGTGGGGGCGCCGGGCCCGTTGCGCTGGCACCGAGGCTGGACCCAGGGCAGCCGGCCGGTGGGTTTGCCGGGCCAGCCCTGCCGGGCAGCGCCGCGGGGGCCAAAGAACAAGTCGCACACGGTGGCGCGGGGCGCCGCCCAGCAAGAGCGCTCTGCCGCCGGTTCTCTTGGCTCCCGCCTTCGCGTGGTGCCGCCCGGGAGGGGGGCAAGGCTGGGCATGAAGAGCGGCTCCCCCTGGGCCCGGGGTGTGTATCAGAGGGAGGGAGGGAGGGAACGGTGTTTTTTGTCGCCCTCGAGGGCACAGCGGCCCACGGCCGGCCCCTCCCCGTTCCACCCAGGTGCCTGTCGGGCTGACATCCGCATCGTGGTGCTCGTGGGTCCCCCCCCCCCGCTCTCCCTCCATTTTGCGAGCGTGGGCGCAGGGCAGGCGGTTGTGAAACCCCCTCATGGGTTTTTCCAGGCCTTTTTTCCAACAACCCACATGGGGGGGGCAGGGTGGACGGTCTCTGCCCCCCTTCCCTCCCTCGCTGACTGGTGGCTCTTCTCCTCCCAGACCAGAGCTTCGTCTCAGAGTATTTTTCCCAGAGCTCCCAGAAGCTTTCCCCTTACAGCTGGTACGGAAATGCCAAAGTCTTCCGCTTCCGTGTGCCGGAGGACACGGTCTTGCTCCGCTGGCTCCTGCAGGTGTCCAGGGGAAGAAGCCCCAAGTGCAGCAACGTGGAGGTCACTGTGTGCGTACCTTTTGGCTCTCTCTCACTGCCTCTCCTCTCCCCCTCCCCATCAACCATCCAAAAAGAGAAAAGTAGAGAGTATTCCTAAATTTCTCGTGCTGTAAAGAAAACCAGGCAGAGATTCCTTCTCCTTGGGTGAGGGATTCGGACGGTGGGAGCCCCCTTGGCTTTCTCCTCCGTCACGGGGGGGGGGGCTGGTGAGCCTGCTGGCGGCAGCCCCGTGACCCCCATCTTCCTCGCTCCCTTCCAGCCACATCCGCTACGGGGCCCCGCCTGTCATCAACCCTCTGGGCACGGAGTTTCCTGCCAACGCAAGTGTGCGTCTCTCCTATAATTTGACGCTGACCCTGGCTGCCACGCTGCAGAACAGCACTTTCGTCAACCTCACCAGTCCCGCTGCAGGGGACTGGTTCATCGCTGCCCATCTGCCTGAGCCCACAGGGAAAATCGAGGTGCAGGTGAGCCCGGGCAGGGTTGGGGCGGGAAGCGTTAGCCTTGGCCAGGGTGCGGCTACCTGGACTTCTGAAAGCGGTGCCTCAACTGGTCATCCTTGCACGTGCCGCTGAGATGGTGAAGGGCTGCCAGGGTAAGCGGATGGCCCATGGGGGCTCTCCGAGACCACCCGGGAGCTCCCTACCAGCAACGGGCCCTTCTGCCTCCCCTGCAGGGTGTCTCCACCCCATGCTCCTACATCTTCCAGCCAGATATGTTTGTGCTACGCGTGGTGGACATGCCCGTCCTCGAGCCCGACGTCCCTCTGCGCCAAACCATCTCCTGGCCGACGCGGCCGCTCCATGCCAAGTGAGTCGGGTGGGGGGCTGAAAGAGGTGCTTTGGGGGTGCTCCCTTGGCCACTGAAGCACTGGCACCTGCTTGTCTTGTTTGTGGGGCCAGCAAGGGCTCCCTGGGCTGCCCGGCTGCCGTCGCCACTCTTTGTGCCTTGCCCTTTTCCTGCCCAGGGTCTTTGTCCCCGCGTACAGTGCCACGCTGCACTTTGAGCTGGGGGGCTGTATCGTGAACGTTTCCACCGCCTGCGCAGTACGGGTGACACTGGGCTCGGCCACGTTGCCTCGGTCTTTCCAGAAGGTGTTCAACTGCTCAGGGGCCTGCAGCCTCCTGCTCGCCTCACCCCCCTGGGAGAAGTGGCTGTCCGTCACCGTGGACAGTTTCAGCGGCTTGGGGGCCAGCGTTGCCTTTGAGATGACTGCATCCTTCACAGGTGTCTGCTGGGGGCCAGTGGAGGGGGGGCAGAGGGCCCTCAGGGGTGCTGGTGATGCTCACCTGCCAAGGTGTTGCCCCCTTGGTGCGTCAGGGATGGAGGTGGGGGCTTACTCTCACAGGCGCTTGTTCTGGGGCACATGCTAACCGAGGTGGGGGGTTGGTCACCCTTCCGTTGTAGCCTGCAAGCCAGGGGGGCCCGGCTCCTTCCTGAGTTTCTTCCGGAGCCTGAACCGTAGCCAGGAGACCTCGCAGCCCGGAAGCAACTCCAACACCACACTGCCTGCCAGTGCAGGCGCCCATGATCCTTCCGGCCCAGGGAGCTCATGTGTGCAAGGCCAGTCGGTTATCCGAGAGGACCTGGACGTGGTGTCCGTGCGGTTCCGTGTCCTTGGCGATGCCGATGTGCCTGTCCAGGCCGAGCCTCCCACGCTGCTCCTCCTGAACCTCAATTCAGGTGCGGACAGTGGAGGGACCCTGGTGCTGAACCTGGTGCTGAACAAGGTGAGATGACAGGGGTCCGGCCCGGCCCTCTTGGTGGCCCTTGAGGGGGGCTGCCTTGCCTCCAGGAGGGAATTCAGGACCCGGATCCTTCTGTCTTTGCAGACCGCCCTGGGCATCGGAAATGCCACTGTCCGAGCCTGCTTGAGTGCTGCCTCTCCAGTCCTGTCTCCAAATGCCACGGAGGGCTGTGGGACAGGTAGGTGGCAGAGCAATTTCCTCCTGCAGGTTTTGACACATTCTGCTTCTGCCTGTGGGAGGGAGGCTGCTGGAGGCCCAGGACTTGTCCCCGGGGCCAGGCACGCTTGGCCCTCTACCGCAGGGGCTGGTGGGCTGGAAGGGCAGCACCTGCTCCACCTGGAAGTGTCTGTCAGCGCCGCCTCTTTCTCCCCACTCCTTCCTTGCCCCACAGCATTCTTCCAAGGCTACCAGCTGAACGTGACAGCGTCCTTCTCGGAGGGTACCCTCGTCATCCCCTACCCGGAGTCTGACAACTGGTTCCTATCCCTCCAGCTTGTCTGCCCCAAATCTGCAGGGTGAGTCGTATGGCCTCTTGCCACATGCCACAAACGTTGTACCTAGTCTCTGTTGTGACAGGTCGGGCAGCAAAGCAGGGAGGCGTGGGTTGGTTGTCTTCTTTTGCGGTGATACCTTTGCCCTCCTGGCAGAGTTGGTCCCCCGCACAGAGAGAGAGCGTCCAGCCACTTCCCTAGAGATGGCCCCGGCCAGGCTCTTGTTTCCTTGGAAGGCTCCCCTTGCTCAGCTTTCTTTCTCTCGCTGCAGGGAATGCCAGAAAGCCAAGGCCCAGTTGGCTGTCCTTGCATACCTCACTCCCTGCTTCAGTGACTGTGGGACGTACGGGCAGTGCAGCCTCATGAGACGTCACGGCTACCTCTACGCCGGTTGCGACTGCAAGGCTGGTGAGAGCTTCTCTGGGTTGTTTGGGGCATGACGGTCGCTCTCACCGATCTGTTAGGTCTCTAACTCCTTTCCCAAGGAGGGCCCTCCCAGCCCCTTTCCCTACCCCCGTTCCTGGAGGGACTACGCTCAAGCCAACACCCAGCCCTGATGGCCATTTATTGGGGGATCCCGGTATGCCCCCACCCCCTTCCAAAGCACCGGCAAGGTCTCTGGCTCTTGTTGTACCATCAGCCCAGTGGTTTTGCTATGCTTTGATGTAAAAGCTTTCCTGCTGCCCTTCCACCCATCTGGATTTCAAGGCAAGGTATGAGAAAAATTGATATCTGACTCCTTGGTAACATGGCACAATTAATAAGTGGCAGACTGCTGATGAAACCTCTTAAGTGTCCTTAAGCAGCAGACAGGGTTCCGTAACAGGCGAAGACATGTGGAATGCTAAAAACCAAAATATGCGTGATTGTTACCAAAAGGAGCAGCTGGGAAAAGGCCTGTTGGGGGGCTCAGGATGCAAATGGTGGGGGAGTTGCTGTGGGAGAACAGGTGGATTCTTCCAGGTACTTGGGTCCCAAGCCGTTTAGATGCCAAACCATGAATTGGGTTTTTAAGCACGCACGGGTGGTGATGCTCTTCAAGACTGCCACCGATGGTCTCCGGGGCAGCCTCTCCAGGCAGACAAACCTGAGGGGGAGGAAGGGTTGGGGGGCCACACCTTCTGTTGCCACTAGAGTTGCCCTAGCCCCGGGAGCCTGCTGGTCTCCAGAAGCACCGCAGAAACCATGCCAGGCTGGGGCTGAGGGGCTTTCTGGCCTGTCTTTTCTCACCTTGCAGCCGCTTTAGGATAGCTGATTCTCCCGTCTGCACTCCTGACTGGCAGTTACTCCTTCTCCTCTTTGCCGGCAGGTTGGAGCGGCTGGAGCTGCACAGATGGAACCAAAGCCCAGAGTCTTGGTGCCCAAACGATGGCCACGCTCCTGCTGACCCTCAGCAACCTGCTTTTCTTGCCCGCCATTGTGGTTGCCCTGTATCGCTACTACCTAGTTGAGGCCTCTGTCTACACCTTCACCATGTTTTTCTCTGCAGTAGGTTCTGGCTTCCCAGTCCTGGTGGGACAAGGATGGTCTCTCCTTTGAGACATCTGGCAGGCAAGCTGCATCCCATTGCTCTGCTCGCCCGCCCGCCCTTCCCCTCATTTCTGGCAGCAAGTCAGGGGTGAGGGCATCTTGTCCACAGCTGGGGCTCTGGGGACCTCTGGGTGGCTGCTTCTGCTCCAGGGGTGGGCCTCCAGTCTCCTGACCTGCCTTGGGGACACATGGGGAACCTCAAGGAGTGGTGGCAAAGAGTGTTCTCCTGTGCCAGGCTCCTGAGGGTGCAGAAGAGTTTTTTCCTGGTTGTAGGGAGGGGGAGGAAGCTTGCTGCCTTGAATCCCAGTGGTTGGGTTTGCGTTCTGACCAATCTGTTTCTCTTTCTGTCCATGGCGGTAGTTCTACCATGCCTGCGACCAGCCTGGCGTTGTGGTCCTCTGTATCATGGACTATGACACGGTGCAGTACTGTGATTTCCTGGGCTCCGTTGTCTCCTTCTGGGTGACCATTCTGTGCATGGCCCGAATCAAAACAATTCTGAAATACGTACGTTTGGGCGAAGCCAGGAGATGGCATCAAGGTGGGGTGGGATGGTGGGGGGTGAAGCACATGTTTTTGTATGAGCAGCAGGGCCCGGCAGCCAGAAATCCTCTTTCAAGTCTCTTCGATACATCAGGGCCACAAGAAGACATTTTTGAGTTAACGCTCTGCACCAAGCTGGCGTAACTTCTGAACAAGAGCTGTGAGAGCTCAGTGCCACCAAGCAGATCCTGGGAGCCCTTCCTAACATCTGTGTAACATCTGCAGCTGATTATCCCTTCTGCTCTTGCCACATGGACTGAGAGCCATGCTTGGGCCAGGAAGAGTTTGCCAGGTCTTGCTAGACGGCCTTGGGCAAAGGCCACTCTGCCCCAACTGCCCTGTTTTCGTGTTTTGTCTTTAGAGAGGGAAGAACAGTCAGCTTTCTAACAAGCGGGCTGAAAGGGTTCTAGCAGCATGAGTTAGCATCCCAGAGCATGCAAGGAATGGGCCTGGTCCCAGCTTGTTTGACTGAAGAATAGGGAAAATTGGCCCAGCACTGGGCACCCTGAAGTGCTGCTCCTGTGGGAAGCAAGGCTGCCCACTGCCACCCCACCCGCCTGAGGGCAACTATAACTCTTCCTGCCTTGTCTTCTCCACTACAGGTCCTCTGCGTCTTGGGAACCCTCCTCATTGCAATGTCTTTGCACCTGGATCGCAGAGGGGTCTGGAACATGATGGGGCCTTGCCTCGTTGCCTTCATCATCATGGCCGTTGTGTGGGTAGGTGGCTGAGACTCAGCTCCTCTCTTTGTCCAACCTACTTCCTATAGGTTGGACAAATTGCCCATTTCCTAGCCTGCAACAGATTTCAGTGATCAGTAAGGATTTTACTTTGCAAGTTTTGAAAAAATGTGATTGTAACACTGACTGTACTGCCTGGTCAGCCTGTCAGAATGAGGGTCCCAGCCAGGGAAAAGGGCAAAGCCCTGGATGCCTGGGGGAGTTCTAGGCCGGGTGAGGTGGAGCCCACGGGCATCCACTTCTCCTGCTCGCTGTTTGGGATTGGGATGGATGGACAGCAGCTCCACCACCACCTTCCTCCTGCAGGTTTCTCGCTGCGTGAACCGGCGCCATTGCTACCCCCCTTCCTGGAGGCGGTGGGTCTTCTTCCTCTTCCCTGGGATCGGCCTGGTCGTTGTGGCTGTGATGGTGTACGCCTTCATGGAGACCACAGAGAATTACTACTACACACACAGCCTCTGGCACATGCTGGTCGCCAGCAGCCTGGTCTTCCTCCTCCCACCGGGAGACAAGCAGCAAGAGCCGTGGGCCTGGTCCCGCAAACTCCTCTGCCGCTACCAGATCTGTAAGAATGACCGGGAAGAACTGTACACAGTGACATGACGGTGCGGGTGGGAGGGGCGCCTCCAGCAGGGCTGCCCTCCTGGATCATGTAGTTGCAACACTCGCCCCTTGGTTTTGTGAGAAAAAGGCTCAGGCCGGCAGGAGAGGAGAGCATGCAACAGATGAAAAACAGAGAGCTGAGCAGTCCCATCTGTGGAGCACAGAAGGCTCGCTAGTTTTCATCCTGACCTTGGGAGCTGGTGCTGATCCTGGAGCCATGGCAGGAGTCATGTTGGCAGGGCTTGAGCCTGGTGGTCAGGTCTTGTCGGGCCTCAGCATCTGGGTACAATACGGACACCTGGGAAGGGGGTTCTGCCGAGAGGGAGGGTGGCAAATCGGATTGGGTGGTGATTGACCCCTCACCAGAAGGGCAGGAGAAATTGGCTGGAACTTCTCTCTGCCAGGAGGGCTGAGCTAGGAGGGTGACATCATGGTCCTGAGTGCAGCACAGGCAGGTCAGGGTGGCCTCCTGAGAGGCACAAGCAACACACTGAGGGAAACAAGGAGAAACCCTATTGCAACATTGTGCAGCTTCACCAAGAATGTTTTGAGATGGTTTTGTTGTGAATAGCCATCCCTGTAAAGAGCGTACATTTGCAGTCTTGGGGAGACTGGCCAGCTGAGCTTCCAGCAACTTTTCTGAAGCTGGTTTTTCTCTTCCAGCCTGGCTGGTTTTCATTGCCAGGCCCAAATCTGACCAGCTGCTGCAGCTGCCTCCGGTCTCCTCCAGCCCAGGGGCTGCTCCTGAGTTTCACAACTGGCTGCCTGGCTGCCTTTGGCTCAGGATTGATCAGTGAGGCCCTGTGGTTGATCTTTTCTTTTGGAGCAGGTGACCCACTGGCTACAGGCTGCCACAGATCCCTCCAAGAGGCCCCTTTTCCTGTCATTTTCTGGCAGGCACACTGAATGTCAAAGTCCTGAATCTGTGTTAAGATTCCTGTGTGCACTGTGGCCAGAAAGCTTCAGCCTGCTCTGTCCATGCCACCTTGGCACTCTGGCTCCTCCAGGAGCTTGGGGTTCCTGGAGCTGATCTCTGGGTCTTGCTTTCCTAGCTCTTGTTGCTGTTACCCTTGGGGGAGGATGGCTGGTGCTGCTGGGTCAGGAGAAGGCCCGCTTTTAACACTGTAGATGCAGGCAGAAATGGATGTGCTAGTACATTAACATTCACTTCATAGCCCCTTGGTTTGCTGTGGGTTTTGCAATCACTGCAGAAGACAAAGGGGTGTCTAATCTTTCATGAGAAAAGGTTCTTTTATTGATTACCTCAGGAAAAACTTCAGCAGCTGAAATTCACAAAGTTCATTTAGTAGCTTTCTCACTTATTTTTGTCTTTTTGCATTTTAAAAAATCTAGCAACTAAAATGTCCCGTGATTTACATAACATGATTTTAATATTTAATTAAAACTATTAAGTGTACTGTTGTGTTACTTCATTTTTAAAGTTAGTTTTCTAACATCTAATTCAAAGTGAAAGGAGGGGGCCTTGTGGCTTCCTCTGGGGTGCTGGTAGGACAGGTTGCTCCTTTTTTCCCACAGCAAAAGACAAGTGGCTGCTCATGTATTTCTTTCTGGCTCATTTCATGCAAAAGCTCCCTCAGAAGGAGCTTTGCTGGCAGGAGCAATCAGCAGAGAGCATGAACTTGGAGTGAAGTCTAGTAGGGCATGCAACTCTGTGATGGCAGGGCGTTGGTCAGGGAGAGGGAGTGGCAGGTAGAGCCCCCTTGGCTTCCTGGGCTGGGTTTGCTCTCATGCCCCCCCCCACATTGGGGTCACTCAGCAAGCACAGTACTGGGACAAGAGGAATGTTGCACATCTGACTCTGCCGGCCAGCAAGAGGTGATGGATCTGGAACTAGGGCGCATTTCTTCTTCTGGGCCCTAAGAGTTACAGGCTTCCAAGGCCAACGAAAACGTCGCAAGATGCCGGGGAAGGAGACCAATCTATGTAGCTCTGGTGGCAGAGACGAGGCCTCCCCATGGCAGCTCCCAGGACCCCAAGGGAAAGGAGGAGGGAGGGGCTCTCCTCTGTCCGCAGTTGCTGCCCTCTAGACCTTGTCGGACTACAACTGCCATGTTATGAAGGATGGGGGCCGTAGTCCAGGGCGGGCGGGCGGGCGCCTCCCAGGGGCCCTTGGCTGCTCCGCCCTCCCCAGGCCACGAATGCCAGGCCCTGGTCCGACGGCCCAGCCCTGCTGCCGGGGAGCCCAGGCACGGAAACCCCAGGGGACCTTGGAGAGATCACACTCTCTCAGCCTCACGAGGAAGGCCGTGAAGACAGCCCCCCTCCGAACAATAAATCTTGCCAAGAAAACCCCGTGATAGGGTCACCCTAAGTCGGAAACGACCAGGAGGCAACTAACTTTTAAAGCTGGTCCAGCGCGACCCGACCCGCCCCGCCCGGCCGCGGGATTCTGCCGCACCTGGAAGCGGAAACAGCCCTGGCGTTCCTGCCCTCGCCCCGCCTCCCAATGCCATGGCAACGGCGTAGGCTCGGCTGACGCCCTCGCCTCTCGGCCCCGCCCGCAACAGAGTTGCACCAATAAAGGCGAGGAGGAAGCCGCGGGTGCCCGTCCGCATTCATTTCCGGGTCGCCGGGTGAGAGGAGGAAGCCGGCCGAGTTCCGCGATGCCGCTGCACAAGGTACCCCCGCGGCTGTGGGACGCGCTGAGGCTGGAGCGCGGGATCTACGCGCGGCTGCCGGCCCACTACCTGCGCGCCCTGCGGGAGGAGGCCGCCGCGCCGCCCCCGGCCGTCCACTGGCGGCCCCACGGGGCCAAGTACGCGCGCAGCCCCGCCTCCGGACAGCGCGAGCGGCTGCAGGACGTGCCGGTGCCGGTCTACCACCCGCCCGAGAGCCAGGAGGGCCTGTGGGGCGGCGAGGGATGGGTCTCCGGGTTCCGCTACCCCAAGGGCGACAAGGTAAGGCGGGCTGGGCGGGCAGGCGGGTCCGTCCGTCCCCAGGCGGCCTCCCCGGGGGGAAGCGAAGCTGGAAGGGCCCATCCCCGGCAGCAGGGGGTCCGGTGGGAGGGCGGAGGCGGCCCCCGGTCCTCCACTGCGCTCCGATCCCCGTCGTTGCCGCGTGAAGGCATCCCCGGACTCTG
Source organism: Cyclura pinguis (assembly GCA_030412105.1). Classification (NCBI taxonomy): domain Eukaryota; kingdom Metazoa; phylum Chordata; class Lepidosauria; order Squamata; family Iguanidae; genus Cyclura; species Cyclura pinguis. The sequence goes on along the minus strand of CM059609.1, from coordinate 172,121 downwards.
GCTCTGAGGGAGAGCTCGCTGGCGGAGGGACGCGGGTCGAGACGGGCTGCCTCCGGCCTCTGAGCGGCGCCTGGCCGGGAAGGGCGCCGGCGGGTTGGGGGGCGGCAGAGGCGCGGGGCGGTTCCCGGTCGCAGCTCTTCCCTGCCCCGTCTTCAGCTTTCCGCCCGCGTGAGGAAGACTTGGAAGCCGCAGCTCTTTTACCGGGAGCTCTACAGCGAGATCCTTGACCGCAAGGTGACGGTCACCGTCACCATGAGAACACTGGACCAGATCGACGCGGCCTGTGGGTTTGACTTCTACATTCTGAAGGTGAGCCGGTGGGGTGTCTCCCTTTCCTTCTCGGGGGTTTATGGGGAAGCAACGCGGCAACGAGCTTCCTGGTGTAAGAGGCAGCCCACCCTAGAGCTGCTGTGCCTGCTTTTGCAGTGATGGCATTACTGGAAGCTCTGGGGCCTTAGTCGCTCTGCCGTTCGCGGGCTACTCTGTTTGTTCAGGGTTTATCTGTAGAGAGAACTGAATAAAGGGCTCCTCTCCTTTTGGCCTCACAGACTCCAAAGGCCGAGCTGTGTTCTAAACTGGGTATGGACCTGAAGCGCACTATGCTGCTGAGACTGGCACGTCGGGACCCATCCCTTCACCCGGATGACCCAGCAAGGAGGGAGACCATCTATAACAAATATAAGGTGGGTGTCTTCCCCCCACCATGAAGTGTCTGGGGAGGATCAAAGGAGGTGGCCTTCAAATGGAAATGGAGTGCGGTTGCTTTTCTTCTTATCCTTTTCACTTCTTATTAGCCGCACGATGCTCAAGTAGTATAGGATCAGTAAGAAATGGCAGGCATTGTAGAACTCTAGAGTTGAGTGGGACCTTGAAGGACATTGCGGCCATCCCCTTGGTTGCTGCAGGGTTTGATTACAGCATTTGTGGCGGATAGCTGTTTGTCCTCTGGTTACATACCTCAGCTGAAGAAGAGAACCTGCAATTTTCAAAAGCAGTTTTTTCTAAACATAGAGTCAAACAACCCTTTAACTGTTGAGAGGCTTTTTCAGAGATATGCCTGATATTGTTCTTCTGAAATTTCTGGCCCCACTCTCTTCAAAGATTCCAGCTCAAGTATTGCCTCTGCCCTGGATTTTCTTGGTGTTCTTAGACTGCTTTTTCCGCCCTGCTCCCTGTCCGAGGTACGGAGTCATGCCATCTTGTTACAAGAGTTATGATCAGGCAAACCGTATGAGGCACGTTGAATGCTTGGAGGTGCTACGCGCGTGTCAAATGTCATTAAGATAACTTTTGTTTCTGCCACACTGACTGGGTGACCATAGTGCCTTACTTGTCCTTGAGCCTGGTGCTATCAGAACTTGTAGTTCTAGTGGGATTCTGCTGTTCGTAGCCTTGTTGTGGGTTACAGGTGGACCTCAGAAGCATCTGTGTGTAAAAACTTACACTGTCTGCTTCCACAGTGGCGAGGAATCCATTGGTCTGTAGGTGCGGAGGTGCCCTTGTTTTGCATGCCGCAGGCCCCCAGTTCAACGCAGCTTCTCTGAGTAGGGTTGGGTAAGACTCTTCTTGGAAACGCTGGAGAGCTAATAGCAATAACTTAGTTGGCTAAGCAATCTGCCCCCCCCACAGGGTGTTTTCTTGCTGTCTCCCAATGAGTCTTGCCATTGAAATACCTTTGCTTTGCATCTGCAGGAGTTTGTTATCCCGGAGAAAGAAGCTGAGTGGGTTGGGCTGAGTTTGGAAGAAGCTGTAGAAAAGCAACGGCTCTTGGAGCAGAAGGTAGGCCTAGGTTTAGGTTTCTTGCGGGGAATGGTTCATGTATCTCTTCTGTATTCTAGGTGGTAGGCTGGTTCTGTAGGCTCTATTTAAGAGGAAGGAACTGGCAAAGCCACCTCTGAGCATTCCTAGGCTACAAAAACCCAGCAGCATTCATAAGTCGACAGCTGGTTTGAAGGCATGTGCGTGTGTATGTGTACATGCACAGAGGCTATCCCAGCAAGCTCTGGTCTCTGGGCCATCTGCTGGTTCCGGGGAGTTTGTGTTGAAGAGCAGGGGTCTGTGCCCAGACTCAGGCTCTGTGGGAGGAGTCCATTGGTGGCATCTTGGTCAGACAAGGAGGCTGAGAGGCTTCGCAATAACACACTGCTCCTTCTTGTCAAGGGCTGCTGTGATGCTGTGCATAACTAGTTCTCTTTCCTCTTCTGTCTGTCTGCATCTCAGGATCCGGTTCCCCTCTTCAAAGTCTACACAGAAGAATTGGTGCAGCAGCTTCAAGAGCACAGACTTTCAGAATCTGCTAAGGGCTAGAAGCTCTAAGAAAGGGCAGCCAACTTGTGCTTGGTGAACTTCTCATACTGTTTGGACTTGCCTTAAACAGAGTGGGGTTTGCCTTGTAGTAGGGCTGGATCCGTACTGTTCCTGTGTGCCGTGGCTGCCTGAGGTTTGTGAGGTTTGAAGGAAAGGAATGGGGTGCCTACTGGGCCCCCCAGGAGAGAGTTGCGACAAAGGGCATTGCCCTTTGCTTAAACCTGGGTTGGAACCAGCTGTTCTGAATGGTGTGTTCAGTTTCAGTCTGAGAGGCCCCAATAAAAAGGAACATGCTCTCACCTCATGGCTTGTGAGTCTTTCCTTGCACCTAGCTGATGGTGGGGTGGCCCCTGCAGCTGATCTGCCTGCCTTGATCTCTTGCAGAGGCTGGAGTATTTTACACACCCTTGGCTGTGGAGCACCTGGTAGGAGCAGCCAGTGACCTCACAGCACCTTGAAGTTGCGGGGTGTCCTGTTTCTGGGGACTGTCTTCTGGCTTAGTAGCAGGATCTTGCACCAGAAAGTGAGTTGTGCCAGGCTGCCTCTGCTGAGGGCAACCAGTCCATTGGTGTGAGCCAGTCTGGTGTTGTGTTTGCTGGAGGATGGTGCTGTTAGGGGTCCAAAGCAGAGCCACACAGAAAACAGTAAGTTGCCTGTAAGAATTACTGAAGAGACGCAGTCCTCTTTACAGTTAAGGGCTCAGGTTCCAGAAGCTGGAAGGCTGAGAGTTGTCCGCCTTCCTTTCAGCCTGTATGGAGGGCTGCGGCTGGTGCCTGAATCCCACAGCTGCTGCTTCCTTCTAGTGTGTCCCTCAAGCCCAGTCACGGTAGCTGGTAGGACCCAGGGCATTCCCCTCTGTGGAAGCTGGGACAGGCAAAAGACGCACATGCCTGTTTAGGGGGAGCAGTCCTCGTGCCTGCCCCTATTGGGTGGCCCCTTCATTGCAGGAAGTCGAGGTGGAGAACAGCATGGAAGTGGCAACTGGAAGGATCCCAGCACTGACAAGGGTGAGGAAGCCAGGACACAGTGAACCACCTGGCAGGTTGTGTTTGGGTGGAAGTAACGGTGGCAAGCAGACATCTGTGCCCCCTGCTGCCCTGTTACAGTCCCCGCCAGCAGCCGTTTGGGTGCAACAGGACAACCGTCCTGCATTATGCCAGCCTGAGGCATAATGGCTGTGGGTGTGTGATATTTTGAGCCACAAGGTCTGGTTCTTGGATTCAAGTGTGGCCTCTGTCTGGTCACCCCAGAGCAGTATGCAAATGCCAAACTGTTGTTCCTTTGACATTTTAATCGTAGTTCCTTCCCATAGGATCTAGCAGGTGTTGAGGGAAGCAAGGCTCTTTTAGTGTCTCATGGATACAGGTGCATTTGCTTCTGAATGTAGGAGTGGTCTTTTCTGGGCAATAGCCATCTCATTGTCCTTAAGGCGTCTTTGGGAACTGCCATCACAGAGCTGTCTTGAAGTAAATTCCTCGCACACTGAATCCTCCACAAAGCAGGGCTGGTTTTTGTTGGGAGCCTTTTGCTTGTCAGTGTCATTGGGAGCCTCTTTTATTTTGGTCTTGTAAGATGCAGCAGATTCCCCTTTGTTCTCAGTGGTTCTCTGTTTCTGTTGCAGTCCTTTGCTATAGGCTAATCACTGCTTTAAGCTTTAGAAAAACTTGCCATTAGATTTCTTCTAGAGAAAGCTGCTGGGGTCCCTGGGTTATTTTCTGCACGTCCTCTGCTGTCACCTTACCTCGTTGAGGTGGTGCACCAGCAACTGACATGGCTGACACATGCCAAGTTCCTCTGGCTGTTTGGAACGTGCCTGTGGGTGAGGAGCAGCTTCTTTCTCCTTTGGGTGTTTCTTGGCCCACAGGGCCCACCCTCCTTGCGCCTCAGCTGCAGTTGTGATCCCAGCCCCTGTGGCTGCTTTGCTGCCCCCAACAAAGCCTGTGGCGGCTTCGGGGGGGGGGACTCCTTGGCCAGGACTGTTGTCCTTTTCCAGATGGCAGTGTGGGGCTGTCACTTGGGGCAGAATCTGTGCTCTGGGCATGTTGGGCCCTTCTTCTATGTTGAGCAGCAGGGATGCGAAGGTACCCCGGCCCTTTGAGGCCAGTGACTCCCTTTGCTAGCAGTTCTTGGGACCACAGCACTGCAGTCCTGCCTGCTGGGGCTGTGGATTGGGAGCCCCTAGCGTGGCCGTGCATTTCCAGGGAAAGAAGTGCTATGGGGAAACAAGAAGGGCGCTGCAAGTGCTTGTGGGTCAGTTTCTCTTTCTGGCCTCCTGCCACCTGCTTTGGGGAGGTCCTTCTACAATGTTGCTTTTCCACGCTGTGTTAGATAACAGTGGATTTGCCCGTTGGCATTGTGGGAAGGGACAGCCCAGCCTGCGCGAAATCTCCACGAAAGGCGGAAGCGGCCGATGCCCAATCCTCTCCCGCCTGCCTGTTCCTCCCCTGCGTCTTCCTGCCAGAGGGTGTTCGGTTGGGCGGGGGGAGGGAGGGCGGGGCGCCGAGCATTTCTGGTGCGCACGCAGAGACACCCCGTGACCAAGGCGCCCATTGTGCAGGGCCTCAGCCGCAGCAGCCGGGAGCAGGAGGTGCCCGTCCGGCCAGATGGGGAAGGGGAGCGCCGGGGCCCTCCCGGCCTCCTCCCTTCTCACACACCTGCCGCCTTGGAGCGCCTTGCCCAAAAACAGGGGAGCAGCAGGGGGGATTCATTCTGTGTGGGATGAAAGTGGCCCTCTCGCAACTGTTTATCCGGCCATTATGAGTAAACCGGTGGTGCCGACGAGGGCTGGTTGCCATAGTTACTGTACGAGTTGAAGGGCCATCGTTTGGTCCGGGCCTCAGCCAATCCGGTGGAGGAGCCCAGGCTGCTGCAACAGAAACTCAGCGCTTGCCACCTTCCAGCTTGCCAGTCCAGTTGCCATGAGAGGGGAAGGGGCTCCTGGGGCGCCGGAAAGCGCTCTGGACGGATCCTGTCATGGCGGATGGTGGAAAACCCAGCAGGAGGCAGCAGGTGAGACAATGGGTCCGTTCCTTGGACACCACCACACCCCAGTTCCCTCTTCCACACCCCCAGAATAAATTGTAGACAAAGCGGCTGCAGGGGGTGGGAATGACGAGTCCTCCTGCCCAGGTGGCTTTGTTGGGCTTTCAAATTGCATTTTGCAAAGGCAGCTCATTAGAGGCCCCCGGCTGGGCTCCTGCAGAGCGGGGGTCATGCCCTGCTCCCCTCACCCTCCGGCCCCTCCCCAGCGAGCAGCCACCATTTTCCACAAAGCCCCTTGCGCTGAGAAGAGGCCTTGCACGGGACTGGTCGGGGGAGGACACAGGGCCCAGATCCATCCGTGGCCCCAGTCCCGTTACCAGGAGCATCTCTTGGCCATTTGATCTCCCGCTGGAGAGCTGGGACAGAGTTGCATGGGCATGACTGGTTTGGTGGTGCTGTCTGGACTCGGGGAGGGGAGGGTGGCCTTTTTAGTTGCTGCCACTGCTCTCTGTGTTATTCAGTGTTGTGGCACCGACAGAGGCCTCCCCTCTGCTATGTGTTTTTCAGCAGGCGAACAGAGGCGGACAAAACTCCTCCAGACTGACCTCTTGGGGCCTGACAGGCGGGGGGGCAGGGGGTGTAGTGGGGGGAGGTCTGCCCATACCAGTGGCCAGCTCATACCAGCTCTTGGGGGCTTCATCTACTTGTCAGGATGATCTTTTTCTTTCTCTGCCGGAGAGGTCTGTCTGTCTGTCTTTTCTCGCAAAGTGGGTCGGGGGTTTGAAGAAGAAGAGAAGCTGGGACCCTCCCTGATGCTCTTTTTCTCTTGGAAATGGGCTCTGCTTGCTGTGTCTTCTCCTCCTGCTGGAGCCGAGCACGGCCTCCTTCTCATTTGAGCAGAGAGGAAACTCACAGATGGCAAAATAAGAGAGTTGTGTCGGCTTCAAAGGGACCTTCTAGAGCAATTGTTGCATTATTAGGTAAACTCAAGAGAAGAAAATCTTTTAATCCACTGTGGCTAATCCAGTCTACTTTTGTTAGCCATGACATATTCAGCCACAACAAAAGGCCCTGGGCCTGGCGGACGCTGGCATACATAATGCATTTACAACCCGGACGCTTGGCTGTCGCAGCGGCAAGAGTCCCGCCTGAGTCAGTGGCAGCGGCTGGAACAGATGCTTCGTGAGATTTTCATCCCAGCGTTCTTCTCATTTCAAAGAGTTCTGGTCATGCACTGCCTCTGAATTGATGGGAAGGGATCTAAAGACCTTGGTGGAAAGGAGACCTCCATTGAAGTCGTGTCCCCCTCCCCTGCCAAAGGCTTGCCTGGACCACGCAGGCCCACAGGTTCAAGGGGCAGGGGAGACCTTGGCCGCATCCGCTCTCTGTGGCAGAGGGGCTGGTTGGCAGGGTCTGACCTTAGGAGAGCCTGCTTGGAGGTGGGGTTTTGTTTGGGTGTGCAGTCAGGACTGGTAGTTCCCTGCCTTGTGCTGTGAGGCATTCTTCTCCAGCCAAAGCAAACAGGTCTTTGGGTGAAGATGAAGATGGAAAAGAACTCTGCGCTCCTGGGATGGGCTCCTTCCAAGCAGAGTGGGGGAAAAGGTCCGTCACATTCCACAGGGCAGTGTCAAGTCCTGTCATTGCGTGGATGCAATGTGTGTGTTTGCAACAGGTTAAGATCTCGCTGCCCTCGCTCTGCCTTTGTAACGGTGGGGCCACAGTCTGCCTCGAGCAACAGGCTGAGAAGATTCCACTGACTTGTGTTCTGCTCCGATCTGAGGCTCGGTCTTGTGCGTAGCTGTCAGAGTCAGTCTCCCCGAACTCCCGCAGGTCTTCCTCTGGGCAGAGAGTCACAGGATTGTGTTGGGTAGGGTAGGCTGCTCCTACCCGGTGAGAGAAACAAGGGCAGACTGTCTTCGCTTTGGCATTTCTCATGGACTTTGACTTGAGGCTCACTCCGCCCAATTTCCCCCCTCCCGGGCGGCCTTCCAAACAAGGTCCCCTCTTGATGCTTTGGATCTGAGGCCCTCTCAGAATCCTCTGATCAGCCGAAAATGTTGGAAGGAAATTAAACCGAGAAGGGTTTCTCTTCCTTTCCTGCTGTCAAGACTTTGCCAGCTGTGAACGAGGGTTGCCTCCTCTGCATTCTACAATTTAGGCATTGATACCACGCTTTTGCACATGGGGATTCTCCGATGCGCATGAGGAAGGAGGCCAAGGACTGGGCTTCACCAGAGTCAGCAGCCTTTGTTTTTGAAAGCCACACCAATAGTAATAAAAAGCTGGAATCCCAGCAGTGACCAGCACGTGTCTGTTTCTCTCTCCTGGCAGCGATCCCACTGTGTTTCCCCCTCGAAAGCCCGCTTGGCCTGTCCCTCTGCTGCCAGGCCAGGGGAAGCTGATGCCTCCAGCTTCCCTTCACTTGGCCCCTGGAGCCAGAGGGCAGAAGAAGGGGTGCTCAGGTGGCCCTGCTCCCCTCAGATGCGGCTGTTTTCCTTCCTCACAGGGACCCTGGCCATCTCCAGTGGGGCAACAAGAGACCGATTCTCTGTGCAAATTCTGCACAGGAAACATTGCCGGCGCCAGAGGTGGAGGGCTTTGTGTTCAGACAACTTCAGAGGATGCTACGAACAGTCCGTGTGGAACTGCAGGATGGAAAACATACGAGTCTTGTGGCGCTAGGAAGATTAAGAGCTTTCTTGGGCCAAAGTGTTGGAGGCCTTGTGGCTTCCTGGCCAGGCACTGAGTGTTAGCCTCAGTTGACATTGTGGGGGGGGGGGCAGAAGCAAGGAGGGCAACTGACCAGGGGAGAGCGGAGGGGCTAACTGCGGAGGACAATTCAAGGGAAGCTTGAATGAATGTAAAATTTTAGAAGAATAAGCAGTAAAAAGTAATGTACGAGACAGGTGTTTTAGGCTGCTGTGTGTTGGCAAAACTTTTGCAAGTCCCAATCTGGCAACCCCATACCACTGGAATCTCAAAGGCGTGTGTGTGTGTGCGGGTTAAGTGGGAGCAGCCGTGTTCAGAGCAGCAGGGTTTTCCCTTTGGCATGTTCTCTCCTTGCGGCATACGCGTTGCCACCTTTTTGGTTCCCTTACTCCTTCAGGTGGAGACTGATCTGCTCACCTGTGTGGAATGGGGGGGCTGGCAGCTTCAGGGGAACAGGGGGAGGAGGTGGCTAAGCAGCCGGTGGCCACGGACCACCCAGTGCTGTGGGAGGGAGCCATGTACCCCCCCCCCCCGTTTGTCCTCTGTTTAGTAAATGGCCTTTCCCACTTAAGGTGCTGTTGCCTCTACCGCCACCTGCGAGGGAGGAAAAGGCCTGTCCCACCCCAGGCCCAGGAAGGGACAGCCCACCCTGTCTGCCCTAGGTGAGGGAGGGGCCCCAGGAAAAGCATGGGACGGATTTTGCCGCAGGTAGCCACCCCTGCCGTGCTTTCGCTTTCTGCTGCTTCTTGTGCAAATGCTTTAAAGAGGCGGTCCAAGAAAGGCGCATTTGTCCTGGGTTTGAAAACAAAGCGCAGGAATGGCCGGAGCCAGCGCGCGGGTAGAAGAGGAGCCGCCTCCCGTCCGTGCTTTCTCTCAGTGCCCGGTGCGCCCTTGTGGCCCCGCCACGCGGAAGGCTGGGGTGCCCCCGTGGCCGAGGTGACCGGGGGGGGGGCCTTCCGGGGCTGCTGGCAGCACCGGGCGCGCTGCTTCCCTTCCCTCGCCGTGACGCCCGTGCCTTTCGCTCGGGTTCGCTCGCGCTGGCCAGGGCGGCGGCTCGAAGGGCAGCCCCCGGCCACGTGCCTCGGGGTCCCCCCGCCGCACACAGAGGACGGCCAGGCCCCCGGGGGGGGGCGGGCGGGGGGACTGGGCCGAGGAACGAGGGCTGGACAGCAACCCCTCGGAGTCATCCCACCGTGCCCCCCGCGGCGGTCGAGGTGGGCCCCGTCCGGGAGGCTGCCGGGCGCTTCCGGCCACTAAACCCAGGAAAGGCCACGGCGGAACTGGACGGGGGGCCACTTTCTTACTGGGAGGGATGCTGCGACCCACCGAGGCTGCAGGGGGACGGGGTGTCCCCCGCCCGCCTCCGCCCGCCTGGCACGGGACGCCGCCGTCGGAGGGCGCCTCCCTTCGGGCCCGTCCCGCTTCCGACCTGGACGCCCCCGCCGGTCCGGAGCCGCCCCGCAGCCTCCCCTCCCGCGGGGCCCCGGAGAGACCCTCCGGCCGTCCCGCCCTCGCCCTCCTCCTCCTCTTCCGGCTGCGGAGGGCCGTCGGGGCCGCGCGGGGGCGCCGCCGAGCCGCCTCGCTCGGTCTCTCGCGGCGGAAGGAGCGGAAGCGGCGAGAGCGGCGGCGGCGGCGGCGGCAGGAGAGGCCCGGCCAGCCACGGAGCGCGGCGCGGGGCCGGGGAGCGGGCCGAGCGGCGCCGGCCGGCGGAGGGGGTCGCGGGGGGCGGAGGGGGGGCGGGCGGCTCCTGCGCGGCGGCGGCCGAGATGGGGGCCCGGCGCCGCCGCCCGCCTCCTTCCGGGGCTCCCGCCCGATCCGCCTCCGCCTGCTCTCCGGCGGCGGGGCCGCCGCGCCGCCCCCGCCTCCTCCTCCTCCTCCTCCTCTTCTTCCTCCTGCCGACTCTGCGCCGCGGGTGAGCGGGGGGGGGCCGGGACGGCGGGAGGGGGGAGGCCCGGGCGGGGGGGCTCGACTCCGGCGGCCTTGCCCGCCCGCCCGCCCGCCTTGGGGCCGGGGGCGCGAGGATGCTGCTGCCCGCGCGGGCCGCCGCCGCCGCCGCCGCCGCCGCCGGGGCTCCTTCCCGGGCCGCCCGGTGGGTCCTCACGTGCGCCGCCGGGGCGCTCAGGGGAGGGCGGGGCTTCGGTGCCCCCGGAAGGGGCTGTCAGTGGGAAGCCCTCTGCCGCCCCCGCCCCGCCCGCCGGCAGCCGTCAAACAAAGAGCCCGCGGAGCGGCGCACGCCCCCCCTCCGCCGGCAGCCCCGGGCCCGCAGCGCCCCGGCAGGCAGGGAGCCCCCGCCCGCCCCGCCGTGCGTGCAGCCGCGCGTGTGAGCGGTCCGACGCGTGGTCGCCCAGGCGCGGAGCCCGGCGGCCGCGGCGGCCGCGGCCCCCTCCCCTGGGCCGGGGTCTGTGTGGAGGGCCGCTGGCTGCGTGGCCGGGAGCACCCCGCTTTTCGCGGATGAGGAGCTGAAAGGGCCGCCCGGAGCCCCTGTGAGGCACTGCCTGCGTGCCCTCCTCTGGTTGTCGCGGGGCTACTGCAACTCCCAGCATTCCTCTCCGTGCACTGCGGTGGCTGCTGGGAGTTGTGGTCCCTTGTCCTTTGGAGAAGGGCTGCCTGGTTCCAGACCCCCATTCTGGCCAAACTGGAGCAGGTATTGTGACAGCCAGAGGAATAAGGGCATTTCCCGCACGTCCTGAGGTTTGCTGATGGATGATGGGACCGGCTGTATCAGGGCTGTAGTGTTGCCAGCCCACAGTGGAGGTCACCTGCTGCGCCTGGGCAGGAGCAGGGGGCTCTGGCCGTGGCAGCCCCAGCGGCGGCCAAGATCAAGTCGCGGGACGTGGTCTTGCTTCAGAGTCGCAGGGTCATGGGGTAGAATGCTGCCCGGGGCCATCCTGTCTACCCCCTGCCATTTCAGGAGCACCCCAGCCTCTTTTCAAAAAGCCCCATGGGGGCAAGAGTCCGCCACCTCCTCCTGTGGCCCCTCCCGTAGAGGCAGGGCTCCTGCCCTCGGGCGGCTTTTGGCAACACCTTCTCCTCCCAGCTGCTCCCTCCGCCTTCCTCCCCACCCACCCCTTAACCGTTGCTGTTTTCCGATGTTGCAGCTGGCGTTGCGTGTCCCTCCCGGGGCTCTGAGAGTCAGGCCGCTCTTCTGCTCTTACTCCTGTGCCGGCAAGGGCCGTTGTCGACATGAGCGTCCACGGCCAAGGGTTCACGCTGGACCTCGGGGGCAGCTTCACCGAGGACGCCCCCAGGCCGCCAGTCCCGGGCGAGGAAGGCGACCTGGCCCCCACAGAGGTGCGGCCGGCCGGCCACGTGTTCTTCTGCGGGAAGGGCGACGCCCTCAAGGCGGAGACCTCCACGGCCACCCCAAGGCGGCCTGACTTGGACCTGGGCTACGAGCCAGAGGGAAGCGCCTCCCCCACACCTCCGTATCTGCGCTGGGCGGGGTCCCTCCACTCCCTGTTGGATGACCAGGACGGGATTCACCTCTTCCGGACCTTCCTGAAGCAGGAGGGGTGTGTGGACCTGCTGGACTTCTGGTTTGCCTGCAGCGGCTTCCGGAAGCTGGAGCCGAACGAGTCCAATGAGGAGAAGCGCCTGAAGCTGGCCAAGGCCATCTGCAAGAAGTACGTGCTGGATGGGAACGGGATCGTCTCACGGCAAATCAAGCCAGCCACCAAGAGCTTCATCAAGGACTGCCTGCTGAAGCAGCTGATTGACCCGGCCATCTTCGACCAGGCTCAGACGGAGATCCAGTTGGCCATCGAGGAGAACTCCTACCCGCTGTTCCTCAAGTCCGACATCTACCTGGAGTACACCCGGACCGGTGGGGAGAGCCCCAAAGCCTATGGCGACCAAAGCCCGGGCTCTGGGACAGGGAAGGGTCTCCCGGGCTACTTGCCCACCCTGAATGAGGACGAGGAGTGGAGATGCGACCGGGAGGCTGAGGAGGGAGGGGGGCCACTGGCCCTGGCGGGGGTGGCTGCCCCCCGGGACTGCCTGCCCTCTGGCCGGCTCACCCAAAAGCTCCTGCTGGAGACGGCCACCCAACGGGCCACCTCTTGCGCGTCTCCCTTGCCTGCCGCTGTGGCCGCCGCCTCCTCCAGGCGGTACAGCGAGGGAAGAGAGTTCAGGTGAGAAACATGAGGTTTAGGGTCTTGGCTTGCTGCAGGCCTCCTCCTTGCCCCCTGGAAGCAGAAGCAGTGGGGTGGCAGGGGGCAGGCACAGGGGGTTTCTTTCAAGGGGCAGAAGGGCGTCTCTTTCCTCTGGCAAGCCTGGTGATGATGGGGGGCACGGCGCCTGGTGAGAGAGCTTGCGTGCCAGCCCTTGTTTGCGAAACCAACAAGTAGCTCGTTGTGCCGCTTTCTCCAGCTGGCAGCGTGGGGGGTATTCGTGTGTGGACTCTTAAACTGGATACTTGGAAGTTGGGGGCTGGTCCCACGTGGTATTTGGGGCTGTGTCTGGAAGGGCTGCTAAGCTTTGGAGCCCTTGGGGTGAGGGAGGCTCCTCACCCCTCTGAGTGCTCTCCTTGGGGCGGTGCGTCCTGGTCCTTCAGGTTTTGGGGAGGAGCCGCAGGCGAGAGGGTTTTGCTCTTCTCGGACTGAACGCCATGGAAATGAACTTGGTGGCCAGAAGAGGCCTTCCGTAGCAAAATTGGGCAGGACCAAAGGCGGCCCCTTTGCTGGACCAGAGGCGTCTCTGATTTGCTAAGCATGCAGCCGGGTGAGAGGTTGCAGGTCAGTTCCAGGGGGGCTCCCTGGCAGGTGCCTTAGGCCAGGGGAGCCCGGAGCCGATTGGGGAAGCCGTCGGGATTCCCTGCAGGGAGTGCTTGGTGAGCCACTGCAGCTCCGGAGACCTGGAATAGGAAAGAACAGCGGAGTGAGAGGAAGAATTTGGCTGGGATTGGCAACCAGCCAGCATTGTTCCTGGTAACCACAAAGCCCAGGGCTTTTTCCAGAAAAAAAAAGAAAAAAATCCTTGGCTTTCTTCTCCAGAAAGGCCCGTAACTAGCCAGCCAACACGTCTGCTTATATTTTGCGGTCCTGGCAAAGGGGGCAGAAGGTGGAGGGGATTGTACAGGAAAAGGAAGAAGTGCCCCCCATTGGTGGCATCCTTGCCCTCATCCTAATGTGAGGGCCAGCCTGATACCTTTCTTCAGAGGCTGCTGCCCCTCCCTCCGGTACCTGCCGAGCGACCTTCCCCGACTGGACAGCAGAAGAAAATGTACGGTCGCCCCGCAGGCCGAGAGGCAGCTGCCCCCCCCGTTCCTTTCTCGGTGCCCAGGGTGCCGGTGCACCTGAGGCTGGCCACAGCCGCTGGGGAGCGCGGGCAGGATGTTCTCCTTGGCCTGGCCCAGGTGCCGAGCTTCAAGGCTGTGGAAGATCTTGGTCCAAAGGGGGAGTTCTGTAGCAGTTTAACTTCTTATGCTGAAGAATTCCAGAGTTAACATCCTTGTGCTCGAAGCTAGCGTCAGAAATGACTTTGTGAAAACAAGGCTTTGCAGCACCCACCCCGCTCGCCACCCTGACTTCTCCCATCCTGCCTAGTTTCAGCATGGCGGGGACAGGAATTGCATCTGCCTGGGCCTGGCACTGCCGGGGACAGATTGACGCAAGAGGTGCTCCGAAAGAGAGAGCGGGAGGGGGAGGGAGAGGGAGGCTTGGTAGTTCAGGAGGAAGGTATTTCTACAGGGGCTGATTTGAACAAAAAACCCCTCCTCCTCTCCCCCGCACGGCTTCTGAGGCCTCTGATTGTTTGCTGACTGTGGGATTTGAGCGCTCTGCCCTGGGGTGCCCTTCTCCACAGCCCCCCTCACGGTGCAGCATCCCAGTGTCACCTGTTCCTTCTCAGTTGTGCACCAAGCGTTTGTGGTAAAAATAGAGTGCAGGACGGAGTGCAGGACATGTGTGCGCGTGCGTGCGTGCACGTGCAGGAAATTGGCATGGCCCCATGAAAGTGTTTGTCAGTAAGCAGTTTAATGCTTTGTTGCTTTTATAGTGCATCAGGAGCAAACCCAGGTACAAATGAACCAAAGAGATTTGCAAATGGGACCCTGTTTACAGGGCTGAGACAGCGGGGTGGGGGCCTCGGAGTCCAGCTGACCGGGGCGGGGCCGGCGGGCAGGCGGCAGGGGGAGCGGGAGGAGGGGGCTTCCGTGGCTGAGGTGGCTGGGATTCTTTCCGGGATCTGCCAAGGGGGATTTCAGGAGCTCCCAGTCAGGGAAGGGGAAGGTGCCCTGTACTTTGACCCCCGTGGTGCCTGCTTGGGGATGGGGCTGCCCGGCCAGAGCAAAGCCAGACCAGCATGCCAGGATCAGTCTGGGGGTGGACCGGGCACCCAGTGGAATCTGTGGGGATTTGGCAGGGGCAGTTTCCTTTGCTTCTCCTTCTGTGGGAGGGGACGCTACATCCGCTGCTTGTGTGCTAGCACGGCCTGCTTAGGTGTGCTTCATGTCTCCCTTCCGGGCTGGCTGGGCACCTTCTCTTCCAGGGACTGTGGACAGGGCCTCTGGGCACGTAGCCTGGAGGTGGTGGCGGTTGCGGAAATGCAGCCCGTGGCCACCCACCCTCCTCCCGGTAGCCTCCACTTCCTCTGCAAGTGGGCTCTGGACAGCCGGGGTGCCACCACCACCAGCAGTATTCTCAGCTTACATCACAGTCAGCCCAGTTGCGGGGAGGTGTGGGCTGCTGATCATGGACAGCAGCCAGCACGTTTGGACCTGGCAGCCTCTTTCTTCTGCTACAAAGCCATGCCTGGAAGTGGCTCAGACTGATGCGGAGCCAGTATCCCTGTCTCTGGGTGGGTGTTTCTGTATTGGGGGGGGGGGCGGAAGGCAGGATTCTTTGGTTCTTTTCTTCGGTTCCCAGTAACGCATTCCACCTGAGATGACCAAGGAGTTAGTGTTATTAAGGAGAAACACTTTTGTGGCTGGTCACCCACCCCAAGTTAGGAATGGTGGGCAGAGGTTTCCAGAGTCTTTGTGCAAAGAAGTCCCTCCCCTGAGCTTCCTCTGGGCTGCCAACTAACAAGTGAGGCAGAAATGCCCCCCCACCTGCGCCACGCAGTTCTTCTGCCTGGGGCCCACTCACTCTGGCTGAGCTTTAGCTTGTTGGCCTTGCTAACCCAGGGTAGTGGCCATCTGGCTGACCATGCCCTGGGGAGCTCTTTCCCTGCCCTAGTAGCCCTTTTGCTCCAGTACCTGGCAGGAGGTGCTCTGTATGTTCGCGCACGCACATGCATATGTGTGAGACGGAAAGAGAGAAACAGAGAACCCGCTCCCTTTCCTGGAGCGTGGCCACAGATTCAGCCCCCCATGGCCACTGCCTGCACCTGTGACTCCCCAAGAGTGTGAGTCGCTGAAGAAAGTGGCCCTCCTTGGCTTTGCCTGTGCCCAGATCTTTTCCCAGAGGCTCGGTGCCTTCTCTTCTGACAGGGTGGAGTAGTTTGCCCTTGGGGGGCTTCCCACCCTCCTAGCCCCAGGGTGAGTGTCTCTGGATCTTCAAGAACCCAAGTGCCCTTTTGGTGCCTGGTGATGTTGTGAGGGCCTGTGGTTGGTAGGTCTGACCCCCGTGCTTACTCTCTTGCAGGCATGGGCCGTGGAGGGAGCCAGCCCATCCCTACTACGTCAACACGGGCTATGCCCTGGCCCCAGCCGCCAGTGCCAATGACAGCGAGCAGCACAGCATGTCCAGCGACGCTGACACCATGTCGCTGACTGACAGCAGCGTGTGAGCTGGGGTGGGCTGTACCTGGGGGAGGCTTTTGGGGGGATTGGGTTGGGGGCACAGGCACCATCTGCCCCATTTTTATTTAAGGTGGGTGTGGATATGTCATTCCGCTCTCGACCGTGGTTCAAATGGAGGAGAGCAGCGGTGGGGGGCAAGAGGAGTTGGGCAACAGAGGTGGGGTCTGTCGGGGCTGCTAAAGGGGGCAGAGGGGAAGCAGTTGCGACGAATGCTGTACTGTGGCTGCCCTCTCAGAGCTTCCCTCCCAGTACGTGTGGGCCGAGGTGTTCTGGTTCTAGGCCTGCTAATTGTGGGGCACTTCCCTCTTTCCTATTTGTGGGGTCTTCTGGCTTCCTCCCAACAGAGACGGGATCCCCCCGTACCGACTCCGGAAGCAGCATCGCCGAGAGATGCAGGAAAGTGCCAAAGCCAATGGTCGCGTGCCTCTACCTCACATTCCGGTAAGCGGCTCTGTCGCCTGTCCCCCCCGCCCCAAAGAGTCTGGGAGGAGGAGGGGCTGCAGCGGGGCTGGCGAGGGGGCTGAGGGATGGAAGGCCTTCTGAGGGGCCAAACAGGAAGTGCGGTGCAGCTGGAGAGTTTCTGCTTCCGGATCTATCTTGCAACATGGGGGTGCTTTCTCTTACCTTTCTTTCTGGACCTGAGCTGCCTGAGGCCAAATGGAAGTAGCTGCTCCTGAGCAATGGGCAGGTTGGGGGTGGGGACGGGCCCAGATGTCCTTGTGGAGACTCCCCAGGGCCACTGGTTGGCCGGCTTACAGCTTTTACTCAGGCTCTCCATCTTCCATGGGGCCTCCAGTCACCCACTGACCCAGGGCGGATTCCTGAGGAGTGTGAGTGTGACACACAGGAGCTTGTGGGGGCCACAGTTGGAAGGGGCTTAGTAGAGCCCCCCCCCCCCGTGAAGTCCCATTTACTGCTGGGCACATCCACGCTCCTTAATTCTGGTGGTGTGATATCACATTAATTGCCCTGACTTCTTCCTATGGAATCCTGGGATGCGTAGTTTGGTGGGGGAGATTTCTAGTGCACCGTCCTGAGAAACAACGCCACTAAAGCAGAGAAGTTTGAGTTCCTCCATCAAACCCCAAGTACCAGGATTCCCCGGGGTGGAACCGTGGCTGCCGAGTGGTGTCAGAGTGTTATGATGGTGCCGTGTGGATGTTCCCTTTCTTTGAGAGGAGGTTCCATGGCTCTGTGGCTTCTGGCACGGCCAGACCTGCAAGTGGGCAAAGGGCCCACCCTCCCCAAATGCTCCAGATGCCACTGGTGTTTGGAGCACCTTGTGGCTGGTGCTGCTGCTGCCGCCAGTGTTCCTTGCTGGACTTCAGCTAGGCGGGCCAGGCTCACAGAGCGTGGGCTCTCACGACTGCTGTGGAAATTCCCTCCCGCACACACACCCCACCCCAGCTTCCAGCCTTTGCATCCAAGCTTCTTAAGCCCCTTGGGTTTGAGGAGACAGACATATTCTCGTCCCGTCTGCTAATGGGCACTTCAGCTCCTCCCCTGCACGCGCAAGGAGGGCAGGAAGATTTGAAATGATGTTCTGGGGCAAGAGGAGGAGGCAGCCAGGGCCGTCTCCGTCTCCATCCCACCAGCCTCCTGCACCTTGGCCAGAGAGAGCTCCCCTTCCACAGCTGGCCAGCTCTTGTCACTGGGAGGGAGGAAGGGGCCTCCCCTGTTGGGGGGCCGATTGAGGCAGGGGACTGAGCCAGTGTGATGCTCAGTGTGCGTGTTGCGTCTGCATGTTTCCCACAGCGTACTTACCGAATGCCAAAGGATATCCACGTTGAACCGCAAAAGTTTGCTGCTGAGCTGATCAACCGCCTGGAGGAGGTCCTCAGGGACCGGGAGGCCGAGGCCAGGCTAGAGGAGCGCCTGAAGCGGGTCCGCGCGGTGCGTGAGTGGCCCCTTCCGCTCACGGGCTGTGGGGACCCCACCTTGTTCTGCACCAGTTGCTTGGGGGGCTGGAGAGGTTGGGAGGGCACCCTCAGCCTCTTCCCTGCGTGGCGGCCGTGCTCGTTCTCGCTTCTTTCAGAGGTTTCCCGAGAGGCCTCCCTGCTGCCCCACAGCCCTTCTCCTTGGGGAGGCGGGGAGAAGTAGCCAGAGGAGAGGAGAGGAGAGGCAGGGCTTTTCGCCACCCAAGAAGTCTGCCTTTCTCTCTCCCTCATGGTCTCTGCCTGGGTCCCCAGAGGCTGCCTGCTGCCTAGAGAGCTTTGCGACACGTGCCCCAGGTACCCATGCCTTTACCCTGGGCACATCTTGTGTCTCTTGGTGACAGGAGGAAGAAGGTGAAGAGGCAGAGCTCCCCTTGGGACCCTCCCTGGGGGGCCACAAGATGCCCCCCGCCCAGGTCCTGCCCCACTTTGCCCCCCGCTATGCTGAGCTGCCACTGAGGGATGCCCACGAAGAGAATCCCGAGACCATCCTCGACGAGCATGTCCAGCGGGTCATGAAGACGCCAGGGTGCCAGTCCCCCAAGCCCCATTCCCCTGACAGCGGCGGTCCAGCGGCCCCCGGCAAACTCCACAGCCTGATGGGCGGTCCGGTCCCGCTCGGGCACAGCAAGCACACGGGCAAGGCTGGGCTCAAGCTGGAGGGTGCCAGCCTCTACCACCACAAGCATGTCTACCACCACGTGGTCCACCACCACGGCCCCCTCAAGCCCAAAGAGCTGCCCCCAGGGGAGGCTGACGCCCCTGGCCAGCGTGGACCCGGCCCTTTTGCCTGGGGTCTTGAGGGCACTCATGGCTGCGCTCCCAAGTCCCGACTCTATGGGGAGAACTCCTGCCTGGCCCCCGGACCCATGGACCCCATGACTTACAGGTGAGGAGGGGGGGCAGTAGTGAGGGTGGATGGGGCAGTCGCCTTGGGGGGGGAGGAGAGAGGCCTCTTCGCCGGGCCCGTGGGACTCTTGGGGGGCCGGGCCAGGGCTGGAGCGGCCCCAAAGGCAGGCTCATCCCTGGAGAGAGCCGGCGGACCTGTGGGTGGCAGCCCTGGTTTCCCCGTGAGGGGAGGGAAGTCAGATCGGGGTCCAGTGTTGTAGCTGCTGCCAAGCGCTAGGAGGCTGGCCTGGTTTTGGCCCAGAGGGAGGCTACCTTCTCCCCTCTGTTTCCCTGGGAGGGGCAGCCTCTGAGGGGCATCCCAGAAGGTGCCTCTGCTCCCTTTCCTCTGAGTTCTCCTCTCCCCCCATTTTTCCCCAGCGGGAAAGCCAGTCTCCTCTCCAAGCGCAATGTCAAGAAAGGTGAGGCGGGGAAGGGCGACGGCGGCGGGGGAACCGCCTACGAGGTGCCCGGTTCTCCGGAGGATGTGGAGAGGAACCAGAAGATCATGCAGTGGATCATTGAAGGCGAGAAGGAGATCAGCCGGCACAAGAAGACGAGCCACGGGTGAGCCCTGGGAGCCGCATGTGGGCGCGCATGGCGGTTGTGGGTGGGTAGGAGTGGGAGATTCCAGAGGTCAGGAAGGCCGAGAGGCCCCAAGCACGCCCCTCGTGCGGGTGGGCCCCGCATGTCACTTTGCAGGGAACCGCGGGGCACGCTTTTCAATAAACAAGCAGGCGGGACTGGAAAGTTGCTTCTCTGCAGGGCAGAGTGGGGCACCCAGCTCCCGGGTCCGCCCAGAGGGGCCTCCCTGGCCTAGCGTCAGATCAGAAGGCCTCGGGGTGCTCTTGTTGGAGGGGCGCCTCAGGGCTCCGCTGATGCCCCTCGGACCTGGGGCTCTTCTCTGTATCCCAGATACGGCGAAACCTCAGCAGCCAGGGATGAGAGGCAGGGCCCTCTCTGTGGCGGCGCTGGAGTTGCTCCAGCAGGCACAGCGGCCTCCTCTTTGAAGGAGTTACCAGGCAGCAAAGTTCTTCTGGCCGAGCAGGGTTTCCTCTCCTCAGACCAATCAGTGTGTCCTCTCAGGCCTTTTTGGTCCCTCGCCGAAATGGCCTCTGTTTTCGCCACGTGGCGCAGCTATTGTTTTTCTGGAGTGGAGGGGAGAGGAGGCTTTTCATTTTGGGGTGGAGGAGGGTGGTGACGCTTCTGTGCTTTCCCCCCCAGCTCTTCCAGTTCCAAGAAGCAGCTGGGCCACGACCTGCCACGGCCGGCCTCCATTGAGCGACCCGTGGCCCTCCACCCCTGGGTCAGCGCACAGCTGCGGAATGTGGTGCAGCCCTCACACCCCTTCATCCAAGACCCCACCATGCCCCCCAACCCTGCTCCTAATCCCCTGACGCAGCTGGAGGAAGCCCGGCGGCGGCTGGAGGAGGAAGAGAAACGGACTGGGAAGCCGACGGGAAAACAGCGGTAAAGCCTGGCAGGGAGGAGGAGGGAGGGCGGGAAGCGGGTTGCACTTGGCGGAGCCCATCCCACTCTGCCTTGTATGGCCCCCTGGCCAGGAGGGGCAGGAAGTGGGGGGCTGCCTGGGCCCCCCAGCCTCCTCCCCCTCACCCAGCGCCTGCCTCTGCCTGCCAGGAGCTCTCCCTGGGGCGTGGAGGGCGGCACGTGGGTGAACGTGTATGAGTCTTTCCCTTCATCTGCTCCCAGTGCGGGGGTGCTGGTGTTGGCACTCTGGCGGATCTGGAGAATGCGTCGGGGAGCCCATGCAGGTGCTGCTCTCTCAAGGCCAGATTTTATTTCTCTCTCCCTCTCCCTCTCTCTCCCTCTCTCTGGTGGGCTTGTGGGGCAGTGACCCCGAGTGCCGTGTGGGAGCGTGCTGGTGTGCGTGGACGCTAGCAGGGCTGCCCCTTCTCCCACCCCAGGCAGGCCAAGTCTCCCTCAGGGGAGGAGGCTCAGGCACCATTTCCCAGCAGAAGGCCCGGGCTGTCCTGAGCAGGCCCACTGTGGATCCCTCCATCCTCCCAGCTCCCCCGTGCCTGCTTGTCTCCCCCAAGAGCTCTCCTCCCCGAGGGCCGGAGCCCGCCACCTTTTCCATGTGGTTTGCCTGAAGGTCTTTGTAGGCTTGGAGTCGCCCCATGAGTGCTTGAAGACAGGCAGGTGGGAGGGAGGGAGGATGGTCCGCCCCCTTTTTTTACCCCTTGTGGGTCGTCCTCCACTGGGGATCTCTGGGGAGCTAGGCTACAGCCTCTGCCCCTGGCGGCCACAGGTGAGGCGAGTCTAACATCTGAGATTATTCCTCAGGTATGTTCAAGAGGTTATCCAGCGTGGGCGCTCCTCTGTCAGGCCGGTCTGTATGCCTGTGCTGAATGTGGTGCCCGCCGTCTCCGACCTGGACCTCTCCGAGTCCGAGTACGTGCAACCCACTGCTCTCGGTGTCCTCCTCTTCCCCTCCCTCCCCAGACCACCCCATACTTTTGCCAGGCAGGCAGATGGGGAGGGGGCAGCCTGTGCACTCTCCGTAAAGGGGGCCTTGAGCCCTCTTGGGATTACAGTTCCGCCTGAAGCAGCCAGTGTGGGGTTTTGAAGCGTCTGTGTGGGCACCAGAGATCTAGGTCAGCCGCTGTGGGCAGCTGCGCACCGGCCCCTGCCTGTTTCTCCCATTCAGCTTCCATCTTTTTCCTAGTCCTGACCTTCACGTGCACACACGCCCTTCCCACCTGTTTGGGTCCCGAAAGGTCAGGTATTAGCTGTGGCACCCCAGTTAGCTGCCCAGGGATGGCAGCCACTGCGCTGTGGGGCCTGGCCAGATAGCAAGCCCCTCGGCCCCTCCCTTGCACGCCCTGTTTTCCGGAGTGGGGAGAGAGTGAAGTCCCAGCCAGGCCCCTCCAGGTCTCCCTGTTGGGCAGGTTGCAGGGCAGGGGTTCCTGCAGCCCTTTCTTCCACCCCCCCCAGTTGGAATGGCTTCCATCTTTTGAGTCCTCCCCCCTTCCCAAAGGCAGCCATCTGTTTCTGTGTGTGTGTGTGTGTCTCTCTCTCTCTCTCTTTCTTTCTCTCTCCCCCCTCCCTCTCCCCCCCCGCTCGCATATGTGTGGCTCCGGGTTTGTGGGAGCTTCTCAGGCAGAGGCGGCTCAGGTGAATATTTTAGCAAGGGGGGCTTCTTTGGCAAGCTGTTGCCCACTGCCCCCCTTCTCACACACCCCTCCTGCTCTGGGCCCTGAAAAAAAAAGATCTGTGCTGCTTGTTTGCTGGGGCCCTCTGGTTTTAAATTAGATGGGCAGCCAGGTTCAGCTACAAGCCCTATCATCCCCCTCTACTGGCATTGCTGACTGGTGCTGATGGGACTGACATTCCAACAACATTGGGGCAAGGGTTACATGGTCGCTGTGCAGATTTAAAAGAAGGGATTTGAGCATGGTGGCCTTGTGACACAAAAATTTGGGTCCTGAGGTGGGGTTGGCAGAGGAGCTAGACAGGGGCTTCCCTTGCATCCAGGAGGCCTCCATAGCCTGTATGTGGCAGACAGGGTGGGGGACAGAGGGCGAGGAGTTGCCAGGAAGGAGTTACACAACTGGATTTGGATGTTTTGAGGCCTCCAGACGCGATCCCAAACTGCCCCCTCCTGGCATCCTGGCAGGCCCCAATCTACATTGCTCTTCCCCGGAAGCCACCACTTATGCCGGGGGGGGGGTGCCAGGCCCTCAGTAATGCCCCCTCGGGTCCGCACCCTCAGCACAAAGCAGCCTTCATCCACTTCCGGGCCTGTGCCAGGGCTGTTCCCATACCTGACTCCTTCTCCCTTGGGTGGCAATCCCCTGGGCAGTGCCTGTTGTTGGGATTGGGGAGAGAGGGCCACTGGACCCCCCACAGCAGCCTCCCCTCCTCAGACGTGGTGTTTGTGGTCATGCTGTGCCTGAAGGCCCCCCATCTTGCCTTTGCTTCCCAGGGGGAAGAGCCAGAAGAGGCCAGGTGGATCCGCCGCGCCCCCCCAGCCCTGCGACAACATCGTAGTGGCCTACTACTTCTGCGGAGAGCCTATCCCCTACCGCACCCTGGTTAAGGGCCGCGTGGTCACCCTTGGCCAGTTCAAGGAGCTGCTCACCAAGAAGGGGAACTACCGGTAAGAAATGGGGGTTACCCCACTTCCTGGACGCTCCCACCGCACCTTATGGGAGGGAAACCACTTGGCCCTGGGGGCTCTCTTCCTTTGAGGTGCTGCTCCTGTTGGCAGCTCCTGCCCCTCCCAGGCCTTTGGACTCTGCGGGGGTCCCCCACGCTGTAATGCTTCTTTGGGGCCAGACACCACTCACCGGGTGGAGCAAAATGGGGTGGCCCTGGTGCCTTCCGCTAGGGCCAGATGGAGCCTGCGGGGGTCACGGGGAACGTGCGAGAGGCGTCTTGAGGGTTTCTCCCAGAGTCTGTTCTTGGATGGGCTCAACCTGGCGACCCCAGCCCCCAGGTCATTTTGCAGGTGTTGGGGGACGACCACAGGGGAGCCTGAGCGTGTGCTTGGCAGCCCCCCTTCAAAATCCCTTTGCCCACTTTCCAGGTATTACTTCAAGAAAGTGAGCGATGAGTTTGACTGCGGCGTAGTCTTTGAAGAGGTGCGTGAGGACGAGGCTGTCCTGCCCATTTTTGAAGAGAAGATCATTGGGAAAGTGGAAAAAATTGACTAGCCCTGAGTGAGGAGAGAGTCCGGAAGCTGCACAGGGACGGTGGGGGGTGGGGCGGGCTTGCGGCCAGGCCCCCCTCCTGCTGCGAGCACCCCATCTCCTTGAGAGAAGGTGTCTCTGCCCTTGTTTTGATGATGTCACGAAGGGAAGCTCTTGGTGGAGAAGACCTGGCACTCTGAACCATCAGAGCAAAACCACCACCCCACTTCCGGAATTGGCGGGGGGAACAGGAAGGAAGGAAGTGGGGGCCTGTGTTTGCTCCACGCTCTCATCCTGAGCTGCCACAGGGGCTTGTGCACTTTGTCCCCTTCTCCCTCTGGGCTGCTTCTGTGCCCCACCAATTCCCCCTGCCTTCCAGTCTTTCCTGAGCCTCAGCCATGTCTCGCTTGGGCCCTTTGTAGTTGCGGGGGCAGGATTCAGGCAGGCATTGAGATGGATGCCCCCCCACGCTGTTCCCAGGCAGTGCCCGGCTCCTCCTTGTGGGTGGCTGCCCCCCCAGCACTTCTCAAATTCTCACCCTCCAGGAATTGGAAGGGAGGGCCTCGCTCTGCACTCCCTCCACCCCTGCTCTGCTGCTGCTCCTTCCCTGGCTGGGTCTCACAGCCGCCCCGCCCTGGGAGGGAGCTTGGGGGTGTGGAGCAGCACCCCCACTTTGCGTGCACATCACCGAGTGCCTTTAAGCCACAGAGCTCTCTCCTCCTCCTCCTCCTCGGTCCCAAAAGGCAGACAGGCTGTTTCTTCCCTTCTGGGGTTCTACTTGTGGGTCCCCATCCAAAGGGATTTTTCATGCGCCTGACCTGGGTGTTGCAGGTCCTTCATTTCCCTTTTTTATCTGAAGGGGGTTCAGTTGTAAATATGTACATTTTGTAAGTGAAGCATCAGCTGCCAGCAGTTGGGCAATTCACAGCTGGTGCCTCTGGGACATTTTTCACAGCTTGACTTGTACAATTTATCTTTTGAAAGGTACTTGGATAATTAATAATAATAATAATAATAATAATAAAATAATAATGATAATAATAATAATAATGGAATAAAAGTCCATGTTCAAATGGTTGCCCTGCGTGTGTCTCCCCTCCCCTCCCCTCCCGGGCACTTCTCCCTCACCTCTGCTTTGGCTTTCGTGGGCAGGAGGTGTGTGCTGGGGGCAGTGTGGGTTGGTTTGCCGGCAGGCACGGGGGTCGTGGGGGGCTGGAAACACGGAAGGAAGGAAGTGGCGAAGCCATGTTTGCAGGAGGGGAGGATTGTATTGCTCTGCCCAGACTCTAAAGCTCATCTCTTGACTCTGGGGTGTCCAGTGGTCTTGTCTGGTTCTCTTTCAGTTCCTTGGGGATCTCAGCCTCCTGGTAAACCACAAAGCACAGGGTATTACAAACCGCAGAATCCTCCACAAGTGGCACCTGCTCATTATTTGGCACTGCCCACAGCCATTTTGCTTCTCCCTACGCCCTCCCCATAGCTGTTCCGGGACCAAACCTCCCTTCCTGCTTCAGAAGAAAAGTGACAAAAAGAACCCGTTCACTTTCTTCTTGTCCAAGACATGGGGTCTCCTGCCCCTTGACCCCAGCCCCTTGGCCTCTGGCTCTGAGATCTTACTTAAATGTGGGGAGGGAAGATCGGAGTTTGAGCCACAGATTTAGGCCCAGAATGGGAATAGGGTGGGGGTGGGGGTACCTCTGTGTCTTTGACTAGGGAGGGAAGGGGACTACCCAGAGCAATGACTTTTAATGAGGCTAGGGGCAACTCAGAAGGCGGTGGGGGGGCTGCATTGCTGGTCTCCCTCTCCGTCCTGTTCTGACCCTTCTGGCTTTGAGGATGCAGCTGATAGGTGGCCCAGTTTGGCCCAGAAGGTCTCTTCTCAGCCCTCCTGTTTGCTCAGCACGGGGATGGGAATCTGCAGCCTTCTGGACATTGCTGGAATGCAGTTCCCATCATCCCTCCCCCCACCAGGAAGCTGATGAGACTACAGCCCAGCAACAATTGAAGGCTGTTCTCATCCCTAGACCACAGGAAGCATCTCCATGTGTAGTACTTGGCTGCGCTTGTGGGAGTGGGGGCAGCGATTCCTCTCCCTCACAGGGCCCAACTGGGGAGGGGTCATCTGTCTCCTTCCAGGACTTGGGTTGGGGCCCCTCTGGAGCAGCACGTTCAGCCAAGTGCAGCCTCTCCTCAGAGGCAACAAGCATGGGGGACTTAGTTGGATGTGGCTCCTCCCCCCTACTTGGGAAGCCCTGCCTCTCCAGTGGGTGGGTGGGCTTTGGGGTGGCTGGGTAGGTGTTCTGGCACTTACCATGGGCTCTTCTTGGGGCGGGGGCTCCCCTCGGCTCTCCAAGAACGCTGAGAAGCTCTCCAAGTCTCTGGGGCCCTGGTACTTGATCATCTGGGGGCAGAAGGGAGAGCAGCATTGAACCCAGAGCCAACACCCTTCCAGTCCCGTGGGTGCAGGTGTGTAGAGGGGCGAGGGCCATGGTGCCCACCCTCCCACCTACAAATGGGAGGGGTTTATGTGCCAGCGTGTGCACCTACCTTCCTCCCTTGCCCGGCTGGGAAGTAGCAGAGGGTGGGGTAGGCACGGATAGGGAGCTCTGCCACTTCGTTGGCAGTGGCATCCATCTTGGCAATGATGATGTCCTCACGGCCTTGGTACTTCTTACCCAGCTCCTCCCAGGCAGGCGCCATGGCCTTGGAGTGCAGGCACCAGGGGGCATCTGGGGGCAAAGCCAACTGAGTGAGAGGTGGACACCCCCTCCCCCTGGGAACACAGGCCTGCACAGGCCCTGGCTGCGTCCTGGCTGGAAGCCATGGAAGCGCCTGGAGGCCAAGTCTGAGACAGAGGGCCACCTCCCTCTCTCTCTTTCTCTCTCAATAGGATGTCACCTGGAAGAGAGGTAAGGGAGGCACACAGCAGCATCGCCAACGCTGCCACTTTGTGCCATACAGGACTCCTCTTGCCCAGGTGCATGTTTTTGAAAAGTATGACCTTCATCGTTGACCCCCGCTGTGGTGTAGCGGTATGAACGTGGGGCACCGAGTCTGTAGGCCAGGATTCAAATTCCTGCTTGGCTATAGAAACACTTTGGGTGACCTTGGGCAAGTTGCACTCTCTCATCCTTGGAGGAAAGCCACGGTGGCAAACCCCCTCTGAATATATCCGGCCAAGACACCTCCATAATAGGTTTGCCCTGGGATTGACATGCATTGGAAACGACCTAACAATGCACAACAGCAACAGTGGCATTTGCAGGCTGCCATTATTTGTCACACCAGCTGGGCAATAGCGTCACCAGGGTCCAGGGGAGTCTGCCTCTGATCATCGGGCCCAGGGGCCAAAAAACAGGGAGGCAGCTGCTACCTTCCTGGCATCCTTGTGATCTGGCCTCAGGCAGCTGGCCTGTGGGCTGGCAGCAGAGGAGGACATGGCTATTGCAGCCAGACCAAAGAGCCATTCTCTTTGACTGCCCCAAGGAGGGGGCAGCCTGCAGTCCACTTACAGAACTTCACGAAGACGTCTTTGGTCTCGTCCAGGGCCACCTGCTCAAAGTTCTGGCCCACCAGGATTTTCACTGGCCGCTGATCCCAGTCGCCCGGGACTTCCTCACTCAGCAGGTAGGGCTGAAGGATTGAGCAAGGCAGAGATGGTGCTCAGGGCCGCCAGGGGAGCTCGGCGTGCTCGCCTGGAGGCACACAGAGTTCCCTTCTTCCGCCGTGGAGGGATGAGTGGAGAGGGCCGGCCAGCAGCTGGGTAGGTACCCCCGAGTGCCCCCCCACCCTCTGGTGTGGGGAGAAGACCCAGGGGAGGGCACAAAGAAGGCTCCACCCCAACCCACTGGAGTTCTTTCCTGCGGTCTTGGGTCTCTGGCCTGGATCTTGTTGCCACCGAGACCATCCCCCACCCTCCGTCTTGAGCACCTGACTGCCAGTCCACCTACCTGCATTCTGCCCTCCAGCACGGCCTGGCAGAAGGTGCTGACGGCTGTCAAGGAGAGCCCCTCTTCGGTGCCCAGGCGGTACTTCTTGTTGGTCTCAATGTGTATGAATCGGAGGGCAGGGACCTCGTGGCTCTTCAAGCCAAAGAAATGGAGCAGGCTGGCTCCCTCTCCGTGGACATCGGCCAAGACAAAGAGGACCTGCTTGTGGGGGGGAGCTCTGAGCCCCTCTGCTGGCACATCTCCCTCCCTCCCTCCCTCCCTCCCTCCTAAGGGCAGTGGGTCAGAGCCAGGCCCTCCAGCGAACAAGTGTTAGGACAGTGACTGAAGTTGGGAACGGGGCATCCCCATCAGCCCACACCCAGGCCCCTGGATGGCAAGAAGAAGAGTGCCAAGGGGTGAACCGGGGGCTCACCTGACCCCGGAAGGGAGCGGCTGCTTCCTGGAAGCTACCCAGGAGCTCCAACTGGGCCGGCACTGTCTTGTTGATGAAGAGCAGCAGGTGATTTGGGACCTTTGCCCCAAAGATCTTGGAGGAGTTCTGAAGAGAGAGAGTGGGGAGGGGAAGAGAAGGGGGCGCGTGCCTGTGCATCTGCCACAGAGGGCTTGGAAGAACAGCTTTCCACGTCCACCTCTCCATTCCCCCCTGGAAAGACATGGGCAGCAGCAGCAAAAGAGCCTCCTGCCCTGTGGGGCCACGTCGCCCTTTGCTCTGAGCGGCACCCCGAGGAAGCTGAAGAGACCCAGCTGCTTTTCACGCACAGGGGGAGGTGGCAGGGCTCAGCGGGAAGGACAATGGCAGGAGGTCTCTGTGGTCTCAGCCAGAACTGGTTTGGCCTGCCTTTGCCCACAGGGGACATTGGGGGCAGCCAAGCTGAGCTGGACCTGATGGAGAGCAGAGGGGAGGGGGTCCCCTGACCTGGCTTGAGAACTCCATCACCAGCTCCAGGCTCTGCACCGCAATGAATTGGGCCAGCTCTGTCGCCTCCAGGCCCAGCTCCTCATCGACTGGGAAGTCTGCCCGGGGGGCATCATTGCCACTGTCACCGTCCTGAAAGACAGCACAGGGGAGCGGTCTTTGCTGGTCAGGAGGAAGGGCATGAGCCAGGTATGGTATCCCCTCCCTGGGCACAGCCCACACAGCACTGGCCTCACCATCTTCCGAAAGAGGGTCACCATGGCCCCTGGAATGCCGTACTTCTGGAAGAGTTCTGGGCGGTCAGTGAGGGCTATGGCCACATCAGTGGTATCACTGGCCACCTCGTAGAAGAGTCGCACATCTTCATCCTGGAGGTCCTGGAGGAACAAGTCCAGCTTCTTTGTATCTGTTTGCCGCCCCCATCAGACCCCAAAGCTTCACCCATAACTGTGCCCAAGAAGGCCCACCTTGGTGCCATGGGGGGTTGGCTTCAGGGGTGTCTCTCCTTAATGAGAGGCGTGGCATCAGCGACATCTTGGGAGACCCCAAGCATGCAGCCCGCCCAGCCATGAGGTGTCTGCTGGTGACTCACGTGGAAGAACCCAATCACTGCCACCGTGTGGCCATCCAGGAAGGCGGCAGCCTCCTCTTCGTTCGTGAGCAGCTGGGCACTGGGCCCGGCTTTCCGCCTCAGCCAGGTCACAATCGCCTCGGCCTCTCGCTGGCCTGGCACAGGGAGGGAGAGAGAGAAGGGGGTGGGGGTTGTGGGAGCGGATTGGGGAAGGGGTGCAAAGCGGTGGAGAGGGGTCACCAGGCTGGTGGCCGTGCTGGTGGGATGACACAGCCAGGTAGGCCTCTGAGTCCTGGGGGCACTGAGGCAGAGGGAAGGATCCCCAGGCAACACAAAGCTCTTCAGTCATCATTCATCTGTCCATTTTAACAACAGCATCATACAATTAAAAACGTATTCACAATGCAGGTGGCACAAATTCTTAAAAAATTCTCAGATTTTCAACCTGAATGAATCCATCTAGTAGCACGCCTGGTCAATAAAATTTGCCGGGGAAAGGACAGGCAGAAATTTTTTTCAGCACATTTCAGCTCCCAACCGCTGGTGCCTGGCTTGTTTACTTGGGGGGGGGGGGTCTCCAGAGAGCAAGGAGGCAGTGGTCCTCATGGGCCCTTTTTGCAGCAGCCACCCAGAAGAGCCAACCACCAGCCCTTTCTTTCTCTGACACCTCAAGAGAGACCCCCTCAAGACAGTGATCTTGGGGGCTCCCAGCACTACGAACTCGGCTTGGGGGCAGAGGGCGCAACAGGGAGGTGGGGGTTGTGACACAAGTAGCCAAGTTGTTGTAACCCACAGCAACCCAGGGGATGAATTTTTCTTCCCCTGAAAGGTCATCCCCTGTCCACGTGCCTGTCTACTGCTTGATCCCCTGCCTCCTCCTGAGTGGAGGCTGGCTGCTGGCTGAGCAGTGGGTGCCCCCAGGTGGGCAGGTCAGGCTCTGCAACCAGGGAGGGCACATCTGCCCTGGTGGCCCATGGTTCTCACCTGTGTAATCTGTGGGGTGGGTGCGGTTGCCCCCTCGGAAGAGCTTGAGGGCCGGGTACCCGGCAACACCAAACTCTCTCCGCAGCTCCAGCTCCTCCGTCCCATCCACGGTGGCCAGCCTCAGCGTGGCAGCTGCTGCCTCTTCCTTCAGCAGGGCAGCTGCCTTGGCATATTTGGGTGCCAGTGCTTGGCAGAGCTCACTCCAGGGGGCATCTAGCAGAAACAAGGAAGGCAGCTCCAAGGACAGCATTGCTGAGCAAGACAGGGAGACAGGGGGCAAAGAGGGCCCTTGGGCCAAGGAAAACTGTGCCCACACCGGGGGGGGGGGGGCTTGAATAAGGAGAGGAGCTTCTCATGCACAAGACCTCCAGCTTGCTGCCCAGATCAGCCCCACTGGCATCTCCAGCCATAGTGGGGGGCGCGTCTGGGAAGAGGAGGCTGATGGGGGAAGGGAGGGGAATCCAAGGCAGCAGGTCTGAAAAGTGCTTGAAACGGCTGCAGAGACACCATGGGCCTAGCTGGACCACCGGCCAACTTTGTATAGTGCAGCTCTGTCCCCCTGGCCCTGTGCCAATGCTCAGAGGGGTGCCTCTGCCCTGGAATGCCAGGATGGTTCCTGGCTTAAAAAGACTAATTCCACAAATTCACGGATAACGCAGGTGAGGTGCAAAGGTTTCGGGTGCTCAGGTGGGCCTGACGGTAAAACCAGAGATCGGTACCATGGGGCGTCCCTGCTCTGCCAGCCAGTAGCAGGCAGGCAGGCAGGCAGACAGAGGGCACATGCCGCTGCCTCCATGCCTACTGGCTGGTGGGCTTCCCCAAGGGGGCCTGGAGGGAGGCCGGCCGCTGGGCCTGTCCTTTCCCTGTGCCTCTCACCGGGCTTGTGCCCTGCAGCTATGCAGGCACTGGTTGCATGGCTTGTGACCCCCGGTAAAGCTTCTGAGGTACCGCGTGGCCTGTTTGCTTTTCCAAGGTGCCCACGATATCACTTTGCCAAGCTGCGCTGCTGCCTCACTCCAGCTGGGAACAACCCTGCGGGGTGGTTTGCGGGAGAGGTCTCTGACCCTGAAGCCGGTGGGCACAGGTCGCTGCCCCTTTCAGCCCACCAACTGCAGGCCGTTCTCTCTCTGTCACACTGGCTCCCAAGCTTCCACAGCCCCTCTGAAAGGAATGAGGGAGCCAGCCACGGACTGCAGCCCAAACCGCGCCCCTTCCTTCCCTCCTACCAGTGGGAAGCTCACCAGGAGCGTTTGGCCCCCTCGGGTTGCTCAGTGATGACCCCCACCCACACAACCACCAGCAACCTTGCATACTCACGGAATAGCACCAGGAGCAGCCGGTATTTCCGCAGGGCCTGGTCAAAGCTGTCCTGGTTCAGGACTAAGACTGCTCCCTCTGTCTCCTCCCCCAGCCCCTGGTCTCTGGAAAGATCTCCTCCCTCCTCTTCCCTCTCCTTCTCCTCTGGCAGCTTCTCCGCCAGGGTCTTGCCCTCACAAAGGTCCATCAAGTGCACCCAAGCTACTGCCAGCCACAGCAGCAGCAGCTGCCGCTGTGGTACCAGGACACAGCCCATGATGGTGGCGGCCCGGAGGGGAAAATGCCCAAACAGCCACCGCTCTTGTCAGCACCAGGAGATGCCAGGCAATGCAGGGTGGGGCCCAGATAAAGCTCACCGGTGGCCCGTCGCCCCTCCCCCCATGGATTCACGTGGCCCTTTGCGACTGGCCGCTCCCCTCGGACGAAAGCGCGCCGTAGGAGCTATGCCCATGGGCCGCGTCTGCTACTGGGGACTTGTTGAGGGGGAGGCCTTGAGAGCGGGACCTCCACCCTTTCTGCCGAGCCTGGCTTTTAAACATTTGGGGAGACAAGAGGTGCCCCTTGTGCCATGGGGCGGAGCAAGGGCTTCTGGCTGAGAGAAGGAGCAGAGAGCACCCCAGAGTAGAGTGGGCTGGGGTCTCTTTTGCTCCCCAGCTCTGCTTCTGTCCTCCGAAGCCACGAAGCCAAATCCATACAGGTTCTGGCCTCGCTTCTCTTTTCTGGGGTTCATTTGAAGAAGTCAGGGCTTAGGAGGGTTGCAGAGTGGGGGGAGGTGGACTTTCTGCCAATGTGGCAAAAAAGAGACACACTGGTTTGTCCTTGGCTGGTCTTCCCCCGACTCCCTCTGTTGCCCACTTTCCCCACTCCTGTTTTTGGCTGACCTCTGAGCCCTGGATTTCCTTTCAGAACTGCAGACAGGGGCAGGGGAATGGTGTGGGGTCCAAGGGCCCCCTTCAAACAGGCAGCTCAGCCACTTGCACCCCTCCTGCATGTGGGTTCAACAATCAGGGGACGGTAGCAGAAGGGGGAGAACTCAATCCACCGCGGGTCGTTTAAGAGCAGGTGGGCGAGGTCAGCCTCATGGGGCCCAACCCGGTGGTGCCTCCAGGCATCCCCCTGGCCGCTCTGCCGGGTGGGTGTCTGTCCCTGGGCTGGCACGGAGGCGTTTCTTCTCCTTCGCTGGGCAGAGGAGGTGGTGGGCAGAGGCACATTTGATCTTGGAGACTTCCTCACCGGGCTAGCCGGGCCAGGGGGACTCCCCTCCTCCGGGGGCTCCACCGCATTGCCCCGGCACAGGAGCTGCGCGATCCGCGCCCTGCGTTCCCCATGCGAACGCCGCACCCTCCGCCTTGGATCAGTGGATCCGGGCGGTGACTGCAGCCCTCCCCCCAACCCGCCAGTGGGGAAATGTGGGTCACGGGGACGGATCCTCGTGGCTCCGCGGGGTCTTTATGCGGTGGGTGGGACCGTTCCTTCTGAAATCCAGACCACACCACGGACCACGGACGCGCGGGCGCAATCTAGAAGGCCGCCGAGGACGGCAGGACGGGCCCCCGGGTGACGCCGACGACGCCGGGACGGGAGAGCGGCGGGCGGCGGCGCGCTTTCCCTCCCGCGGACCAGAAGGAAGGAAGCAGCGTTCGGGGGCTTCACCCCGCTCCGGTGGCCGCCTATCCGCCGCCGCCGCCGCCGTTTGGACTTTGTTCACAGGGTTTGTCGAAAAAGCGGCCCCTTGCGCAAAACGCGCGTTTCTCTCGCTCCCGAGAGGCGTGTGGAGGGGGACAGATCGCGTCTTCCTAGTCGGGAACCGCCAGGATCCTGCCTGAGAAACGGAGGTTTGGTTCGGCCCATACTGGCTGCTGCGCCAGACTCCGCTTCTGGCCAAAGGGCGTGGCGGCCCCTTGATTCGGACCCGCGATTTCGGCCGGGCGCTCCGGGCCCCTCAGAGGTCTCCGAAAGGAGCGGGCGGGGCCGCGGGGCAGGGGCCCCCTCGGCACGTGCGGGGAAGTACCTCGGCGCCCGCCGCCCCCGGCAAGTCCGGCCCGGCCCGGCCCGGCCGGCTGCGGAGGGCCGCGCGGGGTCGCGGCCGGGCGAGACAGCGGCGGCCGGGCCGGGCCGGGCCGGGCCGGGCCGGAGGGAGGGAGGGAGGGCCGGCCGGCAGGGGGCGGCCGAGAGGCGGCCGAGACTGACCCGCCGCCTCGGCCGCCGCGAGACCGGGACCCCCCGCGCCGCTGTCGCCTCCGCCCGGCCGTCCCAGCGCCATGACCATCAGCGCCCTCCGCTCCGGGGGCAGCCCCCGCCTCCAGCTGCCCTGCCTGGCCAAAGTGAGCAGGGAGGGAGGGAGGGAGGCAGGGAGGGAAGGGGGGACGCGGGATGCCGGTCCCTCCCCCTCCGCCCGCGGCCTTCGCGCTCCGGTCCCAGGCACAGGCGCGCCGGGCGGGGCGGGGCGGGGCGGGGCGGGGGGGTCGCTCGAGTCCCTCTCCCCCGGACGGCGGCGGCGGCGGCGAGGGTCGGGGCCGGCGTGGGGTCTCCCTCCTGCCCCGGGGCCCTTCCCCCGACAACCGCCCTCCTTTCCGCCCGGCAGATGGAGCGGGTGGTGGTGGCGATGCAGGACCCGGACATGGGCGTCAAGATGCGCAACCAGCGCCTCCTCATCACTGTCATCCCGCACGCCATGACCGGTGAGATCGCGCCCGCAACCAGGCAGGCAGGCGGGGGGGGAGCGCAGCACGGCGCCCCCCCGGTTGGCTCGCTCTACCTTCTCTCCTCCGGGGAGGGCTGCGCCCGGCGCCCCCTCCCCTCCTCGGCCTCTCCCCCCGCCGCGGTCCCTCTCTCGCGCCGCACCGGGCGCGAGGCGCTTGTTTTGCGCTCCCGCCGCGCCCCCTGCCCTCGGAGCCCCCTTTCCCTCCGCTCGTCCTGCTCGGGCGGCCGAGCCAGACCCCCCGTCCCCGCAACCGTGGTGGTGCTGCTGCTCCCGAAGGAAAAGCCCCCCGGCGCTGGGCGGAGGCCGGGAAGAGAGGCCGAGGAGGGGCGCCCGCGGTAGCAGCGGCGTGCCTGGGGGTCTTTCTGCCGCCTGGGCAGGGCGGGGGGCGAGGCTGAGTCCGGCAGGTGCTTGCCGCGGGTAGGGGAGGGAGAGGAGGCCCTGGGACGGGGTGGGGCAGTCCGTGGAGGGTCCGGCCTGACACCCCCCCGCCCTGCTCCTCCTTCTGCTGCTCCTCCTCCTGCTCTCAGGAAGCGACATCGTGCAGTGGCTGGTCCAGAAGTACGGCATCTCGGAGGAGGGTGAGACTCGGCGCCGCCACGAAGCTCTCCTCGCCCGTGGGGCCGCTCTGGGCTTCCGCCGGGGGCCAGCAGCAGGCCCTGCCTGTCCGGGCCCGCGCGAGGCTTGGCTGCCCCTTTGGCGGTTCAAGGGAGGGGGAGAGGCCTACTGAGAACCCATCAGCTCGAGGGGCCCCCTGCCCAGCCAGCGGGGGCTGCCGGCGGCCCTCCCAAGGCCAGGAGGGAGGGAGGCACCTCAGGTCGGTCCTGGGTGCTCGGGGGCAGGCCTTGGCCTCCCACAGCCGGGGAGACTGGGGAGCTCTTTTCTCCCTCTTGGAAAGGGGGGCCCCAATAGGCTGCTGGCCAGGGAGGGATCTTGCTGCTCCCCCAGTTTACTTTCCCCGTGCCCCTCCCAGAGTCCCTTCACCTGGGCGACCTGATTGTTAGGCACGGCTACATCTACCCGCTGAAGGAGCCTCGCAACTTGGCCTTGCGCGTGGATGAGACGCCCTACCGGTTCCAGGTCAGTTGGCCAGGGAGGGGGCTCCTAGGGCTGGCTCCCCATGCCGCCACTCTCTCTGGCTTCCTGAGAGACCTTCCGAGCACCCGGGATGGGGGGACAATGGCCCTGACTGACGTCTACCACACCGCACCCCCCCTTTTCCTTCTTTCTCTCTCTGTCTGGCCCACAGACCCCCTATTTCTGGATGAGCACCAAGTGGCCTGCCACAGAGCTGGATTATGGTGAGTCCCACCCACCTGGGCCTTCCCTTCCACGCTCGGGCAGGTGGGGGCACTGCCACCCAGGGCTGCCTGCCGGCAGAGTCAGGGTGCTGTGAGGGGAGAGGGCTCTCCAGCTGGGTGACTGGCTGGTTGTGGGTCCCCTCCCTCTCTCCACTTTCAGCCATCTACCTGGCCAAGAAGAACATCCGGAAGCAGGGGGAGCTCATCCAACACGAGAAGGTGAGGGGCCAGTGCTGGGCGGGGCCCAGAGAAGCTGCCCCCGTGAGTGCTGGGGAGGACAGTGGGAGGAAGTGGGCAGGAGCTGACGAGGTCTCTTGGGCGCCTGCACTGCCCACCCACGCCCCCTTTCACAGGCATCTGGATCCCAGTTGCTGTTGTTCAGCTTCTCCCTGGCAACCTAGAATGAGTGGGGGGGGGGGACAGATACAGCCCTGTGGGTCTGAGGTGGGGTCCCTTCTCCCCCTGCCCCTTGTTTTGCAGGATGGCTACAACCACCTTCACAAGAGGATCAACCATGCCTGGGACTTTGTTGTGATGCAGGCACGTGAGCAACTGCGGTGAGTCCCACGTGTCCTTCTTCCAGATGTGGAAGGACTGCAGTGCTTAGCATCCCCTACCCCATTGGCTACACACTGGCTAGTGGGGCTGCTGGGCAAGTAGCGCTCCACATTCAACCTTGGTCACACAAGGATTCCCCACCCCTTGTGGTACAGTTGGAGCATTTGGAAACCGGGGGGGGGGGGTTAATTGGGGGGCGGGGGCAGGCAGGGGGAGAAGGAAGCTCTGAGGCCTCCCTCCTCTCACAGGGCAGCCAAGCAGCGGCGGAAGGGCGACCGGATTGTCATTGAGTGCCAGGAGCAGGCCTACTGGCTGGTCAACAGGCCCCCTGTGAGTGGGGGTGGGAGTGGGAGGCGTGGTGGGAGGGTCCAGTGTGGCAGAAGCAGCTGCTCTCTGTGGTCAGGAGAGGGGTGGGGCTGTGCTTTGACTGCAGCACCTATCACCCCTCTCTGCTGGCTGGGACAGCTGGGAGCCACCAGGGGTTGCAGCAGCCCAAAAATTGGCTCCTCACAGGTTGCCCGGCCCCATATCCAGCGCCTTCCCACTGCTCCTGTTTGTGGAGGCAAAGGCGGTGTCACCCTGATGGTCAGCTTGACCCACAGGGAGACCACATGGGCTACAGGCAGAGGCTGCGCTGTCCCGGCCCCCTTCCCTTCCATGGTGGTAACCCGATGCCCCAAGGGGAGACCTCCCCCTGGCTGCAGAGGGGCACAATGGCCCCTCCCCTCTGGCCTCCTCAGCTGCTGTCCGGAGGTGGCCTTTGTGGCTGGGAGACGCTGAGAGTGCCCCTTTAAGCCCTTCTGTGGTTATCACATCTTATTAAGCTGCTGCCTTGTGGGCTGTTTGCAGCCTTTGCCCCAGGCAGCGTTGGAGGGGCCAGTCTGCTCAGTTCTGCCCACCCAGAGAGGATGCTGTATGTGCGTGGGGCTTCGCGGCCACTGGCTTGCTTGGCCTTCTCCCTGTGCTCAGGTCTCCTGTGTCAGAAATCTCTCCCTGCCGAGCCACAGCCAGCAAGGGAGGCGGGAGGTCAGGAATACTTTCAGGGAGAGTCCAAATATACCAAACACCAGGAAAACACAAACCAAGCTAGGTCAAGGTCCAGTCCAAAGGTTCAGGAGGCAGAGATCCGTCCAGAGGGTTTCAGGGAGCAGGAGACACGAAGGTCTGGAGGGCTTGCTAGTAATTTGCTGCAAGCAAAGAGCAGCCACGCTGGCAGACTTAAATAGCCCCTGTGAGCGGGTGCTGCTTGTTATTGTTTCCTCAACCTAGTGCATGCAGCCTCCCTCTGAGCAGCCCATTTCAGCCTTCTTTGTGATTGAGGGCTGATGGGCACAAGTGGCTGCCACTTTTCTGCATCACTGCTGGTTCCCTCTCTGTCATGAGCTGGCTGGGGCAACTCTGTCTCTGTTTGACCTTCCAGTGCAGGGGATGTTTGCAGGTTGACTTGCTCACTCACTGGCCCAGTCCTTGGCACAGTCAGTTGCTCCTCGATCTCAGAGGCATCATCTGGCTCGGCCCCATGCACAATCAGTTGCTCCTCAATCACAGCAGCAGCATGTATCACATCGTGGCCCTGAGCCATACAGGCCAAGTGCCCCAGGGATTTGGGTTGTCCTTGGGGATGGAGTGGGCTGCAGGACTTCTCCCAAGGGGAAGGGCTTACCAAGGCACACCCTGCTCTCCTCTGCCTCCAGCCGGGAGTCGCCAACGTGATGGAGCAGGGCCCTGAGCGGAGGAACCGCCAGAGCACCCGGGTGCAGCTGGTAAGGGGGTGGGGTGGGTACGGCAGGAGACTGAGTGGGGGGCTTGAGTTCTTCTCATGGGGGCGAAGTGCACCCTGCCCCTTGGTGGCAGAGGTGGCCGCTGCTGCTGTGCAGGAGGGTCCACTTTGTAGGGGAGGGGCGGTGGCTATGCCCTCAGGCTGCCTCATGCTTTAGATGTATGTGGATGGGGCCGCCAGGCCTTCCTGGCCCTCTCTGGAGGAGGAGTGGGGACCTGGGAAGGGATGTCCAATGTCTATGTGTTGTTGACCTCACTAACTCTGACTGGCGTCTGCTGCATCTGTCTCTGTGGCCAAGGGGGAAGAAGCAGGCAGTAGCCCCTGGGACCCCTTTCTGGATCTCTGAGGCGACGTCCACAATTGACGTTCTACTGAGGGCAGGGTGTGGGGGCTTGTATGTGTGTGTGCTGTGGGAAGGGGAGGGGGCTGCCTGTGGCCCTGCCTTGCTTCTTCGTCTACCCCCCACCCCCACCTGCACCTTTCCACGGACTGTCCGGGCCTGATATCTTTTCTCTTCTGTGTGCTGCTTTGTCCGTCTGTCCGTCCACGTAAGTCACTAACACAACCAGTGATGTGTAGCTTGTGGCCGGGGTGGGTGGATGGGTTGGTGGGAGCCCTTAGCCCTTGGGGTGTGTGGAAGTGCGGGGGGGGGCTGAGGTGCTTTCTGGGCAGCTGAGAGGCACCCCTGGAAGGCAGGGCTCTGCGGGAGAACTGAGGCTTGGTGTGGAGGCCTCCCTGAATCCAGTCCCGGTGGCCTCCTCCGTTAAGTAGATGGGGAGGGCTGGAGACCTCGTCCACGAACCCCCCCCCCCAGCTGTCCTGTCCTGAGCCCGGCCAGCCTCATGAGGGTCGGGGGGGCAAGCACTGGGAAGCGGGAGGCGGGGGCGCTGGAGAGGCTCCTGACTGCTGGTCTCCTCTTCTTCTGCCCAGGAGAAGAACACCGACTTCTACAAGCGGGAGGTGAGTGGGGTTTGGCCAGAGCAGGCGGGCTTTGCCTGGCTGGCCTGGCAGAGTCCCGTGGGTGCCTGTGCTCCCCTCCTTGCTTCCAGGCGAGGGGTGGGCTCCCTCTCTGGGGGAAAAGAGCTGGTGGGGGGGCACAACAGTGGGCACGGACAGCTGACAGGTGAGAGTTGGAGGAGGTGGTGCAACCCTGGCTGATTGCTTGGAGAGTGTGTGTGTCTGTGCGCGCGCGTGTGTACATTCATCCTGGGGGAAGCCCTCTGCCGTGGAGGTGGGCCTAGGGGTTGTGGGGGGCCCTCCTCACCCTCCTCCCTTGCCTGCAGATCCGCTACTTCCGTGCCGCCATGGGCCGGACGCGTGTCAAGTCTTCTGTCTGTCTGGAAGGGTGAGTTGGGGAGGAGAGCCTGGCCCCGATCCCTGTAACCCAGGGGAGGAGGCCGTTCCTCTGCTGGCTGAGTGAGAAGTGCCAATTGTGTGCCCCATGGCCAAGAGTCCCCACACATGTGGCTGGTGAAGTGGCACGGTGTGTGGATGGCCAAGCAGATTGGGCCTGACATTTCGTTTTTTCACTGGTTCTTTGTAGCCTGTGTTGCTGATTATTACTGTTATCTTTATTTTTATCCCGCTTTTCTCCCTGAGGGGACTCAAAGCAGCTTACAGCCATTAAAAGCACATTAAAATGTGCTGATTTGGACATTTGGCGCGTGGAGCCGTCTCCTGCGACCTCAGTCTAAAAGACCGAGCCTCCTCTTTCTGTTTGCATCCCCTGGGCATATTCATGCCAACATTGTCTCCCAACCTCCCCAACTGAAGATTCTTTGGGAGCTGCTCTTCCCGCCGGCCACATTTCCCCGTCCACTTAATGTGGCTCCTGCCTTGGGAGCAGCCCCCCTCCCGAGCACTGTGGGCTCTTTCTACCCCCCCCACTCAGTGTTTCTGTCACCCCTTTGCTGCAGATACATCAAGTTCAACGAGCAGTATGTGCCCCACGACCCCATCATGTCTGGCTGCCTTCCCAGCAATCCCTGGATCACAGACGACACCACCTACTGGGCCATGAATGCCCCCACGTGAGCAGGCGCTGCCTCCCTCTTTCTCAGGGAAGGGGGGCTCCCTTGGCTGGGTGGGGGGGTGAGGAGGGGCCTCCATACCTGAAAGGGCCTTCGCCCCACCCTTGCCCTGCTTGGGCTGCCTCGGCAAAAACTGGCCTCTGTGCCCCCCCAGGGTGACGGCTCCTACCAAGCTCCGGGTGGAGCGTTGGAGCTTCGGCTTCAGCGAGCTCATCAACGACGCCCTGGGACGGGTCCAGCTCCTGGAGTTCCTCAAGAAGGAATTCAGCGGTGAGCCCAACTGGCTTGGTGGGGTGGGGTGGGGTGGGGTCTTCCCCAGCCACCCCTCCCCCTGCCAGACAGGGGCCTCCAGTGGGGCAGCCCAAGGGGATGTCTGTGGGCCAGGCCAGCCTCTCCTCCCTGTGGCCTTGCAACCACTAGGTTGGGCTGGGGAGTCTGGGTGCTGGTCCTGCCCCCAACCTCCCCCATTCTTGACCCCCATACAGCTGAGAACCTGAGTTTCTGGGAGGCATGCGAGGAGCTGCGCTATGGAGAGCAAGCACGCATCGAAGAGATTGTGGACTCCATCTACCAGTGCGTGAGATGCGTCCCTGCCTCTTCCTTGGGGGGGAGCAGGGGTGGTGGCGCCAGGGTGCTCTCCTTCTCCACCCTCCCCAGGCTTGCCAGGATCCTTTGACCCTCCTGCCTGTCCCCGTCTCGTGGGCCCCGCAGGCAGTTCCTGGCCCCTGGAGCCACCCGCTGGGTCAACATCGACAGCAAGACCATGGAGCGCACTCTGGAGGGCATCAAGACCCCTCACCGCTATGTGATGGACGACGCCCAGATGCACATTTACATGCTGATGAAGAAGGTGTGCCCCCACCGTGCACTGGGGGGGAGGGGAAGGCTGGCTCTGCTCCCTGTAGGCCCCTCCCCACCTGAGTGGTCTTGCCACTGGCATGGAGCAAGCGGGGGGTACTTCTCGGCCCCCCGTCTCTGAACTCCACCCCTTTTGTCCCCCGTGCACCAGGATTCGTACCCCCGTTTTCTCAAGTCAGAGCTCTACAAGAACCTGCTGGCGGAGGCCATTGTCCCGCCAGAGACCAAGAAACGGTGAGCATGTGGGGAGGGAGCGGGAGAGGAAGAGGTGGGGCCCCCGCTGTCTTCCACCACAGCTTTTGGCCTCAGGATGGAGCCAACGGCGGGGGGGAGGAGGGAGACTGGAGCTGCCCGGCCCCCTCTGATGCCCTCCTCCCCCCCCCCAGCGTGTTCCCCTTCATGCGCAAGCAGCGCCACTCCAGCCCCAGCCCAGCTTTGCTCCCCCCTCTGGGGGAGACCGAGGGGAGAGTGGAGGAGAAGAGCCCAGCCGCCCCGGCAGCCCCTCCAGAGGCCCTCCCAGAGCAGCAGGAGGGGGGTACCTAGTGTGGCCCCTGGCCCTTTGTGGCTGAAGATGTCCCCCACCATCCCAACCTGTGTGAGAGAGGCAGCCACCTTGGTCTGGCAGTGCTGCTCCCTGGAATCTGGACCTGTGTCTCAGGCTCTTCTGTCGGCAAGAGGCCGCTCTACTGCTCCTGCCCCTCGAGCTGGTTGGAAAGAAGCCATACGGGGACAAAGGCCAGGGCAAGAGCTACTATATACCCCTCTTCCACCTCACGTGCCCTGAAAAACACATTCCACTGCTGCCCCCTCCGGCTCGGCCACCTTGCCTCAGGAATTACCCCCCCACCTCACCCCACCCCTCCTCTCCTGGGCCTAATTCTGGCCACATCTGCCACTCACCTCCCCTGCCTGGGCTTTTGCTCACTGTGCCAGCCCCCCTGGCAGCACTCCTTCCTGGCCCAGTCACTCTTTCTGCCCCCTCTCTGCTGCATGTGGACAACGACAGGCAATAAAGCCCCTCTTGGAGAGCAGGGCAGTGGTCTTACTCTTTTTTGTCTCTGCGCTGCTGAGGCTGGGAGATGTGAGCCCTTGTGTGTGGAGCAGGAGGCCTTTCCTTTGTGCTGGTTTGGGAAGGCTGCCCTGAGCCCAGGGCCCTGTGCCCGCTGCTCCTTTGTGCTTTGTGCACTTAGGTCTAAGTTCCATGCATAGTGTGTGTGTGTGTGGGGGGGCATGGTGGCCTTGGTCTCATCTCTGAAGGGTTTAGGGGTTGACCTTCAGCCAGTCCCTGAAGACCTTCCTCAGCCACCTCCAGGCTGACTGGGAGTGCCTTGGGGAACAAAGTGGCCTGGGAGGAACCTCAGGGCCACGGCTGCCCATCTCCTCCTGCCCTCTCCCTCCTCCTCACCCGCACAGCCATTTCTGGGACTCAGCAGGCATTTTCTGCCTGCAGTTTAAGAGGATTAGTGGCCGGAAGGGAAAAAGGCCAGGCAGGCAGGTGGTCAGGGGCGCTTCCCAGCCAGCCAGGGTAACCAGTGGCTGTCTTGTGGCGCCTCTGTTGGCTGTCCTTTTGGGCAACGGAGAAAGACCTGGGGGGGATCTTCCTGTGGGACAACATCCTTTGCCACGTGCTTTGCTTTTTTTGTGGATCTGAGTAAGCATTTGAGCCAGCAGGGCTGAAATAGCTCATCCTATGTGGAGGCTGTGCCACAGCCAGTCACGCTGTTTTCCACTTCTGCACACCCGGGCACAGAGGTACCTGCCTGCCTCTTCTTTGCTCTCTGACCTTCCCACTTTGGTACCCCCCCTCCGTTTCACGTTTCTTCCTAGTTGCTTGCCACTCTGCACGACCATTTTTAACCTTCACCGGCGGGGCCCCTCAACGTTCATCCTCAGTTGCGGGAGGTCCCCGTAGAGAAGCCTGCTCAGGTTGGGGAGCATCAAGTGGGTAGCACACACCAGAGGTTGGTGGGCACCTTTTTGCAGGGGGCACACTTCCTCTCCACAGCAAAGGCCTTGCCAGATCGGGGGGGGGGGACAGCCTGCAAGCAGCTGCAGGGAAACTGAGGCAGGCCCCCCCCCCCCAGGCTGCTGGTGCTGGACTGCAGTGCCCAGTTCCTGCTGGGGCAAGGCCAGCCACGGCCAGGCCTCTCATGCTGCAGCTGCTCACGCTTCTTTCTTCCCTCGCCACCCTCCCCATGGGATGCCCATTAATCCTAGCCTGACCAACAGCTCCCACAAGCAGATGGCAGGAAAGCCCTGCGAGCGGGTCTCTGCGTGGGCACAGAGGCGTTTGGCAAGTGTCCGCTGGCTGAGTGGGCAGCTGCATCGTGCATGCCAGCCTGCACGCACTCTGTGGCTGCCATTTTCCTCATCGCGTGCCCTTCCACACAGGTTAGGGGGCTCCCAGTTCCCAGTCCTGGGGAGAATCCCCAAACAGGGCTGGTAAAAGCTGAAAGAGCTGTGAATGCTCCCCAGCCGGGTAGCCCAGTGGCCCAAACTGGCACCAGGATGCCACCCACAAAGCCAAAAGCCTCGGAAACCAGCAGCATGTGCTGATATG
The DNA here is from genome assembly GCA_030412105.1 of Cyclura pinguis. NCBI lineage: Eukaryota > Metazoa > Chordata > Lepidosauria > Squamata > Iguanidae > Cyclura > Cyclura pinguis. The sequence continues at coordinate 129,385 of CM059609.1, read as the reverse complement.
TGTCAGGGAGTATTCACAGTACTCAGAGCAGCCGGAGCAAGGCATGTGTCCCCCTCTCACAGCCTTTGGGGTCACTGTGGGTGGAAGCACCTGTGCGTGGGCAAGCAGGGTACAGTATTTGAATGCGCCTACTTCATGTCCCGTTCCAAGTCTCTGTAGAGAGAGAAGTTCCCTTGCCTGGCTGGCTAAGCAGGGAAGGGCCCCGCAGCGTCTGCAGTACCGGGGGGGGGGGCTCCTCCAGGCCCAGGAAGGTGGAATGGAAAGGCTGCAGCGGGTGGGCAGGCAGAGAGCGGGGCTTGTGCTTGTCCTGGCCACTGGAGGCAGGGAGGCGCCCACCCTTGCTCCGTTGGTCAGAGCGGAGCTCCTCCTCCACCCGTGCCCCCAGGTGGAGATGCTGAGAGCCACGCACCTCGGGAGGCCAGTGGCACCGCCTCCCACGCCCTTACGCTATGGCCCACTGAATCCTCCCCTTCCAGTGGCAGCAGAAGCAGAAGGGGAAGTGGGATGGGAGGGAGGGCTGCATGACCCCACCAGGCCCCCTTGGCTGGGAAATGAGCCTCTGTGTGTATGTGTGTCCCTCCACGTGTTGAATAAAAGTTGCAGCAGCAGCAGCAGCAATGGGAGGGTGGCTACATGCCCTACATGCCCAACCGAAGGACCACGACAGACACCAACCAGCATCAAACACAAGCATGGCTTCTGGGGTGGGGTGGGGGTCTTAGCAGCTCCACATATCAATGGAGAGGGATTCCTGCAGAAGAGACCCCCCCAGGAGGCCAGCAAGCCCCCAAAGGGGGTTCTTGTGTGTCTTCTTGTGGGAGAGGAACCTGAATGGTGCCTCTGGTAAAAAGCGGCTTGTTGGCTTTGTGTTTCTCGGCCTGGCACACTGTTCCTTGGCACTGGTTTCCCTAGTGGCAACCGGAAGAGGCCGCCGAGCCCGAAGGCCAGGAGAGCTCCAGGAGGACCGGCTTGGCAGGCTCACCCAGTGGAGAGAGATCACACTGCTGGTAAAGGCACTGCCCTCTTGCCTGGGTGGGGCTGAAGATGGGGCTACTTCTCACTGACTAGAGTTAAAAAAGTTCAAGGAGGCAGGCAGTCTGGGGCCGGAGGAGGTGCCAGGAGGGGCGGTGGTGGCCACCACAGCCTGGCAGTGCCCCTGCCCTTTTCCTTCCAGGAGAGCCCCCAAGGCCCAAAGAGGGAACCCCTCACCGCAACCAGTGAGACCTGAGAAGGCTGCCGAAGCCACGGGAGCAGAGAACGTTCCCCTTGGTTTAAGGACAGTCCTCCTAGCTCGCATCTACTTCTGGGCCCAATTCTGGCCCCTCTTCCCTCCTGCCAGAAGAGAGTGAGGTCCCGTGCCTCATGAGCCTCCTTTTCCTCTAAATCAAATCTTGTCCTGGTCCCCCAGCTCTCCTGCCAGCTGTCCCCACCACCCACCCCAGGAAGAGGATGCAGGGCCTGCCGGAGCAGAGCGAGAGAGAGACAACCAGTTTATTTAGCCCACGACAGCAGTGGTCAATCTGCATCCCGGAACAGCCCAGGTGCCAACAGTTACACGTGAGTCGTCTGATCTCCTCCTTGGCTATGAGAGGAAATGTCCTGGACAGGGGAAAGCAACGAAAGCCCCCTCTCTCGGGTAAAAACAGCTCCATGGGCTTCATAAGCAGTGTGCGGGGGGGTGTGTGAAGTGCCCTGCTAGCCTGTTGCTGGGGGTGGGCAGCTCAGCCCATGGGTGGGGAGGGGAGGGGAGGGGAGGAGAGGAGCAGGCTGCTGTGGGGGATGCCCTGGGTGTAGCTGCTCCCTCCATATCAAAAGGACTTACAACCTTAGGGGGGTGGGTTCGGATGCCAGGCCACCCCCTCCTGGAAAGCACAGGGAAGCAAGTGTGCCCACAGAGATGATAGCGGCAGCACTGGCATCGGCATCAGCAGTTCAGGGAGGGGGCAATGAGGTGCAGTGCCTTCATGAGACTGCCATCCCCCCAAAAGTCTCCCTACCACAATGTGACTTTGGATTGGGCCAGAGAACAAAAGGCTGCTCCTCTCAGGCGAGAGCCCTGGGGCCGCTCCCTGCCTAGCCAGGCCCACCTCCGTGTGCACAAGTGTGTACCCACGCCCACAGAGAACAGTGTCACTGTCACTCCCCCTGCGCCAGCCATGGGCAGCATCCAAGGAAAGGGAAGCACTCGTAGGTGCTGGCCGGGTGCAACAAAAGGCAGGCATACACGCGTGTGGGAAGGCCCGCCTGCACCGCCCAGAGCTCTCAGGTGCCAGAGCCAGACCAGCTTCTCCAGGAAGCTTCCGTCACCTGCCCGGGGCCCTCCCCGCAGCCCCCGCTCCCGTGCCACGCTCACTGGAGGCTGCGGTATCTCATCCGGAGGAACCGCTCTCGGACGCTCTGCTCGGTGTCCTGGGCCAGCTGGCCAAGCCAGACCACCCGGGCACCGGCCACGTCCTCCTTCAGCTTCCGCTTGGAGAGCGCGACACGCCCGTCGGAGGGGCTGCTTGCCTGGGGCCCCGTCAGCAGCACGTAGCAGGCGTGGCGGCTCCGCTCAAAGAGGATCCCTGGGTGCGAAAGAGGAGGTCAGGGGGATGGTGGCAGCGGAGAGAAAGTGGGGGGGGTGGCACTGGGGAGGCAGGCAGGTGAGCAGGCAGCCTTACCCTCAAAGGCAACAATGGCCTCTGTGCTGTTGCTCATCTCCAGGAGGACACTGGGAAGGGAGGGGTGGAACAGGTACAGGTACTGCTGCCGTGGCTGTTCCTGCAAGGGCTCATCTGGGGACCCCTGGAACCAAGAGACACCAGAGCTCAGTAGGCTACCAGGGAACAAAGAAGTAACTCAGGCTCGCATTTCTCTCTCTCTCTCTCTCACACACACACTTTTAGAAATTTTATCAATTTCCCAAAAATAACTTAGCATCAGCACTTCCGATCTCTGCCTCACCCAAGAAGCTCCCTTCCCTGGGCAAAACCAGCGATCCCTGGCCGTACCCTACAGATCAGAGAGGTGGCCGTGGAACCAGCTCCCTTTTGCTTGCTCCCCTGCAAGGAAAGCCAGGCAAGCAGTGATTTCAGGAGCCCTCCAACAGCCCACTCAAACCAGATGTTTCCAGAGAGCACAGGGAGGGTTCCTACCCTTGTGAAATGGCCACTGTGAAGCTGCTTTCACTTAACGACCATCTCCATCCAGAAAGCAACAACTCTGCTGAGACTGCCCAGCAAAGTCAGCAGCCCTTTCTCTAACACTGGACCCGCCCAGCACCTTGCCAGGGGTCCTGGGACACCCAGCCAGCAGCCCCAGGCAAGTTCTCTTGCTACTCACAGTGCCATTGGTGTCTCCCTGGTGCTGGCCCCAGAAGAGGAAGACGGATCTGTGGTCAGCTGTTGGGAGGGTGGCTGGCCGGGGACTCCCTGCCCCCAGTTGCAGCAGTTCCACCTCCCACTCAATGTCCCCCGAGGTGCCCTCCACGATTGTCACCTGCAGACAGACATCCCCCCGCCCAAGTGTTACGGGTCTCCCAGCATCCTCTGGCCCAAGCACCCCCAGCCATCAAAGCAGGCACTTGAGCCCCCCGGAGGAAGTCTTGGAGCACGCAGGGGACGGAGTGCGATTGTCTTGCTTCCCAATTGCTCGCCCTTTCTGCTTCTTCCCAGACAAGGCAAGGAGGAGTTACAGATTCCTGAGAGGGCCGGAGTCCGCTCCTGGTGAGCTACATTCTCCCCGTCACATCACCCTGCACCACAGCTCTCGTCCTGCTGGTTCTATGGCACCAGCTGCCCCATGAGTGCAAGGGATGGATGAAGCTCTGGAAAGGAGGCCTGAGGGCCCAAGGGGCCTCAGCATCTGCCCTAGGTCCTGGCCTAGCACAGGGACATGAGGGGCTGGGGGCCTCATGCTGCTGCTGTCGTCCCAAACAAACCGCTTCTCTGCACAGCAAATGGCTGGTTTTGCTTTTACAGCTAAAACTGATCTCTGAAGATGGCATTTGGTGTTCCTTGCATAATTTTGCAGCGAGCAAAACACCACAATGATGGCTGACTTCTCTGGGCAGAATTTTTGCCTTTCAATATAACTGCGATTTTGCACAAGCAGAAAAAAGCCATCTTTCCCTCTACGTATTGTATTGCCACTCTCAGTCTGTTCAAGGACCACCTGAAGGTGGGAAAGCCCAGAAATCCTGTTCCAAGCCTTTCCTGCACTTTGCCCCCAGAGGGGTCCCAAACAAACCTTTTTCTTCTTGGTGGAGACTTGGCTTTCAATGATAATGTCAACTTCATCAGGATCGTAGGACCCAAGGACCGGCTCTCTGCAAAAGGGCGCAAGAAGCCACCCAAATGAGCCACAGATCTCTCTGGCATAGGGTGCCCTGATTAACACAGTGGGCACACAGGGCTTTGGGGTGCCCTGCCCAGCACTCCAGAGAAGCAGTACTCTGGCAAGTCCAAGCACGGGGGACAGCATGGCCCACTTGCCCTCTACTTCTTCCAGCTGGCCTTGAGTCGCAGCTCAGCGGCTGCCGCGGATGGCAGTCTGGCTGCGCCCAATCCTGGCACAGTTTGGATAGGCACAAGGTGCTAAACGGCTGAGGACCAAGGCCAGGCATTCATCCTCTAAGCACCAGGCAAGACTGTCCTTTATTTACAATATCACACGTGCCACAGCCCTTCCCACAACCAGCCAGTTGTGCGCCAGCATTACCTCAGGATGTGGGGGATGTCAGTGACCCATATGGAGCCCAGGTGCTGCCCGTCCAGCAGCTCCAGTGTGGCTGAGCTTGTAGCCAAAATGTTGCTCCCAGCCTTCTCAGCCATTTTGGTCAGAGAGTGGATTCCCTCCGTGCTGAGTAGGAAAGAGGAGAAGAAATACTGGGAAATAAGAAAGGGAATGCTGGGAGGACAGCCCCTTCTCTTCCCACCCTGCCCCCCAAGGCTGCAAGCACCTGAGTAGGGAAACCTCATGAGTGGCGCTGTCAATGGCCGCTTCCCAGCGCTGGTCCTCTTTCAGGTTGGCACTTGGATGATCAAGCAAGGGAACGGACATGCGGTAGATCTCTTCCATGGAGTAGCCAAAGAGGCCTTTTGCTGAGCCAAGAGAAGGCGGCTGGGTGAGCTGAGTGGCCCTGCCTTCAGGAAGAGAGGCCAAGGGGGCTGGGGGCCGGCCCCCCTCCAGGGGTCAAGCTCCCTCCTCCCTGGTGCACGGACCAAGATGCTCTCCAGAAGCCACTGCAACTCACTTGTGTAGAAGAGGACGTAGTAAGCACCTCTTGATGTAACGTGCATGAGGTGACCCAGCCATTTTGGCAGCTGTAAGGTGGCACTGGATCCGATCTGGGTGCCATCCATCCCAGAGTAGAAAGAGCTTTTCAGCTGTAGAGAAAACGAGAGATGGAGCAGATGAGGAGTGAAGCGTGACCGGTACTGCGCTGTCCCCGTGCCCCCATCTTTTCTGCATCTTTGAGGAAATGCAAAACATGAGAGATCTCCTTGATCTCGGTCTTGCGGCTCCTGGCAGATGCCAGTCAGAGGACCACCAGGAAGCCACAGTACAGAACAGGCAGCCCGGCAGCCCTTGAGAGAAGCCACAGTCCAAGCCCAAAGGCCAAAAGGGCTACTTCCTTGTGACAGAGGTGGGCGGACACTCCCTTCCCCAGGGACATTCCTGGGCCCACAAGCAAGGCAGACCTCCTTTTTACCCCCCTCAGCCCTATGGAGGTTGCCACCAATAGGGAAAGTGCTCTGCCCACATGGCAGGATTGCTTCTTGCACAGGGGGAGGCTGCGCACTGGGCAGCTCCTCCTGGGCTCTGTGCCTCACTGGGAGGCAGAAAACTGGCCCAGGTGCTCCCTGGAGGTGGGCGATGCTGATACTCCAATGGGCCAGAAGCAGCACTGGCACCAGAAGCAGTAGAACCCATTTAGCATTACCTTTTCTTCCTCTTCGCTGAAGAGCAAGACATCTGCTATTGCGTCCTTATTGACATCAGGGACCCTGAGCAAAGGACTCAGCACTGTGGAATTTGCCCCAATGTTGGCCGCCTCCTGCCACAGCGTCCGGCCTGCAGAGTAAGCAGAGTTAGCAAGGCACTGCTGAAGTCCACAAGGCTGCTCCCAGAGCTCCTGGGCCCTGGCCAGAGAGCCAGCTCGCTGTCTGCTACAGATCTTGCTTCTTTTTCCTGAAACCTTAGGGTCCAAATATCGTATTTGATGGTTTATAAAAATCATTTTTTTCTTTAAAAATACTGCTTAAAAATGGAGTGCATCTTACATGCCAATGCATCCTATACGCTGACCAATGGTATTTACTGGTGTATAAATGGGCTGCATCTCATATGCTGGCACATATAAACGGGCAAATACAGTACGTTATAAGAGTGTCTAAGCAACATATCTGAACAAACAGGTAAACTAACATAAACTTTTCCTGTTTCTGCTTTTGAAGAACTAGATGTTTATTCAAGACGTCTCCTTCAACCTGCATGACTCCAAAAACTGTGTTTGGATTAAATCCAAATTATACTAAAAACACTTCAGTACTCAACCTGCAGAACAGCGATTTGTGGAACCAGATTCAAAATTTCGCACAACCAAATTACTTTGTTAGATGTTTAAGGCATACAGCTGCAAAGCACAGAAGTTCTCTGGAGATGCACTCGAGAGCTGCCTGCCTGCCCACTGCGTCAGTGGTGACTATTAGCCATTCTCCTGGTGCTAATATGTAGACCAGGCCACAATACTTCTTATAGCTCTGAACCAACCCTACCCCAAATGCTGCCACCCCCAGCTCTACATGAAAAAGCCTCCTTCTGCAAGAAAGACCCAGAATAACTGCCACCGCTTTCTTTGAGGAGCTGCTTCAGAGCAAAGAGGACACACAAGCCTTGCCCAGTGCCCCTAGAGGACACGACTCCACAGCGTGTGGCCCTTCCACTCATCACAGGGACTGGGAAAATGAAGCCTCCCGCCTGAAAGAGAGGCTGGGAGATGGGATTCTGCGCCCCAGCACAGGAGGATGAGGGACTGGCAGAGAGCCCACCTGTCTCCAAGTCGAGGGCTGCCAGGAAGTCTGGCTTCCCCAGAACAAGGCAGGCCGGTTCCTGGTCGTGTTCCCAGGAGCAGTCCATCAGCAGGAGATCTTCGGCAACAGGCCTCACCCAGAGGGTGCTGCCATTGGTGCCCGCGTGAGCTGCCACAAAGGCACAGGGGGAGGCAAGTCCTGGAGGCAGACAGGGGGAAGGTCAGCGCCCCTAGCAACCGCCGCTCCCTCGTCTCAGCCCCCTCCCGCTCCCTTCTTCACGCTCACTCCCGACCGCTCTGCGCTTTCTGCTCCCTTGGCCGCCGTTTCTGAGCCGCGCAGCCTTCGGCTGCCCTCACCCGCCTCTGAGCAGGTCCTTCCCGGGGGGCCGCCGCCACTGCTATTGCTGCTGCCGTTGGGTCCTCCCGCAGCCGCTCTGAAAGCGAAGAGGACGTCCTGCACGCGGTCCTTGTCCACATCCGCCACAGCCAGGAACGGGTACGCCGCTGCAAAAAGAGCAGAACAGAGCAGCGTGGTGAGCCGGGCGGGCCAGAGGCCGCTTCCGCACTAGGCTGTTACAGCGCTACGATTCCACTGCTTTGTCCTTTCGGGAGGGGCCCTCCCGCCCAGGACCCCATAGGACGTCGCAAGCGGAATCGTGGCGCCGTAACCGCCTAGTGCGGACACGGCCTGAGGCACCGCGCCGCCGCCCCGCCAGCAGAGACTCGCCTGCCCGCTCGTAGGTCCGGCTCCACGTCCTCTCGGAAACGGGCCTCACGGGGCAGGGAACGATGAAGGAGAAGGCGAAGACCACCATGAGGCAGAGGAACAGGGAGAGGAAGAAGGCGGCCGTGCGCCACCGGGAGAGCCGCCCCCCGGGCTTCTTGGCCGGCCGCCCCATGGCGCCGGCGCGGGCGGCCTCCCCCTCCTCCGCCGCCGCCGCCGCCTTGGGCTCCTCGCTCCTGAGCGGGTGGATCTCGGCCGCCGCGGCCCTGCCCTCCATCCCGGCTCCCTCCTGGGCGCGCGGGGCTCAGCTCCTGCGGGGGGCGGGACAGGCACGACCCCTTCAGGCCAACCAGGGTCCCGGCACCCCCGCCCCACCCGCCGGCCGCGAACGCACCGAGCCTCCCCGGCGGGGCCCGCCCTTCCGACGAGGCAGCCGGCGCGGCGGCCGCCGCTGGGCCCGGCACCGGCCCTCTTCCCAGGGACGGACGGACGGACCGGATCTCCACCCCCGCGGCCCAGCCTTGCCAACCGGGCCGCCGCCTCCTCGCCGGGAGGTCGCGCCCCCGCGACCCTTCCTGGCGGCTCTCCCGCCGCCGCCTTTCCGGCCCTCCGGCCCCGACTTTCGAGGGCCCCCCCGCCGCCCCCCCGTACGGTCCCGGGCCCTGGGTCGGCTCCGCGGCGGCTCGTCGGCGGCCAGGTAACCGGCAGGGAGGGGACGGCGGTGGGCCACGCGGAGGAAGACGGGAGGGGCGGGCGGGGAACTCACCGGCGGGAGAGCCAGGCACCGCCCCCCCCAGTTCTCGGGCCGCAGGGTGAGGCGAGCCGGGCTTCCCGGGCGCATGCGCGCCCACTGCGTCCCTCGGGCGACGCCTGGCGGCCAAGGGGCGCAGCCGAGGTTCGGTGACACCGCGCGAGCGCGCCGGAAGTCGCCGCCACCGCCTCGTCCGGCCGCAGGCGGTGCCGGTCATGGCGCGGCGGGGGCTTCAGCTGGTGCTGCGGCGGGCGCTACTGCTGCGCGGGGCCGGGGCCGGGGCCCAGGCCCGGCTCCTCGCGGGGCAGGCCGGGCGGGGAGGCGCGAGAAAGGGGCCCCTCATCGCCCTCGCCGCCGCCTCTCCCTCGTGGCCGCCGGCGCCCCTCCTCCTCCTCCGCGGAGGCCCCCGGCGGTTCTCCCGCTGCTGCGCCCTTCCTCCGGGCCCCCCGCGCTGGCCCCCCGGGGCGCCCGGGACGGGGCGCGGGGCTTCGGCGCGCAGCTGCAGCAGCCAAGCCGCCCCGCGCGCCGAGGAGCCGCCCGCGGAGCCGCCGCTGCGCAGGCTGGTCAGCCACCCCGAGAGCCTCCCAGGTGGGCCGCCCGGCGGCGTGCGCTGCGGCCTCGTCCCGCCCCGCAGAGGCCCGGTGGGCAGCCCGGCGCTGCCCTGCGCCCTCTGGCCCTGACCCCGCTCTTCCTTCTCCCCCTCGCCCTCGCAGGCTCCGCCTCCAGGCACGAGTTCCAGGCCGAGACCAAGAAGCTGCTGGATATCGTGGCCCGCTCCCTGTACTCCGAAAAGGAGGTAGGGGGCTGTCTGGCGCGCTGCTTCCCCGTGGAGCCAGCGGCCCCCGGGGGGGTCTCCTCGCGCCGGGGCCTTGTCCTCCGGCCTGCGGGTGGGTGCCCCAGTGAGCCGCCGAGGTCCCTCCTCGAGCAGCGGCGTCTCTTCGCCCAGAGCAGCCTCCCAGGTGCCGGGGCGCTTGGGCGGGAACTTGTTTGGTGGGCGAGTCCCTGAAGATAAGCCCAGGAGCTCTGAGGGAAGGTATTTGAGGCCTGGGGTGAGAGGAAGCCCTGCTGGAGCCTTCCTGTTAGGGGCAGAGTAGTTCTTCCCCGATGGGGCCAGCGGTGCAGCGCTCCGGCCGGTGCCAGAGGCAGGCAGGTTGTGTGGCGAAGCAGAGTGAAGCCAACTCTTGCGCAAGACTTTGGAGAGTCAGTAATCACTGGCAAGTAGAGAGGCCTTCACCTGGCTCTCTAAAGCCCCCCCCCCCCGCACACTGTTGTCATTGGTGTATTGAATTACGGGAAAGGAGAACAAGGAATATTGTATGAGTTTGGTTTCTAACCTGTTTCCATTTTTGTAGCAGTGGCTAACAAAACACTTTGTACTTTATTAAATGGTTTACAGCAGTCTTTTCAGTATTTTATAAAGATGCAATGTATTGTTGAATTTAGCACTGTTAGAGAGCTCTTTGAAAGCTCGGTATTGTTTTGTCAGGTCTTTATCCGGGAACTGATCTCTAACAGCAGTGATGCTCTGGAAAAACTGCGGCACAGGCTGCTGTGTGAAGGGAAAGACCTCCCAGAGCTGGAGATTCATCTTGAGACAGACTTTAAGGAGCAAACGGTGACCATTCAGGTACGATGCTCTCTTTTTCCCTTTTTTTGTTGGTCTCTGTGTCTGCCATATTGTCTGGGACTCCAGAGTTCCCCGGCTTGGAGAAAGGCACCGGCCTTCATCTCTGCTCCTTGACAAAGACTTGGCTGCCTCTGCACAGCATTTCTCCACTTAAGGGTAGCAACCATCTTGGCTGTGTCAGCAGCAGTCCAGCTGCCAGGCAGAATCTTTAGGTCATGACATTTTGTGGATATCCCCAGAGGAGCCTGAGGAAGGCCAAAACTCACTCAAGCACATATGTGTTCAGCAGCAGGCCCAAAACCGTTTTCACTGCTGCTGCTGCCTGGGTCACATGCCTGTCTGTCCTCTTGCAGCAGGTTGGGCTGTGTGGGTGACCTTTCTTGAAGGTTGGGCTGGCCTGGAGAAACCTTTGCAGCTGGTACCAGAAGGATGGCTTCCTGTTCTTTTTGTTCTTCAGAGTAACTGAGCAGCAGCCGGCTGCCTTGTTTCAGCCTTTGCAACCTGATTCATTGTACCCCCTCCCAACTCTCCAGGAAGCCACCTCAGTGTGTTGCTCTCTTTTTGGAAGGCTACTGTGTTCACTGGGACTGCTTTGTTCTTAGAGAAATAATTGGTTCACTGGTGTCAGAAGAAGTCTGTTGCATGAGGAAATTGCCAGTCAGATTCAGTGAAGGTGGTAGTCAGTTTGCACCAAATGGCTTTGCACCTCAAAGGTCACGTGCTTTGTGATATGCTGGACCCAGATTGGCTGTCCCAGGAAGGGAGGAACTTTAGAACACTGACTGACTTGATTCACGTGTACCTAAGATTTCTGGCAAGGGGAGAAGAGGGTAGATGTCTTGGCCGATGAGTGGGCCTAGCCAGTCTTGCCCAGTGAGCATCAGGGCAGAGGGAGACCTTAGCTCTGGCTTTACTCCGTCCAGGCCCTTGGCATTGCCCGTCAGTGGTGAGGGATGTGAGCATCTGTGTTGAATCTCCTGGAAATGGAGCATGAGAGTCTCCATCCTGTTCTGTTACTTGCAGGACACAGGAATTGGGATGACCCGGGAAGAGCTTCTCTCCAACCTGGGTACCATTGCTCGGTCTGGCTCCAAGGTAATGCATGGGCTGGGGCGGGAGTGGTCTTTGAGTGTTGGGGCCCTCTGAGTGTTGCTTTGCTTGTGGCCCTTTGCAGCAGGGGGTCTTGCTCCTAGAAACTTCTGGCATCTTCCTGAATCATCTACGGATAGCTGGGTAGAGGGAGCTTTGTTTCCAGTCAAGGTGCTGTGTACAGACTGCCTCTAACTTGGCATCAGATTTGTTTTCGAATTCGATTCTCTGATTTGTTTTTGTGAAAAATCTCTGATTTGTCGCATTAAAAAGTTTTGGGATAAATCGTTTTTATTAGATGTGCCATAAAATATTCTTTATTGGACTTTATCTTTGGTTATAAAGTCTGAATAAGGGAATAATAAATATGTTAGGCTTGTTTTTGGTAATATTTTAACTAGTGGCTGAGTGTTTTTCACAATAAGCTAGCAGTTTTTGTTCAAGTAGAACTTGAAAGAGTAATGCTACCTTTGAGAAGATTGCTCTGGTGCCAGCCATGTGTTCTCTACTTCTAACACTTCGCGGAACTCCCTTGTGCTGTGGGGCTGGTGTGCCAGTGTCTGTGTATAGGCTCACCTAGCAGGGATGGGGTGGTAGAGCAACTGACTATGAGGGGCTTTTATGTCTTCAGGCCTTTCTGGACCTGCTGGAGAACCAGGCAGAGGCCAGCAGCAGAATCATCGGCCAGTTTGGAGTGGGCTTTTACTCCACCTTCATGGTGGCCGATCGGGTGGAGGTTTTCTCGCAGGCAGCTGAACCAGGCAGCCCTGGCTACTGTTGGCGGTCGGATGGGTAAGACAGGTGGCGGAGGCCGCAGGGTCTGGCGTGTGGGAGTGGGCAGTATGCTGAGGGGATGGGGGGCATAGGAAGCCCTCTCCCCTTTACCTAATATCTGTTGACAAGTGTGTGGGGCTCTGGTGCTCCTGCCTGTCTGCTAAAACTTCCAGTGGCTGGTTTTGGGGCTCAGAATCTTCTCTGTGAATGAGAGAGAGCAAATGAGAAGTAAAAAAAGTATCCAAGGAGCAGGAGACAAGGCTGATTTTCTGGACATTGCTTTTGGGCGACTTATAAAACTGTGTTTTCCAGTCACATGCTGGGTGGGGTGGGCTGGACTAGGTCGTCCCTTTCCAACAAATAGTGAGTGCTGCTGGAGGGCAGATACGTTTGTTTTTGTGCCGCACCACCCTGTGTATGTTGAACACCAAAAGCTCCCTCCTGCTGAGCCAGGCTCTTGTGTAAAGCAGGGGCATAAAGGCCAGTACTGTTGGGGCTGACTGACAATGGTGGCTACCTGGGGTCTTTGCCCATGCGTTCTGGCAGATGCTAATCCTGGAGCTGTATGCAGGCATTTCTCTTGAAAGCTTCAGTCAGCCAAGGAATGTGCTTATTGCGTGTATGGCAACCAGCGGAGAGAAACGCCTGGCCTCTTGCACCCAGGCAGGATGGTGTTGATAGAGGCTAGATTCTGCACTTCCCCTGCCTGTGGCCGGCTGGCAGCCCGGGAGGGTGGGACCAAGCAGCCACTGCCTGACTCTTTAGTCTCGGGGGTGGGGGTGGGGGTGGGCGGGAGGTCATCCTGAGGACTTTCCTTGTTTTGTTTCATTTTGTTTTTGTGTGTGTTTGTGTGTTTGTCTTTTGTTTCTGATTTTAGTTCTGGGACCTTTGAACTCTTAGAAGCTTCTGGAGTCCAAGGTGGGACCAAAATAGTTCTCCACCTCAAAGAGGAATGCAAGGAGTTTGCCGGTGAGGAGCGTGTCAAAGGTGAGTGGGATGGGCCCTTCTGGGTGGCCTGGAGAGTCCCACCTCCCAACTTTCATAGCTGCTGTCACAGATTACAGAGGACGGGACCCACCCCCTTGTGGGCATTGAAATATCCCCTTTCTACATGGAACAACGTGGGTTTTGCCCTGTAGGGCCCCATGTGAACGGTGGAGGCAGAGCTGGATAAGAAGAATCTTCTTCCTTTTGAGAGCCTGGCTGCCTCGGAGTGCTTGGCAGGCTGGGGGTCCTGGGTGTGGCTCTGTCTGGAAAGCACTTGGTCTTGATGTGAAGTTCGGCTCCTGCTGAGGAGCAGCCAGATGGCGAGCTAAAGTCCAGTAGTGTGGGGGAGGTGGGCCTTTGACTCCCCGCCTTTTCACCAGGCCCTCAGTGGGCAGCCGTGTTCTTCTGGCAAAACCTAAGGAGGAACTGGAGGGGGCTTGTGTCCAGGATCCCAGTGCTGGCAGTTCCTTGTGTCCCGCTCAGTCAGTGTTCTCGGCGTGGAGTCCTGCCTTGTGCTGTTTGGTCTGGGAGTGCTCTAGAGCCCCCTGAGGGTCCCAGAATGCTGTTGACTGGTGGGTGGGTGAGTGGAGATGTTTCTTGAGCGAGGTGGACCCTCAGGGCATCTCTTGTCTTCGCCAGAGGTCATCACAAAATACAGTAACTTCATCAGTTTCCCTGTCTACCTCAATGGGCGACGCATCAACGCCTTGCAGGTAAGGGGACCCAGCAGTTGGAGCTCTGGGCACATTGCTTTCTCCTCCTTGCTGTGGCGGCAGAGCCAGGAGGCAGTTGCTATTCCTCCCAGGAGCCAGTCCTGCTGGCAGTCACTGGGCTTCTGCCAGCTTCTCTGCTGACATGGATGGGCAGATCTTGGATCCAGGGTGGGGAGCGGGAGGAGCAGGCAGAGCAGAACTGATTGGCTGGCATTTTCTCTTGGCCTTTCAAGCCAGGCAAACTTGCCTCCACTGTCCTTACGGAGTGTTACCTGAAATGCTTCTGGACAGTCATACTGGGACTGCTGCTCCTTGTACCTAGTGGGCTGCCTCTAGGAGGGTCTCCCCACCTCCAGCTATTCTGGCAGTCTTTGTCCAAATGCAGGGAGGGAGGTTGCAGCGCCTGTGGATTCTCGGACATTGGTGTGGTTCTCTTAGCAGTTTCTGTCAGCTGTGCTTTTGTTGCCCTCCCTCCCAGGCCCTCTGGATGATGGAGCCCAAGGACGTTGGGGACTGGCAGCACAAGGAGTTCTACCGCTTTATTGCCCAGGCGTACGACGAGCCGCGCTACGTTCTCCACTACAAGACCGATGCTCCCCTCAACATCCGCAGCCTCTTCTACATCCCCCAGATGGTGAGCTGGCTGGGGAAGTGGGGGAGGGACTGACACCTCACTGGGCAAAGAAGGAGATGGGGTGCATCCTCAGGATTCTCCACAAGCGGAGCAACACCCCCACTCTGCTCCCAGTGCCTGGTCTCTCTGCTTCTTCTCCTGTTGTACTTTCAGAAGCCCTCCATGTTTGATGTCAGCCGGGAGCTGGGTTCCAGTGTGGCCCTCTACAGCCGCAAGGTCTTGATCCTGACTAAAGCTGCCGACATCTTGCCCAAGTGGCTGCGCTTTCTGAAAGGTAGTGGGGAGGCTCTGGGAGGGGCGCGAGGGCAGGGCCCTCCTTCCTGCCTCCGCTGTTGCCTCATGTTTCCTGCTCCTCCTTCTGGCACCACAGGAGTTGTGGACAGTGAGGACATCCCCTTGAACCTCAGCCGGGAGCTGCTTCAAGAGAGTGCCCTCATCAGGTAAGGATGCCCCTTGCCTGGGCGGGGGGCAAGCGGGCCAGCAAAGGAATGCACAGCCAGGGTAGCTTTTCATGCCACAGTGTGGGACTGTCACTCTGTGGAACCCACTGTGCTTTCTGCTCTGGCTGTCTGGGGTCCTGGGCTCAGAAGTGGCTGCTGCCTGATGCCCCCTTCCTCGCTGTTGGACCTGGGGCTCTGCTGGGGGGGGGCAGGGAAGCAGTGGCTTTGTCATCCCCTGTGTGCGTCTGCGGGGCATGATCCATCGAAAGCCTGGTGGCAGATTCCTGGTTGAGGGATGGGCCAGCCAGCCTCTCTTTCCCCTCCTGGGATGAAGGCTTCATGCTGGAGGTTGTGCTTTTTTCTCCCTCCCCAGGAAGCTGCGGGACGTCCTGCAGCAGCGGCTGATCAAGTTCTTTGTAGAACAGAGCAAGAGGGACCCTGAGAAGTATACCAAATTCTTTGAGGATTATGGGCTGTTCATGCGTGAAGGGATCGTTACCATTGCTGAGCAGGAAGTTAAGGTGTGCCCGCCTGGCTGGCCAGCCGGCTTCTCCTTCACCCGGGCGCAGGGAAAGTAAGGGAGCTGGAGGTGGCATTATCTCTCCTGATGACATGAGGAAAGGAGGCTGGAGACCTGGGGAGGGAGTGGGGGGTGGCGGCACTGCACAGTGAGCCAGCCTGTGCTCCATTTCTGCGTGGCTGAGGGGATGCCACACTGTTGCAGGAGAACATTGCTAAGCTGCTGCGCTACGAGTCCTCAGCACTTCCTGCTGGGCAGCTGACCAGCCTCCCAGAATATGCCAGCCGCATGTCCGCTGGCAGCAGGAACATCTACTATCTGTGTGCGCCCAACCGCTACCTGGCTGAACACTCTCCTTACTATGAAGCCATGAAGAAGAAGGAGGTTGAGGTGAGCTGGGTGCCTCTCAGCCAGCACAGTGGCTGTCTGCGTGCTGAGGCAGAACGAGACCTGAGTTAAGGAGGAAGCTTGGCTCCTGCTTACGGTTGCTCCTGGCACTTCAGCTTCAGTTCAGCAGCTGCACGGGGAGGCCCTCTTCCCCGGCTGGGCTGTGGTGGCCAAGTGTGGGCACTTTTCTGTCCACTACCTTGAGTCCCTCGTTATGGAGCTTGCAAGGGCGACCAGTGTCACCCAGGGGGCCAAGACTCTCTGTCTGCAAGGCAGGAAAGGGCTGTGGAGCTGAGAAGGGGGTGTGCTTGGGCGTGTGGAAGGAGGACCCCTTCCTAGGAGTGTGGTTTGAGACCTGAGCCTTCCTCCCTCCCTCCCTCTGGGCCGCCAGGTACTCTTCTGTTATGAGCAGTTTGATGAACTGACTCTCCTGCATCTTCGGGAGTTTGACAAGAAGAAGCTGATGTCAGTGGAGACAGACATTGTGGTTGACCACTACAAGGAGGAGAAGTTTGAGGAGAAGCGTCCAGGTGGGCTGCTGTGGAGGTTTGGCCCAGCAGGCACTCAGGGAGGGTGAACCAGTTGAACTTGCCGTCCTGGGGGTGGGGTGACCTGTGTGGCTACAGTGGCTGAATCAGCAGGCCACACTCTTGGGGGTGAAGGCAACCAGGGCCGGGTGGACTGGACCTGCGTGTCTCTCCCTGCCTCCCCATCCCACTGTGCCTCTCCTGCAGCTGAGGAGTGCCTGAGCTCCCAGGAGACGGAAGACCTCCTGGCCTGGATGAGGAACGTGCTGGGCACGCGTGTCACTGCCATCAAGGTGAGGCGGGGAGCTGGTGGCATTGGGCCAGTGGTGGCACAAGGGAAGCCTTTTTTGGCTGAAGGTGCCAGGCCTCTTCCTTGCCATCTGGGTGAGATGGCTGTTCGGTGGTCCTCCCAGGGGCTACACCCAGGTGTCTTCCTGACTGCTTTACTCTTCAGCCCTCCCTTCCCTCTCTGTGGCCCAGGATGAGGCAGCTGACGGGTGAGGAGGCTTGACTAGTTGGCCGGCCAGCCCGTCATCTTCCCTTTTCCACCTTGGAACCTCTGTGACAAAGTCCCCGAAGCATGCGGGCAAGACTTGGTTGGTCTTCTGGGGGATTCTAGAGGTGGAGTGCATGTGGGGTGGCGTTTGCTTTTGGGGGGTAAGGGGGTCTTTAGAGACTTGGTGGGGGAGGGGGCTGCTCTTCTGCCTTGTACTGTCACCGTGCTTAGCTTTCCACCGTCCTCCAGGTGACGCCCCGTTTAGATACGCACCCGGCCATGATCACAGTGCTGGAGATGGGGGCCGCCCGGCACTTCCTGCGCATGCAGCAGCTGGCCAAGACCACTGAGGAGCGGGCCCAGATCCTGCAGCCCACGCTGGAGATCAATACGGGGTGAGGGAGGGGAGGCGACGGGGGGGCAGGAGAGAGATTGCTGGTGCTGAGCCAGGCACTCCCCCCCCCAGAGGATCCCAAGGACAGTTGGGGGGGCAGGAGAGTAGTTCTCTGAGCAGAGAGGCTGAGCAGAGAGGCTAATCCTCCTTTGTGCCCTCAGAGCTCATATGTTTCCTTCCTTCCTTCCTGTAGGCATACCCTGATCAGGAAGCTCAACCAGCTCCGTGCCAGTCAACCTGACCTGGCCCAACTGCTCCTCGACCAGGTGAGTTGTCGTGGCCTCTTCCTCAGTGCGTTTTGAGCGCTGACAAAGGCAAACCTCTGGAGAGCTTCAGCACAGCTACTGAGATCTAGCTGCGCTTTCTGCAGAGTTCCTGGTAGGGACAGGAGGCAAGAAATACGGCAGGGGTGGGAGGGCAGGATGGCAAGACACCCTTGGGGGTGTTTTGGTTTGACACAGTGCAGACTCAGAGTCCTCCTGAGGCAGAAACAGCTGGCTCTAAGGGTTTGGGGCTTTGAGATTCCTACTCTCACGTAGACAAAAGCCTCTTTGGGCTTGCCCAGTGGTCAGTGTTGTCCTTTTGTGGGAAAACTTTTGGGGCTGTGTGGGTGACCTGGGGCGTGGCGTGCTCTCTCTCTGGGAACTTTCCTTTTCTCCTACTTTGGATGGGGCTGTGTGGCTTAGTGCTGGGTCTGGTTGAGAAAGGAAGAGGCAGGTTCAGGAGGGAAACAGGGAGGGAAGGAGGTTCCTCTAACACAGGACTGCATAGATGGAGAATGCCTGTCTGCTGCTCTCCTGGCTGCACCACTTCTGGCTGAGGTGCACTGTAGCAGCCTTCTATGACCACTGTGCTTTGGGCTTTGAGCCCAAGCTCGGCCCCTCCGCCCACCCTTGGGCTGTCTTCCTTTGTCTACAGATCTATGACAATGCAATGATTGTGGCAGGACTGAGTGAGGACGCCAGGCCCATGGTGAACCGGCTGAACGAGCTCCTTGTCAAAGCCCTGGAGAAGCACTGAAATAGAGCCCCACTCTGCCTCTGGAGCTCTAGCAGCACATGAGGGTCAGCATGAAGCCCACCACCTTAGCTGCCAGCCTCCCCTGCTGCTGTTGTGTTCTTCCTTCTGTTGTGTGGAGGAAGCAGCCTGCAGTGTGCCTGATCACCTCTTGCTGAGCTGAAAACAGCCAGAAAACAGACTGGCGCTGAACTGTGTGGTAGCATGCTTTTATTTAATTAAAAAATATATTCATTGTTTTGATTGCTCACTCTCCTTGCGTGGAGGCTGAGGCCTCTCCAGGGCTTCTCTGTGTTGGGGAGCCCCAGCCGTTTGCTCCCTCCCCATCGTGAGTAAAGTTTTTTCTGTTGGTAGCTGATCTTGTGGCTGTCATTTTTAGCGTGAGTTTCTTCGTGTCTTAAGGATTCATTGCTCTTGGCTTGCGGAAGGGAACGTGCACGTAGGCTCTCCTGAAGGGAAGCCTCAGAGGAGGAGGAGAGGTGGAGGCAGGGGGACTCCTACCCTCAGTGGGGATCCAGCTCCCTTTGAGACTCTGATAAAAGTTAGGGGCCTGGTGCTCCTAGGAAGGAAAGCACTGAGAGGTCATTGTCAAAGGGAAGGGAAAGGCTCTCTGCCCCTTATGGTTCCCGGGGCCACAGGCCAGGCACCCCGTGGTAGTGGATCAGCCTGGACCATCCACTTCTCTGCAAAGTCCTGGTTTTTTTTCCTGTGGGGGGAGAATGTGCCCAAGGAGAGGTGGGAGGTTGTGATAAGGGGCTCTTGCCAGTATCCAGGCAACATAGCTGAAGGGGGATAGTTCCCCTCTGGGTAAACAAGGGGCGGGGGGCTAAATTACACTTCTGAGGGAGTCAGCTTCACAGAAGGAAATCAGAGAGCGAGAGAGACAGTTGCCCAGTCAGCGAGACGAGGTGGGGAACACGGTGGGAAGCCTCCAGCAGCTTTGGACAAGAAATTATAAATGAAGACCTCGAGAGACCGGGCGGCGGGGGAGACGCAGGGGCTTCAAAGAGAGAGAGAGAGAGAGAGAGGCGCGGCCGCAGGCCGGGAGGCTCGTCCGGTCTCCCGGGTTCCCGCCCCCAGCCTCTGACCACCCAGAGTAGCAACCGGGGGGGGGGCGGGCGTCTCCGACTGTCGCTGCTGAATAAGGCCTGAGGGGCGGGGCCTTCACGAACACCGTGCTGGAATAAAAGAGTAAAAGCCCTTCCTTCCAGGGCCTCCCCGCCCCCCGCGCCCTCTCCCTCTCCCCCTGCCTGCCAGTACCCGAGGGTCGGCGGGAAGGAAGGCCTCCGCGGGCGCAAAGCGAGAGAGCCCCCCCCCGGTGCTCCATGGCGGGGGTCAAAAAGCCAGCAGGTGGGGCGGCTGGAAGACCGCCCCGCGTCCTGCTCCCGAGTAGGCCCCGCGAAGCAGCCTCGAACGGGGAACGCTTCCCCTCACAAATGCCGGCCCGGGCCTCTCTACCCAAGGCGAGGACGGGCAGGAGGCCCTCCTCTCTCCCGCCGGGCGCCGCTGCCCCGCCCGCCGCTGAGCAGAAGGGCCGCGGAGGAGGGCGGAAGCCGCCTGGACGCTCTGGGCGCCCTTCTCTATGGCCGGATGGGACGCCCTCGGTCACGCCCCTTCCTCCTCTTGCGCCTGCGCGCCTCTCAGAGCGAGCGAGGCGGCGGCCGGTTTGAGCGAGGCGGTGATGGGCGACTCCGGGGATGAGTTCCGGCAGCAGGAGCGCCGGCGGCGGCGGCGGCAGCAGCAGGCCCGACCGGGGCGCCCAGGGGCGGGCGGCGGCGGCGGCGGCGGCGGCGGGGCCGCCTTGGGGGCCGAGGGGGCGGAGGGCCGCTCTTCCTCTCCCGGTTCTGCGGCCGGAGGGGGGCCGCCGCTTCGGGGGGGCGGCCCCGTGGGTACCTCGGGAGGGGCGGTGCGGGGCGCTGCTCTGCCGCCGACGCCGCTCTCTCTCCCCGCGCCGGGCGCAGGGGGGCCGAGCCGGTCGCTTTCGCCCCCTCCGGGGGGCCCCCCGCGGGGGGGGGAGGAGGGGGAGGAGGAGGAGGAGGAGGGGGCGGGCCGCCTGCCCTGCCAGCTGTGCCGGGAGGATCTCTCGGCCCTGGACCCGCGCCGGCGGCAGCGCCACGTCAACGAGTGAGTCCTTCTGCCGGCTCCCGGGCCCCGGGCGGCGGGGGCGGGCGGGGGTCTGCGGTGCCGGAGCGGAGTGTCGCCCCGGCCAGCGCCGCCTCCTCCGTCTCCTCTCTTCCCCCGCCCCGTGCAGGTGCCTGGACGAGCGGGAGAGGCTCCGCCGGCGCCCCGCGGCCGGCGCCCCCGGCCCCCCCCCGCCGGCCCCGGAGTGCCCGGTCTGCGGCAAGAGCTTCGGCAGCCTGCGGGGCCGGGCCGGCCACCTCAGGCGCTGCGCGGACGGGACGGGCGTCTCCTCGGAGCTCCTCGTCCGCCGGGTCGCCTCCCAGGAGCCCCCCAGGTGAGCCCCCGCCGCCCCCTCCCGGCTGCGCAGGCAGGGACGCGCGCTCGCGGCGTGGAGAGGGAAACTCGGGGCCTTTCTGGAACGTGGGCCGCGTCACCCGGTGGGTGGGCGTTAGAGCCCTCGCTGGACCGGCGGCTCAGGGCGAAGAGCTGCCCGGAGGGGTTGACGCGAGTTTGATGGGCTCCGTGGGACGATGCCGGGTAAAAGCTGGAAAGAGGGAAGCTGGGAATGGAGCCCTCCTGCGGGCGGCCCCCTGGCAGGCTCCTCGCAGCTTTCTGGGCGCCTGCGCCCAGGACGTCCCTTCGCTTGCCTCTTCGCTGCTCTGGCCCTGGCGAGAGCGGGTAGCACAGCCCGCAGTTAGGCCGCCGTGGGGCCCGAGAGTGTCGGCCGCGGGATGGAAGCCCCATCCCGGGAGGGGCCGTTGGGTGCGAGGGCGCGTGGGTGTTCCCGGCGGCTGGTCGGGGGCCGTAGCAGATGCTGAGGTGTGCTCGGTGCTGTTGTGTCCGGAGGGTCCCTCTCGCTCTGGGTGGGTTGTGGTTCCCCTGGGGCCCCGTCGATGCCGGAGACCAGCGTGCGCTGCTGCTGCTACAGGAGCAGCTTTATTGGTGGCACGTGGTGCGGCAGGGGGAGTCTGCTGCTCCGCAGGATCACGGATACAAATCGCGTCTTTGCTTCACTGAGCAGCTGTTAGTTTTTGGCTTTAAGGTCAAGAAGGGCTCCGGAACCCATATGCTTGGGGGCAGAGGCCCAGCTCACTACTGGACCTCTTGCGGTTTGGGTTTTGCTCAAAAGAGGCACTATGTGGTGCGAGAAAGACCCAAGAGAGCAGCTACAAGGGATGTGCAAAGAGGACCGGCTGGTCTGGCGGGGAGCAGCTCTTCCCTGGTGGTTTTTCGGGCGGGCTCACTCCTGCCTCCTGTTGCTCCCAGGGGACCGAAGCGCAGAGGTAGCGCCTCTGTAGCGCCTCTGGCAAAGAAGCCGAGGGGAGCAAGCGGTGTGGATGAGGACCTTCTGGTTGCCTTGGCAATGTCACGCTCCCTCCTGGAGGAAGAGAAGGCGAGGGCCAAGCGCCTGCGTGAGGAACTCTCTCGCAGGAAGGGTCCCAGAGCAGGTGAGCCCCAGACTGGCGCCCGCGAGAGGGGGGCAAGGGTGGGCGCAAGCGGACCCTTGGGCACCTGGTACTCCAGAGTCCCTGAGGAGAAGCATCATCAGCTCTGAGGGTGCTGAAGCAGCCAGCGGGGTGTGGGTTCCCGTGAACCCAGGTTGGGGCCTTGAGTTGTCTCTTTCCCCAAGGGGCCACGTCTTGCTCTGAAGGACCGGCTGGTCCCATGGCATGAGGTGGGGGGATGCTGCTTGCCGGTAGCGGTACTTCTCTGGCTGCTTCTTGGGGCCAGATCCTTTCTGCTTGTATGTTTTCAATGGTCTGGTCCCTTGCGGGCTTCCTTGGGAGATCCCCGTTGGGCCTGAGCCTAAAAATGGGGGTATTGACCATCTTTGTGTTATTTTCCTGTAGAGAAGAGGTGGCGCTTGAGGGCCCCCCGCTCACCACCGCTGCTCTTGCTCCAAGACCCAGGGAAAGCCCGCCAGGAAATGGAGGCCCGGGCGGCGCTGCTGCTGTTCCCTGAGGCGGGGGAGTTCCCCAGCACCCCTCCGCTTCCTGCCAGCCACCTCTTGGATGCCCAGCAGTCTGAGGGGTCCCCCCCGTGCCTGCCTGGCTCGTTGTGGGAACTCAGCTCATTAACAGGAGGCTCCCTTCCAGGAAACTGTAGTGCTGCAGGCTTGTCTCTTCTATCACTGTTCCCTGAGCAGGTAGCCTATGGGGGGTGGGGGGTGGGAGGGCAGGTTTGTCGAAACCCACATTCAGCTGGGTGTGGACAGCGGCGCCCTTTGGAACATGTCTGGCCCTACAGACATTCTCCTTCGTGTGCTTCTTTTACGAGAAGCAGTTTTCAGTTTGTGCTGAATGGCTTTGTTTGGAGTTGTTTTGCTGCTGGTATTTGAGGCCGTTTGATGAGGAGCAGGAGGAGCAGGCAAGTGTGTTTCCTTCTTCTGCAATGGAAGAGGGAGTCTCCAGGACTTCTTCGCTCCCTCCGTCAGGTTTTTTATTTGGGCACCAATGGGTGGGGGAGGGCTGCTGTACCTCAGCTGCCCTACCAAAACTGCTGTTGCTGCCATTTTGCCCCTTGCAAAAAGCAGAGGATTGCCAGCCCTTGCCTTGAGAATTCTAGGAAGCCATGTCCAGGATTCCTTTTGAACATTTTTGACTGGATTCTAGGGGGCTGGGCTCGGGGGTTTCAGGTCAAATCATTTTAGGTCATTGGAGTGGTAGTATTTTCATGGGCTATCCTCTTTCTGTAGTAGATGGGCCAGGTTGATGGTCTCGAAGAAGTGAGAAAAAGAGATTTTTCATTCCTTTCCCAGAGATTTGGCCTCGTCGCTTCTCTGCCGGTGAGACCCCCAGGGATGGACCGCGTGACATCTGAACCCCCGGGATCACCCTGTGGCCCAAGCAGGAGTCAGAGTGGGGAGGTGGGGGGCACCCAGCAGGGGGTGGAGGGGACGCTCCAGGACCTAGTGGAGTTGGCTGAGGAAGGCCTGACCCTCACCCAGTGGAACCTGGATGTTCGGCAATGGGAGGGGCCGGGTAAGGGGTCTCTTTTTGTCAAAACGGTGGGTGGGGGTTGTGTGAAAGAGAGATCCTGGGACGATCAGGGTGTGCGATGCCCTTGCCAAGGTGGAGAGTCTTTCTGTGGCCTCGCACTGAGGGAAGGGGGGGGCCTGAACCGCAGAGAGGCCTGCAGGGGAGTGGGTGGGCGAGGGCTTTGTCAGACTCTCCATGGCTCTGCTGGTGAGCCTTGCTGGCAAAACTGGTGGACTGGGTCTCAGTTTGGATCAGAACAGGTTCTTGAGTGTTTTGTTTTCTTGGTCAAGGTGAAGAATGGGCGGCGCCAGGAGATGCCCCACAGAAAGTGCCTGTCTGCTTGAAGGAGGAAGATAAAGAGAAGTCCTTGGGAAGCTCTTGTCATACTGTAAGGGCAACATGGAGAGAAGCTTCCCTTGTCTGCATGTGGCACTAGTTGCCTGTGGCAAATGGGGTATCAGCTGAGAGTTTGGGAGGGAGGTGGTCAGATCCTGGCTGCTGTCTCTACCAGAAGGGCACCCAGAGCCGGGGAGGTGGGCTCCTGGCCACCAAGAAACCCCTCCCTGTCTCCTCTTCTGCCTTGTTGGAGGCTTCCAGGCTTGGCAGGTTGGTGGCTGTCACTAGGGTCACAGCTGGGAAAGGCTTTTCCTTGGCAAGGAGTTTAGCAAGGTACTTGATCTTGTGATTTTGCAACTGTGATTTTTCCCTGGCGCCTAGAGGGAAGGAAAGAGGGCAGGCATGGTTGGATTTCACTTTCTCTCTCCCTGTCTTCCCCTCTTCCAGCTTAGCTCATTGGCAGCAGATTTCGGGAAAATGGTCAACAATCCCCACCTCAGTGATGTCCAGTTCCAGGTGGACAGCGGAGAGATCTTCTATGCCCACCTGTTTGTGCTGTATGCTCGATGCCCCCAGCTTTTGGAAGTTGTGAGTTAGAGAGGAAATGCAAGGAGTTTGATGTTGGGGGTGTTGTTGTTGGATCTGCTTTTTGCAGCAGTCCCTGTAGTCTTTCGGTGGTTTGGTTGCCTTGGCCAGCATGTGTCTGGGGAGGTGCCCAGTCAGCAGAGCTTCAGCAAGAGCCCATGCCACCTCCCAGTCTCCCCACCCCCAAATTGGTCCTTGGTCTCTGGCCCTTCTTGTGACCAGCAGGCAGTCCCCTCTCCAGCTCTTTCCGTCCCATGAGAGCAAGAGCTGGTTGTCCCCAAGGAAACAGAGGGGCTGTACTGTGGGGCAGCAGAGGGAACGCCAAAGGGACGGGGGTTGCTGCAGGCAGTTCCAGGCCAGAGGACATGAAGGGAGACTTGATTTGTGCCAAAAGCGGGTAGGTAGGTAAGGGTGGAAGAGGGGTGGTGGTGCTTGAGCCAGGCCTCATGCCTCCTTAGGGAAAGGGGAGGCCTGGGGCAGTTTTGCTCATGTGCAAGGGATGAGCCTGGGAGAGTCATTCCAGGGCTTGAGGTACTGCTGGCCATTTCAGCAGAGTGGAGTGTGCAGCGCTTAGCTCCAGGTCTATGGCCTGAGCGCCCTGTCAGCGCTTTCTGTGAGGGCTGAGCAGCGTTTTCACCAGTGTAGATCTGGCTGCTTTTTCAGGGTCCTTGTTTCTTTTTTCTCCTGCCTATAGGTTGACCAGACAGGCTTCACAGTGGCTGAAGAAGGAGGCCCTGGGACCCGCCGGGTGCTGCTGAACGACGTCCTAGGGGAGGCAGTGGGTGCCTTCCTGAAGTACCTCTATATGGCCGACTCCTGCATTCCTCGCCACTTGCGGGCTGACGTGGCCATTCTGGCCACCAGGTTTGGTGACACACTTTTTCTGTATACCTGCTGGGTGGGGGCTTCCCATGGGGCGGGCCTACAGAGCCTTGGGGAGGGACTTGCTCTCTCTGTTTGTGGTTCCCGGGCAGCCACGGAAGGGCACATGCAAGGAGTATTTGCACCTGTGTTGTTGCAGGTTCAGAGTGTGGGATCTGGCTGCTTTGTGTGGAACTTGCTGTGGTCTCAGGGTGTCTGGAGAAACAGAGAATGGCAGCGGCAGTTGTGATGATGGTGGTGGTGGCGGCGTGGAGGACAACGCTGAGGCTTTTGAGGAGCTTTTGGAGTCCGTGTGGCTAGATGAGGACAAAGAGGCTCCTGGAAAGCTTCCCCACCAAGAGAGAAACAGCAGTGAGGCTGTGGGAGAAGAAGAGCTAGAGGAGATCTATGAGTTTGCTGCCACCCAGCGCCTGTTTGCTGCTCGAGCTAGGAGGGGGGAAGAGGAGGAGGAGGAGGAAGGCTACAGCAAGGGCAAGCAGAGCCACGAGGGAAAGTGGGAGGGGCTGGAAGACCCTGCTGCGGCAGCCCTGGGAACTTCTGCTGGCCTGGAGACCCTCACCTTTCCTTGCCTCCTCCGTGCCAGCCAGGAAGGAGGGCCACAGAGAGTTCCTCTCGAGCAGCTGCAAGGTGCTGAGGAGAGGAGGAGCGGGCAGCTGCGGCAGGCCTTTGATGACTGCAAGGAGGCTTCTGTGCAGGACGGTCGTCTAGAGACCCTGGCCTCCCTTGCAGGAGGCAGGGGATGTTCCCTGGAGCCAAGTGGGATCAGGAGCTGTGCCGCCACTAGAAAGTCCCTCCAGCCAGTGTGGAAAGTGGTCCCCAGGGAACATTCTCTTGAGCTGGCTGGGCTACCCGGGAAATCAGTTCTATTGTCATCTCCTCAGCAGAGGGCGGCCTGGCCCAGGAGCCACCCGCTGCGTGCCTATGATCTGTCTTCATCTCCCTCCTTGCCAGGCCCAACCAAGATGGGATCTTCTCAGACTGTTCCAGAAGTGCCTTGCATTGGCCAAGGGCAGCCCCTGTGTGGTAAAAGGCCTTTATCTGAAAATCCAGATGGGGGCCCAGTTGTGGTGCTGGATTCCGATGAAGAGGGGGAGGTTAGAACTTCTGTGGGAGGGCCAGGCATCTCTGGGCAAAACTTGGGGGTCTCCAGTTGCCAGGGCCCATCCCCACCCCTGCAGTGGGGCTTTGGTGAGGGGGATGGAAGGGAGGCCGGGCTGCTCTGGAGGCTCACTTGTTCCCTAGGGAAGAGCGAAGAACAGTTGCAGCTGAGTAGCAGTGATGAGGAAGAGGGAGTTGACAAAGGAGGGAAGACGCTGGTGCCAGACACTCCCCTGCCCCGCAAACCCACACAGGGCATCATGCCTGGGCCTGAAGGGCAGCAGCGGAAAGAAGAGAGCTCAGTGAGGTCTTTCCTAGAGAAGCCGTCTCCAAGGGACCCCCTTCCCATTGCCTGTGTGCCTCTACCCTCGCCCACCCGCTGGCCTGGCAGTGGCGTCTGGAGCAGCACTCCTTGCCTCCAGGATGAAGTGGTGGTCGTGGAGGACAGCGAGGAGGAAGAATCCCTGATGGAAGAGAGTGCACCGGTTTGGCAGAGAGCTGTGGGGACGGCTGCAGTGAGTGAAGGTGCCAGCGGCCAGCAGGGGAGTCGTCCCCAATCCATGGAAGCCGAAGGCGGGTGCCCTCTTGCTGCGGGAGGTCTCGTGCCTGGCTCGGAAGGGACGGCTGCTGCATGGCCTGAGGGGCGAGGTTGGACAGGCGGGGCTAGAGATGACTCTGATGGCAGCGACATCCTTCCTCTCACCCAGAGATCGCCGCCTCCTCCTGCGGCCTCAGCACAGAGGACGCCCGGTAAGTTCCTACTGTTGTGGGTGGGGTGGGGCAGGGAGCAGGGAGGAAGTTGGGAGGCAGCCAGGTTCTCTTTTTGTGTGGTCGTTGGGGCCGAGGTGACGACCCCTGGGGGCTGCAAGTTTCCCTCTCTATGGCCTGAAGGCCAGAACATCTAGGGCTTCTGAGAGGGGCACCCTCATGCGCAGGGCCAGGTGCCAGGTGGTGGTTCAGCCTGATCGCGCTGCGGAGTCCTCTGCGTGTCTCTACAGATGGGCATGGGTCTCATGGCAGAGGCAGCGTGACGACTGATGAGCCTCTGCTTTTGAGTGGGGCCTCGTGCCCGGCTCTGAAACGGCACTGCCCTGGCTTCAGAAACAGCCTCTGTATTGTGGGGGTGCATCCTCCTCCTGATCAGGAAGTCTTTCGTCTCTTTGAGTTGCCAGCCTTGGTTGGCTGTACCGTCTCCTGTGCCATCAGAGTGCAACCTGCCCGGCGCCCTTGGTCTGTTGGTGCCTTTGGGGACTCATGGGGGTTGTGTCCAATTTCTTCTGCTCCAGAACTTCCTGCCTGCCAGCTCCAGGAGGGGCTGCTGCCCATGACTCCGCTCACCCCGATGCCCTCCTACTCAGTGATGGCAACCCCCGAGCTGAAGAAAGAGCTGAAGAGGTTGGTCCTCCCAGGATGGGAGCTGGCTCCCCCCCAGCCACCGGAAGCACTGGTGCGGAGGAGTTACGGTGCTGACCATCTGCTTTTCCTTCCTAGATTTGGAGTTCGGGCCCTTCCGAAGCGCCAGATGGTCTTAAAGCTGAAGGAGATATTTCAGTTTACCCACCCAGGGAGGGGCACTGAGTCCACGGGAAGAGCTCCGTGGCACCATCCAGCTCAGACTCTCCAGGAGAGCCAGCAGACAGTCTGCTCCAGGGACCTGTGTCGAGGGGTTGCTCAGGGGGCTGAACTGTATGGTTTTCCGGGTGGGTCAGAGCAGTCAAAGTGTGGGACAGATTTGCCTGCAGCTGGACTTGCCCTTGGATGTATTGCTGGTGATGGGAGTCCCCCTTTCTCCCTGCCAGCTTCCCAGGAGTCCACTGGATCCTCTGTTGCTGGCAGTGAGTCTTCGGCGCTATCCCACAGGTATGGGGTGGTGTACTTGGGCCTACCTGCCTGTCTGCTCTTTCCTCCAGGTAGGTTCTGCCACCTTTCAAGGCGGGAGCAATTTTATGCCAAGGCAGTCTCCAGGGACTGTGCTAAGAAAGATGGCTTCCCTTACCCAGTGAAGCTGCTCTCCCTCTCTCACTGCATTCTATTTTTTCTGCTCTGGGGAAGGGGCTCTGAAGCCCCCCCCCCCCCAAATGAGTGGCTGGCATCCGAACTACTTTTCCTGCAATTACTTGTTGAGACATCTTTTTTTAGATGGCAGGAGGAGTCCTGGCTCTAAAACAAAAACCATGACAAAGTGGCAGGGTCGGGAGCTGGAGAGAGCTTGGTGGCAGAAGAGCACTCGTGGCAGCACCTGGCTTTTCCCAGAGTTTCACAGCAGCTGGAGGAGGGCTGTTGTAGGGTGAGTCAGCTGGCCTAATGTTTCCTTTCTCCTCCTTTCCCAGTTCGACTGAGTTTGAGACCGGCTTGCTGGTTGCCGAGGAGGCGGTGGAGGCGCTTGTGCCGGTCTCACAGGCAGCAACCTGTGAGGAAAGCAAGCTGGAGGCCTTTCGGCACTACATTCATTCCACACCGGCTCTTTGCCGCCAGATCTTGCTGTACCAGCCGATTGAACTGACTGTGCTGCAGGCAGAGCTGAAGCAAAATGGCATCAGGATAGCTCTGGGCAAGCTTTTGGACCTCCTAGACACTCACTGCATTACCTTCACCACTGCAGAAGCACGGAGAGAAAAGCATCAGCACTCCCAGCAGACCAGAAGGCAGGAGAGGCGGCAACGGCGGTGCTGAGTTGCTTCTTGCTGTCTGTGATGGGGCCTCAATATGCTCACTTTGCTGTTTCGTGTCCGTTTTTCTCCCTTTCTGCTTGGGGTTTTCCTTGGCTCCAGTCTGCTGATCTCATGGAGACCAGCTGGTGCCATGACCTGTGCCATCCTGAATAGATGCTTTTCTGTTGCTGAGTTTTGGCTAAGGTTCTCTCCCTCTGGGCTCTCAGATCTTTGGATTCAGATCCTAAGAGTACCTTAATGAAAGAGCCTAGCATTGTGTCTGTGTCTGGTGTGACTGTAGCTATGGGATTTGGGTGACCTTGTCTTCCAAGGGTTGGATTTGTGTTGTCCAGCTTCAGCTGTGTAGCACTTTGGTTTTCTAAAAACCTCCAATCTTTCTTGCCCATATACAGGAGTTTGAAATAATTTTATTCCAGTTTACTGTTCTTGTCTGTAATAAAAACTGTTTCCCAATGTGACATTCAGGCTTGAAAAACATGTTCTAGAGGCAGGCTAGTATAAGAAGTGAAGCATAAGATCAGGATGCTGGAAAATGGTGGGAGTTTCTAGATCTCATGGAGAAGGGAAGTGTGTCTTTATGCTGTTGTGGGGGATCCAGAACTGAGCTCACCCACCACGACTCACAAATTGAGTCTCTCAGAAAGCAGAGCTGACCACCACCATTCTGAGACAGGAATCTCAGTTCCACCAGATGATCACCCACAGAGCTACTTGCTCCCTTTTGAAAGTAACACAAATATTCTCTGTATGCTCATTTTAAGGAGAGTTAAAAAAAAATCCAGGCTTTTGCAGCAGCCTGTGTAAGGAGCTAACAAGTGGGCAGTTTCTCTCGACTGGCCCTGCATCTTCCCCAATAATAATAATATAGTAGACTTTATTTACTACTCGCTTCTCCCCAAGGCTTGAGGTAGACCAAGCCTAAAGAGGAGTGCTGGGCTTAATCCAGCATTACAGAGTGAGTTGTCTTTTGGCTCTTCCTATGATTCTAGACTACCACTCTCGGCATCCTTGCTGGGCTGCCCAACTCAGTCATTGTGTGCCTTTAAATTGTTCGTGGCTTACGGAGACCCTGAGATGAACTATTCTGGGATTTTCCTGGCAAGATTTATTCAGAGGGGGCTTCGCCCTTGCGCTCCTCAGAGTGTAGCATGCCCATTGTCACCCAGTGGGTTTCCCTGGCTGAGAAATGAAGCCCTGGTCTCTGGGATCTTAATCCAGAGTCACACCACTATGCCCTGCTGCCTCTCTGCCCACTTCTGCTGGCATGCTTTTACTTACACTGGCAATGCAGGACCTGTAAGGGGGGGGGGCAAGGAACTCTTCCAATAGCAGAGGTGGGCTACTTTTTGGGACTTAAGTGATGGTTTCCTCCACACTACACCCAAAGGCATGGCCCACTGAACTCCAGAGGGCTGGTGTGTAGTTATGACTGCAGAAGCAATTAAAATGGAGAGAAAATAAGACAATGTGACACAGAAGGAAGCCACTCGATACACATAAGCTATCCAATGAATGGGAAGAGAGCCAGCCATGTATCTCAGACCCACAGCCACGTAGCTCACACAGCATTAAAAACGAAGGCTTGGTGCATTTGTAGAAATGCTTAACTGGATGGATGCCTGGACACTCAGGTGTGGGAAACACTCGTTAGGAAAAAATTGTGTAAACATTGCAAAGGGGCAGCCAGCTGCTATAAGCTGATCTCTGCACCCTGTCCCAAAACGCCTCTCAGTGCAGTTAGCTTCAGACACTAATACAGCAAGTCTCTTCATGAGCTAACAGGGCACTGAGATATGTGGCATCATTTATCAAGCATTTTTAGCAGCTTTGTTAAAAACATGCACATTTCAAATTCCCTTTTGATCACAAGTATGTTGGTTTGGGTTTGTTTTTTTTTGCACCTACATAGTACAAGACAGCATTAGGGCTGTCCCATTCTTTCTCAGACATGTCTTGGGGCTTCTACCAATTGGCTGCAGCCCAGACAGGACTTCTTGCTGAAGTCTATTGGAGGGGAAAAAGCCAAAGTTGTGAAATTTAGGGCTGCGGATGTTTTAAGCACAGATCATCTAAAAAACAGAACATCTAACAAGCTACGCTACTGTTCTCTGAGAGTTTCCCCCACAACCAAAAAAAGAAAAACTGAAGGAAGCACCTATTTCAGTTACAAACCCAAGCCAGTCAAACCCAACTTCATGGCAGTGAAGGACTCTTGTGTATTTTCTGACAGCAACAGCAAAAAGATTAACCTTTGGCTGTTAATGTGGGGCAGAACAAGAGGCTCACTATGGCTGCACCCTCACAGGTTGAAGCCCCCTTGTGCCACCTCAGTGTGAGGCACATCTGGAGGGCACCGCATCAGGAAAAGAAGCTGTCGTGCCAAGAGAGTGGCCTGTCCAGCCCCAAAGCAGAGAGAGGGAAGAGGGCACCAGTTCTTCACAGCAGATGCACAGAAAGCCAATTCCCTACCTGGACTTTTCACGGAACAAACTTGCCTTGGGCTCAAGGAAATTCACCTGCAAATAATTCCTTATTTCCAACTGATGACCCTGAATCTTCAAAAAAATATATTTTTTTAAGTCAGTCCCACAATGGTTAATATTCTAGTCCAGTTAACGCTTGTAAAGCTCCAAATATTAAACTAATGGGAAACCTTAAACACTTCTGTACTTCTTTTACGGCTTATGTGCACAGAAGGCATCCAACCAGAGGTGCTGGCAAGCAAGGGACCATGGCGATGAACCAGCCGTATC
This sequence comes from Cyclura pinguis, assembly GCA_030412105.1. Lineage (NCBI taxonomy): Eukaryota > Metazoa > Chordata > Lepidosauria > Squamata > Iguanidae > Cyclura > Cyclura pinguis. The sequence goes on along the minus strand of CM059609.1, from coordinate 97,868 downwards.
TTAGAAACAGCATGATTTATAGATATGTAAGTGTGTGTGTGTGTGTGTGTAAACAAAATAAAAACCTTAAACATTCTTACATGGATTTTAAAGAACAGAGTACATGTTAAAAACTTCAGTAATTTATATCACTTTTAAGCAATACTATATATACAATGGAAAAAAGACATGCATAGTCCAAATACAATGTTGAAAACAGCGTTTTTCATAACAAAAAAAATCCAAACACTAAGTTAATACCATGTACATGAATTCAAGAAGGACCACCCTCTTTGTCTGTTGCACACCGTTTATTTAACAATATGCTAGAGAAGTAAGAAATGAGTTTGTTTACCCCCATTCTATACAGTGATTGAATCTTGAGGTTTTTTTTTTTTAATATTTATAGGAATTTTAGAGCTTGCATGATTTACAATATAATTGCTTTTCCTCATTTCAAGTTTAGCATCAAAGAACCAAAGAAAAGAATATACTTCTCCCCTGTTAAAATACGTATGGGCCAGGAAGTGATCCTCTCTCTTCTTTCTTTCTTTTTTTTTTGGTAAATCCAAAACTAGTTTTATCAGAGAAACAAAGCAACAAGTTCTGCATCTGCAACACAGGCTGCGTGTTTTTGTGTGTGTGTGTGCGTGTGCGCACGTGTGTGTAAAAGAGCCACTTCCTAGCTTTTCAAGGGCAATAATAATACTTCAAATAACCTGCAGAGTTCAGTACAGAACAGGAAAAAAATTCTTTCTGTCAAATGTTGGAAAGTTAGCAGGACACATTAAGATGTTCCATTATTTCAGGAAACAGTTCTGGATATTATTTTTTCATCTCTGTTAAACACAAATGTTTAGTCTTGAAAATACAAATAAAATATGAATATAATGGACTTACTTTTCCCCTTTAAAAAAAAAAAAGCAAAAGTCAACAGTAACAACAAAACGTTAAAAAAAACCCACAACAAGAACAACAAAAAGAGACCAGATATTTTAACCACACCTGGCTGGCTTTAACAAAAAATATATATTTTTTGTTTTTAAACAGCAATCCATCCTTTCCACGGGCGTAGGATGAAGCAGTCCCATCTAGGGCTTACTCGAGTGAGAGGTCTGTATTTTCAGTACAAAAGGTCCAGGGAGCTGGAGGAGGGATGCTCCAAAGCTGCTACAAGCCCTCCACAAACTTCTCCAGCGTGTCTCCTCCTGTAGTGTCGCCCACCAGGGATAACTCACTGGGCAAGACGTTCCTGCTGGGGGGGTTGAGCTGGGGAAGCATTGCACTCTGCTCGGGGTTGCCCAAGTGGCCCTGGTCCAAGGAGCTGGCCAGGGGGCCGGCCAGCCCCGGGTGCGGGGAGCCAGTCTGCGGTGAGGCGTGGTGAGGGGAGGGCTGGGGTTGTATCCGAGGGGACGGGCTGGAATGCGGGGGCTGGGACTGGGGGCGGGGGGACTGGACAGGGGCCGGCGACCGCACCTGGCTGCTGAGGGGGGCACCCAGCGGCTGGCCGGGGAGGTGTGGGGCCGGCGGTTGTCCTGGGAGCAGGTGCTGCTGGGGGCTCATGGGGCTGGGGTGCCCGGGGGAGCCCATCTGCGGCTTCATCTGCTGCTGCTGCTGCTGCTGCTGCTGCTGCTGCTGCTGAAGGAGCCGCTGCTGGAGGGCCTGCTGGAGGCTGGGGTTGCCCTCTGCTCCCAGGCCAGGCTGCCCCAGAGAGTTCAACTGCCCCATCTGAGCCATTGGGCCCATCGCCCCGGCTGCCGCCGCCGCCGCCTGGAGGGACAGATGCTGCTGCTGTTGCTGCTGCATTCGATGCTGCTGCTGCTGCTGCTGCATGGCTGCTTGCGAGTAGCCCACAGGGCCAGGCGGCTGCTGGAACTGACTGTGGGAGGCCAGCCCTGCGCTGCCCTGCTGCTGCTGCTGCTGGAGCAGCTGCCTCCTCAGGATCTCCCTGTACTGGGGGCTCATGGTGGCCATGCCGGGGCTGTGGCTGGCGGGGCTCATAATGCCAATGGCCTGGCCTTGGGCGTTCAGGGCCCCCATGCCTGGCTGAGGGGGGGCGCCCGGCCGCGGGACCCCCGCCTGCATGGCACTCACGCTTTGCAAGCCGGGCTGAGCGTGGAGCCCCGCTGGTGTCGCCTGAGGCGGTGGCGGCTGTGACGGCGGCGGCGGCTGCTGGAGGGTCGCTTGGGGCTGCTGGAGGCCCGGTTGGCTGGCCACGTACTTGGCTGTTCTCTGCTTGATGAAAGCGGCCATGAGCTGCGGGTTGGACTTCAGGATGTTCAGCACCTGCTGCTGCTGCTGAGGGGAGCTGGGGGACTTCAAGGTCCGCAGCAGCTCGTGCAAAGCGTTGGGGGCGATGCTGCGGGCAGGGGGCGGCTGCACGCCGGGCATCCGGGAGCCCGCCACCGCCTGCTGAGACGCTTGCATCGGCATGGCTGGCCGTGGCATGCCCGGCTGCAGGGAGGGTGGCTGGGCCATGGGAGGAGGCGCCGCGGGCCACTGCCCAGGCCCCATGCTGGGCATCGCTGGGCTGCCGCTGGCTGGTCCGGTCCTGGCCACGTTCAGGCCGACCGGCGGCGGCTGCGGGGGCGGCTGCTGGAGAGGATTCACAGCTCCGACCGCTGCCGGGCTCACCATGCTGACGCGGCCTGGGGGCAAGCCGTTGCTGCTGACCCGGTAGAGCTGCTGCTGCTGCTGCTGCTGCTGCTGCTGCTGCTGCGCAGCTTCAATCTCGATCTGCCGCGCTGCTTCCACAGCCCCGGGGGGCGGCTGGGTGGGTGGTGGGGGCGCAGGCACCTGGGTGGCAGGCTTGCCTGCTGAAACGGGGGCAGGCAGCGGTGGTGGCGGGAGAGGAGCTTGAGTTCTGGCTCCGCCAGGGAAGCCTGCCGGAGACATGCTAACGGGGGACGGCTGGGGTGGGGGCTGAGGGGTCTGTGGGGTGCTTGGCTGCTGGGTGGGGGTCCCAGGTGTGGCTGAGGTAGGAGAAGGCAAACTTTGCTGAGGCACGTTGCGGGTGGTCATGGTAGCCATCCGTCGGCGCATGAGCTGGGCCTGCTGGAGCCGGTGCTGGATCTGCTGCTGGCGCAGCTTGTGTTTGATGTTGAGGCAGAAGGGCACCGGGCACTTGTTCTCCTGGCAGTGCTTGGCGTGGTAGCAGCACAGGGCAATCAGCTGCTTGCACACCGGGCAGCCCCCGTTGGTTTTGCGCTTGCAGCCCTTGGTGTGCTGGACAACCCGCTTCATCTTTTGGCAGGAGGGTAGCGAGCAGTTGGCGTTGCGGCACTGGCAGGCATGGACCAGGGACTGGATGCAGCGCTGGATGCTCAGCCGGCGCGACTCCTGGGGGCTTTTGGACTGCTGCTCGCCCTGGCTGTTGCTGTCATCGTCCAGGCCCAGGCCCCACTTGACCATCTTGTGTTCATGGCTCTTGGTGTTGTAGCAATTGATGCAGAGATCATAATCCTGGGAAACAGAAGGGGATGAAAGAGAGAGAGAGAGAGAGAGAGAGAGCGGCAGCAGGTGAGCCGTGTCCCAGGGGCACATGTAGCAACAAAATGAGGCTCAGCTGTGTCCATCCTCTCAGGGATGGGGTGGCTGGGGGGCTCCTTTGTTCTCAGGTCTTGGAGCCCATGACACACTCAGTCACCTCAAATTAGATCCAGCTGAGCCCCAGTGGCCCTGTCCCTAGAACCGAGCCTGAGATTCAGCTGCCCCTCTCTCACTAAAACACAGGTTTGTTTCTGATCATCTTCCAGTCAGTTCCCAAAATCACAACTGTGTAAGCAAAGAAAGCCCATGAGCTGCCTTGCTACAACTGCAGCAGGCAGTCTAAGTGAGGGAGATGCCCAGACATCCCTAGAATAGGAGAACAACTGAGGCCTTTGTGAATTGAACACTACAGAAGGGAATACCAGGGGTGGGGGATCCGGCCACCTCAGGTGGCAAGATCTCCCAGAGCACTCCCTGTCCAGCCACGAAACTGTACTGCCAAGCCTACTCCCTCATGCCTCTGGGCCTCCCACTCACGTATTGCATGGTGTAGAAGAAAGCAGCAAAGGAAATGCTAACAGCGCCTGGAACTGCCTGCATGGGGCATGCTGTGTCCCCCCACTCTCGCTGACACCCACCTCACAGACTGTGCAGTGCCATCGAGTCTCCACGTGGTGCTTGCACTCATTGCAGGTGTAGACGAAGCGGTCCTGCCCCTGGGTGTGAAGCTCCACCAGCATACAGAGGGTGGACCATTTGGAGCGGCGCAAGGAGGAGAACTCCCAGTGCTTGTCCCGGGCCAGAGTGAGGAAAGCATCGCGACCGTCCATCAGGTCACAGCTCAGCAATGGATCGGGATCCACGATGGGGGGCAGGGTGTTGATGACGGGGCCGGCGTGCAGGTGGATCACAAAGAAGACCTGCGGGGGGTGGGCAGGCAGAGGGAATGGTCAGCATATGAACAGTGGTCACCTGGCTTTCCTTTGGGTCCCTTCTTGGGGCAAGCAAAATTGGGCTGCTCCCAAAGCTGCATTTTACAACTACTTCATCCTCAAAACTGGAGGGGGGATCTTCTGGGATCTTAAAGACCACCTATTTTTTTCCCAGCTGAAGCTTTTGTGGACTCTAGTCCACTTTTTCAGAGCACAGCTCATCTGTGTCTTAGAACATAATCTGTTTCACTGTGTTGTGATATGATAGTTTTTCTATGAGCGCCTTTTTACCTAAGCTGTCGTGAGTTTCAGCAGGCTGTGCATCGAAAGTAAATAAACCTGTTAAGTGACTCCAAGGCCCGCCAGCCAGTGGACTGAAGGCCAGGGCCCCAGAGGAGACGGGCCCCGGAGAGGACTCCCTGGTGGCTGCAGTGGTGCTGTGCAGCCTCTCTGGACCTGCTCAGGACCCCCTCGGGCCGCACCTTCTGGCCTGACCCACCGGGGCGATGGGTCCTGCCCACGTACCTCCTTGTGCTTTTCCATGGTGGCGTAGAGCTTCTGCGAGAGGTCATTGGAGACGTTTGGCACGGCTGGCTTCTTCTTGTTGGCTCTGCTGATGCTGCTCTTATTCTTGTTGGTCTTCTTGCTGTTGTTCTTCTTCTTGGCATTCTTCTGGTCGCCCTGGCTCCCCTGCCGAGACACCAGCGAGGAGGCTGCTCAGTGGCTCAGCTTCCGAGTCCCATCCCACTCGGCCACCAAACCAAGCCCTTGGTGTCATCCAGGCATAACCCACTCCATGTTTTTAAAGAATACACACAGATAATTCCTGGAGGTTTTCGCTCTTGTAATTCTCCACGGAACTAACAAGTAGCTACTCTTTCTGGCCGAAACCACTGTACCTCTCAAAATAATGCTGATTCTGTTTTTGGGAAGAAAACAGCAGCCAGCTGAACAAAGCACAAGTGTCCCCTGGATGCCACATGTAGGCCTCCCCCTGCCTTGCAAGAAAGGAAGCGTCCCAGAGGTGGTGGCGCTGGCCCTTTACTCATGGCCTCCGCCACTGCCACCACCACCACTGCCGCCGCTGGAGCCCAGGAATCCCTACTCTCTTTGCTCTCCTGTCTCATCCCTCTTTTCCTTGCCTGATTCAGCAGACACTGCTGGGGGATGGATCGGACCTCCACTCTGCTGCGGGGACTCGGGGAGATGTGCCCTGCTTCGCCCCCCAACTGGCAACACACTCCGCCCCTCCTGAAGTGCCCGGGCTCAGTCACCTCTGTGGTTTCGCCCGCGGCCGTGCTCTCCTCCTTCTTCCTCTCCTCCTCTTCCTGCTCAAGCTCCTTGATGCTCTCTTCCAGCACATTAGGCCAGAAGTCGCCTTCAAAATAGGGCAGCTCCTTGGCGCTTGTCAGCCGATCCTCTGTTGCTTGTTTGAAGATATCCTGGAGAGAAACCGCATTTCTGAGCCTGACGGGCCTCAGCCGTGTCAGGCGCGGAGCGGGAGAGGCCCTGCGGTCTCTCCGCAGCGCAGGGCCGGCAGGCCAAAGAACGCAGTGACCAGTGCCCTGGTGACCTGGCAGCCCTCACCTTGTAGTCGTGAATGATCCGCTCCGCAAAGGCCTTGTCCAGCATCTTCTTGTACCACTCCTGCAGGCGCTTTGGCTTGGGGATCTTCTGGTCAGGAGGATGGCAGTGGAAGATGTAGTCGTCCCCTTCGCTTGGCGGGCAGGCCCAGATGTGGCCGGTCACATACCTGCGTGTTCCCCAAAAGCAAAAGTGTTTTGGTTAAGCCCTTTCCCCATGGAAGTGGAGGGCACGCCTCCGTGCTGCATGCCTGGCTCCCCTGTCCTCTGAACCCTGCAGAAGAAGAGGAAGGCAAGCAGGCAGAGCCCTCCCTGATGTCTTTCGCAGCTGGGACCAACATGCAGAGAAGGGTGGGGGACAGAGGCAGCTTTGGTCAAGAGGCCTCCCCTGAAAAAAGAGTCAGTTCCTTCAGAGGCTCAGGAGCAGAACCCCACAGCAACAGCCACAGATGGTTCTGCATGTCACCTTCCTGAAATAACACTAATAGCTGGCACAAGGAGCTGGCTGCCCAGCGGTAAAGCAGGGAGGCTCCTCTGGTGAGAGGCAAGGGCACAGGTAGTGCCACCACCTCTTTACCTGCATCTCTTCAGAGCATGGCTTTGCATTTCACTTCGTACCGCAAACTGAGATGCCTTTCCTACCACTTAGTCGACCGAGGAGCACCCAAGTCAAAAAAAGGCCTCGTCTCTCCAAGGCTCTTTAGCTGAGGCCGAGTGAAGCTGCTCTGCCAGCCATCTCCGTTTCTCAGGTGTTCCCCCTCTCTCCCCTCCTTCCGCAGCCCAGCTACAAGGAGGGAGAGCGCAGCCGGCAGGCTAAGTCCAGGGCGTTGCATTTTCAAAGGATGACCCTGTGACGGCCCTGGCCGCCCGCTCACGGGTGCTGCAGACAGCGCCCACCCCTTCCCCACCTCCTGCCTCCTGGATCTGGCCAAGAAAACAAAATGGAGGCGGGAGAGAGGAAGCGCGCGCACACACACACACACACACATGCACCTAAAAGTCAGGAACATGTGTCTCCTAGGGTGGCTGATCCCAGAACCATCACTTTCTTCCCTGTATGAAAAAGAGTATTAGAAAAGGTGCAGGCAGGAAGAGGGAATGTGTGAATAGGGGAGGATGTTACTTGCCCAGCCTTTGGGGCCTATATGTGTGTTGACGAGGGTCCCCTTAGGAAGATGGGTCCTGCTGCAAAGTTGCCTGCTTTGGGGGACTGGCAGCGTCTTCCCCTCAACGTGCCAGGGCCTGGCACCATATGTGTGCCCACAAATTACTGGGTTTTCTTTCCTGGAAACTTGCAGACCAGTAGCCAACAGTTCATGCACTAGCAGTGATTCATGGACCACTGCTCTGAATAGTAAAAAGTTCTGTAAACAAGCAAACTCCAACCCCCTGAGATTCAGGTTTGGTCCTTGTCTTCTCTTGCCCCCATGCAGAACAATTCCATTTGCAGGGATACCACTGAATCCTTGCCAGGTGCCTCTTTCCCATGTGGGAATTAGCACGACAGGAGGAGGCAGAGGCACCAGGAGACTGCTCAACAGGACACTCACCCCAATTTTTTTACATATTCCAGGTATCCAATGAGGATCTCATGATAAACGGCAGTCCGGAGGCATCTTGGGCGGAAGAAATGAATACTGTCTAAGTAGGAGATGTAGACCCGCCTGTGAGAAAAGAGGAAGAAGGGACTCAGCAAACGAAATGGCTCCAGTTCAGCATCAGAGCCCTCGCACTGCTGGCAGAACAATGCAGCACCTTCCATCAGGGATGGAAAGATCCCTCCCTGAGAACTCTGTGGTCTCTGCCAGATTTCTCCCCGACAAACTAGTGGTCTCATCTCCAGTCAACGGCTGATTAGAAATAAGAGCTTTCTGATTGCTGCGTACAGAGAGAAAAGAAATGCAAGAAGATGCAAGGAGCTGTGCTGGATCAGGCTGATAGGTAGCTCAGCATTCTGTTCATGTGGTGGCTACGGAGAGTTGCTTATGGGAACCCCACCTGTGGATCCTGGGTGCAACTGCGCCCTCCCTTTAGCCTCCCTGGCAACAGACGAACGAACACAGGCATACTTCCCCTCCAACCATGACTGGTAACCAGTAATAACCTCATCCTCATAAGCTTGTTCAATCCCTTTTATACACTTGATCTTAGCCAAAAGTCTGAGAAGCGATATTCAATCCCTTTTCCAAGCAACTTAAGCTGGCCGTCATCACTAATTCTTGTGGCACTGAATCCCACAGCTCTTGGAATTCAACAAAGCAGTGCGTGAAGGGGAAATTCCTTTTTTTTTTCTGTCTTGGATCTTTTGCCATCAGAAGATTAGCACTGGTATCTCCTTTCTCCACAACTTCCACAGTTTCATATTGTTCTACTCCATCGCCCTGTTATTACCTCTCCTTCTAAGTTAAACAGCCCCAAATATGGTAAACTGAGCAAATTCTTTATCAAAACATAACTCTGTCTCCAAATTGTGCACAGAGAAGACATCTCTCCACAGCTGACTGTGATGTCTTTGTAAGCAGTTATGCACATGCATGCACCAACACATCAGGTGCATGTTTACCAGCATGGTGTGAGGAGAGAGGGGAAGGCACAGCTGGGCAGGTTTCCTTGGCAGCAGGCTTTTCCTGTTGGGCGGAAAAAGCCCAGTGGTGGGAAATGCTGAGCTGAGTGGGAACCACAAGCTTGCTAGTTTCCAAGAGGTTTCTGTACTTCTGCTTCAGAGCTGTGTAGCTGCTCACAAAAGCAAGCAAAGATTTCAATATTTATCTCAGAAAAGAACTGTTGCATATAGGCCCACATATGATCAAATTCAGCAGGCCCACAATTTTAGGTAAAATGCAGAGATGAACTGCTTGTAGATCACAGCAACTCAGTTTTCTGGGAACACCACCACCGGGAGAAACTGCGCTGCTAAGAGAAAGACGCGACCAAGGTAACAGAGCAGGAGGATTAACACCAAAACCAGGAACAGAGAAAACTCCAGAGCAGCCTCCCTCTGCTGTATTTCCCTCTTGAAGCCTCCCAACACAACGCAGGCATACCTGGTGTTCGGAGGAGGGCAGTCCCAGCCATACTCCTGCACGTGCATGCCAAAGAAACACACATCCACCCCATCGATCTCTTCAAATGCAAAGAGAGCCTTTGTCCGATATGGAAATGCCTCAGCCATTTCCCGTGAGTCGACAAATCTGCAGGAAAGAGAGCTGTCAGAGCACCATTTGAAGAAGATGGAGCTGAAATAGGGTGGGGAGATCAGTAAAATCAGAAGAAGAAATCCTGGCATGTAAGTAGCCGAAGCATTAAATGTAAGATGTCTCTCTCCTGGGAACACAGAGTTATTCTTGTAAAACAGAGAAAGTAAGTCTCATGGCACCAGAAAGGCTAAGACCTTGGTCACGGCACACTGGTCACATGGGCTATGATGAGATTTTAAGAAGTATATTGACATGTTGGCGCAAGTTCAGAGAAGGGCAACAGGGATGATAAGAAGCTTGGAGAGCTAAACATCTCAGGACAGGTTGAAGGAGCTGGATTTGTTCAGTTTGCTGAAGAGAAGACTGAGGGGGTGACTTGACTGCACTCCTTAAATATCTCAAGGGCTACCACAGAGAAAAGGGGGCAGGCCTGTTCTCTGCTGTCCCAGAGGGTAAGACCAAATCTAACAGTTTTAAGTTACAGGAGGATAAATTTCAGCTGAACATTGGAAGAAGGAACCTCTTGATGGAAAAAGCACTTAGGTAATGGAACCAATGACTCAGAAAGGTGGTGGAAGCTCTTTCTTTGAGCATCTTCCAGAAGAGGCTTGACAGTCACTTGCTGCTGGGGGTGCTCCACATGGTGATGGGGGGTTGACTCAACGGTTTATGAGGCTCCTGCTAATTCTGTGGCTCTATGATTTTGACACTATAAATAAATCTGCTCGCCTACAGCGACTCCTTTGAATCTTGGGGAAAAGGTTTCTAACGGCAAAGTGGTTTAGGCATTGTGCTTGGTGCAAAACAGATCCTGGATCTTCCCAAGAGGACAGAAAGCTGGGAAGGACGCGTCTGTGAAATGCCTCCCAGCACTTCCACATCCCGCTCCTCTGCCTGATTGGCCCTCATGCCCTCAGCAACAGGGGAATCTGCTTGCTGGTGCCAGACAAAGGACAGAGAGGTCTGAAAGCAGCATTACTGTACACACAGAAATTCATTTATGACAAACAGGAAGCGATTAGAAGTAACTGATGCCGCTGTCTGGTAAAGGAGCGAGTCCAAACTACTCACCTAGACTTCATTCCTGGCTTCACTTCCACCGTTTTATCTGAACTGGCTACTACTCTCACAAAGACTTCCCCAGCTTCTGGGTGATTCTGTCGCCGCAAAAACTTGTTCACCCTCTCTTCCAAGTGGTTTCCTAAGCGAGTGGTCTGCAACCCTGCAAGGCAGGATGGAAGAGAACAAGTCAGGGGTGGAAACTGGTCTGGGGAAGCAGAGGAGAGCATACCAAAGCCACAGCGCTCCCCCGACATCAAGTACAGGAACCAAACTAGACTAAAAACCTAAGGAAGCAAGCTACCTCAAAGACCAGCTCCATGGAAATCAAACAGCCTTGTTTCCAAATAAAAATTATTAGGGTCAGGCCATGGCTGCATCCAAATACCACAACGCAGCAGACTGGGGGATTCTGCCCAATCTGAAACCTTGCCATCCCTACCAACTGCCTTGGTCTCCCTTCTTTGAAGTGGAGCTCTTGAAAAGCTGTGAGCAGAGACCCACAGAGGACTAACATGAAGAAAAGTCTTACTGCCCACCCCTCCCGACCATGTACACGTAGGTCACATGCTTACGTTTGGCACTGAATTTATTTTCTTTGCGGGTTCGACCAGTTTTCTTCAAGCAGTTGTCGCACACAAACCTAAAAAGCACCACGAAGTGTGGGTCAGGGCAAGCTTGTTTTACCACCACCACCACTAGCACACTGGGAACATGTGTCCATGTTAACAGAGATGCTAGTGACAGTCACAGAAAAAGGTTCCACATTCTGTGGGTAATCCCCAGTCTTCTCCGTAGGGCACTGCTGCTCCTCCCTACCCACTGGCCACCCGTCAAGGGTTAGAGCCCACATTAACCCCCAAGTTGCCCAAGGAGGGGCCATCAGGGCAAATCGTGCAGGAATGGAGGTGGTTCTTGCCGAAGGGCTCCTTGCTGAGGCTGGGCCTGCCAAGAGACACGGCTCCGGGAGCTACAAACCCTGGCATAGCAAGGCAGGCCACCGCTGGAAACAATCCATCAGCCAAAGTCTCTGTGGGACCACAATGCAAACAACTCTGCCGCTAAGCCTCTGCATGTGTGTGTGTTTGCGGGGGGGGGGACATCAACTTGGCTCTTGGCAAAGGTGTTTGGATGCTCAAGGAGGGACAGCACAGATGCTGCCTGAGCAGCTGCCAAAAGCCCCATTTCCTTCTCTCTAAATTCGGAGCACTGGCCAAGGCAGACCTTCATCTGCCTCACTGGCTCTGGGCATACGCATGCGTCCGTGAGTTTGCTCTCTGCTGCAAGGACAGAATCCCCAGAGCTCAAGACCTGCTCTCTTCCTGCACTGGTACCTCTGTGTGGCCTGGAATTTGCCTGGCATCTAAAAGGGTAAAGAGAAGCGGTCACTGGGTGGCCTCTCCTAAGACAGATCTGCACAATACTCGGGAGGAAGTGGCACCTCTGGTGTCCCAAGGAATCTCTACCTCACCCAGCATCGGGGGCCTGAAGCACACGGCTGTAACCTCTGAGGCAGGAGTCCATTCTAGTCTGTGCTGGAAGGCTAGCACCACACCTTGCACTCGGCTTGGAAACAAGCTGACGGCTACGCCAGATTGCTTGAGGGTTACACTCCTGGTCCGTGGCTCCGGAGGCTGGAAGCTCAGTGTACCCAAGGCTCCCTACCTCTCCTGGTAGGTGCTTGGGAGACAGACCTGGTCCCAGCCAGGGTGGCACAGCAACTGAGCCACATAACCCTTGACGTGACACGTGCCCTCACAACGCCCAGGGTGACGCACGACGCGGGGCTGCCTTTCAAAAAATGCCCATGCTCTTCAGTTCCTCTAACAAGCAGTGAGAAAAGACTCTGAGCCGGGATGGCGATCGAGGAGTAGGGGGCTCCAGCCTCACACCCATCTCATGTGCCGCTGAGTCCTATTCAAAGTCCTGGTTATGGCTGTAAGTCTCTGTGGCAGCTGTCTGGCAATCCGAACGTTTCAAGATTTCAGGGAGAGAGAGGCCCTCTCCGTGGCTGCCCACATCCAGGTCACGCTGGAGGAGAAAGAACTGCAGGGCTTCTCAGGGGCTCTGCCTGGGCTTGTAGGCACCTCCCAAGTAGGCCCACCAAGGCCCACCTTTGGGATCTTTGGGGTGGAGGGGAAGAGGCTCTTTGCCAGGGTGTGATGTGTTTTCTTGCTATGGGTTTTCCTCTGTTAGCTGCTGTCTTGACTGTTGTTTTTACCTACTCAACTTTAATTGGTCGGTGTCAGTAGTGTTTCATCTGTTCTGTATTTTTCATTACACTTGTTATTAATAATACTGTGTTTACACACTGCTTTTGCTAGCCACTTCTGTGTCTCAAACAATTTTTTCTTATTCACACACAAGAGGCATAAAAAACCCAGTTTTTGCTCCAAATCATTTGTACGGCACACAATTCAAGAATCAGTTAAACGTTTACCACAGCAAAGCCTTAGGCCTTCCAAGGCCACTTACCCTGAGGGCCAAATAATGTCATAATGTAAGACACATATCTGGTGCATTTTCCGGCCACATTCTTTGCAATCCACAAAACTAGACAAGAAAGTAAGATAGCAAAGCTTTAATTTCCAAGATTAAAAAAGTTGTTTGGCAGTATATTGAATTTTAAAATGCTGGAATTCTGCTGTTCTGTGCAATATTGCTATTTGATCTACTATATAAAAGTCAATGTTTGTCTGTGAGTTTGTCTGTTTGGCTGCATCAGGCAGGCAAAGACCTCATAGGATTGGCTGAGTGAGGCAAGAAGGCCTCATAGGATTGGCTGGCTGTGAAGATTCTATGGAATCCTGGAGCTTACAGTTTAGGGAGGGGCCTTTAGTTCTCAGTGAGAGAACTCTTGGGCCTCAGTCAACTGTGTCTATTTTGCATAGGCCAGTTGCTATGGAAATGATGCCTAGCAGCAAGGAGGAGGACAGTATGTTCTCTCAGGAACCCAACCCTCTCTATGTTAATAACTCTGAATACAGATTGCATTGGGAAACATAGGGAAAATTACAGGTACTGGAGAAGACAGTTTGTTGAGTTCTTAAAAGGAAAATAAAATCCCAGGCAATGCTGTATGTATAGTGCTGAGGGTAAAGTCATACTATATTCAGAATTTATAACAGTAGCACATAATCATGAATATTATACATAAAACCAACAAATCTGAAATTCAAAGACAGGGGTATAAATGGTCTTCCATGGAGATCATGTTAACCATGTTATCATCCATACACAAAGCATTAATTTCCCACCAGCTCCCTGGGAAACATAAAAAGGGGTCTTGCTGCCACAACTGTGACAGGGATGCAATAATTAGGGTGACTGGGGTGGCAGAAGGGCCGGCCACAGGTAGGCCATGGAGACTCCAAGATGGTTTTTGTTGCCCCCAAGTATCCCAAAAGGGTTTGAAAAATAAAATCAGACTTCTTTTTGCCTCAAACTAGCCCTAAGGGCAATTTTTCCACATTTTGCCACCTGCTCAGGCTGTTATAGGCCGAGACAGTGATCTTATTTCAACCAGGGAAAGGCCGGGTGTGTGTGTGTGGAGGGGGGAACTGCAATGAGTAACGCAGGAGACCCTCCTTTTCACACAGGGAGAGGAGAGAAGGGGAATAACTTTATGCTCCCATTCCCTATCCCCAAAAACGTATGTCATACCTCGTAACACAGGACTCCCAACTCCATGCTGACAGTGCTGAGTGGTGCCTCCAGTGCCAGGGCAGCAGAAGCAGCCATAACCCTAACCCAACTCCTGATCCCCGTGGGCAAGACGTGCTCTGCCAGCTAGGTCAAAAACTAAGAGGACGCGGATAGGTGAGGAGAACTGCTGGCTTTGCCAAAGGGCAGCATGGGGCAAAGGCACCAGCAGGTCCCAACTGGCCCTGGAAGGGGGAAGGAGCAGATTGTGCTATGTTTTTTTCTATCAAGACCACCATCACAATGCTGGAAGGCCACAGTAAAGAGTAACAATAAAAAAACAACTAGGGATCAATGAATCATTAATTAGGCCAGCTGTATTCACCGCTGGAAAGAGAAATGGTGCTATGCTGCAACTGTGGATGAAAATTAAATTGTAAAGTCCAAGGGGCAAATTACTTTTTGATTGGGCAAGGAAACAGAAATTAGTAACCACAAAGCAGTACTCTAATAACTTTTGTGAGTGGCCTCCAAAGGCTCTGGTATTCTGGAGGTGGCATCTTTCAAATAAAACCTTGGGTTTAGATATGTACATTCAATAAAAAGAGAAATGGCATGGAATGTGGTTCCAATTACTTCAGATCAAGAGAGCAGTGACTCTTCTATATGAATTCCACACAAGGTCTGGAAACTATGGAAAAGATCAAAAGTGCTGCCTTGAGAGCACTTTTAGTTTTTTTGTTTTTTGTTTTAAACATGGTGATAACTTGACACTTACGGTTCTGGATCTAGTGTATCATTTTTCTTCTTCTCAAACTGATCTTTCGATATTGTTCTGCAGACAGAGAAAAACAGAATAAATTAGTGACAGCCCTGCCTTGGCCACAGACCATAAACACTGTTTCCCTTACAAGAGCACCTGTGCGAGGCAGTGACGCTTGTCTTTTGGGACATGTCCTGAAAGAGAACTACAAAACTGTGGTCTCCCTATCAGACACAACAGTCAAGTACCATCAGTGACCAGAAAGACCCAAAGCCGGTACGGAGACCAGCCAGAGCTTGTGCTGCCTTTCCTGCTCTAGCCAATGCACAAAACTGCTGTCCACTGTGCATGAACTGGGCCCACTGACACCACAGAACCATAGTTCCATCATTCCACTTTCACTGCCACGGCCATTCTGGGACTGGCAGTTGAGGGAGAGGCATTCAGAGTCCTCACCCAGAGAGCTCCGCCAGTGCCTCGCCAAGACTGAAAATACCCCGGGTTTCTCAGTTGAAGTGGAATGACAGCACTATAATTGCATAGTGTGAATAGGAAACTCACCAGCAAATCCTGCCGCAGCAAAGAAGTGTCTCTCCTAGGAAGCACCAAGCCAACCATGCTCAGCCCTAGCGGACGATGGGTTATGCTAAAACCCAGCAGCCTGCTTTTGGCATGGTTGGACTCTGCAGCCTTCCCATTCTGCTGGTTTCTGGCTAATATTGAGAAGCTCCTGCGAGGTGCTTTGCCTAAGAACTGCAACAGTTGGCTTCTTCCCAGGAGTCTGTAGGGCAGCATCTGTGCCTGTTCTGAAAGGAGGGGCTGGAGAGAGAAAGGCCCTCATGGCAGAGCAGGCTTTCCTCTGGGGTACTCACAGCTGCCCTGGAAGCGCAAGAGGGCATCAGCTCTGTGCACTTAGCCCTAATGATGGCAAAGAGGCAGTGGCCCAGCAAGGAAGTGGCAGTGGGAAGCGGCTACCTCTTACGGGCAAGTCAGCTTTCGTGCTGGCACCAGATGCCCCTCTTGCGCCAGCTGTGAAGGGAAAGAGCTGCAAATGCCGAGGAAGTGTCAGGTGCCCTCGTTCCTTCCCGCTGGTTAAGTCTGACCTACCCAAGCTGTGGCTGAAAGCGCTCTCTCATTATCTTATGCTTGGCTGGTTAATATACTTATTTAAAGTGGCGTGATTACTTACGTTTGCGGCTGGGCAGGGTCATCACCCAGGGTAACGTTTTCCCCCTGGATTTCAGTAAAGCATCTCTCACAGAAGTGATACCTGTCAGCAAGAAGGCCATATTTGGGTGAACTGGTCCATCAAAACACACAGCCACCCAAGCAAGGGAAGCACCAATCAGAGCAGGGCCGATCACCGTGGCAGAAGGGGGAGCGTTGTTGGTTGGTCGGTTGGTGGGTCAGTGTGGACAGTGGAAAGGTGCAGAGGGGGAGGGAGGATCAGAGAAGAGGGAGGGGACAAACAGCACAGACAGACAGACAGAAGTAGTAGTAAGACACAAACACCAAGACAAGACAGAGCAGAAAGCCAAGGCAAAGCGCAGGTTAGCAGTGCCCCCGTTCCAGGCAGCCCTGGGGACAAAGGAGGGCCCCCCAATTCCAAGCTCTCTTGCCCCAAGAAAGCCCCACAGCTAGCCAAGTGACGCTCTGATCGTGAGTGATGTCACGTTTAATCAGTAAGTATCCCTGGAGGCTAGGAGTGGGGAATCGGGGCCCTTCATGAAGCGCCGGACCATAGGCCCCAGTACCCCTGACCATCAGCTGGGCGGATGTCCAACAACAGCTGCGGGACTGCAAGTTCCCAGCCTCAACTCTGAGGCAAGCAGCTATTAAGAATACAGCCAAATGGCACCCTCCCATAGCCAAATGAGTTAAGGCTGCCCATTATTCAATCCAACTTAAGACAGCGGTCAGTTATATTAAAATCTTCAGAACTAAAAAATTTAAGTTAAATGTGACCACTGCTCAGTTGAGTGCATTGTAAATGAAACAGCATTCACAGCCTAGACAAGCCGTTAACAGAAATGCATTTACGACCGGCTTCCAATCACTTATGTTATTTTATTAATACATCCATAAACATGTACAGTTTAATTACACACAACAAGGTCAGCTCAGGAATGAAGGCTTTGCAGGGGCCTGTCACCCAATTTCAGATAACTCAAGTGGAATAGCCCACACCTCTTGCATCTTTAAGGGATGCCAAAGGGCATGAAGTCATTACAAAATCTGCACTTGGGCAGTCCATGCCCCTACTGCTCTTTTAGGACAGCTGGGAAGAAAATGCTATTCATCCAAGGCAACCCTGGGACAATGTCTGGAAAAGGTATGAACTGAAACACAAAGGGAAGCAACTAATGCAGGTTGTGGCAGTCAACGCACAGGGAAGAAACAACAACACAGAGTGACAGAACAAGAAAAGGGAACAAACACAGATAGGATCCAAAGCAGGTCCTGCCTACTAGCTCCCCCCTGCTCTGCCTTCCAGGACTCCAGTAGTCAGTGGGCCAACCAAGCCTCAAGAGGTCCCCCCAGGCAGGCCGCACTACACATGAGCTTCTGACCGGGTGCCTGGCTCCAGAGCCCAGGTGGGCCTCTGCTATACCCCAGGGAGGGGGAACGGCATTCAGCTCAGTGGGTCACAAGCACTGTAGGCCCCAAGCAAGCAAAAAGTGAGAAACTGGCGTGTGTGTCGAGGGTGGGGGAGCTTTGAGAATCGAGCCATGGCACTAAGCTGAATTTAGAATTCAGTTGAACTAAGGTTACTCCATCCTTGAATTCCACACCCCTTGTTCCATTCTATTTTTCCTAAACATCCCAGAATAATTTTCCATAAGCTCTTGTTATTCTGGAATTGCTTTTATTTGTATACCACCTCAAGTCTTCAATGAGGTGAGGGTCAGTCCATACCAAATAAATACCACTTCTAGATATTACTTCAGACTAAATAAAAATAATAAATCCATAAATATTGCAAGAGCAATTTGTCTCACATCTCATAACACATTCCAGCATGGTGGAAAGTCGTCTGCAACTACAGAGATGGGTGGAGAGAGCTGAGGTGGGTGGGAGAAATGGTGGCCATTTCTGTGGCAAGTGGACCAAGCGCCCTCTCAGTCTTTGCTTCTGACCTGAGCAAGAGAAGGAAAGACTTACCGATTCTGGTAACTGTAGTAGGCGGCGTCTCGGGGAATAGTACACAGTTGTTTCCCATAGCAGCACAAGGTCTGAGGAGAGAATTCATACTGCAAAAGAGAAAGAAACAGGTAAAATTATTTGCTCTCTTCAACTAAAGCTCTTACACACACACACACACACACACACACACACACACACACACACGCCACACAGTACAAATTATTCTTGTGTCTCCAAGTTTCACAGGTGTTCTACCATTTGTGATCTTTTTGAATAATTTATTACTTTAAACTGATTGTTGACTGTTCAATTTACTTTTCTAAATGTTAGTCATCTTTGAAGCTTTGGCTGGAAGGCAGACTCATAATTTTAACTAAAAAGAATCCTCATCCTTTCCCACAGCAAACCTGGGTGGGTTGAGGGCCAGTGGGCCTACAGTCAAAAGAGGGTCTGTGCTAAATATGGAAGAACACCTTCCCTTTCAAAACCCCAACAGCCCGGAGGGAACTGGACATGCTCAGTGGCCTCCTGGAACTACAGAACGTTCAGTGTGATCTGGAAAAGGAAAACTGGGCAAGGAGAGAATAACAGTATCTTCCTCAGCCTCTCTGCTGGCCACTAGAGCTCACAAAGGACTGGAGCAATGCACAGCTGACTCCCCTATCAGGGTGAAGACACACTGCAGCATGGTGTTACAGGTTTCACTTGCAAAAGAAATTAACATACATAAAATAAACATAAAAAGAGAAATCCCTGAGGTATCTAAGCACAATCTACTGTCCAGTAAGTCTAAGAGCTACCTACTAGTCACTAACTTGGAATTTTAAGATTGCTTTAAGGTGTTTGAAGTCACTGCTTTAAACATTTCCAATTTTGTCACCTTGAATTTCCTTTGCCTGCTAAATGGATGAAATGCAGGCTTTTGAGCAACAACAGAAATCAGTGTCTAAAATATCTTCAACATCAGCTGTGGTTCAGTGTATTTATACTTTTTTGATGCACCATTTTGTAGAACAGTATGCAAATGCATTAAAATGTTTGCTTTGGAGATGTGTGCCAAAATGAAATAAACAACCAAATATGCTCTGCAGGAATATTTCTACACCCAAGTAAACCCATCCACGAATATGGGCATGAAAAGCACAGTACTTTTATTGAAGCTGTTGGAACACAGAAGACACCCTTGTGTACTGAACTGTACTCCATAGTGGATCTTAGAACATCTCTCACCTAATTCCAGTTAAGTAGAAGAGATTTCCATTCATTTAATTAAGTGAAATGTATATTTAAGGATTTGATAGAACTGTTTTTCAAAAATTCACCATGTGGTTTGTCAAACAAAATACCTGCTCAGACCTAACTATCTGAAATGAAATTATGCACTCCCCAATGCAATTCCAACAAGCATGTTTATCCTCTCTGTAAGCGACACATGCCCAGAGTCCTCAAGCACAGTGTGATCAAAATGAGGGAACACCCAGCTTGCACAGTCAAGAAAAACGTGCACGCACCTTGCGTCCACAGCAATATCCCAAGGACTGCATGACAGGGTCAATTTCTTGCTCAAAGACTTCCGCAAGCTTAGTGCAGAATTTGTAGACTCTGGAAGTCTTGCGGTTATAAAGCCAGGCATTATTAAACATCAGCCAGACATCCTCAACATACTGCCAGGGTTCTTGGTATTGTCCGGTATCCAACTTGCGCTTAATGGTGGAAAGATCCATGGGATTCTTTACAATGTCAAAATAATCCTGCAAGTGAGAAAAGAAATCAGCACATCAGCTTTGTTGTGGGATCCCGGCATTCTGCTCAGCCTCATCTGGCAGCATCAGGCCCCTCTCCCACCCCTCATACACCAGTGTCAGGAGGAGGCCCCACAGCAAGTACTTTCAGTCTCTGTTCAAAACTACACAAACACTAAGCTGTGTGGGAAAGTTCAGCTGGCTTTGGAAATCTGTGATAGAGGTTTACCTGACAGCTATTCCTAAAGAAGAGTGGGAAACTGGGCCCTGCTTACAAATTTGCATTTATCCTTTATGTTCTGCCAGAACAGAGCAACTGTGGGCAAGACTATGAAAAGCAACCCCTTGGATCCTGGAGCTACAGCCTAAGAAGTGCGTTGGAGGCAGAGACTGTTTGCAAGGAAGCCCCTCAGTGCAGGAGAAGATGACTACAGGTCAAAACCACTGAGAGGGATGGGAGGGGCATAGCTCAAAGTTCAGCAGTGCAAGTACACAGAGTAGTATGTGTGTGTGTGGCTCCTGTGAGATTAAGAATCTCTCACTTGGATGCTGATAAATCTCAAACTTCCCAACAGAATAAATGAGAGGTCACTGGCCCAGGCTTGCACCTCTGCTCAGCAAGGAAACTTGTTTTCCTTTTTAACATTTGGGGGAGAAGACACTTACATTATGCCAAACAACAGAAACGGACGGGAAGCTCAGATGGTCCTACCCCAGTGGCTCTGGGTACAGCAGGGTACTGTTAGCTTGCAGGATGTGCTGTCTGTCTACCAGGCACAGAGCCTCTGGGAGGCCAGATCAACCAAGCAGGGGGAGGGGAACTGATAATTTCTGAGAACCCTGGAAGTTTTTATCAACTTTGCCCAACCGGGCATTCTGCAGATGTTTTTGAACTACAATGACCTACTAGCCCAACTACTTGACATTGTGCTGAAATGCTAGCATAGTGTGGCGGTTTGAGTGTCAGCCTCAGAACTGGGTGAGCCTTGGGCAAGCCACCCTTTCACATTCAGAGAAAGGTTGTGATGGGAAACCTCCTCTGGACAAAGGTTTATGACAGGCTTGTCTTAAGCTTGCCCTAAATCAGAAACGACTTGAAGCGACACAAGAAAACAAAAAACAGCAAAATGAAAAGGTTATGCCTTGTTCCTGAATAATGCAGGACTTGTAACCAAGCTGTCCAACCTGGACAGGAAAGTCTGGCCCAGGCCCACCTTTACGTTGAGGTGCCCTGGCTGATGGAGAAAGGAGCTTGCGCGGCTGAGCAGACCAGCATTGCCGGCAGGACCAAACTAGGATGCAAGGGAGCAAGTCTACCTCTGACCCACCCTGGCTCCCTTCCCCGCTTACCGGAATGCCCAGAAGCTGAGGGTCCACAGGCTGCCGGAAGGGTAGAGATTCAGGGTCCTGGCGGTACAAAGCTTCCAAGGTGGGCATGAGCGCCTGGCGCAGCTCTTCAGGTTTAAAGACTGTTGAAACGTTTTAAACTGGTTAAAATGCAAACAACTTGGCAGGTCAGTTGCACCTATTCTAGAAATAAGTAACTGGTATTTGTCAATCCATTTATCATCAGCTGACTGAATTCAATACCAGAAGATATAACCATGGTCTCTTGCTGGATGGCTTAGAGAACGAACAAAGCAAATTCATGGTTACTTAGTTGTGATAAGCACGCACTAAGTGCCACGTTCTGAAAGAACACACCTTCACAACTATCCATGCTATTGTTTCCTTAACACAAGAAAGAAGGTAGAATTGTCTGTGCTCCCTGGTTTGTGGCTGGGCATCCCCAGAGACAGACCTGCAAACCTGTAACACTTTCTGTCTCCGGCAGAAGAAAGCAGGAGCACAGTTCACGAAGCCCACAGACCCAGGGGTGACAGAGAAGGAGGCTTACTCTTTTTCCGTGGCTGAGACGGCGATGTGGACTGCGAGGGAACACCACTGCCACTGCTCTCGTCCTCCTCTTTCGTCTCTGGCTTCTTTCCTTCCACCTCCATTGGCTCTTGCTTGCTTTCTTCCCCACTCGGTTCTTCTTTGGTTTGGGTGGGCCCAACCACCTCCTCATCCAGCTGGAAAGCACAAAGCCTGACAGTCACCTCCCCACTGCAAATAACCACATTTCTCAGTTTTCCAATTAATCCTTCAGATGACATCTCTACCTCCAGCTTTGTCTCCACCTGAGCTTCGCCACACTCTGGCTCGGCTTTTTCGGGCTTAACTTCGGATTTGCCCTCCAGTATTTGCATCTCGTGCCTGAACGGCTGGGTGCTGACGTCTCCACTGGCAGCAGAGTTTGGACTAGGCACCCTGTTTTCAACACTCGCTGCTGCCGCTGCTTGTGAAAGCTAGCAAGAAAGAGTAATGGCACTTCTGAGCAGAGAGGGAGTCACAGAGGACGCAAAGAAGAACCCGCTGTGCTGTAGAGAGGGAGGGAACCCTCTCTTGCCGTGGATAGAGAAGGGAGCAGAACTGTGGGGCAGACATCTAACACCGAAGAGCGCAGCGCAGACACTTTCCAGGGGGTGGCATGGCCACCAGGCTTGGGAAGCAGCCCAGCCTCTGCTATTCACCCACCTGGGCCAATACTCAGTGAACCTACTGCCAAGGTGGGGCTGCCTCTGAAGACAGTTCAGGAGCTGCAGGAAGGAGCATAAAGCACGGCTGAGAGAGTGCAAAGTGGGACTGGCCCAGGAGAGAACATCTGCTCTGGCTCCCAATCCAGCTCCAAGGGCAGTGCTGCATTTAGCATTTCTACATCTCCACTATCTATTGCCTCCTCCTCGTGGCTTCTCAGCCAGTCACTGTTCCAGGACACGCACCATCTGTATGAACTGGGGCACCTATAATGCAGTAGCTTCCGCTCTGTTTTAGAAAACCACTGAGGCACGAACGCAAGCGGTTAAATTTCATGGAAGTGGACACCACAGGGCAGAGTGACTCAAATGTTTATACGGCTTTAAAGGAACAGAGAAGTGAGGGAGAACGCACTGATCAATGGCTGGCAGTCTCCAATACTGCTAAAAGGGGAGCCCCCAAGTTATGAGCAGCATGCCTCTCGGTTGTCTGATGTCAGGGAAACCCACCTGGAATGGACCGTGAGTGCACAGATGCCCCATGAACCCGGGTGGGGGGGATGCTCGCTCAGGCACATCTTGCTTCATGAAAAAGAAAGCTAACCCAGTAAGCCACCCACTCCCATCTTCTTGCCCCAGGAGAAAAGAAATGACACCTGAAGCTCCCCTACCTGGTGCTCACTGAAGGGTCCCTGGGAAAGGGACCACAGCCACTCCCCAGGCTGCTTAGTCCCATTCTTCACTGCTCTGACGTGGAAACAGTTTTGCTCTGTCTCCAGTGGGAAGGGAGCCAGCAGGGGACCCTACCCCTCTCTCTCGCCTTCCCCCCAGGCTTTATCAACTCTGGCACCTTCCACTCAGGCAAAGCAGAAGCATTCCACTGACTTTTAAAAGATGGGACCTTGCTCCCAAAGAGCACAGAATCCAAACCCCAATCAAGTGGGAGGGGGGAGGGAAAAGGAAATGGGGGACCTCTATGCTGACCACGGACAAAGGCAAGCAGATGGTGCTTCATCCAGATGGGGTTCCCCTGCCCCCATTCCCTCTCTTCCAAAGCGCCCTTGGAGAACAGAGCCTGACCCCATGAGGACGCTCTCACAAAGGGCCATGTGGAAATGCCAGATACTCACAGGAGTGGCTGGGGCCTGAGTGGACGTGGGTGGTGGCTGCTGAGAGGGCGGCTGTGGGGTTGGCACAGAAGGGGGTTGTCCGGGGGTTGGGGGCTGTGCCGTCACTTGAGCCTGTGCTGCCGTCTGCCCCGATGGGGTGCTCTGCATCTGCATGGCACTTGGGATGGAGCCAGCTGCTGGCGTGGGGGCCTGTCCTGAAGAGGAGAGTGGGGTGGATGGCTGGGCGTGCACCGCTGGCTGCGAAGGAGTCATTCCTGGGGCTGTCGGGTGCTGGCCTGACGGCATGCTGGTCGCAACAGTGGACAAAGGGGGCACAGGCTGGTGAAGGGGTGGCTGCGTCACAGGGGGACAGGCCAGCTGGCTGTTCGGTGGTCCTAGGATATTGACAGAGCCCGGCAGAGCAGCACTCGGAACCTGTCCCTGAGAAGAGGAGGCGGTTAGCACAACGTCCCAGCATTTATCAGGCATGTACATCTGAGAGTCCGAAGAGCCCCCTCCTCTCTGCTGCAAACACAGCCCCCGTTGCCACTGGACGTCCTCCGCTTCTGACTGCCTCCTTTTGCCAAGCTGTTGCTGGTGCTGCTGCCACAACTAGGACAGCAGAAGTAAAGGTGCCTCCTCACCTGGCCAATGCGACCCTGTCCATCCTCTGGCCTTCTAACACCTCCACTTCTCCCACACCAGCCCCAAAAGCACCCAGCCAGGCTCCTGCCCTCCGGGCTTCCCTTCAGGGCATACCTGTGACACACTCGCCTGGGCTGCTGCTGACTGCCCCATGGTGACACTGTTGACATTCAGAGCTCCACTGGAGCCAGGAAACTGATTCTGGGCAAGGAACTGGTTCTGGGAAGACGCTTGGCCCATCAGGCTGTTAGAATGAGCTCCCATCACACTCTGGGACTGAGGCATCCGTGAAGGAGACAGAGCCATCTAGCAAACAAAAGGAGCCAGCTGTTATAGGAGTCTGGGCACCACGTTCTAGGCGCACAGCTTCAAGAGGGAGAAGAATGTGCACTGTAGCCTCTCTCAGAACCAAAACTAAATTTACAATGCAGTCTTAACATGTTTCAAATTCCGCCATTTGGAATATGCTTCCCTCGTGTAATCTGAAGAACTGGGGGGTGTCACAGTTCTCCAAGGTCCTCATATTGAACTGGTGAAATATTTATCTGAAATGTAATAACTTCCTTGACAGGAAATTTTATTATGCATTACATTTTTACCTCACACTTACACTAAAAAAGATACTAAAAGCAAAGTAAAGGTGGAAAAATAACAAACAGTACCAAAAACAGTTTCAACAATGAAACCACTAACACTCTTAATATCAACGCTCTTTAAAAGGCTGGGTGTAAGAGATGCGTCCTCACATCCTTTCCCACCGGCGGCCTATGAGGAAGTCCAGAGCCTGGGAGGTCCCCTCCTTGGGGCCTTTACATCTGGGCAGGTTCATAATGGGAGAGGGCAGGCCCAGGCCATCCAGGGCTCTGAAGACCAAAATCAGCACTTGGACTGGGACCAGAAAGCCACAGGCAACCAGCAGAGGGTTCTGCGCACCAAAGTAACATGGCCTCAGCACTACACACCACACAGGAGCATAGCTGCAGCATTCTGCAACAGATGAAGCTCCTGGACATTTTCAAAGGTGGCCGACCTTTTGGTAGCGAAGACATGATGTAATTAAGGCACCGACCCAGGAAAGGCTGCGTTTGGCTTGTTAAGAGTACTCCTTGCCACCACTGCCGTCTGAGACTCCAAGGACAGCACAGGACTCAGGAGGACTCCCAGCGACTGGACCTACCCCTCGCTGGGGGAGCACAAGCCCCCTGCAGATTAGGCTGAATCCCAATTCCCCAAACCAGGCTTTTTTACTGGCCAGTAGCACCTCCGCCTTGCCAGGTTTTAGTTTCAGCTCTCTCCCCCTTCCCTCTCCCTGTTTTCAAGCTCAGTCCGGGTTCAAGAGTTTGAACTGCCTCCTTGAGGTTAGCTGACCAGGAGCAATGGAGCTGGACATCATCAGTGTACCGTGAAAAAAGCCCTGAATGATCTTTCCCATTGGTTTTATAGAGAGCTGGGACATCACACAGGACAAAACAGAGAGATCCCTCTGTGCCAAAGGCACCATGATGTCCCCAAGCATTAACTTCTGAGTGTGGGTGACCCAACTGGAAGGATCAGGACCATAGAAAAATGGTTCCACTCACAATGACTCCAGCCAGGAGGTCCAAAGGAACACCACAGGAGATGGCAGTGAAAGCCATCAAGAGGTCAGGAGAACCACCCATGGATCTGCTCCCCCGCCTAGCAGGGCAACCAAAGCATTCTCAGCCTCATGTTCTGGAGGACAGCATGACCAAAATATCTCTAGCCAGCCATCCACCAGAGAGACCTCCACCACCAAAATCACCTGAACCATAAACAGCAAATTCAAGTGTGGCCTCCAGTTGAGCAGAATTCTGGGTCATAGCCAGCTTACGCTGTGCAGACACGAACATGGCAGAGATGTAAGCTATTGTCCCAGAAGAATTCAAATGCAGCAATACTGGAAAGCACTACAAGTCAACTGTTATCTGAATTCATTTTCTGAAGGTATCCCATGGACTGACCTTTAAACAATGCAGAGAAGAAAATGACAGATACAAACCGCTGAAACTGAGCCCATGTTGTTCATCTGGACAGGATGGTTCATTGGGGAAGCTGCACGCGGTCCAAGTGAGGCCTGAGGCATTTGGACATTCCCTATGGACATGGGGTTAAACTGATTCACTCCTGCAAAATGCACCCCCAGAACAGTTCATTAGGAGCAAATCGTCTAGGCTGACTGGCACACAGCTCAATCCACCCACATTCCTGTCACAGTTCAGGCCAGAGTGAGAGCAAAACCTGACCCACACAGGGTTTGAAGCAACTGGAAAGGAATTCTTGTGGCCATGTTCTTGATAAACTGGCAAGCCATGTAAAGGAACCCATTCGAGACAAAACAAACCCAACCCCAATGGGACCTGAAGGTTCTTTTCTCAACATACAAATCTCTCTCTTCTTCATGGCCTCCTAAATCTCTACCCAGCTGTTTGTGTTCTTACCAAAAGGCACTCATGTGCCTTTCTCCTGTGGTTCAGACCCGGCAGGCACTGCATGAGGAAGGGAGGAAACAATGATCTGGCTGGGCCTGACCGTGCACATCCCTCTCAGGGACATCCCACATGTAAGACCTGTGTCTGTGTGGGCCTGACTATGTGCTTTTACAGAGCCTGGCACATGAGGCGCTCCACACTGGCCAAGGCCAGCACCCTGGCTGCACACTTCCTAACTGTGGCCAGAACTGAGAGCATACATGCACTTTCTAGGGAAAGGAAGGAAGAGGCCATGGGACTGCGCAGAGGACATTTGAAGAACAAGAGGGCAGGGACAGTTCTCTTCCATGGCATCTGTGCAGTCCCGCCCTGAAAAAGAAGAAGAAAGAGATTTTAACCAGCACAGAGAGGAGAGCCTGAGCCCCAACAGAAGCACTAGCCACTGCTGCTGAATCAACCCCTCAGCACATAACAGACAGAGAGAGGCAGGGCACGCCACAGCATCTAGGGGCTGCTGTGCCTCACTCTATCCCAAAGGATCTCTGTTAAAAACACAAAAACATGATCCAGCACTTTCCCTTTTTCATGCACCTGGAGAAAAGGAAATGGAACAGCGGGGGGAGAGAGAACAAAGGAAAACAGACACCTTCAGCACACTGAAGATCTGTGTGAGAAAAGGTGGCTCATGTTGCTGCAGGCGGGGGGGGGGAGCGGCAGCTACCTGTCTGGGCTGCCTGTTCAAGGACCTGGTCCTTCTCTGTCTTCCTGCATTCTGGGGTCCCTAGATGGCTCTGAGTTTGGGAAACCAGAGTAGTGGGACCCACACTGAAGAAACTTAAAGTGTAAACCCTGCTTCACAGGCAACTTTGCACAATCTTTTGTGTCCCTACCTCAACTATCAAAGGAGCCCCAACAGCCTTCCCCCTCCATCCCAAAACACTCTTAAATGCTTCCACTCATTGATATCACAAAAAAATTCAAGGGAAAGTGTAGCACAGAAAAGGTAGAATCAACTCTCCTCCCCAAAGACAAGACCCCCCCAAAGCAAAAGGCTGAAGAAAGATGGACAGATGTGCATCTGAAGTACCTTGAGAGACCTGCATGCGGCTCACAGGCACATTTGGCATGGACACAGGCCCATCTGCAAGAGAGGTTTAGAAGTAAGATTAACTAAACTGATTAAAACTCGATTACATCAACTTAAAAAAAAAGCCTACTATTTGGGCAAAGACATTAAAAGTATGCTGGTAGGCAGGCTCCCCAAGGCAAAGAGGTATTCCCTCTGCCTCCCACAAGCAGGAGTGCCTCTTCTAAGAGGACGCTTGCTGAGACAAACACATGCTTTCTCTCCTCCGGTAAAAATTATTTAGTCAGAAGCTAATTTAACGAACTATGGCTCATCTCTTTGAATTAAAGGACAGCCCTAATAATAGAACTTCAGATAAGCTGTGTGCTGAAACTGTTTTACAAGAAGCAAGATGGGGCTGAATCTCTTCTGACTCTCCTAAATTTCTCATGCTGTTTTGTTACCATCCACCTGATTCATGACCATGATCACTGTTGTCACTGTGGCACTTCTCTTTCCAAGCGGATAGACTCCAGAAGGGAGTATCCAAAAACCACAGCCTCCCTCCAGCACTGTTTAATTGCCACATGAAACTGCTCAGGAAGTCAGGAGGTGCAACTTCTCATGGTACCACATTTATTGCTCTTTTTAGACAGACTCCAGTATGTGGGTAGAGATCCCAAGAAGACGGGAACTCTGACAGCAAACCGAAGTTCTGTGCAGGTATTGCAGAGCTAGGCACTAAAATAAACCCACCAGTGAGGAGAGTACTGCCTGTTCCTCTCATGGAGAGTGACCCTGTGAAGAGGAAGAGAACCTCCTTTGTGAGTGGGGGCTCTCCACACTATCCAGAATACTGGAAAATCAGGATTGCAGGTGACATGCACAACCTCTGCAGATAGGGCAGGCTCCCTCTTCGCAAAATCACTCTCTACATGAGGAGCAAAACAGGAACGCACAATGAGGGAGTTGAACTTAGATCTACAGATGCATTACACTTCTCATTATTCTCTGGTCAGCATGACCACTGAGATGATGGGACATGTTCTAAAAAATCTGAATGGCAGTAAGTTGAGCAATGCAGAATTAATTCTTGACTCTATCATACATGCCTTCACTTACTACCAAATGGACTACTATAGTTCACTCCACAGGGGGCCATCCCTGAAGACAGTTAAGAATGTGGCAAGCTAGCTATTGCATGGGTACTTAAATGTGGTTTTCTAGATACTGTAAATTTTTCTGAGCGGGTGAAAGAAGTGATCTTACTGTGGCTTTACTTAATGCTATCCTTTCATATTTTTGTTTTTGCTGTCAGCCACTTTGCTGATCTGACTGGAAGGTCATGAAATATTCCAAAGCATTATGCAAGAACCTCCTTTCCCCCAGCCTGCCCCTTCCTTTAAGTTCAGTACTTACTAGGAGGTCTCACAGGCTGTGTTTGTCCCATGGCTACGGTCACCTGTGAGATGCCAGGAGGCTGAGTCCCAGGAGTTTGTAAGGCTGGCTGATTACTCAAGATTCCTTGCTTATGTAAGCGAGACCTCCGTTTTTCTTCTAGTTCCTTTTGTATTTTATAAATTTTCTCTGCCAATAAATGGTAATACTCATCCTAAAAAGGAAAACAGAAGGATCATCTTTTACAATGAATTAGCAAGACTGACTAAGAGCTGGTTCAGCCTGAACCACCACTTCATGATCGGGACAAAAATCTGTGCTGAAAAGACTGTGCCAGTTACTGAAACCCATAGTTTATGGGCTCCACCTCTGACCAACTCAGAGGATACATGCTTTGGGCAAAGAGGACAGACCCTGCATAGCAATGCCAAAGTGGAAGCAAAGCAGCCCTGAACTGAAGACTGCTGAGTGGCTGCCTTGGGATGCTGGGGGGAACGGCCCCCTTCTACCTCGAACCAGGCCCCACAAGTCCACCCAGACACAGAAACAGAGCATTCCTGAACTCCACGGTGGCAAAGCAGACCAGCAGATGTTGCAATAGCCCAGCATTCATCACTGATGCCTTGTGAGAGTCCCAAGAAGTCTCCTATTTTTCTTAGCAACTGTTACCGTCCTTACTGCGGACAAGAAACCCTCTAAGCAGGCAAAGGAATAAAGGAGACGCACCTCTCTAGATTACAGGAAGCACATAACCATCCCAAGGTATTATATCTCTCTGCCAGCACGCAAAGCAAGCAGCAGCAGAGGATGGGTTTAAAAACAGGGGCATCTGCAGAACAGTAGTACTATAGAGTTCACAAAAATAACCTTTGGCCTGGTATGTAACATACCCTACTGTTTGCTGATTCATACATATCTCCTTCTACTTTCCTAGCGTAAGCCACCAGATTCTCCATTCGGCGATCTTTCAGTGCTGCTGGGTCAGGAGTTGGAAAGATGGCTTGCACACTATAAAAAGAAAAGGTTTAAATTTTCCTATAAATACTACTACAAAGGCTGGTATAAATTTTAACATGAGAAAGTTTTTATTTTTAAAACTTCAGTCCCCTAAAAACCTAAAGACAGTCCTCCCAAAGAGTTATGTAACTGAGACCTATAACAAGTACTAGAAAAATGGAGTGGGGGAGGAAAGAAAAATAAAACTGGCAGTGGAGAGAATGTGAGAAGGGCATTTTCTTCCAACACGGAATTGGTTCCCATCCAGTGAAGTCCTGCAGACAGCTACCTGTCCCCTCTGCCAACCGCTCAGTCTCTTCTCTCCAAACCCCCCCACGTACCAAGATCAGCACTGCCCTCCAAGCAATGAGCACATCAGCCCCCCGCCACCCCGTGAGCAGTGGCTGTCCATGATTTCTACTTACAGTTTGTGTACTAAGTGATTGCGCAGGTCCTGAGTGACGTGCTCATGCCAGGTTTTCCTCACCCCAGTACTGGAAGGTGGTGCAGCTGTTGGGATTGAGCCACTGAGATTCCCAGTGCTGCTTGAATTTGTGCCGTCGCTCATCAGGGAACTAAAGGAAAGGCAATTTACATAAATACACACACACACAGAGGTTAATTGTAGCTCTTCATCTGCAGTCCAGGTAAGTTTCTACTTTTAAGAAACTCTATGTTTTGTTACAAGAAATTATCAAGTAATGGATGATCATTGGCAGAGTAATGAAAAACAATCACAGCTTTGGCAGCTGAAGAGAAAAACCAACAACATGAGAGTTATTTGTGAAAGAAGAACGTGAAGGGATCATGATCAAATACATTGTTAAAGACGTTTTAGTTCTGCTACTGAAAATATTAATGCAAATATTTGACAAGTCTTTAAAGTATGTCTTACTTTGCTGCCCCCAGTGAAGTTGGAAGAGCCGTTTCTGATATCATGCTGGGTTGCTGGTCTGTGATTCCTCCTGTTGGTAGATTCATGGGATTGGCTCCTTTGCAACAAGAACAGTTCTCATTAGCTCAGTGGAAATATCAACCAATTTAACATTCTATATCACCAATATTTATACATGTCCTTTAAAATAACACTAGAGGGTCTGGGAACACACCAAAAAGTGATTAAAATATGAAATTTGAAAAGAACCAATGAACCAAAATGGCGCTGTAGGCAAATTTACAAACTGTCTGAGAAAACATGCATTTGATACAACAAGGACAAAATACTGAGACATATTTCCCACCTTCCCCTTCCCCTCTGTGGTTCATGTGTTCTCTTTCACCACCGTCCACCACAGAGACCTCTGACAGCATACCAGCAGGTCCCACTCGCTCCATAACACGATCTGCACCCGCCCCCAGGAAAGGAAGCTTCTTCATTTATGAAAAAAGTGGCCATTATAGGTACTGCAGGTTATTCTTTGCACTCTCCTCTCCTTGCATCCACTCCACTGAACGAGGCTGCTTCAAAGCGCCCAAACTGAACACACGCGCGCGCACGCAGAGGAGTGGGAACGAACCCTTGGGTCTCGGAATCACACGTCCCACCTACCCAGAGCGCTGACGGTTCTCATCTGCTGATGGGTCTGAGACTGGGTGGGCTGCTGGCCTTGGACTTGCGGCTGCAAGGGGGCCTGTGGCTGATTACTATACGGTAAGCCCAGGGCTGCATAGGCGCGCTGCATGGAGCTGGGGTCAATGGGGTTTGGATTACTGAGAGGAGTCGACGTTGGCTGGCCTGTGCCAGAGGCAACGGAATTCTGGATCCCACCAGCTGGGGACCCCAGGAGCGCTACCGAGAAGAGAAACATAACATCATTGATCTCTTTCAGCCCTGACACACACATACAACACTAAAGCACAGACTGGGAAAAGGGGATTTTTCAACTTTTTTACCATTTAATGACATTTATACTCAGAGTCTCCGAAAGGGACGTCAAGACAGCAGGTCTCCTCCCCACCCTCTTATCCCCACCACAATGCTGTAAGTTAGGTCAGGGTTGAGACGGGGCACGAGCTGAAGTTCACCTACTGAGCTTCATAGCTGCCTGGGGACTGGTACCAAGTCTCCTCAGCCTGCCCAAGCTCCCCAATGGCCACACCAAGCAGCGCCTTAAGTCACACAGAACTGAGCAGCAGTTTTAATTCTGGCCCACCCCACTCCCACTTTTGTCTTTACCCAAGTTGTCTGCAAGCTAAAGATACATTTCAACTATCATTTTAGGGACTCTCCAGATCATTCAAGTATTTATTTTACTAAACGTACGCCCAGAACATGAATATAACATCTAAGTGAGGGTGGACAGAAACATCTTCTACACAGTATGGTTTAACACACTCTTGATTTAGTAACTTCACAGTATTTGTGCAGGTCAGGTAAATGGGAAAATTAACAAGACTGACCAGAAGGGGAGAGCTCCACTACTCCATCCTTGTAATGGAAATTCTTCAGAGCTGAAGCAGACAAATGTGCCGGCCAATTAGAACTGGAGGAAAACTGCCCTTCCCTGTCTGTGGAGAGGAGCTCTTCCCCTGAACTGACTACTTACGTTGCTGGTTTCTCTTATCACTGGCATTTTTCAGTGGGAGGCACACAGGGCAATCATGTCGCGTACAGTTCTTCCAGTGGGATATGATCTGACGGGACGATGCACAGTGGGCAACTAGGGTAAGAAGAGAAGCCATAACCTAAGCCTTTAACACACTGGGTAATCCCAACTCCCTGTTCCAGTTACCTACTTCCTAAATGTGAGAGTAGTGCTTGTTAAGCCCCTAGCCATGAACAAAGAGTATCACTGGAAAGCATAGAGAAAATGATCAAGTGAGTGGCATTCTTTGGTCAGACAGCAGAGGGCTTGCCTGTTACACTAGACTGGGTCACCTGAACTATTCCACCTCCAAAAAAGTGCTACACATACACATCAGTAATTTACAACAGCACCCATTTGTAAAGCTACTTAAAGCTCTTGACAAGTAAAAAGGCAGGTAAGAAGACTTGCACAGTGAAAGAAAAATTAAAGAATAACATCACACTTTGGCCCAACTCTCCAAGACTCTCCTGACATAAACGTCAGGGTCTTCCTCTTGTCCGGAGGAAGCTGGGCCAGAAGAAAGGTTCAACTTTAGTTCCACCAGGGCCAATGAGAAGCATCCATGGGAAACCCACAAGTGGGACAGAGTGCGAGGAAGACACTCTGGACCAGGGGCCGGATGCTTGGAGTTACAAGAGCCTGCCTTGAGGAGCAGCATGCCTCTAACTGCAAGCTCTCAGGGACCGCAGTGTGCACACAGGGAACTTGTGGCTTGACATAAGACAACACGCTTTGGAACTTGAAATCCTCTAGGATCATACCCCACCCTGCCACGGGTGTCAGGGGTCAGGACAGGAGACAGGATTTTGGCTATAATGGAGTAGTCATGACACTGGCCTGGTGCTCAGGCCTGGCCAGAGGGCTACCATCCCCATGTGAATCACAGAGGCAATGGCTCGGAGAGATGTCCCGTCCCAGCAGAACACGCAGCACCCTCCTCTGATGTGCTTCCAGCCATTAAAAGGCCAAGGAGGATGACCGACTAAGCAACAAGAAGAGCAGGCCTGTTGCCTCTAACTGATGATCTTAGCAGTGGCTTGTGCAACCATGATGCCACATGCACAGAACAGTCTTGGAAGTTCTCCAGAGTTAAATCCAAGACCAGGTTCTCACAGCAGCTTCTCTCAGGGTTTTGGTGCTATGTGCAGGCAAAGAGGAAGAGGAAATTCCTTCTCAGCTCCCCCTGACTGCTCCAAAAATGATATTCTGCAGAAAAAATATAGGGATCACCTATTGCTGCAGCAGCCTGAAAACATGAAGATCCCTTATCAGCTCTTCTTCTTCAAAGTCTCTGAGAAAGCACAGACTAGCTGGCTGACTTCCCTGGAGGAGGGTTTTAGAAGCCTCCAACACCCATTCAGCCCCAATCTTCCTAAGGGCAAGTCTGGAAGGTAGGGAGAGCT
Source organism: Cyclura pinguis (assembly GCA_030412105.1). NCBI lineage: Eukaryota > Metazoa > Chordata > Lepidosauria > Squamata > Iguanidae > Cyclura > Cyclura pinguis. The sequence continues at coordinate 64,107 of CM059609.1, read as the reverse complement.
CTCACTGCAATAAGGCCAGGCAGTAGAAGTCAGGCCACCCACTCAGCACTGGTGGTCAGAGAGCAAATAGGGTGCTGTTGTGCTGGAGAAGCCCGAGGGTCGAGGGTTGTCACCACCAGCTCTTACCTTGACAGGCCTTTCCAGCTTGACAATGTGTCATATGGTTGAGGACGTTTTTCATGGTTCGACAGTGGGGAAGCGCACAAGCTCGCACCTCACCGTTGGCTTGCTCTCGCCTCTGACACTTGTGAGCATGAAGCAGCAGGACCAACTGTTGCTGAATCAGCTTGCGCTTCTCTGGATCTGCAGTTGGGCCCGTTGCCATTGCCTGTGTTGGAACAATCCCCACCTGCTGTACTTGGCTTTGCATCTGAGACTGAAGACAAAACATTTTTGCATTACATCAAAGAGCCTGGTTATAAACTTTCACTTCAGGATGAACAGGCTCCAATATGGAGAAAAGGAAACGAACTCCAACTCTCTTACAAAGGGCATCCAGTGAATGTTAAGCATTCACTTAGTGGAAGAAGGTCAAATATTTATTAAAACTTTATTCAGGAAGAAAAGATTTAAGAACAACAACGCCAAGCTCAAATGTGTTTAAGAGCTCAAACATGTACCCAGACGTCACAGCTCAAGAGGTTCCATCTCAGAAGCCATGCTTAAGAATATTTCAAATTAAATGTGAAAAAGATCAAGGTAAGTCCTGTTTATCTTGATGCAACTCAGGGCCAAGTGAACGTGTTCAGACCTTAGCTGACAACGACTTACATTCTAACCTAGTTTATCTCTACCTGTCAGCATCTGCTGCCTCCCTTGTAATTCTGTCTCCTTGAGATTTTACTCTCCTGGCACTGAACCTGAACTTGCACTCCAAACAATAAAAATCATGGATATTGATGTGGAGGTCAACAATTCTTTCACAGTCGCACTAGTTTTGTCAGGTCTAAATATGTTCACAGTTCTACTATTTCAATTTCTGCAACAAAAGGCAAAATACTGGGAAGTAGGCAAAGCATTCCCTTTGTTAGAAGGGGAAAGCAAAAGCCGTGCAGATCCCAGCAGGAGGGCAATACAAAACAAGTAATCTCATGGCTGCAGCAGAAGAACCAGATCTGGGAACCTCTGACTTCTGCATGGCCTGAGAGGCTGCTAATTCCAAAGAGTGTTTGGGCCAATGAACAAGGTCACCTCTCTTTCTCCGTCATATACTTCCACAGAAGGGGCACAATCCACTCCTCTTTGAAGACTAGTTTAGCGGAGGCAGAGGACAGGAAAAAATTCTGACAACTCAAGAGCAGCAGCAGCAGCACCCAGCAATCTGCTCTCAGGGCACAAGGGCAGCCATGTTGGCCAGAAAAGAAAAACCAGAAATAAATAAATGTCCAAAGTCCATCTTGTGGAGATTCCTTTACCAGGCCAACGAAAAGGTGCAAACTTTCTTATGCCAACTTTTCAAGCTTCACAGGTATCCTCTTCAGGAAAAGATGGTACAATAGCATGCAGGGGAGGGAAGATGAGGATGTTGCTTTCAGCTGTTATGGGAAGTACATGCAAAAGAAAAGTAAGGCCATCCTAACAGGGAACAATGGCAGTAGAACTAGGTCCTCAAAGTCTGCCTTCTCTGCTTGAAGTTACTAACCGTCCCTCTGCAGCCCCCAGGAACTGGGCATCTAAGCTGTAAAAACACGCGTGCGTCTGGATTTATATAAAGACGTACAAGCACAGCTCTTGGCCTTGACTTATCAAGTTCCCTTTTCCTTCAGCAAGTCTACTCTCCCTGGGACTAACTCCTGGATTTCGGATTATGTGCTGATCATGTGCTGTTTTGTTTGGGTGAAGAATTTACTTCTTCCCATTTTTAATGGACTGAGATACCATCTCTATCTTAATGCAGATGATACGTATATTACGTATGACAAGGCCAGCAGCCAAGGCATCAAGTGAGATGGGGGTGGGAGGTCCCAGGCAGGGAAGAACTTTCACACAAGAGTGAGGGAGAAGAAAAAGGAACAGTAACCAGAGAGAATGCTTTTCATATATCATTCCAACTTGTATTTCTAATTCTAAAAACCCAGAAACTTCCAAATCCTGACCAGCCTTTTGCTGCCAGCTGATTCATTATTTCTTGAAGCATTAAAATTCTGAATCTTTGAACATATGAATACATGAAGCACTTGGAATTGTTTTCTCAACCAGCTAGGCATATGCGCTGAAGAGAACTACACACATAGGCTGGTAAGTTTGGAGGAGACAGGTGGCACAGAAATTAAACCTCCTCATGTGCTTCCTTAATATTATAAAGGTGGTTAATGAATCAATTCCAGAAGAAGACTGCATGGGAACTCTCCTGAAAAGTTCTCCTGGAAAGGATGCCAACCTCCAGTCCTTACTGGCTACTGGAAACAAAATAAATAAATTATGTGACCCCCCCCCCCAAGCAACCGTGTCTCTGCTCAGACTACGCAAAAGGGCTAATGGATCGCAACACATCTTCCAGGGCAATTTCTGTTTCACCACCCTGGAGTTCATGTGAGAGGAAGGCACACTTTGGAGAACCAAGGAGAAGAACCAAACAAGCCACATGCAACTCACCATATTTGGCACGCTGGTAACTGATACACTCTTGATGTCCGGAGGAAAAGGAGACAAGCTACTGGCCATGCCTGACTTGTTTGGTAAAGAAGGGTTGACGCCAACTGCTCCCATCTGCGGCCCTCCAGTCTGACCAAATGGCTGGCCAAAGGGACTTGGATTACTGGCCATCCCCATCTGGAACAAAAGCAAGGGCATTAGTGTCTTGCACTGACTGAAACGATGGCGCAGCCTGTAAGAAAAATGAACACTGCCCAGCTTCCTTTCTGAGGGCCTAGCTGTCTTGATGCACCCTCCCAGCAAGCAGAGAACTTCAAAAACTCTGCTAAAACTGACTGAAATGAACAGCTGTATCATAGTGGGCTACCTCACCTTTATGCCCAAGAAACTGCCCTACAGTTTGTTTCTTAACTCTTAATAAGTAAACTACTAAACTCTGAAGGTGACTATGGAAATTCTGAAGGAGGAAAGAAATAGTGTTGCTGAAGGTGCTAGTGGGGGCACTGTAGATTATTTTTAATCCAGATTAATCAGTAGTAACATGTAATTTTCCCTTTTCCATGATGCATAATTTTGACACTAGTTTTAACTACAGATTTTTGAAATGTAATAATCTCTACAAGCTTACTTATCATTCAGAAAGCCACTGGGCTAGCTCATCTGGAGCTGCAAGGTTGGGTGTCACCAGTACACTGACGATACCCAGCTCCCTCTCTCTCTTTACAACTGATGCCACGGAGACCGTGGCAGTGCTGAACTGTTGACTGGAGGCAATAAAGGACTGGACGTGGGTAAACAAACTGAGGCTCCCATCCAGACAAGATGAAAGTGCTGCTGGTCAGCAGGAAAACCAGCATGGGAGTGGAATTGTAGCCCGGAGGTGCCTTGGACCCAGGGTTGCTCCTGAAAAGCCAGGCTGATGCAGTGGTCAAGGGGCACATTTGCCCAGCTTTGGTCAGTGTTCCAGCTGCACCCTTTCTTAGGGAAGGCAGATTTGACCACAGTGGTTCATGCCTTAGCCACCCCTCAATTAGACTACTATAATGGCCTCCACATGCGGCTGCCCTTAAAAATGTTTGGAAGTTGCAGTTACTGCAAAATATAACAGATAGAGACTGGTGTCAGGTGTGCATTTTAGAGACCATATAACATTGGCCCTGTAAGAACTACACTGGTTCCCAATTTGCTTCTGAGACCAATTCAAAGTGCTGAAGCTGGTTGACAAAGCCTTGAATGACTTGGGGTCAAGATATCCGAAAGCCCAATGCCTCCACTTATATGACCATGATCTTCAGAGGGCCTGTTTCACTCCCAACACCTCCTGAACTTATGCTGATGGGTACATATAACAGTACTTTCTCTGTAGCAGGCCAACAACAGTGGAAACGCCTACCCAAGGAAGTTAAGACTGGCCCCATCTCTTTTAAGCTTGTGGGGGGCGGAATGGTGCCGTTTGGCACAACACTGTGTGTTTAAAATTGTTGTTTTATCTGATTCACAAGTGGATTCTAGGATTGTGTTTAGTCTACTTTTAGGGTTTTTAGAGTATTTTAATGCATTTTTAAAAATGTTTTGATTTTTGTATCATTTTAATCGAGTGTTATTTCTTCATCACCTCGAGAGCCCTTGTGGGCTGGGAGGTGGTAAAGAAATACTCCAAATAAATAAATTCTATCTAACAATGAGTTTAGGCCCTGCTGCATGAATAAGTTCGGAAGCAAAATGTGTGCCTTCAATTCCACTTCACTTTTTCAACTGTGGGTTCACCGTCAAAAGGTTCTTCCTTGAAGGAACCTCTCACTACTTTATCACTTTTATATAAATTTCAGTGTATTCCTCCCATCATCTTATTATTTCTTCTTGATCATACAGCATGTTCCTCTTGCTTTAAATATCCCTTTGATTTCTTGGAAATAACTACCAACAAATATTGGAAAAAAACAATGCCCCACAGATTAGAAACACTCAATATACATTTCCATCCCCAAGAAAGGGGACATTGATAGTAGTTAACAATCACATCACTGCATTTACCTTCCAAGCAAGCAAAACGATGCTCAAGACTTTAAAAGAAAGACGTTTACCATGTTTGCATCTACAAATGTCAGATGCCCAATTTGGGTTTAGAAAAAGAAGAGGCAGCTAAGACCATGCTGCACGTATGTATTGGCTAATGGAATACAGCCAGTGGTTTACAGATTATTTAAAAACCACCTTTGATTGTGCAGATCACAAAAAAACTATGGATTGTTCTATAAGAAACGGGCACGCCAAAACATTTGAATGTCCTGATGCATAGCATGTAATTAGAAGAACAGGTTTCCATCAGGACAGACTACAAGGGGGCCAGACAAGGCTACAGAGATACACCACCACTCTACAGCCCCCATGAAGAACAGTAACCCTATGCAACACATTCAATGACTGGGTATTGTTCTGCAATGCTTAACCACAGTGGGCAATGCACAGGGCATAACTGCAATCAATGCATAATACTGCCATATATGAAACTCCACTTCCACCGGTGCCAACAGAATGCATTTGTTTCACCACGCTGAAGAATTTGCCACAGTTGTGTAGCGTGACTTATGTACGTGTACCTCACTAACACAATGCCAGCCCCTACTTGTTTAATTTATATGAAGGACCCATAATACAGAAAGTGGGACTGGACTCCGAGGGAAAATGCGTGAAAATGAGGGGAAGGAACATCAACAACTGAAGATACAGACAACACAATATTACTAACAGAGAAAGAGCAAAGACCTAAATGACTACTGATGAAAATCAAGGACAAAACTTCAAAAGCAACTACAGTTAAATAATAAGAAAACAAAAATAATGACCAGAGATGATTTACATAACTTTAAAGTGGATGAGAAACACACTCTAATAGCCAAATGAATGCTGTTTCAGAGAAAGATAGGACATGAAATAACAAATAAATAAATAAAAGCATATCCTACACTTTGTCTCAATTATAAATCAAAATGGAGTCCGTAGTCAAGAACTTGGAAGAATACCAGGACTTGGAAGAACAGATCTGAAGGAACTAGAGAAAACCCATAAGTGTTAAGACGTATGGTTAAAGATCAAAGTCACAACCATCCAGGCCATCATATTTCTGTTTTTTTATGTGTGGCTGTGAAAGGTGAACAGTGAAGAAAGCTGACAGGCAGAAAATCAACTCATCTGAAATATGATACTGGGTGAAAGTTCTATAGATACCTGCCAAAAAGACAAAAGAATGGGCAAAATAGTAAACGAAGCCTGAACTCTTTCTAGACGCCTATATGACAAATGGAGGCTTTTGTACCTTGCACAGGCAGTGAAATGATACCACCTATTAGAAAAAATGACAATGCTAAACAAAGTCAAAAGCAGTAAGAAAAAGTGGAGGACCACAACACAGGTGGCTTGACTCAGCCAGGGAAGCCACGGCAGCTGTGTTTTCAAGGCCTGAGCAGGGCTGCCAGCAACAGGCTCTCCTGGAGGTTTCTAAATCATAGTAAGTCAAAGTCAGCTTAACGGCACGTAACAACAAACCTTCTTGGCAGCCACTCTGCTTCAATGAGAAGTGGGAGTTCAATACATTTGAGATGACTGGTTCTGGCTTGCTCCAACACCTTTAGATCACTCTTCCCCAACTAGCATTTCAGAGCTTGCTCATTCATTGCACAGACCTAATTTGAAGCTCTCTCCCCTTCTCTGTGCTTTCCAGTCACCTGTGAACTTATAGCCACCTCATGAATTTCATAGGGTTTTGTTAAACAAGGAACCCTCAGAGGCAGTCTTGCCAGTTTGTTCCTCTGAAATATGTCAACAACACCAAGCTAGACATCCCAGTGGTCTGACCACTGCATACAGCCAACAAGAAAAACAGCCTGTTACCACGAAGCCCCTTTCGCTTGCATCATGACTGAATTTCTCACACTGGTTGCAATGTAGTGACATGTGAACAGAGGGGAACAGCAAGCCTAAGCCAGGTGGGCAGCACCAATCTGTTGTGGGGCATTCCATAAGAAAGGTGCGGTGAGTGATGGGCCCAACACCCAGTTTTGCCTCTGGATTGGTGACTGAGGCAATGGTCCCAGATCTCGCCCATGGGCTACCAGACGTTCACTTACCCTGCTTCTTTTATGCCGCACTTCTGCTACAGGCTTAAGCAACCTAACATAGCAACAGCTCTTCTCTTGCTCATTGGGATCACACACTTGTTCTTTTCCTTTGTCTGTCAAGTTAAGGTTTGTATAGATCTGAAATTCATTTCTGACTGTTATTACTCTCGTCTCTCAGTACAACAAGCCTCTCATCACACATTACTGCAAATGAGACAAACGACGAGATGCGAAGGGCTTTAGGGCACTTTTGGCCCTTAGTCCTCTCCCTTCACCAGGCCTGAGACAATCTATGGGAGGTTTTGGGGGTCTTGTGAACAAGCAGATTGTCCTCCCACACGTTCTTCAAAAGGATGAGGGCAGTTCCTGCAAGGGCAGCACTGACTGGTCATACTGGCAGCCAAGCACAAGGAAGCCTAGGATCATAACCCACTTTCAAAACAGTGTGCCAGAAAAAACAGTTGTACACCAAAAGCTAAAATTGGGCAAAAGCTTAATGAAACACCTGCCTTTCTGCAAGAGACAAGTTCACTGCAACCACCCTGAATGCACTTTATCTCCTGAAGTCAAAATTCCAATGTGGAAACCAAAAGCTGGTGAAATCTGCTGATGCACGTTAAAGAGGTGTCATCCCCACAAGGTAGGCAACATTCAGGAATGCACTCTTTTGTGACTCACCCCAACCCCTCCATGCTCAGGTTTCCTCTTTGAGGAAGAGCATTCTGAGCTGTCACCATCTGGCATTTGTACACAGAAATCCAGTCACACTACATCTCCCACCCTTGTTTGGGTTTTTTGTTTTATATGCACTCTACTGTGTTTGGGGTGTGAATAGCCATGTGTGCTACTATTTGCTGTTTCCTCAAAAGCCAGAAAACTCTGGGCCCCTGTGCACTCTTTGGTGCTTTACTGCTACCACATGCACTTACAGCACCCTCACCCCCATCCCACAGTGGTGGAGATTAACTCTTTCTCTTTCTGGAACAGCGAGACCCTTCCGAGACCTTTCAGGAGGTGGTGGGGGAAGTGCTGCGGCCTGGCTGAAGAACTGTCCTCATCCACTCAGTCAGGCCTTCAAGGCTTCCTTCTGCAGCACTTTAGTTTAACAAAACTGCCATCCATTTGCAGCCACAGATGAAGAGTGACTGTCATATCAAACATCTGTAACATTATAATACCAGAACGAAAGCCCACAGTTCCAAGAGAAAAAGTTCACCATGTACTCTGTGAGGCAGCAATAACATTTCAATAAAGATTCAGGCAGCATTTTAAAAGTTAGTACCTGTTATGTGTGTGTGTGTGGGGGGGGGGAATTGTTTCACTGCAGTAATGAAAGGCTAGTAAAGACATATCAAGTTTTAAGGCCAAGCAGCAGAGGCACCCAGGCAAGACTCTCCCCAGTGTTATCCTCTACTTGAGACTCTCAAAATGGCCCCTGGCCAGCCTTTTTTGGTGCAGGTGCTTATGCTTATTGCTACAGAAATTCTGAGACTTTTACAGAAACCCATGATTTAAGTAAGACCTAAAAATGCAAATGCCTTCTTCATGTTTTCTATTCCTGAGATGGGTTCCAGAAGCACTCTTAACACACAACTGCAAAGACTCTCCCTTCATCAAAAGCAGTGGCCACCTACTTTCACAATGGTTCCAGCCTGGGTGGTGTTCAGGCCTGTGTGAGCTGCCATTTGGGGAGACACCTGTGTCAAAGTCTCTGCCAACACATTGCTTGCGCTTCCCTGCATGCTGGTAGTAGAATACTGCATTCCGGCACCTCGTCCTCTTCCGGCTGCCCCAAGGGATCCATTCATTACCTGCCCTTGTCCTTGCTGGGCCTGATTCATTAAGCTGTGACCAGAGTTATTACTGCTGAGAAGACCTGGGTGTGTCTGGTTGAAGCCAGTGTTCATACACATCCCACCACCTCCGGCCTGGGAAGTGGCGGGACTGTTTGCCACTATCCCTGCTTGTTTCTGTGCTTGAGAGTTCAGGGCTTGGGTGGCTGGGGTGCTGGGTGCAGAGGTGCTGGCGGCCTGCTTGGCCAGACCAGATGCCACAGCATCTCCTTGGCTTACAGGACTCTTGCCCATCACACCCAGGTTGCCAAGATTCACACTGTTTGGCTGCCCCTGGACTTGGCTGTTGACGCCCGGTGGGACAGGGCTACTTGAGTTCACATTCCCAATTCCTGGGTTGAGAGCTGAGCTGCTGCCTCCCCTCAGAAGTTCAGAAAGCTGTTTGTGTTTGGAAGCCGCATCTGGAACAAGGTTCCCACTGCTGTTTAAAAGATTCAGGTCTCCGTTAGAGATCAGCTCATCAGGAAGATCATTTTCCAAGGTGAAGAAAGTTCCAAAATCTGCAAGGGTAACAGAGATACATGTAAATCGCAAACTAATCACACCTGGTTAACTCTTCTTTTGCTACAGCTGCTCAGGAACTATCATTTCAAAACGAATGCTGTGCAAGGGAGCTCACTTACTACAGTTGCTTTGTCAAGCAAAGAGATACCTGCGATGCCTGAAAAAGAGGGAAGACCAGCTATATGCTCGATTGAGCAGCTCAAGACACCACAGGACTTAACCTCAGCACAAAGCAAAAACAAGTCAGAGCACACACAAATGTAGACAAGCCAACTTGATTTTTCCATCAAAGAGGCTGCCAATGGAAAAACATGCCACAATGAAACAGCCTGCGCAGAAAAGTTCAAGCAGCACCCTAGATCCTATAGGCCCACTGCTTAGGCACAGCGCCATTTGTACAGCCAGAAAGCCCAACACTCTGAACTCCCCCACCTTCCACAGCATGACCAGCATGCAGCACAACAAACCATGCTGTTCTGTCTTCACAGCTGAAAAGTTGAATTGCCTGAGTTCTGTCTGGACAAAGGAAGATAACTCCATTTCAACACTAACCACCTGACAGCTATTTGTTACTACAGCGAAAGCAGGAAAAGTATCTATATACATTTGTATGCACTTGATCATCAGGAAGTTCCATTATTTAAATAAACATTGCTCCTTCTTAAGAAAAGCATTACTACTTGCTACTTAGTTATTCAAAATGCTTAGATAATGCCCTTCAACAGAGATTTCAAAGCAATCAAGTTCAATAAAACAAGAATATACAAAACAATGAGCATATATAGCACCGTTATAAAATAAGCAGCTCAAAACAAGTATCATGGAAGAATGTTCTAAATGCTTACATTTGTCATAACAGTTAGGGCCTGAGTCCTAAAAAAGACAACAGCAGCAAAGCAGAAGGCAGAGCCTTGTCCCTGCCTGGGATGGCACGCCACAGCAGGGCACCAGTGCCAAGAGAGAAAGCCACCCTCTCCTTCCTGGGAACAGCCCTCACTCACCTGAAGAAGGGCATCACCTGTAAATGCATGTAAACTTTAAATGCTGTGTGTAAAGACACACAGGCTCTGAAATGCCTAACCACTGAGGAGCAAAACAGCACGGGAGCAGGTGCTGCATGGATTGCTTCAGCCACATCCACCACCAACTTTGTTGTTGTGCGCCTTCAAGTTCCTTCGAACTTATGGCAATCTCAAGGCGAACCTATAACCTTATTGGGGGTGGGTGGCTGAGCAAGTCCGAGAGGAGAAGAACCTCCAGAGACCCATGCCTTCCTCCATCCCAAGGCCAGCAACGGGGCTAAAACGCATTTATGCTACAGCATTATTATAACTTCTCACAGTCAACAGAAAGAGCATCAGCACTGCAAAGCACCTTGAAATCTGAAAACCGCACCGGCGCTTAATGAGAGCTGGGGGTGTGCGCAAAGGGCTTTCCGAGGCAGGTCAGCAGCTCCAAATGTTACAGCCTCAAAGGAGTTGCTCTCTGACACTCAGCATTCTGGGCAGTTTTGGTGGAATAACTGCTGAAGGAACTGCCCTCACAGGCCCCCGCTTCCCAAGACAGGGGCAAACTGTTTGCAGTGGAAAAGGAGGGACCCTATGGCTCCAGCACACAACGTCCACGTTACTGGAAGCAATAAGCGCATTTTGGAACAAAGTATGATCCTTTATACTGCCTCTTCCCGAGGGTTTTAAATCTAGAGTTGTCTGTTGTGTACCAGAAGCTCGAAACCAGGAGTGTGGAGCTGCCCTGATTCCAAGGGTCAATTATCTGCCTCTAGGACCTTCTAGGGGCCACACAGACTGCCAAAAAGGCTGGGGGAAAAAGGTCTTAAAACAAACGGCTGGAGGTTCAGGTCTGGCTTTTAAAAACAGAGTATTATTTGACCATTAACCAGCACCACGAAGACGTGCAACCTATTTAAAAGGTGACCAGTTTCTCCTGGAAGTCTCCCAGAGAGAAAATCCACCCTCGGGGTCAGGAAAAGCGGAATTCAGGGAGTCTTGAGGAGTCCGCGGCTGTAAAAATACCCCTCCCGTGCTGTGCTTGCCCCCTCCACAGTCTTACAGGGTCCCCTAAACTGCAGCATAATTGGCTTTTCACGTGCTCTGGGCTCCGCGTCTCATTCTCTACTTATCAGTAATGTTAAGCCTGGCATCCACAAACGATCAGCCTCCAAAGAGACTGATTTCTGCAGAACACACCGCCCGCTACAAACAACGTCTAGAGAACTACACGGCCGCCCTTCCGGCGGCACAGCAGAAACGCCGGCAGTCAGCCCGAGAGGCGGCGAGCAGGTCCGCCGAGGGGCCCTCCCCGCCGGCCGAGGAAGCCCGCCGGCCGCCCAAACCCCGCCTCGGCACCGGCCGCGGACTGACAGCCTGGCGGCGAACGCGGCGGCGGCGGCCGCCCGGTCCCCGTCGGAGGGGTCCGTCCCGCCCGCCCGCCCGCCCGCCCGCCGCTCCGACGGCGCCGCCTCCTCCTCCTCACCTGTGGGGTCGGGGGCGGAGAAGCTGGGCGAGTTGAGCTTGGCCCGCTTGGCGTTGGGCGGCCCGTCCAGCAAGTTCTCCGCCATGGCCTCGGCCTCGGCCTCCTCCGCCGCCGCCGCCGCCGCCTCTCCTGCCTTCCCTCGGACCCCCTTCGCTTCCTCGGGGCCGCCGTCGCGTGGCTCCGGGGCTGGCGGCGGCTGCTGCTGCTGCTGCTGCCACTGCGCGGGGTGGCGGCGGAGGCGGCGGCGGCCGGAGGGCCGGGCCGTCCGTGGCCGGGGAGCCGCTCAGCGCTTCACGGCCGGAGCCGGGGGCCGCCGCCGCCGCCACTCCTCCCCCATGGCCGGCCGAGTGACAGGCCGCGGGACGGCGCCGCGAGCCAGCGAGCCTCGGAGGGCGGCCGGGCGGCCGGGCCCTCAGGGCGGCCCCTGCCGCTCCGTCAGTCAGGAAGGCCACTCGCTCGGCTCCGCTCGGCTCGCCCCGCCCCGGCCCTGCGCGGCCCTTCGGCTCGGAGCCGCGGGAGAACGGCGGACGGGCTGGGCGGAGGGCCCGCGGGAACGGGGCAGGGGCGGCCTGCCGGCCAGAGGACGAGCGCGGCTACGGAGACAGGGGCTGCGGCGGATCCTCCCGCCTGTCCCTCGGTCCCCGGCGGCGGCGGCGGCGGCGGCGGCGGCGGCAGCCGGTCGAGGCGGGTCGGCCCGCGCGGAGGCGCGGCGGCTGTCCTGCGCGGCCCTCGCCCGTGGCCCGTCCGCGCCCGGCGGCCCGGCCCTCCGCTGCTCGCCCGCGACGCGCTCCGGCTCCGCGACAAGATGGCGGCTGTTGATTCCTCAATTAAAAAAAAAAGTTTTTTCTCTCTTCTCTTTTCCAGAGAAGGAGGGGCGGGGCGGGGGCGGGACGTGCGCGATGGCGTCACCGCGCACGCGCGGCGCGTGAGCCGCCGCCGCCGCCACCGCCGGCAAGAGCGGGGCTTCTTTCGGGGGCCGGTGCGCCGGGAGGGCGCTCGGGGCCCGCCGTCTTCTCCCCCCCCCCCGGGAAGGGACGCAACGGGCCCCGCGGCCGAGGGCTCCGCGCTCCCGACCGGACGGCCGGCTCGCGAGGAGCTCCGTCTCCGTTCCCGGGGCTGCGCGACGCCTCTCCGCGGCCGCCCTGCCGCTGGCGCCCCGGGGCCCTCCGCGCCCCCCCTCAGTAGTGTCTCCCCCGGGGCCGGCCCCGCAGCCCCCTCTCCGGCCGGGCCGCGGCGTGGGGCGGAAGGGCTCTTCGGCGTTCGCGGTTGCCCGGCGTGGCGGCGCTGGGCGGGGGAAGGGGCGCCCCGAGAGCCCGCAGCGGGGCCTTGCCAGAGACGCAGGCCCCGGGGAAGCCCTCGGTCCCCGGGAGCAGCGGCGGGGGGACCCTTCTCGTCCGAGCCCAGGCGCGGGCCGGAGAGACTTCGTTGGCCCAGCCCCGGGGAACCGGTGGCCCGCCCTCGGCCTGCGGCAGGGACCCTCCCTCATGAAGGGGGCGAGGAGGACCCCTCCCCGAAAGCCAACGGGCACAAATGCTGGGGGGCGGGCGTGGAGGAAAGAAGGTGGGCTGGGGGCTCTGGTATTTCTTCCTGACCGGCCCCATGTGCCCGGGGGGCTCCTGGCAAGGCCGCGGGAAGCCCACTGACTGGTCCGCGAGGGAACCAGCGAGACAGCCTTCAGGAGAGCACAAGGGACTGAAGCTCTGGGTAGGAAGGCGGAGGACCTCGGTGCCCGGGCTGTCCTGCTGCCGCCGTCTTGGTTGAGGGGAACGGTACGGCCGCTGCACGGAGAAGAGAGTCAGATGCTAACAGGGCAGAGGAAAGGCAGAGCCTCTCGACAGCGACTTCGCTTCAGTCGTCTCCCAAAAGGAAAACGGTGCTGGACCTGCGGAAAATGGAGAAGATGATGCCCTAGGGGAAATGCAGCACAGCATAGGTAAAGAGGCAGTACAGGAATACCTGGCTACTCTGAATTCAGGTCTCCAGGGCCAGATAAACTACATCCAAAGATATTAAAAGAACTGGTAGACATAATCTCAGAACTACTGGAAATATTCTTGAGAATTCCTGGAGAATGGGAGAATTCTCAGAAGACTGGAGGAGGGCAAATATTGTCATCTTAAGAAAAAAGAAAAAGGACCCAAACATCAAAACCAGGGAAGATCCTAGAGCAGATAATTAAACAATCTGTAGGCTCTTAAAAAGAAATGTTCTGATCACTAAAAGTCAACGTGGGTTTCTTAAAAAGAAGTCATGCCAGGCTAATCTTATGTCTTTGACAGAGTCACAAGCTTGGAAGATGAAGGGCATGCTGTAGATGCAGCGTATCTTGACTTCACCAAGGCCTTTGACAAGGTCCCCATGATATTCTTGCAAAAAAGCTAACAAAATCTGGGCTAGACAATGCTACTGTTAGGTGGACTCATGACTGGTTGACTGACCAAACCAAAGGGTGCTCACCAATGGCTCTTCTTCATCCGGGAGAGCAGTGACTAGTGGGGTGTGACAGGGCTCTGTCTTGGGCCCAGTGCTGTTCAACATCTTTATCAGTGACTTAGATGAAGGAATAGAGGGCATTCTTATCAAATTTCCAGATGACACCAATATTGGGACTAGTAGTTAATACTCCAGAGGCCAGGATTCAAAACGATGGTAACAGATTTGAGAGCTAAGCCAAAACTAATTCAGTGAATTTCAGCAGGGAGAAATGTCAGGTACTACACTTAGACAGGAAAAAAAAATGCACAAGATATATGATGGATGACAACCAGCTAGACCACAGTACCTGTGAAAGGGATCTAGGAGACTTAGTAGACCACAAGCTCAATATGTGTCAACAGTGTGATGTGGCAACTAAGAAAAGCAAATGCAATTCTAGGCTGCATCAATAGGAGTGTAGCATCTAGGCCAAGGGAAGTGATGATACCACTCTATTTTGCTTTAGTCAGACCCCATCTAGAACACTGTGCCCAGTTCTGGGCACTACGGTTCAGGAAGGATATCGACAAGCTGCAAAGTGTCCAGAGGAGGGTAACCAAAATGGTAAAAGACCTGAAAGCCATTTCCTATCAGGAACAGCTTAGGGAGCTGAGTATGTTTAGCCTGGAGACGAGAAGGGTAAGAGGTCACATGGTAGCTACGTTTAAATATTTGAAGAGATGTCATATGGAAGATGGAGCAAACTCATTTTCTCGTGCTGCAGGGACGATGGCAACGAGCAATAGCTTCAAACGTCAGGAAAAGTGATTCTACCTAAACATTAGGAAGAACTTCTTGATGGTAAGAGTTCACCAGTGGAATATGCTGCCTTTGAGCGTGGTGGAGTCACCTTCTTTGGTGATTTTTAAACAGAGGCTGGCTGGCTATCTGTTAGGAATGCTTCCATTGCATTTTCCTGCATGGCAGAAGGGGGTTGGTCTGGATGACCGTTGTGGTCTCTTCCAGCTCCAGGATTCTAAGCTAGAAGCAGGCAGCGGGCAACAAAATAGAGGGAATGGGTCAGTGAAATGCTCCTTCAGACTTTGGCCTACTTGGTGGGCAACTTTTTTAATTACTCTAAAATATGTGAGCCATTTGTAATCAATAAAAACTGTAAGTGGCAGGAGAACAAAGCTGTGTAGAAGCCCCCACGTGCTCATTGTTTTGAAAAGGACTGGAAGGCCACTGTACCGCTGAGAGAAAACACGCCTCTTTTCAAAATGTGCAACTGCCACCATGGCACTTGGTCCCAGTCTCCTTTGGGAGTCCCTACCAACTCTTGAGATCCACAGGTGACCAGGGGGAGGTGACTGTTCAGATTCTCAGTCAAGGAAGAAGGTGGATGGTGGGTCCCTCCAACAGAAGGCTGCAGCAGCAGGTATTGGGGTATTCTGGTACCAGGCGAGCAAAGGCTGTTGAGGCCAAGGGGCACTTGGAACCAAACCTGCAAGAGAGTGGCAGCCCTCCTGCTTGGCCACACCGTCAGTTCTGCTGGTTCCAGTTAGCACTCTGGCTGCAGCATTAGAAGCCACCCAGTTTGACAGTGCAGTGGAATTTCTGTTTACTGTTATTGCTCAAGGCTTGAGGCAGGGAAACTGACCCATCCCATGGTAGTTGAGGATTTGTGTGTGGCCTCAGGTGGCTCTTGTTTTTAGCAACAGAAATCTGCAGCCGATAATTTTTCCTTGGAGTTAAAGGATACAGGGAGTAAAAAACCTGAGAAAATATTATTGGCTCTCTTAGGCCAACACAGCAGAGAACCTTGACGCTTTTAAAATCCATGTTTTTGAATCTCTTAGCAATTCATAATTTCTAATATTTTGCCATCCGACTCTTACTTTAGCTGCAGGAAAGCCAAGGAAACTTCCTGTGGTGGAGGTGAGTATATGATGGTGCCCTGGCCATTGGTTGCAGCCTCCACTTGGCCGCTGATATAGCTAGCACAGCTATGTCCATCTGGCTGGCTGGACATCCATCCTCCTCTGGAGGACCCAGTTCCTCTTTCATGTCAGCCAACCTAGTCTTTGCTATTGAAGTTTGTCTTTGCAAGGGTGGAGGTACAAGGCAGCCCGTTCCCTCAAGGCATACACGCCTCTGGTCCCCAGAAGAGTTCTTGAAATACAAGCAGAGCCAAACTTTCCCCTGTAAATTCCCATGGATGTTATTTAGACTTGTCTTTTTATTGCATTGCAAACAGAAGAGTTGTGCTAAAAGGATGTACGTGAGGATAGGAGAAGAAGAGAAGGCTTTCTGCCTGCTCCAGAATTTGGTATTTATTTACTTATTTAATATCCCTCCTTTTTTGTTACAAAAAAACTGCTTACAAAGAAGAAAAACAGGTGGTAGTTTAAAAAAAACATGGAAAAGTTAAAAATTAAATGACAGTTCAGTTAGAAACACAAGGTTAAAATAATGCAATACACAGTAGTAGAAAAGATAAAAACCGATACAAATGCCACCCTGTCAAAAGCTCCTTTTGCCTCATAAATTATAAGCAGAAGGGCTGCCCGTGCACAGTGAACAGGAAGGGAAGGGGGGGGGCCAACCGAACTTCTTGCAGGAGGGAGTTCCACTGCCCGGGGGCAGCCACCGGGAGGGCCCTGTTCCTACGCTGCTGGTGGAAGAGAAAGCCTTCCCCCAACTCCGGCGAGCCGCAGACTTTCAGGGAGGCTGGTTCAAACCAGACTGAAGATCACTGCCAGCCCTCTGAACCGTATTCCAAGGGGGGCCGGAACCCCTTCGGGAAGATCAACCCGGATCCCACGGGGGGGCAGGTGCCCCAACCTCTAGGGATAGCTGGGGGTTTCTCAGCCAGCGTCCCCCGGAACCCGGCCCACACGGTCTGGGGTTCCTTTTCCCGGAATTCTCTCTATCGTTTAAAAAAAGACGAACAACGAAGCGAAGTTCTGTTTTACACGCCCCGGGCAGACTCCCACTTCGCGTTTAAATGGCTTTTATTCAGAACGTGGCGACACGTCGAGGACCAGCAAGGCGCACCGGCCCCGAAGCGGCAACCCCCCCCCGGCCCGCGCGCTCCCGCCCCGGGGGCCTCCGAGCCTCCCCCGGCCAGAGCGCCCGCCCCCGCCCGCCTGCGGCGCCGCCCTCCCCTTGGGTCCCGGGGCCGAGTGAACGCCCACCCGGCCCGACCAGCGCCACCTGCTGGTGGCTACGGGAAGGGTAAGCGCCCCCACGCCGGCGAGCGGCGGACCGCCTTCCCGGAGACGTTCCGGGGTCCTTTCTCGCAGGGCCGGCCCTCTGAACTTCCGCGGCTAGAGCGCCCTCCACGGGCCGCGCGTCGGGGAGGCCCCTTCCCCACGGAAGGAGCCGGCTCCCCGGCCCCTCCCTCCTCGCCGCGCCGCCGCCGCCGCCGCCGCCGCCTCCCCCCTCGGGATGCCGGCCACGCGGCCGAGGAGCACCTCGTACAGCTCCGGGCGGCCGGCGCTGCCCCGCTTGCCGGAAGTCAGGGCGACTAAAGCGCGCTGGCCCGCGAGAGCCTCTCAGGAGGCCTTCTACGCGCCTGCGCGGAGGGTCGGCGTTCAGGCTTTTAGCGTCTCCTCGAAGGCGCTCTAGGATTCCGTCTCGCATTCCGCCTGCCCTCCGGGCCCGTCGGGACAGAGCGGCGCGGGGGAGGCGGCGGCTCTAGGAGCCCTTCCGAGCCACCACTCGCCACGGCCGTGCTCGTGCGTTCCAGGATAACCCGCCAGTTCTGCCAGAGCCTTTTCTCCAGGGCGGGGCGCCTCCCCGTAGCTCGTTCCCTGTGTTGAGCCCGCTGTTCTTTCTGGCCCCGAAAACGGCCAGTAAAACTTCGCGCACCGTTCCCTCGCTCTCGCGTTACGCCCGAGCGCTGCGGCGATTCCGTTCTGGGAGGCGCAGAGGAGTCGGCGCTTAGGTCGGAACGCCCCCTCGTGGCCTCCGCGGAGCGTTACAGCCCGCCCGCCGGCCTGCTCGCCGGCCCCGCCTCTCGTGCGCGAGCGCGGCGCGCGCCCCTCGCAGCCGGCTCTCCGCTCCCGCCCGCGCCGCGCGCGGCTCTCTGGCGCCCCATTCCTTGCCGCACAGCGCCCTCTGGTGGCTACAGTCCGCTGTTCTGGTCAGCCTGGAAAGGACACAAAGGAGGTACTTTGTGAAACAATGACAGTCCGTGGCCGTTTTCGAAGAAAAAGAAGGAAAAAAAAACCCCTTGCAGTCTATGGGCCCAAATACAGTGCCGGTTACTGGCACATTTGGGAAAAAGTCCCTGCCTGTCCCCACATGGGATGGCCAGGGTACAGTGCAGGACCAGAAGAGAGTCATTTAAGAAAAACCTGAGATGCTCTGAAGAGGACCCACCGCTGCACCCCACAAAAACCCCCGGGTCACAAGCCCCGTCCAGTTACAAGTAAAAGCCTCTTGGAACCAGCCTTCTAGCACAGGGCTTTGATTCTTCTGGACCTAAGTTACTGTTGGACTGCAGCTCCTAGCAACCCCATGGGCAGCAAGAGGGATGCTAGGAGTTGCACTTCTGCAACATCCAAAGTGGTCCCACCCCGGTTCTACCTCCTGCCCCCTTCTGTTCAGGATTTGAGCAATCTTTCCAGACTCATTCTCAGCCCATCCTGGATTACCCTCCCCTCAGTCCATGCGTGCTGGGGAACGAGGGGGCCAGTCATTAACACCTCTAAGTGGCCCGTAAAGAAGGCTGACACAATGCCCAACCCTTTTGCAATGACTGGGGATGATGGGGACTGTGGACCAACACATTTAGAGGGCCCCAAAGCTGAGGAAGGCCGACCTCAAACCGCAGCTTCTGCACTGACTTGGGGCTACAGGAACTGTGGTTCAGCTCCTCTAAGGGAACCTGAGCTGGGAAAGGCTGAGCTGAGTCTCCCCTGTTGCACAACGTTGCCTGGGGAAAGATGGAAACTGCAGAGCAAGACATCTGGGGCAGAGGCCACTGATTTCTGTGCATTTCCCACTGTCAGCATTGTGTCCCAGAAAACCATATGCAGATGTTTCCCTGCTTTCTGTGGAAATTCATTGGAGATCAAACAAATTGTGGGCCATATAAAGCTGGTGGGCCACATCTATGCCACATATCTATGGGGGCCACATGTAATTGGTGGGCCGGATGTAGGCCACGTAAGTGTAGACTAGATAAAACTTGTGGGCCGTATAAATCTGTAGGCCATGTACAAGTTGTAGGCCACATGTAGGCTGAATATCTGTGTGCGCCACATGTAGTCAGCCAGTGGGCCAAAGGTAGGCCACATACCTGGGTGGGCCATTTACAATCTGTGAGTCACATGAAGGCCACCAAACTCTTGTGGGTCACATACCACCATGACTCTGTGAGTTATTCTCCTGGCATTTTATTTCGGGCACCGATGGACTTTTGGGGACCCTGAGGGTGTTTTCAGGCGGCCCTCCCACTCCACTTCTCTCCATCCCCCGCAAGACTTGTCCTCCTCTTCCTCCTCCTTCTTTGAACCCTGCAAGGCGGGCTCCAGCACTACCCACCAATCCCCCCCCCCACCTTCCCTGCTATGCAGGCCTTTTCGGCAAATGAAGAGAATAAATCATAGAATCATAGAAATGTAGAGTTGGAAGAGACCACACGGGCCATCCAGTCCAACCCCCTGCCATGCAGGAACACCCTCAAAGCACTCCCGACAGATGGCCATCCAGCCTCTGCTTAAAAACCTCCAAAGAAGGAGACTCCACCACACTCCATGGAGGCAGCAGATTCCACTGCTGGACAGCCCTGACTGTCAGGAAGTTCTTCCTGAGGTTCAGGTGGAATCTCCTTTCCTGCAGCTTGAATCCATTGCTCTTTTTTCTGGTCTCTGGAGCAGCAGAAAACAAGCCCTCTCCTTCGTCTACATGGCATCCCTTCAAATATTTAAACATGGCTATCATGTCCCCTCTTAACCTTAAAAATACATTGAAAATGAAAATAAAGTAAAATTGGGAAAAAGTTACCTCGCTTGTTCCTTAAGGAGAAATCAGGATGTTCCCACCCTCCACACCACAAACACACACACATAAAATTTTCTCTCCTTTGCAACTGGAACTTAATTCATAATTTTGCCTTCAGAGGGTAAAAAAAGCAGAAACGCCTAATTCTACCCCTCAGGCTGCCTCCTCCTCCTCTTCCTTCTCTGTTTTTTTTTCTTGTTAAAGAGCAAAGAGGTTTTGTTAGCCATTACTCCCAACTCCAGTCAGTGGGCATGAAATCCATGGAACCCTGTAGAACTGGAAGGGACACCCAGGGGTCATCTAGTCCACCTCCAATCTGCCATGTACAGGAATGAACAGCTAAGGCAATCCTGAAAGAAACATTCATGTTGAACCTCTGTCTGCAGACCTCCAAAGGTGAAGAGCCCAACACCACCCTCTAAGTCAGCCCATCATCCACCCTCAAAGGCCTCTTACATTCAAAGTGTTGATCCTAATGGTGAGGTGGAATCTCTTTTCTTGGAATGTTTATTAATTTTAAATACATTGATTTTACATATATAAAATAACACTTAAGGATATACAAAAAGTACACATAAGAAAAAAGGCACACATCTAAAACTACGCTTACTACTGGAATTGATGGAATCATAGAAATCCAGTTTTGGAAGCGCCTGTCAAAGGCCATCTGGTCCACCCCCTCTCCAGCATGCAGAAATCCACCCCTAAAGCTCAGGAGAAAAATGGGGCCATTTCCACCCTACACTTAAGGAGAGAAATCAGGAGATCCCGACCCTCCACACCACACGAAACACGCACATACGAAATTTCTCCCTTTTTTGTAAGTGGAAGCAAAATCATATAAAACTTGAAAGGGATACCCAGTGACCATCTAGTCCACCCTAATCTGTTATGAAGGGAAACCACAGCTAAAGCGCACCCTAGAAAGGCCCAGAGCCAACCTCTGCTTGTGGTTTTCATGGCAAGATTTGTTCTTCCCAAATCCAATTTATACTGCAGTAGCCTCAGGTAGACTACTCCTGTTCGCTGAGGATCCACTTTGCTGGAAAGAGCCAGGAGAAGCCCCATCTATATAGGGGATTTTGAGTCTTGCCTCCCGCTTGCCTTCCTCCTAGAGCTGCCTATTATTCCAGATAGACCTCTCTGGCTGATGGAGGTTCCACCAAGGGAAGAAAGCAATGAGTTTCCTCCCAGCCCATGAAAATTCTCCATCCTCTCTCAGCGCTTCTTAATCTTACTTCCGAACCAAATCTGATTTATGTGCCAGCAGCCCCAGGTAGACTGCGCCTGCTTACTGAGGATCCACCTGGCAGGAAATGGGAGGGTCAGGGTCGTTCTCATAAGCCGTTCTCACGGGGCCCTTCAAGCCTTGAGACCCCCCCCTTGCCTGCCCCTCTTCTTCCTCTCCTCCCTCCAAAGTGCCGCCTGTTAGTCCAGGCAGACTTCTCCTACTGCTGAGGTTCCACAAAGGGAAGAGAGAGCACTGGATGAATTTCCTCCCAGCCTGTGGAAATTCTCCATCGCCTCCCATCGCTTTTTAATGTCACTTCTGCACCAACCCTGACTTATACGCCACCGGGCCAGGTTGACTGCTCCTATTAACCGAGGATCCACGTCGTTGGCAATGGGCCACCTATTTGGTCCAAGGAACCCCCTCGCAGTCCTCCTGCCCACACCAAACTACGCCCCCTCCTGGTCTCCAAAGCACGGCAGAGGCTGACTTCTGAGACCCGAGTGCTCTAGGCGTCACTAGGGCAATAGAGCTCAGCAAGTCCAGTCCACTCGCTCTTCCCCATGGGAAACCGGGTCCACGAAGGCCGTTCCGCCAAAGGGAGCATCCCTTCCCCACATTTTGTTCTGGGCGACGACGGATTTCGGCAACCCTGGTGGAGTTTTCCCACCTCACGCTCCTTCTCCCCTCGCAGGGGTTGCCCAGGAATCCCCCCTCCTCCTCTGAACCCTGCAAGGGGGACTCCAGCACCACCCGCCAAAAAAATTTCCCTGCTGTGTAGGCCCACTTGGCAAATAAAGTACAAATACATGGAAAATGAAAATAAAGTAAAAGTTGAGAAAAAAAGGATTGCGCTTTTTCCTTAAGGAGAAGAATCAGGGATTCCTATCCTCCACACCACACGAAACACACCCACCCCCAAATTTCTCTCTCTTTCCAAGTGGAAATGGAATCATATAACGTTGAAGGGGTTACCTAGTAGCCATCCAGTCCAACCCCAATCTGCCATGCAGGAAACTCACAAACTAGTGGCCCCCATCGCCCACCTCATGGCAACATTTATTCATAGTGGATCCTGCCTTTGTGTGATCCTGAGGCCGAGAGTGTGTGACTTATCCAGTCACCCAGTGGGTTTCCATGGCTGAGCAGGGATTCAGCACAGTCCTAGTCCAATGCGCAAACTACCACACAACTCTGATTCCAATAAGCTCCACATAAAGACACTCCTCCAAGGATGGGGAATCCACAACCTTGCAGGGGGGTCCACGTTACACTTTCTAACAGCTCTTGCAGTCCTGATAGTAAATGCTCTCCCTCATTTTGTGCCTATTCTGAATTTCACCTCTGCAGCAAACCCAATTTATATGTCAGCAGCCACAAGTAGACTGCTCCTGTTAACTGAGGATCCACCTTGCTGGAAACAGGTGGGGAAAGGACATCTTTACACAGTGTTCTTGCGTGGGACTTTGAGCCTTTGGACCTGCCCTTGCCTTATCCTCTTCTTTCTTTGCACCTTCTGAGTGCTGCCTGTTATTCCAGGTGGACTTCTCTGACTGATGGAGGCTCAACCAAGAGATGAGAACAGGTAGGATGTTTCCTCCCAGCCTTTGGAAACATTGCATCTATCACCACTTCTTAATTTCACCTCTGCACCAAACCTGATTTATATGCTACCAGCCCCAGGTAGACTGCTCCTGTTTCACTGACGATCCACCTCGCTAGAAATGTGAAAATCAGGGCCACCAAAGTCTCATGTGAGCCTTTGAATACTCCCTTCCCTGTGAACCTTTTTCCTTTCCTCCCTCGAAACTGCTGCCTGTTATTCCAGGCAGACTACTTGAGTTGCAAGAACTTCCAGCAAGGGAAGAGCTGGGCTCCAAGACCTGGATAACACCCTCCCATGGCTGGAAGCTGAGCCCAAAGTCCCCCCCCCTTCATCTTTGGTCCGCATTTTGGGCTGGGGCTTTTCGAAATTCACAGAAGCATTGCCAGATTCGCATGGCTTATGTTACATGGATGTGTGTGCATATAAACATGCCCAATGTTGAAAAGCCTGACATTGGGTTTGAGTCTCATGGGCCTCCGCAGCATGACTGGCTTCCTGATTCACACAAACTGTTTTCTGCTAAATCTCTCTTGAGCAAGCTGTTGAACTCCCTTCCATCATGTGGCCCCCCCTTCGGCTTCCTTTCGACCAGAAAGCAAACACTTTTTCATTAAAACAGAACTCTGACTATAAAATCACAATGCAAGAGTGTCTAGATACATAGTATACCACTGCTTTGTCATTTTAAGATTTTAATGTGTATTCAAGGGTTTTTATCCACTTGATTGTAGAATGGAAATGCTTGCTTTTCAAATTTTTTTAAAAACTCATTTTTGTTTCAAGTTGCTTGGGACACATACCAATAGAAAAGAGGAATATAAATTGAACTGATGAAGGAAAAATAAGCATAGAAATTCTAACTGATCTCCATTGCTCCCTGTATTGCCTCCCAAAACAAACTTTCCAGGCTGCTTAAAGAGAGGCCATCTTTTGGGAGCCCAGAGGAAATATCTGAAATTGACTAGCCCAGAGGCAGCCCCACAGGGGTATCAGGATTCAGAATCGGTGTCTTTTCGGCACCACAGTCATGAGAAACACACGCATCCTTCCACGGAGGAATAAAATACACATTTCTGTACAAGGGAGAGTCACAATAGGGTAGAAAATACTGACTCCTTTGGCAAATGGTGTCTTTCTGCAGAGAAACTTTGTTCTTTTCCATCATGTAACTTCCTCAATTCGGCCTTGATTTCCACAAGGGATCAGCCTTTCCTTTCCAGAATGAAGGAGGAGATGGAGATGCCCGACGCAGCCAGGGTGGCCATGAAAAGGAGGACGCAAAAGCGACCAAGTTATTCCTTTGGAGGGAAAAAGTAAAGAAAGAGAGCTATAAACATTTCAAAAAGCCTGTAGCTTAGGGGAGAGCGATCCTCCCGGTCTGCCCTTGGCCCCTGCTTTTAAGCAGACAGAGGCTGTACAGCCATCTCTTGGGAACGCTGTGATTGGGCAAAACGGGGTTGGACTAGATGCCCTTTCAGGATCCCTTCCGGTGCTAGGATCCTGTGACTCTGGAATGCCGTCCTTCCAATGCTACAGTCCGGAATCTACTGTTCCCACACTCCTTCTGGGGCATGGATGAGAAAGACCAGCATCCTTTCAAACGCCACTCCTATCTGGGAGTGGGCTGGACTGGATGAGCTTCAGGGCTCCCTTCGAAAGCCTGCTGTTTCGGGCTTTACTTGTGGCAACCCACGAGGCCAACCCACAAGGGAGGGCAGGTTCTCGACAAGACGTGTCAAGAGAGGGCTGGCCAGCCTCGCCTTCCTCTGAGGCTGAGAGAGTGTGCCTCACCAGTCTCCCAGAGTCCTAGTCTCACGACTGAACCACTACGTCAGGCTGGCTTTCTCGCTCCACTACAAGCAGAATGGTACAAAGTATAACCCTACGATATACTCTGAGAGAGTAGTTTGACAGCAGAGACAGAGGGTTGGACTGGATGGCCCCTGAGGGTCCCACCCGACCTTCGCCCAAGGCGTCCATCCTTGAACCGGGGGAGGGGGTGATCCTCCTTCCTTCTTTAACCAGATGTCGGATGGGGCCGCGTTTTTCTCGGGAAAGCTTCGTTTGCTGCGTCCTTCCACCTGGCAGATGGCAGGTTCGGCTGGATGACCTTTGGGATCCCCTCGAAAACGGAATCCTGGCGAAATCCTACCTCCTGCCCCGCGACTCCCACGAAGGGGAGCCCCAGCCCCGGGAGGAAGAGGCCGGCCCACTCGGTGATCCCTCCCCACCAAGACGAAGGCCGACGGCCGGAAAGAGGCCCGGCTGAACGTCCCCGACCCCGACCTCGACCCTTCCCCGTGAGGGAAAAGGGCGCCCTACCTGGCCTGGCCGGCTGGAGAAGGGGAGATGGAGGAAGGCCACTGGTCCCCTTGGAGCCGCCCTCGCAGGGGAAGAAGGTGGTGGCCCCGTTCTTCCACCTTTCGGTTCGGTTTTCTGGTCGGGAGACCCCAATTGCGATTGCAGCCCTCGGCGTTACTATGGCGACGGCCCTGCGCCGGGGTCTGAGCGACGATGCTCTAGCCTTTTCAAGTCTGTGGTCTGACCTTTTCAGATATTCTCGGCTACAGCACCGCCCTGGCGACGCTCTGGCCATCTCACCTCGGAGGGCAGGCTCTCTGAGTCGAGTTTCTCAGAGCGTCTCCTGGTGACGGTCTACCCGTTCCGCCTTGTTGGTTAGCCCTCCGAGTTGAAACTTCCTAGACCGCCACCCGGGAGACGCTCTGGGCCCGACAACTCGGAGGGCAGGCTGTCCGAGATAAGATTCCCAGAGCGTCTCCCATTGGCGCTCTGCCCTTTGTCCCTTGTTGGTTGGCCCTCTGAGTTGAACGTTCCTAGACCATTACCCAAGCGACGCTCTGGCCCTCTTATCTCGGAGTGCAGGTTCTCGGAGACGAATCTCCTGGAGCATCGACGCTCCCCCCCTCTCTGTGGTTGCAGCGGCGGGCTTTCTCCACTTTTTGGGCCAGTTCTCTGAGGCGATTTGAAAGAAGGAAACGTTGCCTCCCCGGGGCTGCCTTTGAGCGCTTCCGGTGGCCCCTGCGGCTACAAGGCTATTTCAAAATAGTCTTTCTTCGACTAGTTTCGGTACAAAAAAATAAAATAAAATAAATCAAAAAATAAAATAGAAATAAATAAAAGAAAAGATTAAAAATAAATAAAAAATAAAAATAGAAAAAAACAGAATAACCTCCCGCCAACAGCAATGACGACAAGAAACCTCACTTTCTGTTCTGTGTGGGAACGACGGGACTTGTTGTCCACACAAACTCAAGCCTCACTTTCTGTTCACTCTCTGCAAAGTGTGAAGATGATGAGAAGTGTTCTCTGAACTGACTGGAAGCCTCAATTTGTCCACTGAGAGAGAACAAGGTGCATTGAAGACTCACTTTCTGAACAGCATGGGGACGATGGGAAGTGTTGTCTAAATTAACACGAGGCCTCACCTTCTGCTTCGTGTGGGGACGGTGGGAAGTATTGTCCATACTGACCTTCTGCTGTATGTGTGGACGATGGGAACTGTTGTCCAAAGTGGCTCAAAGCCTCATTTTCTGCTCTGTGTGGGAGTAATAGGAAGTGTTGTCCAAACTGACACGAATCCCCACATTCCACCACTAGATGTCAGGGCAGGACAAGGAATGAGCAGTTTTATTTAATTAAAAAAAGGTGTTGACCCGCGATCTGGTCCCAATCGGCCACCAGATGGCGAAGCAGGGAAAGGAATGAAGCGTTTTTTAAAATCATCTGGTGGCGAATTTCGTTTTTTTTAAAAAATAAATCCCCCTGGTACGGGGATGATGGGAGCTGTTGTCTAGCTAACTAAGAAGCCTTAGTTGAAGCCCGACTTTCTCTGCTGTGTGCAGATGGGAAATGTTCGCACTGACGGCAAACCTCACTTTCTGCACTGTGTGGGGATGATGGGAAACATCCAAACTCTGGTCCTCACTTTCTGGACAGGGGCAGGATGATGGGAAGTGTTGTCTACACTGACACGAAGCCTCACTTTCTGCACTGAGTGAGGACAATGGGAAGTATTGTCCAAAGTGATTCAAAACCTCACTTTCTGCAGTGTGCGGACGATGGGAAGTGTTGTCAAAAGTGAGCTGAAACCTTTCTTTCTTTGTGAGGCGGGGACAATAGGATGTATCTACATTGATTCAAAACCCCATTTTCTGTGCTGTGTCAGAATGATGAGAGGTGCTGTCCTCACTGATTGGAAGCCGTATTTTCGGCGCTGTGCGGGAACGATGGGAACTGTTGAATACATTGATTTCAAAAACCTGTTTCTGAGCACCCTCAGGTGGTGGAATTGGTCTTTTTTGCTACTAAACCTCTACTTCGTTATCACAAAGCCTGAGTTGCTGTGTGGGGATGATGGGTAGTATTGTGCAGTACTTCTAAGGGCCTTTTATCTCGGAAGCTAAGCTGAAACTGACCCACTTCTTTGCTGTGTGAGACTAAGGCACTGAAGGTGGAGAAAAGTCGAAACTCTTGTTGCTGCGCTATGTGGGGACGATGGGAACTGTTATCCACATCCCTAAAGACTCCAGCCCTTAGAGGGGCTGAGTTGAAACTCCTGTCCCCCGGCGCTTTGACTCTGGATCGGGGCCCCGCGGTGCCTTGCACCCCCCGGAGGTTCCTGGACTTCAACTCCTAGAAGCCTTAAGTTCCCACGGGGGATTCTGGGAGTTGTAGTCCCCCACCATCTATCTCCTGCTTCCAGGATAGACGCCGGCTGTGCCCAGCTGCCCAAAGGTCAGCCAGGGCCGTAGCTGGATAGGGGGGACTCCCAAAAGCCCTCAAACGACAGGAGGGGGGACCTACGCAGCTCCCGTGGCGTCCCCGGGTTCAAGGTGTGACTCCCCCTCCCCTCCCGGGGAACCCGGTTTCCTTTTGGAGCGGGGGAGGAGGAGGAGAAATCGGGCCCCCCGAGGAGCCTGCGGGGGCGCCTAAACCCCTAGCCATCTGGCCTAGTGGTTTCAGGGCCCGCGCAAGCGCTGGAAATCCAACCCTCGCCCCCTTTGGTTTTTTCTTAGCCCGGGACTGACTCTCAGTCTCAAAGCTCTCTGCAGAAAAGGCCAGCCGTTCTTTTCCGGGCAGGGAAATCCTGCTACATGGTGGAAAAATAATCCATTCCAGGTGAGTCATGAACGAGCAAAGCCAGACGCTGATCACGGAACGAAGCCACACGGCGACAACTTTATCCTCTGCTTTAGAAACTGCGGAAGCGTCAAGCAAGGCGCACATATGCTGTACCTGGCTACGCCCCCTCCCGGCATCCAAAGCGGCGGAAGAGGCGGGCTTCCCAGACGCAAGGCCCGACCGCTCTAGGAGGAAAGAGGGCAAGACAGCTCCAAAGGTCCGGCCGCTCTTTCTTCCCTCCCGGAAACCGGTTCCACGAAGAAGACCGTTCCGACACTGCGAGCGTCCACCCGCAGTTCGTCGGGGGCACCGCCGCACTTCCGGGGACCCTGAGGGCGTTTTCCGGGGGTCCTCCCCCTCCTCCTGCTTTGAACCCCGGAAGGTTGGCTCCAGCGCCACCCACCAAAATGAACCGTTCCCTGCTGTGAAGGCCCTTCTGGAGAACAAAGAAAATAAAATACATCGAAAATGAAAGTAAAGTAAAAGTTGAAAAAAAACGAAGGACTTTGCTTGTGTCCTATCAGCTCTTGTAGTTGTGATCACAAGCACCCTCCCTCATTTTGTGCCGCTTCTCAGTTTCACCTCTGCCCCAAACCCGATTCCTCCGGCCAGCTTCCCCAGGTCGACTACTGCTGTTGATGGAGGACTTACCTCGCTGGACAAGGGCGGGCGAAGGCCACCTGTACACAGGGTCCTCGTGTGGGACTTGGAGCCTGGGGACCCCCCCCTTGCCTTCTGCCCTTCTTCCTTTCCGCCCTCGAAATGCTGCCCATTTTTCCAGGTAGAATTCTCTGGCTGCTGGAGGTTCCATCAGGGGATGAGAGCAGGGAGGATGAAATTCCCCCAGGTTGTGGAAATTCTCCATCATCTCCCACCAATTCTTAATTTAATCTCTGCACCAAATCTGATTTATATATGCCAGCAGCCCCTTGTAGACTGCTCCTGCTTACTGAGGATCCTCCTTCCAGGAAATGGGGGTCAGGGCCACCTGTACAGGGGCCTCATGTGGCACTTGAAGTCTTGAGACTCCCCTTTGCCTTCCCGATTTCTTTCTTTCCACCCTCCAAGTGCTTCCTGTCATTCCAGGCAGACTTCTCTGGCCACTGGAGGGTCCACCAAAGGGAGAGGAATCCCCACACCAGGTTGTGGAAATTCCCCATCATCTCCCGCCGCCTGTTAATTTCACTTCCACCCCGGTAGCCGCAAGGTAGACTGCTCCTGTGAAAGGAGACTCCACCCTGCTGGGAAGGGGCAGGTTCAGGCCATCTTTTCTAGGGGGTTCTCGTGAGGAACCTTGAGCCTCGGGACCCCCACCTTGCCTGCCCCTCTGCTTCCTTCGCACCCTCCAAGGACTGTGCGTAATTCGAGGTAGAGTTCTCCTACTGCTGGAGGCTCCACCAAGGGAAGAGAACAGGGTGGGTGAATCTCCTCCAAGCCTGTGGAAATTCTCCACCGTCTCCCACTACTTCGTAATTTCAGGTTTGCACCAAATCTAATTTGGATCTGCCACCAGCCCCAGGTAGATTGCTCCTGTTAATGGAGGATCCACCACGCAGGAAATGGGGGGGTCAGGGCCACCCTCGTCCTCCTCCTCCCACCCTCCGCACCACGCAAAGCACACCCACCCAACATTCCCCTTCTCTGCAAGTAGAACCGGAATCCAACAGAGTTGGAAGGGTCACCCAGCGGTCATCCAGTCCAACCCCAATCGGCCATGCAGGAAACCCACCAGTAAAACGTTCCACAGAGAGGCCCATAGCCCACCTGTGCTTGAGGGTTTCGTGGGGATTTGTTCGGAGGCGGCCATTCCTTTATGCCATCCTCTGAGGCCGAGAGAGTGTGACACACCCAAGGTTACCCAGTGGTTTTCCACTGCCCAGCAGGCATTTGAACCCGGGCTCCAGAATCCTAGTCCGACGCTCAAACCCACGCTGACCCTCCCAAACTCTGCTTAGAGGCACCCCAAGGACAGGCACCCCGCAACCCACGGGCCATCCCAGCGCGGCTCCCCCTCCTCCAGGCCCAGGTTGGCTCCTCCGGCTGCGGGAGGCTCCGCCAAGACGGCTCCCGGGGGGGCGACGGGCTCCCTGGGCTCTGGCCCCCTCGCTCCCCCTTTCTGCGCCCCCTCTTCCTTCCTCGCACCCCCTTCCAAATGCAGCGCCATATCAACATTATTACGCGATATTGGTTCCTTGGGACTTTATTTACTTATTTATTTATTACGAATTACTCTCTCGGGGCTCCTTTCTCCTTTCTCTTTTCTAAGCAGCCCCGAACAGGCGCCCCCCACTTCTGACGGACTGTAACGTCGACCAATGGGAGACTCGGAGTGTTTGAGGAGGCGGGACGAAAGAGAAAAGGCGGGCAAATTGAACCGTCTAGCGAGGAAAAAGTCTAGGCGGCTCAGTCGAGGCGTGCCTGTTGCAGATCCGCTCTTTCCCTCCTGTGTTGGGCGCCCTGACGAGCCTGCTGACCAATAGGAGCCTCCGAATGTGCGGAGGGGCGGGGCGGGAGCGAAAAGGCGGGAGAAGGTTGGCTGAGGCGAAGAGCCGCCTGAGACGGACACCTCCTTCCCTCCTTTTTGCCCCCACCGAGCCCGTGAGGGGCAGCCTCGGTGTCCAACGGGAGCCTCAGGCTGAGGCCGGGGGCGGGACTTGAGCCAGACGAAGGGGGACCGGCGGCTGCGGCCAGAAAGGGCGGCGGCGGCGGCCGAGGGCGACCCGGCTCCGAGGGGTGGGCGGGGGCCTCAAACCCTCTCGCATTGCGTCTTCTTCGCTGACTGGCCGGCGTTTCGTCAGGTAAATAGCTTAATTCTGTTTCAATGTACCTTATAAGTGTACTCTTTTGTTAAAGCTGAGGGGGCTTGACTCGCAACTGTGGGGAGATGGTGGATATTTAATTGTTATTAATAACAATGATAACCGTGGCAAAATGAGAGGCGTCCCGCTCTCCTGAGGGGGCGCGCGGTGGGTTCCCTTTCATTAATTTCTTCAGTTTGTGTTTCCCGCTGAAGCTGAATGCAGGTGAGCGGGGGGGGGGGCGGGGAGCGGCGGGGCGGGGGCCTCCTCGGGCGGGGGGGCGGGGGGCGCGGGGCGGCGTTTTGGACAGAAGGGGCCTCGCTTCAGAGGCGGGCGTCGTAAAAGCTAAGAAATAGTGGGTAGTTCGCTGAAAAAGAGACCCA
Source organism: Cyclura pinguis (assembly GCA_030412105.1). Lineage (NCBI taxonomy): Eukaryota > Metazoa > Chordata > Lepidosauria > Squamata > Iguanidae > Cyclura > Cyclura pinguis. The sequence continues at coordinate 32,957 of CM059609.1, read as the reverse complement.
GGCTGAAATGCCCGCCTAAAGTGCGGTTAGAAATAAGTGTATCGAAGAAGCAAACAATAATAATAATAATGATAGCGGCTATAAAGCACAGTTAAGGTGTGGAAAAAAAAGATATGAGGAGAGAAGCCGTTTAAACGAAGCAGAGGAAACGGGAGCCGAGGCGGGGAGAGGAGAGGGGGAAGAAGTGACATTTTGGAAGAAAGGAGACCTTTTTAAGAGAAAGGAGGGCAGAAATCCCGAAAATGTGCAGTTTTAGGGGGAAATGAAGTCTCCCCACAAAGTTCCTGAGGCTATGGGAGGGAGGAGGTGAGTTCTACTGTTTATTTACTGCTTTTTTCCTTCATACAGGATCTGAGGCAGGTTAGCAAAACTTTAAAAAAGACACCACAGTAGACAGTTTAAAACATGAGTTGCAGAAAAGTGTTGTTTTTAAAAAAAGCAGTAACACGAGAGAAAAAAATGCAGAGGCAAAGCAATATAATACTCAAAATATAGTAAGCATTAAAGAGAAAGGAAAAAAGAAAGCATTTAATGAAAAGCACAGCTAATAGGAGCCAAGCAGCGGAGAAGTTATATTTTGAAAGAAGGGGAGTGTTTTTGAAAGAAATTAGAGCAAAAATCTTGAAAATGTGCAGTCTGAGGGGAAAATGAAGGCAATCCACAGCTGTCTTCAGGGGATGAGGTGAATTTTATTTTTGTTATTCACGGACTTTTATCTATTGTATTTTTCTTTGTACAGGATCCAAGGCAGCTTACGGACATTTTTAGAAATGCACCACAGGATAAAGTTTGAAAGGTAAGTTGTACAGAATTTTTTTTTCTTGAGAAATGGTATTTTTTTAATTAATCAAGTGTTCTTAAGAGGAATAAGGCACAAAATCTTGAAAATCTGAGGGGAAAATGAAAGCTATTTACAGCTTTCCTGAGAAAATGAGATAAATTTTATTATTATCATTTACTTAAGTTGTACAAAAGTGTTTTTTAAAAATAACAACAACAAGTGGCTTTAAAAGAAATAAGACCAAAAATCTTGAGAATCTGCTTTCTTAACGGGATGGAAGAAAAGAAATGAGTTTTCTTACTGTTATTTATTTTATTTATTGTCTTTATACATACATATATATACATATATATATACAAGGCAGCTTGCAAGCATTTTAAGAAAAACACCACAAGATTTGTTTTGGAAGGTCTTTTTGAAAAAAAAAAAGAAGAACTTAGCATTGCTGAGAAAGCAATACAAAGACGTAGCAGTGCAATACACAGTTTAAATATAGTAAAGAAGGGTTAAGAAGAAGAAAAGAAGTCATCTGAATAAAGAACAAGAAAAAAAGAAAGAAGCCAAAGGGGATTTATTATTTGCTTATTAAATTCATGCCTTTCTCCTTATTCAGGTTCCAGGACAGCTTATAAACATTAAGGAAAAACACCAAAACAAAAATCTTAATTGTATAAAAAGTATTTTTTAAGGAAAAAAAATAAAATGTGAGTTTGGTTGGAAATAGGACACAAGAACAGAGCAGCTGAATACACAAAAACATAGTTTTAAAAAAAGATGGAAAAGGAGAATTGAAGGCATGTAAGCAGCAGTATTTTCTATTAATGCAGGGATGGCTGTTTCTTCAGTCCTTCAAATGCAATGCAACCCACTCCGAGGGACAGGCAGCTTAGAAAGGATGGAGCCACGCCAAAGAGCAACAGAGGTGGGTAAGAATCTCGTTCCATCCTCACAGACCACACTGCACACACACATACGCACGCAGCAGATGACCCATAATGGCTCCCATCCATAGATTAGGTGCTCACCCTCCAGGAATCTCCTCTTAAGTATGCTTCAGGCAGTTTGGGGGATCCTGGAAAGACTCAGCAGGGAGCCAGTGCCAAAATGTCTGTGCCTCCACCATCTTTAGTTGGTTTACAGATGCCACTGAGCAGGTGGCCCCCTCACTTTTGTTCCTGTGCCTGGATCCGGATTGCTGCCTCGAGGCCTGCCTGCTCAAGACAGGAATAAAAAACGTTGGCAGCACCGCTCCTGGAGTAAATCAAGGGGACAAGGCCTACGTATTAGAACCCAGTTAAGTGTCGTCTGGCTGGATTTCTCCAAGGTGTCCCCCCCTCTGCCCCCAGACACACACGCATGTGAGCTTTTGTGGATTTCAACCTACGGCTCCAGAGGTCCTGGTGTTAAAACCTTTGGCCTTGAAGCATAGTCTCAGAGGCAGGTCCTCAGCCTAATTCACTTTGCTGGTTCTTCTTTTGTTAAATCAGCCCCAAAGCAGAAGAACCAAGCAGATTTTCTGTCCTGTTCTTCAAGAACTCTTTAAAAAAAAAAAGCTGTAAAAATGCAGCTCATGCATGAGCAAAATTTTGGAAACAGCCAGGGCCTCTGTATGGTTGTGGCAAGGAGGAGACCTCTCTCTTCATTTTGGGAGAAGTCCCACAGACCCTAACCATAGAGAGAAAGGAAAATGTTTAAAGCGGGGGAAGGAAGGAAGGAAGGAGCTGTGCATTTGAGTGGCTTATTAATGCAAAGCCTCGATGCCACCCTGACTTTTCCTGCAGCCTTTACTGGCACTGGCAGGAATTTGTGGGAAGTTGCATGCTATTTTTTGATTTACTCCTTGATTAAATTTAGATCCCTCCTTTCTCCAAGGATGGGATTCAAGGCAATTTATAATAATTTTGGAAGGTTAGCTTGAAATGTTTACATACTACAGTTATCTGACATCTAAGGAGTATGTTTAACATACTATTAGAAAGAGTTAGGTATTTATAATGCAATTTCTAATAAAGAATTTTCAAAACCTGTGTCTGTGTTTTTTCTTTGGCTGGTTATTATGAGAGAAAGAAAAAGGGATTTTCAGTGTGAGGGAGAGTGGGGGCGCACGCCTAACGTGCTATGTGTTGTACGGTCTCGGTCTGCCCGTGGTACATGCAACAAGGGACTCCTCTGTGGGAGTTTTCAAAGCAGGAATTCTGTGGCTACCCTTCAGGGGTGCCTTAATGTGCCCTTCCATCCTATCGGGGTTGGGCTAGATGACCCCTGGGACCCGTTTAACTTGACTTTCTGTGACTGGGATCTCAGCCCTCAGCACCCCAAAGACCTAAATCTATATGGAGAGAAACTAGCTCAAGAACATGTGCAGAGTGCAAATTAGTAAAAGCATCTTTTATGTCTGAGATGTAGTGATGCAGTAGTCCTTTCTAATTTAGATTTTCCGCTGCACCCAGAATAAAAAATGGCTGCCGAAGGCTCCTAGTTTTTTTCCAGCAGGGGGTAAATCCTCCTTGGGCCCAGCAGACCAGTTAAGGGGACAGAGGTTTGCTGGAGCCACTAGGAGCAGGAGAGGCATTGTAGGGCCCGAAAGGGGCAAATCCTTTTCCCAGCCCTTATAATTTGGTCCTCCTCAACTGGGAAGATTCTGAGAAGCGAGGGGGCCCTTCACGGGTCCAGCTTAGCTTCCAATACCAGTAGTTCTCAGTATTATGTCTTATTATGGCTTAATATGTTTTAAAAACATATTTCAGGAGGGGCCACTGGAGGAGTCCGTAGGAAGGCCCTTCATGGGCTGACTTTAGCTGTGTCCCAAGTTACTTTCTCTGGGAGGCGTAGCATGGCATCCTCCTTCCTGGGAGGCCCTAGCTACGGATAGTTCTCCTTATTATACTTGATTGTCCCTTGTTTAAAGAGCGCAATTCCTGAGGGAATCCCAGCTGCATGGGAGGTTTGGTAATCCAGTGCTCCCTGATCCCTTTATGGGGTCTCAGCCTAGCGTCGGGGGGCCTTCAAGGTCTCCCAAGCCTCGCCAGGGTGGGGCGATCAGATAGAGGTTTCCCCAGCAGCTGGGCTTATAGTAGTACTGAGGTGATGCAGGATTAGAACTCAGTTCCCTGAAAGTAATGAGATAGCCCGAGGTGAACTGTTGCATTGCCATGGAAGCTCTCCCTTGGTGAATGCAGCCCCCTGAGAAACCTGGATCTCTCTCCATAGGTCTGGCACTGGGTTTCAGTTTGGGAAGGTTCCTCAATCTAGCTGTTTTTCCTTCCAATCCTCCTCTCCATTTTTTTCCTCCAAAACATCTGCTTCCAGCTTTGGGAATGGGGGACCAGGAAGGGGGAAATGCTCTGCTTCCTCTTCTGGGGGCTGCCTCTCCTTCAGCCCCCTTCCTTCCCTTTCCCTCTCTGCACAGAGACCCTCCCCTTTGCCCTACGCTGAACGCCGGGGTCTTTCTCGGGAGGGGGCGGTGGGGGCCACGCCGAGGGGGGAGCGGGATAATGGTCCCCTGGGGGTGATGGGCGGTATTGTGGGGCCCCGTGACCTCGCTCCCAGTGTCGATCGGGGGACGGGCTCGGCGTCGGGGTTTTTGGCGGCCTCTTCCGCCCGGTATGGCCATCCGGACTGTGCTTTTCCTTCGGGGGGCCTGCCACCCTTCCAGGCGGGGGTCTCTCTGCGGGCGAGGAAACGCCGGGGGGGTCCAGAGTCTGAGAGGGGGTGGGATTCCCCTCCGGAACTGATCGGAGCTCCTCGATGCCGCCTGGGCCCGGTATCAGCCGAAATCTGCAGGGACAACCACTGTTGGGTTGTGTGTGTCTCTTTTCGTTCTGCCTGGCAGTGAGTGGGTTGTGGTGCTGGTCGTGCGTGTGAGTGTTGTGATTTGGGGTGTGTGTGTTTAGAGGTCTGTTGCTTAGTCATTTGCAGTGTCAGGGATTTGGTGGGGCATTTAAGGCAGCAGCGTTAAGGTGTGTAGGTCTGTGCAGGAATTGCTGGCTTTGTGATGTTGTGTTGTACTTAGGTATCTGTTGTGTGTGTCTGTTGTGGTGTGAAGAATGTGAACTTCTTTAATAACATTCATAATAACAATAAAAACAAAGCAACCACATAGTAACCATATTAATAATAAGCTCAGTTACCCCCCTCTCCTCAGGGCTTGAGGTGGGGTACGAGAGAGCTTAAAACACAATGAAAAACATGCTTGAAATACACCAAAAACACAAAACTTTTAAAATGCAAACGTATAAATAAAATCATAAAATTAAAAACACATTAAAGTGTGTGTGTGTGTGTATTGTTTGCGTGGGTTGTTCCAGGCGGAGGTTGGTGTGTTTCTGAGTCTTGTAGGATTTCTGTTAGGAGTGAGCTCAGGGCCCCGGTTGCTGCCCGCAGCTCCCGGCAGGGACCGGACCTAGGCGGCATCGAGGACCCCCTCTCAGGCTCCGGGCCCCCGGCCTTTCCCCACCCACGGAGACCCCCCGACCCTGAACGGCCGCGTGCCCACAAAGGGAAACCATGCCCGGCGTGGCGGTGCGGGAGGGAGAGCCCGCCGCAACCCCCCACCCTGACTCTGCCCCCTCATCCACCCCGGGAGCGACGCCGCGGGTCCCCAGAACACCGTCCATCACGCCAGGGGAGCATTTACCCACTACCCCTCCAGCGTGACCCACGCCGCCCCCCGCCGGGAACGCCCCTCCGGGTCCCGTGTCCGGCAAACGGGACGGTCCCCGTGCAGAAGGAGGAAGGGACGGAAGTCCGGCTGCCTTTGGGGGTCCCTTCCAGAAGGGCCCCGTAAAGGAGCAGCGCCCCAGAACGGTTAGCAGAGCATTTCACCCTTCCCGGTCCGTCATTCTCTAAACTGGAATTACATGTTCTAGAGGAACAAAATGGGAAGGGAGATGGGAAAGCTAAACAGCTGGTTGGGGGGGCAGTCTCTAATTGGAATCTGTGAGCAGAGGTATGGAGAGGAATGGGGGCTTCCTGGGGGGTGCATTCACTCCTGGGGGTTCCATCATAGTTCCAGGGGGGGTTGGAGACGGCTGGCCGTAAGCCTGAAGGCTTCAGCGGGGAACCCGGGAGGAGGCTGGCGCTCGGCCGTTGAGCCCCTGGGGTGCCCGAGAGGATGCTCCGCTCCGTAACCAGAGGAAGGGAGCCGTCTTTCCCTCAGGCATGGCTCCCTGTCTCGGGAGAGCTCCCTACAGGGCCTGGGGGGATCTCTCGAGGCTTTTCGCACCCAGTAATAAATCCCCCCCCCAGAACCCCACCTGTAGACGTGGCTGGGGCGCTCTGAACCAGGTAGTAGGAGCCGAGGCTCAGGAGCTCTGGCATCCCCCTGCCCCACATTGCCTGTAACACGGTGCAGCCGGACTGTACAGCACAAGCCCCCTTGATCTGTAGGCTAACGAATAGGCTTGCCCCCTTACTACTTATTGAAGGCAGAGTATAGAAAGGCAGGGCTTTTCCGGACACCTTGGGGAAACCAAGCAGACCTCTGGATCTGGGCACAGGAACTCTTTGGACGTGGGGAGGTGGTCCTGGCCCGTGGCAGGGATGTCCCTCGTGGCCCACGCGGGACTTCACGTCTTGCAGAGGTCCCGATGTGTGCGGAGATCCCATTTTTCATGGCCGGGACGGTGCTTCACGCGCCCTGCGCTTAACGCTTCCCGAGTATTGAGCCGGAGAGCTTTCCTCCTGTCTCGGGAAGCCTCCTCCTTCAGAAGAGGTTCTCAGTCCTTGGCTAGAAACCATTTTGGCCCCCCAGGTCACCGTCAGAATCTCCCAGGCTTTTGTAGCTTCTGGACGCTGGGAGAGGCTGTCTCGATTCCTCAGGTAATTTTGAGTTTTCCTTTAAAAGTCTGCCTGCCATTTGCTGCTGCGTGACTCCCCTGCCCTCCATTTTGTCCTTCCAGAATCCCGTTCAGTTTTAGGTCAGGCTGAGAGAAGGGCAGCCCAAGCTCAGCCGTTCCCTGGCTCAGCGAGGCGTAGATGGACCACCGGCCGGGAGACCCCCTCCCCAGTGGAGAGCTCTCCTCTAGTTTAGAAATGGAGTTGGAGGGCAGGAGGTAGAAATAGGTCCCGGGATCTCGGGGGCCTCTGCCTGTGTTTCCTTGGCCCCCTCACGTGCCAGGCGCCCCCCATCCCACCCTTGCCCCCCAAGGCTTTTCTTTTGCCGCTGCTCTCAATGCCTTTCCTACTTGTCTTTAATCCTGTCTCTCCCTTTCAGCCATGCTTTCCCATTGCTTTGAGTGGCCTTCAATGTTTTTCTTTCCTTTCCATGTTTTAACTGTGTGGGGAACTGTTTTTGGGGGGAGGGGGCTCAGTTTCCTTGCAGGGGAGGGGGCATCATGAATTTTGACTTTTAGGCGTGTGTCAAGAGTAACAGCGGCAACAGTGTTCCGGCGAGGCAGGTAAGACTCTGACTGCCGTGGAAGCAACGAGAAAGCCGTGCAGGAAATACTGCGAGGATGAGCAAGACAATAAAAAATCGCGTAGGAAAATAAATGTGGGAAGGGGGAGGAATGTAGGAGACCCCATAGAGCAAATGCAGAGATGTCAGATCCCCCAACACATCTCCTCCGCTGCCTTAATTGAAGAGCCCAGTTTTCCTCCTAAGTTAATGCCTCTGAAATGGAAGAGGATTTCTTGGCCACCCTTCAGGGGTGAGTTAGAGGGATTTCTGTCCTGCCGGGGTTGGGCTAGATGACTCCTGTGCTCCCTTTGAACTTAATTGTCTGTGAATGGGATCTCAGCCACCAGCACCCCAGAAACCTAAAATAATGAGAATAACTATCTCTGGAGAATACACAGAGTGGGAAATAGTAATTGTAAATGTTACAGTGTGATGTGATAGTCAAAACATCTTTTATGGCTCGTATATAGCGCTGTAGTGGTCCTTTTTAATTTAGATTTTCTGCAGCACCCAGGATGAAAACGGCCGCTGAAGGTTCCCAGGTTCTCTTCCTGCGAGAGGTAAATCCTCCTTGGGCCCAGCAAGACCAGTTAAGGGGACAGAGGTTTGCTGGGCCCACTGGGAGCAGGAGAGGAGTTGTAGGGCCCGAAAGGGGCAAATCCTTTTCCCAGCCCTTATAATTCAGTCCTCCTCAACTGGGAAGACTCTGAGAAGCGAGGAGGCCCTTTATGGGTCCAGCTTTACTTGAAATACTGATAATTCTTAAAGCTATATCTTATTATGAATTAATATGCTTTAAAAACATAATTTTTCTCCCAGGTTTGCATTGCGTGGCATCCTCATTCCTGGGAGGCCTCACTTCCAAATAGTTCTCATTATTAAACGCGTAATTCCTGAGGGGTCCCAGCTGCATGGGAGTTCTGGTAATCCAGTCCTCCCGGATCCCTTTATGGGGTCTCAGCCTTGGAGAGGGGGTCTTCCAGGTCTGTCTGGTCCTCAGGCCACGCAGATTGAGGCCGGGACCCAAGCCTGACTAGAATCAGGCGATCGGATAGAAGTTTCCCCAGTAGCTGGGCTTATAGTAGTATTGAGGCGACACAGGATTAGAACTTGGTTCCCTCCAAGTAATTTCTTTGTCCCGGGGGAAGTGTTTCGCTGTTTAAATTTAGGAGCCATTAATTTAAGAGGCAAAGCTCTGGAGGGCTGTTGGGGAAGCCGCAGGCTTGCGGGCCAAACATTCTGAGAAGTAAATGCAAAATGTGCCTACACCACAAGGTTGGGATGAAAATAATCTTTTTATTGATCAGCTTGATGTGGGGAAATGGGATTCAGGCAATCATGTTTGCAGAAGGCAAGGGATAATGTAACGTAAACAAATGTAATGTGTTGCAATGTAACATAAAGAAAATGTAACGCAAAGGAATGTGATGTAAACAGAAAAAGACAGAGGGGGAAAATGCTCCAAATGAGGGTGGGATGGGGTTGAAATGGACTTTAAAAGAGAAATTTTGGGAATGTGTTTCTGAAGGGATGATACCAGGACAAAATGTTAATGAAATTCCCGTACATAAGCGCAGGATGTGGGCTGAGAGGGACCGGCCGAGGGGGGGAGGCTCGTGGCTGGGACGTCTGCGAAAAGGGCTGCGTTTCTGAGTTGGACTTAATTGGAAGAGGCCAGAAATGAAGCCCCAAAGGTCATTCTGGCTTTGCACAGACCCACAGGGAGACCCCACCTGGAATATGGTGTAGAGTTTTCTGTATTTGAAAAGGATGTTGGGGAGAAGGAGAAGCTGGAGGAAAGGGCCACCAAAGGGTCCGCACCGTCCGGGTCTTTTGAGGTTAGGAAAAAGAGGAGGAAGGAATGACGGGTTAATCCTTGAACCCCCTGCGATTTATCCCTGAAAGTGAAGGGTGGGATTTGATATTAAGACCCCAGGTCTCCCCCCCCCCCAGATTTAGGGATGGTTGCCAGGTTGTGTGCCTTTAAATGGCCCTGGCTCAGTTCCTTGAGGAGGGGCCCAGCTATGGCCACCCCTAAACCCCACGGCTTGGAGGTTCACCTGTCCTAAAATCAGGAAGAAGCAGCTCTTTATTCGGGTGGCCTATTAAGATAAAGCCTTTGTACCCCACGGGCTCTTTCTGGAGCACCTCCTGGTGTACTCCTGAGGAATTCCTTCCTCTTACTTAGAGCTTCTCCGTTGATTTATGAGTCTCTAGCCATGGCTAGAGAATTAAAAAATATAGTTTTCTATGTGAGAAAGAGAGAGAGGGGAGATGCATAACTCTTTACCCTGCAACGCAGTCTTCCTCCCATGTTAAGCCCGGTTTGTTTCATCGGAAGACTGCCCGCTTTGCACATGGCGGAGTCTCCTTCATTGGGGATTTCGCCGCCAAAGTGTATTCTGGGCCGCCCGTCAGCGGTGACGTAATCTGGATTCCTGTCCAGGCAGCAGGTTGGACCACGGGCCCCTCAGGAGCCCAGAGGAAGGACTGGAACACGTGGCCAAGTCAGGGTCCTTCTCTTTAGCTCGGAAGTCAGAGGACCCCATTCAGTGTTAGGTGAGGCTGAGAGAGCGTGACTGGCCCAGGGCCACCCCGTGAGTCTTCATGGCTCAGCAGCAGCAGGAAAGAGCCTTCCTGGCGCTTCATAACCCTCGCGCCCCTCTGGGATCCCTTCCCTTTGGGATGCGTAGTTGGAGGGCAGCAGGGAGAACCGGGTGGAGCCTTCCAGGTGGGGTCTCTAGCGTTTGACTGCTGTCCCGGGATCCTTTTCTCATGTGCTGTTTCTGGCTGGTTCCTCCTCATCCCCCACCTGTGGTTGTGACCGTTTTGTTCTCATTTTATTTGCTGCTCACATACCTGTAATTCACACCACACAGTTTGCTGTAGGCTTTCTAATCACTTAGCACTGTCTTAAATGATTTCCTCACACTCTTGCTTGGTACAGAAATGTTTTTAAGATTGCTGGGGGGGGCCTCTCCTTTGGCAAGTGGGACATCACGAATTTTCACTACAGTCAGGTACGTTCCTACCAAACAAGGAAAGCACAAAAGGCCTTGTGCCAAAGGTGACTAGCATGACAGTTGTCCAAAGGACTTAAGTAAGAATCTTATTCTCATGAAAGTGATGGAAAAACAATTAAAAACTGGAACAAAATTGAGTATAGTGAGGGAACGATGCACACGTCAAAGGAAAGGGCAAAAGCAAGAGAGACCGGGTTAAGCAAATGCAAAAAGGTCTCTCAGTCGATCTGTTCCTCCACTAAAGTACTTTAAGAGCCAAAGGCGTGGAGGTTCCTTAGAGAAGACACAGGGTCGCAGACAAAACGTTTCCAAAATTTAACAGAAAACAAGTCTGTTTCGGAGGCCTGAGGTGGAGAGACCACCGGAGGCAGACCCTGAATGTCAGGGTGTCTGCTGAAGGGGTACACTTTGCCCTGGAAGAAGATATTTTTGGCAAGAAGTGAGAATCACACAGGATGTCCCGCTGCCAAAGGCTTTCCCCAAAGCGGGGGGATGAGCTTTCAGAGGGTGGGTCAAAATTCAGGGGAGGGGCAGCGGAAAGCGGGGATTTTGGGGCAAAAACATCACCACCGGACCTGTCAGCCCGCGAAGGAGGGACCTGGGGATCAAGGTTGGTATCTGTATGGAAAATGTAAGACCATGTGTGTCAATCATGTTCTGTAAAATAAAGGAGGGAGGAATTCCCAAGGGGGGCATAATTGGAAAAGGGGTCGGAAATAAAAGCTCCAATTCCACGTTGTATTTGCAGAGCTCCAGGGCACGACCCTGTCTGGAATGGGGGTAGGTTTGTAGTCACTGCATTTAGAAAGGAAAGTGGAGAGATGGGGAGGTTGCGGAGAAGGGGAACCAAAATGGCTGTCGTAGGAGGGGCAGATGTTTTTGCAAGCCATTGCAGTTCAGTCTTCCTTAACTGTGAAGATCCTGGAAACAGGATGAGTACGTAGGAAGACCCTTCATGGGTTTAGATACAGCTACCACTGTTTCTAGGTATTATGCTTTCCTGTGGTTTAATGTATCTTTTTTTTAAAAAAAATTCCTACGGGGTCCCAGCTGTGTGGGAGTTCTGGTACTCCAGTCCTCCCTGATCCCTTTATGGGGTCTCAGCGTAGCGTCTGGGGGCCTTCAAGGTCTCCCTGGTCCCGAGGCCACGCAGATCGAGGGCAAGGACCCCAGCCTCGCCAGAACGGGGCAAGACGAGAAGAGGTTTGTGCAGCAGCTGGGCTCTGAGTAGTATTGAGGGAAAGCAGGATTAGAACTCAGGTCCCTGGAACTAGTAAGCTAGGCTGAGGGGAACTGTTCCACTGCTATGGGAGCTCTCCCTCTCTTGAGGAATGCAGCCCCCCAAGAAACCTTTCTTTGTGTTCATAAATCTGCCATTCGTTGTGAGTTTGGGAAGGTTCCTCAATCTAGCTGTTTTTCGTTCCAGTCCTCCTTTCCCACTTTTTTCTCCTAAACGTCTACTTCAGGTTTGGGAAGGGGCGGCCAGGAGGGGGAAACGCTCTCCAGACCCGGAGGGAGCTCCTCGGTGTCGGGTTGTTCTGTACTCAGCCGGGAACTGCAGGTGGCAACCAGGGGTCGTGTGTATTTGTGCTTTTGTTCTGCCAGGGGATGGGTGGTTTGTGGTGCCAGTCTTGCCGTGTGGATTTTTGCTGCTTTGCACGAGTGTTATAATTGGAGGTGTGCGTCGTGAGTGCTGTCTTGCATATTTGCTTGAAGTGGCAGGGATTTTGCAGGCTTTTCAGAGGAGAAGGTGAAGGTGTGTAGGTCTGTGCAGGAAGTGCTGGTTTTGTGATATTGTGTTGTATTTAGAAGTTTGCGTCTGTGTCTGGTGTGGTGTGACGAATGTGAAGCTGCTTAATAATATCTACAGTAACAACATAATAACAACAACAACAATAAAAACAAGTGTTACCCCCTCTCCTCAAGGCTTGAGGCGGGGTACAACAAAAGTATACTAAAAACATAAAACACTTTAAATACAAACACATAATTAAAATCATAATAAAAAACAGATTAAAATGAATGCGTGGATTGTTTGAGTGGTCACTCGAGGCCGAATTAGGTGTGATTGTGAGTCTTGTGGGATTTCTGTTAGGAGCGAGCTCAGGGCCTGGTTGCCACCCACATCTCCCAGCTGAGACCAGACCGAGGCGGCATCGGGGTGATCCAACCGGTTCCGGAGGGGAATCCCGCCCTCTCTGCTAGGGTGGGTTCGAGACCACTGGCTGGTCATAAGCCATAAATGGCCAATGGGGAACCCGGGAGGAGGGTAGCATTTGGCCCTTGAACTCCTGGGGGTACCTGGGAGGATGCACCGCTCTGTAGCCAGAGGAAGGGAGGCATCTCAAGGGAGCTCCCTTCAGGGCCTGTGGGGGTCTCCCGAGGCATTTTGCACCCAGTAGTATTCCCCCTCCCCCGAACTCCACTTGTAGACGCAGGTGGGGGCATTGCGAGGAGCAAAGGCTCAGTAGTTCTGGCATCCCCCTCCCCACATTGCCTGTAACACGGTGCAGCCGGGATGTTCAGCAGGAGTCCCCTTAATTTGTAGGCTAATTATTGCATTTACCCCTTTTCATTTATGTGAGGCAGAGTGTAGGAAAGCATGACTCTTTTCTACTCTACCTGATCTTCTCAGACCCCGGGAGGAACGCCAGGCAGAGAGGGAGGGAGGCACGCGGGGGCCCTTTGGGGAGTAGAGGGACAAGCGGCCATCACGGCCCAACGGAGGGGACTTCCTGCTTATATATCTGCTCTAAGGGCTTCATTCTACACGGGGTGCAATATTCCAGACAGGGTCCGTACCACATTTCGGCTCAGATCCCGAGATGTTTCCCACGTTCTGCTCTGAGGCCGGGAATTTCTCCTTCCACAAGAGTGTACCTGAGCATTTTGCTGATGTAAGAGTGTTCAGTTCTATTTTGATTGTTTCAGGAAAGTTTTCAAACTGTTCAAGATTATTTTTACTGTGCTGCCTTCTACTTCTATATGGAAACATAGGAATAATTAAAAATGATTGTTTCTGGAGTGTTGCCTTTACTCCCAGGGGTTCCATTGCAGCGAAATCTGGGGTACACCCCACCTCATAGCTAGAAATGATGGAGGCTTCATGCCTTCCCTGGAGATCTCTGTGCATTAATAAAATAGAAATCTAGGGGTACACTCCCCCATTTCTAGGAGTGAGAGAGGCTTCATGCCTCCGCCAGGGATCTCTGGCCATTAATAGAGGGAATAGAAACATAGGGGTACCCTCTCCCTGTAGCTAGGAATGATAGAGGCTTCATGCCTTCCCTGGAGATCTCTGTGCATTCATAGAATAGAAATCTAGGGGTACACTTCCCCCATTCCTAGGAATTACAAAGGCTTCATGCCTCCCCCAGAGATCTCTGCCCATTAATAGAGAGAAGAGAAATATATCGGTACACTCTCCCTGTACCTCGGAGTGATAGAGGCTTCATGCCTTCCCTGGAGATCTCTGTGCATTAAGAGAATGGAAATCTAGGGGTACACTCTGTGCATTTCTTGCAGTGAGAGAGGCTTCATGCATCCCCCAGAGATCTCTGGCCATTAATAGAGGGAATAGAAATATAGGGGTACCCTTTCCCTGTAACTAGGAATAATAGAGGCTTCATGCCTTCCCTGGACATCTCTGTGCATTAATAGAATAGAAATCTAGGGGTACACTCCCCACATTTGTAGACGTTAGAGAGGCTTCATGCCCCCCCCAGAGATCTCTGCCCATTAATAGAGGGGATAGAAATATAGGGGTACCCTCCCCCTGTAGCTAGAAATGATAGAGGCTTCATACCTTCCCTGGAGATCTGTGCATTAATAGAATAGAAATCTAGGGGTACACTCCCCCCATTTCTGGAGTTAGAGAGGCTCCATGCCTCCGCCAGAGATCTCTGCCCATTAATAGAGGGGAGAGAAATATAGCGGTACCCTCTCTGTTTAGCTCGGAGTGATAGAGGCTTCATGCCTTCCCTGGAGATCTCTGTTCATTCATAGAATAGAAATCTAGGGGTACACTCCCCCCATTTCTAGAAATATAGAAGCGCTTCATGCCTCCGCCAGAGATCTCTGCCCATTAATAGAGGGGATAGAAATATAGGGGTACCCTCTCTCTGTGGCTAGGAGAGATGAAAGCTTAATGCCTTCCTCAGAGATCTCTTTGCATTAATAGAATAGAAATCTAGGGGTGCACTCTCCCCGTATCTTGGACTTAGAGAGGCTTCATGCCTCCCCAAGAGATCTCTGCCCATTAATAGAGGGGATAGAAATATACGGGTTCCCTCTTCCTGTGGCTAGGAGAGATGAAAGCTTAATGCCTTCCTCGGAGATCTCTTTGCATTAATAGAATAGAAATCTAGGGGTACAGTCCCCCCATTTCTAGGAGTTAGAAAGACTTCATACCTCCCCAAGAGTTCTAGGCCCATTAATAGAGATTATAGAAATACAGGGGCACCCACTCTCTGTAACTCGGAGTGATAGAGGCTTCATGCCTTCCCCGGAGATCTCAGTGCATTAAATGAAAAGAAATATAGGGGTAGACTCCCTCCATTTCTGCGAGTTAGACCGGCTTCATGCCTCCCCAAGAGATCTCTGCCCATTAATAGAGGGGATAGAAATATAGGGGTACACTCTCCCTGTAGCTCGGAGTGAGAGAGGCTTCATGCCTTCCCTGGAGATCTCTGTGCATTAATCGAATAGAAATCTAGGGGTGCACTCCCCCCATTTCTAGGTGTTAGAGAGGCTTCATGCATCCCCCAGAGATCTCTGCCCATTAATAGAGGGGGGAAAAATATAGGGGTACGCTCTCCCTGTAGCTCGGAGTGAGAGGGGTTTCATGCCTTCCCTGGAGATCTCTGTGCATTAATCGAATAGAAATCTAGGGGTGCACTCCCCCCATTTCTAGGAGTGAGAGAGGCTTCATGCCTCCGCCAGAGATATCTGCCCATTAATAGAGGGGAGAGAAATATAGGGGTACCCACTCCCTGTAGCTAGGAATGATAGAGGCTTCATGACTTCCCTGGAGATCTCTGTGCATTCATAGAATAGAAATCTAGGGGTACACTCCCCCCATTTCTAGAAATATAGAAGCGCTTCATGCCTCCGCCAGAGATCTCTGCCCATTAATAGAGGGGAGAGAAATATAGGGGTACCCTCTCCCTGTCGCTCGGAGTGATAGAGGTTTCATGCCTTCCCTGGAGATCACTGTGAATTAATTGAAATCTCGGGGTACACTCCCACCATTTCTAGGAGTTAGAAAGGCTTCATGCTGCCATCAGAGATCTTTGCCCATTAATAGAGGGGATAGAAATATACGGGTTCCCTCTGCCTGTGGCTAGAAGAGATGGAGGCTTAATGCCTTCCTCGGAGATCTCTTTGCATTAATAGAATAGAAATCTAGGGGTACAGTCCCCCCATTTCTAGGAGTTAGAAAGGCTTTATGACTCCCCCAGAGATCTCTGCCCATTAATAGAGGGGATAGAAATATACGGGTTCCCTCTTCATGCAGCTAGGAGTGATGGAGGCATAATGCCTTCCTCGGAGATCTCTTTGCATTAATAGAGTAGAAATCAGGGGGTGTACTCCCCCCATTTCTAGGAGTTAGAAAGGCTTCATAACTCCCCCGGAGATCTCTGCCCATTAATAGAGGGGATAGAAATATAGGGGTACACTCTCCCTGGAGCTAGGTGTGATAGAGGCTTCATGCCTTCTCTGGAGATCTCTTTGCATTAATAGAATAGAAAACTAGGGGTGCACTCCCCCATTTCTAGGAGTTAGAGAGGCTTCATGCCTTCCCCAGATATCTCTGGCCATTAATAGAGGGGATAGAAATATAGGGGTACCCTCTCCTTGTAGCTAGGAATGATAGAGGCTTCATGCCTTCCCTGGAGATCTCTGTGCATTAATAGAATAGAAATCTAAGGGTGCACTCCCCCCATTTCTAGGAGTTAGAAGGGCTTCATGCCTCCCCCAGAGATTTCTGACCATTAATAGAGGGGATTGAAATATAGGGACCCCCTCTCCCTGCGGCTAGGTGTGATAGAGGCTTCATGCCTTTCCTGGAGATCTTTCTTCATTAGTAGAATAGAAATCTAGGGGTACACTCCCCCCATTTCTACGAGTTAGAGCGGCTTTCAACCCAGAGATCTAGGCCCATTAATAGGGGGGATAGAAATATAGGGGTATCCTCTCCCTGCAGCTAGGAGGGATAGAGGCTTCATACCTCCCCTGGAGATCTCTGTGCAATAATAGAAAAGAAATCTGGGGGTACACTCCCCCCTTTTCTAGGAGTTAGAAAGGCTTCATGCCTTCACCAGAGGTCTCTCCCGTTAATAGGATAGAAATATAGGGGTACCCTATCCCTTTAGCTGGGACTGACAGAGGCTTCATGCCTTCCCTGGAGATCTCTGTGCATTGATAGAAATCTAGAGGTACAGTCCCCCCATTTCTAGGAGTTAGAAAGGCTTTATGCTTCTCCCAGAGATCTCTGCCCATGAATAGAGGGGATAGAAAAATAGGGTTACCCTCTCCCTATGGCTAGGAGTGATAGAGGCTTCATGCCTTCCCTGGAGATCTCTGTGCATTAATAGAATAGAAATCTAGGGGTGCACCCCCCCCATTTCTAGAAGTTAGAAAGGCTTCGTGCCTCCCCCCGAGGTCTCTGGCCATTAATAGAGAGGATAGAAATATAGGGGTACCCTATCTGTGTAGCTGGGAGTGACAGAGGCTTTATCCCTTCCCAGGAGATCTCTGTGCATTGATAGAAATCTAGGGGTACAGTCCCCCCATTTCTAGGAGTTAGAAAGGCTTGATGCCTCCCCCAGAGATCTCTGCTCTTAAATAGAGGGGACAGAAATATAGGAGTACCCTCTACCTGTGGCTAGGTGTGATAGAGGCTTCATGCCTTCCCCTGAGATCTCTATCCATGAATAGAAGAGAAATATTGGGGTACATTCCCCCCATTTCTAGGTGTTAGAGAGGCTTCATGCATTCCCCAAAGATCTTTGTCTATTAATAGTGGGGATAGAAATCTTGGGGTACACCCTCCTGTAGCTAGGAGTCGTAGAGGCCTCATGCCTTCCCTAGAGATCTCTGTCCATTAATACGGGGGATAGAAATATTGGGGTTCCCTCTACCTGTAGCTAGGAGTGATAGAGGCTTCATGCCTTCTTCAGAGATCTCTGTCCGTTAATAGAGGAGATATAAATCTTAGGGTACACCCTCCCATAGCTATGAGTCATAGAGGGTTCATGCCTTTCCAAGAGATCTCTTTCTTTTAATAGAGGAGATAGAAATCTTGGGGTACGCCCCCCCCCGTACCTAAGAGTGATAGAGGCTTCAGGCTTCCCATATAGATCTCTCTTATTAATAGAGGGGAAAGAAATCTTGGTGTATCCCCACCCCACCCCCTGTAGCCAGGAGTGATGCAGGCTTGATACGTTCCTCGAGATCTCTGTCCATCAATAAGGTGGATAGAAATATCGGGGTACCCTCCTCCTGTACTTAGATGGGATGGGGGCTTTATGCCTTCCCTTTTTCTACGTTCCTCTACCTTAATATATTTATTTCAGTGACTAGTTAAAATCGAGCTTAATCTCGAACTGGACTCAGTTCCTGATGGGACTCTGTGATGCGGAACTGGAGGAGACCCACTGAAGATTATTATTGGGAGACTTTTGCCTGCGTGGCCACGGAGGAACCCAGAATTACCCGCCGTGGAAGAGCGATGGCTGAAATGGGCGGAACTGGCAGAAATGGACCAAACTGATTTTTTTGATTAGAGGATGGACTTTGGTGCCTTTCCTCGAAGGACGGGAGAACCTAACTGACTTTGTGTGGGAGCGAAACTGTTAATGTTGGGTTCGATGAAAAGCCAGGATGGGACATGGAGAGGAGGGGGTTCGTTTAAGACTCACTGAGTGCAGAACCTGCTGTGTAAATGAGGGGGACTATCTGTCTTTCTGACCCGCTTTTCTCTCTCTTTTTCTGTGTTGGAAACACCGGAGAGGCTCCTGCCGACATGTTCTCCGCCTACCGAGAGGGAACCCTTTGCCTGGAGGGTCCGGGAAGCGAGTGCGGTTCTCCCTGCGTGCAGAGTGTTATTTCAGCCTTATTCAGGTATTCAGGCTTTGGGGCCTTGAAAAGCAGAAGAGAAAATGGTTCCGCTTTTCTCGGGTTGCTTTTCTAAGCTTTGCCGTGACATGTTTGCTACCTACGATTGGATGCTTTCTTACCCTCACGCTTTCATAATCTAATCAGAACTTATTTGAATTAAAGTTTCCATGCTGCGCTTCCACTTAGTAAAAGGCATAAAATGTTAAGCATGGGAAAGCGTTCTGAGTCCCGTGGAGTTTCAGCTCCAGAAATGCAAGTTTAGAGAAAGGAGAGAGGGCAGGTTGTGCTGTACCCTCACCCCGTGTGTGTTCTCTCTCAGCGTCTGGAGAGGGCAGCAGAGACCAGTACCTCAGTATTTAATTTTATTGGTATTCTGCCATCCTCCCAGCAGATGATTCCGTGAGGTTTACAAGTGGAAACACGGCACAATTTTAAAAGTCTTAATCCAATTTTAAGAACGTCCAAGAGTTGTGCTTCAAAAGAAAATTAAAAATCGTTTTAAATCACAGTTGAAATGGAATGAGATAGGAGAGCCAACACGGTGCATGAAATCCAGTCCTGTCCAGTCCGGTGGGCTTTTCTTGCCCCCGAGCTCTGGGGAGCCTCCCCGCACCCTCCTTTCTGGCACAGGTGCACAGAGGGGGTCTCAGCCAGACATTCATTCATTTCTGGGGAAATCTCTGAAGCAGAACTGTGCTGTGAATTCGGGCAACTGTAATCGAGCCTTTCCTGTGTTTGTTCTGCAGTACAGAAATTAGTCCCAAGGGAAGAAACCTCTTCGCGTTTTCGGAGTTGCGTGATTCGCGTCGGCTGCGTAGAACGTCTCGAGAAAGACTTTCCTTCCCGGTTGCAACACGTTACCGTAGAGAGTTCTTGCACGCGCATCCATCCGCAATCCTTTTGCATAAAATATTTTTTGAAAACATTCTTTATTTAATTGCTGTGGGAAAAGCTTCCTTAATGCATGTAAACTTCTACCTTGTCTGAAAACATAAAATTCATGTCCTTACATCCTGGTAACTGGACTTTCACATCCTGGACACTTTCTGGCCCTTACTCTGCCCCTCTCGTGCTTGCTCAGAATCCTGAGACGCCTGCGGGGGTTCCTCCGGGCAGACCGAGCGGTTCCAGAGAGTTCCTCTCTTTAAGCAGCCTGGACAGTTCGATTTGAGAGGCAAGAGGGGGAAGGAGGAAGATCAGCCACAATTCCTAACTTTATTTTTATTTCATCAGTTTAATTCCTATTCCTCTTTTCTATTCGAATACAGCCCAAGCAGCTTCCAAATACTATGAAACGAAAATGAGGTTTTCAAAAAGTTTGAAAAGCAAGCATTTCCATTCCACAATCATGTAGTTAAAAACCCTTGGAAACATATCTAAAACCTTTAAGAAAGTAACAAAGCTATGGGGTCCTGTTTCCCAGGATGCTCTTGTGTAGTGATTTTACAATGTTCTCCTTTAACAAGAAGGTCTTTGCTTTCTGGTGGGGAGGGAGCAGAAGGGGGCCACGTGGGGGGAGGGGGTTCCACAGCCCACCTGAGAGAGATTTGGGGGAAAACGATTTTCATGGATCAGGCAGCCAGAGATGCTGTTGCAGGCCCGTGACAGGCAAATCAAGTTCCTGTCTTTTCAATGTTGGTAATGTGTACGCGCGCACACGTCCATTTAACACAAGCCATGGGAATCTGGCCGTGCTTCTGCAAGCGTCCAAAACCCCAGCTGAAAATGCGGCCCAACCTTGGGGGGAGGAGGAACTTGGGGCTCAGCTTCCAGCCGTGGGAGGGTGCCATCCCGCACTCGGAGCCTCCAGCAGGCAGAGAACTCTGCCTGGAATAACAGAACTTTGGAGGGAGGGAAAGAAAAGGGTGCAGGCAAGGGGGCCCCCCCAAGGCTTAAAGTCCCTTGTGAGACCCTGTATATGGATAGGCCTGACCCCCTTATTTCCTGAAAGGTGAGTCCCTGCTAAAGATAAGCTGTCTACCTGGGGCTGGTGGCAGGCAAATCAGATTTGGTGCGCAATCGGAATTAAGAAGTGGTGGGAAGCGACACGGTATTTCCACAGGCTGGGAGGGAACTCATCAGTTTTGCTCGCTTCCTTCGGTGGAACCTCCAACGGCCATAGAAGCCTACCAGGAATAACTGGCTGCACTTTAGAGGGTGCAAAGGAAGAATGGGGGGAGATGAGGGGGCTCCTGAGGCTCAAAGTCCCACTCCCTTGTCTCGGTGGCCCTCCCATGGCCTTTTACAGTGAGGGGGCTCCTCGGTGAACAGGAGCAGCCCACCTGCGGCTGCCAACACAAAAACTGGGTTTGGTGCAGAGGTGAGAGGAACAGCACAGAACGAGGGAGGGGCTTAATATTACAGCCACAAGAGCCGTTGGAGAGCGTCCCGCGGACTCCCTGGCAGGGTTGGAGGTTGTGAGAGCCAGTGTCGTGGAGTGGTTTTTGCACCGGACTAAGACTTTAGAGGCTGCGTCCAAATCTGTGCTTTGCCATGGAAGTCCACTGGGTAACCTTGGGCGTGTCGCACTCTCTCGGTCTCGGATGATGGCATAAAGGGCTTACCCTATGTGAACAAATCTTTACATGACAACCCCCAAACATAGGTGGGCTATGGGCCTCTGGGGGGAGCGCTCTAGTTCTGGGAACTTCCTGATATCTGTTCTTAAGAAGCAAGGAAAATTCTTCCCCCTCCTCCTGGGGCTGGTGGTGTGTGAATTCAGATTGGGGAGCTGTAGCGAGGAGGTGAAAGGGAGAAGCAGCAGAAGATGAGGGAGGGGCTTAACAGCACGACTGGAAGAGCTGTTAGTGTCACGTGGACACCCTCGTGGGGTTGTGGGCTCCCCAACCTTGAGTGGGGAGGGGATGTGTTTAAGGGGAGGTTATGGGAGTTGGAGTTGTGTAATGGTTTGGGCATCTGGTGGCACATAGGGACATTTTTCTTATTTAAATAAAACCCCTTTCATTCCTTGTCCTGCAGCGCCATCTAGTGGAAGATAGGGACATTTTTCAGTTACATAAACACTCCTTAATTCCTTGTCCTGCAGCGTGATCTGGTGGTAGACAGGGACATGTTTTTAATTAAATAAAACCCCTATCTGCCAGTAGATGATGCTGCAGAACAAGGAACCAGGGGGTTCTATTTAATTAAAAAACAAGATTCCTATCTGCCACTAGATGGCGATGCAGGACATGGAATTAGGGGGCGTTATTTAATTTAAAAAAGTCCCTATCTGCCACTAGATGGAGCTGGAAGACAAGGAATGAAAGGGGTGTTATTTAATTAAAAAAGCAATATCCCTAACTGCTACTAGAGAGCGCTGGAGGACAAGGAATGAAAGCGGTTTTATTTAGTTAAAGAACAATATCTGCCACTAGATAGCGCTGCAGGATAACGAACTGGGGGTCTTATTTAATTAAAAAATGTCCCTATCTGCCACTAAATGGCGCTGCAGGAAAAGGAATGAAAGGGGTTCTATTTAATTAAAAAATTATCCCTATCTGCCACTAGATGGCGATGCAGGACAAGAAACTAGGGGGAGTTATTTCATTAAAAAAGAATGCTATCTTTTAATTAAATAAAACCCCTTTCATTCCTTGTCCTGCAGCACCGTCTATTGTCACATAGGGATACTATTTTTAATTAAATAACACCCCCTGGTTCCTTGTGCTAGAGCGCCCTCTAGTGGCAGGTCGGGACATTTTGTAATTGAGTAAAATACTTTTCATTCCTTGTCCTGCAGCCCCATCTGATGGCAGATAGAGACTTTCTTTAATTAAATAATGCCCCCTAATTCCTTGTCCTGCAGCGCCCTCTAGTGGCAGATAGGGATATTGCTTTTTAATTAAATATAACCCCTTTCAGTCCTTGTCCTGCAGCGCCACCTACTGGCAGAGAGAGATATTGTTTGTTAATTAAATAAAACCCCTTTTATTCCTTGTCCTGCAGCGCCCTCTAGTGGCAGATAGAGACTTTTTTAAATTAAATAACGCCCTCTAATTCCTTGTCCTGCAACGCCACCCAGCGGAAGATAGAGATATTGTTCTTAATTAAATAACACACACTAGTTCCTTGTTCTGCAGCGCCCTCTTGTGGCCGGAAGGAACTTTTTTTTATTAACTACAACCCCATTCGTTCATTTAATTCCTTGTCCTGCAGCACCATCTAGTAGCAGATAGAGATATAGTTTTTTAATTAAATAGAACTCCTTTCATTCCTCTCATTCCTTGTCCTCGAGCACCATTTTGTGGCAAATAGGGATATTGTTTTTTTAATTAAATAAAATCTTTTTCATTGCTTTTATTCTCTCTCCTGCAGTCCGATCTAATGGCAGATAGGGATATTATTTTTTAATTAAATAACACTCCCTGGTTCCTTGTCCTGGAGCACCATCTAGTGGCAGATAAGGATATTGTATTTTAATTAAAATAAACCTCTTTAATTCCTTTCATTCTTTATTCCGGGGTGTTAATTAATTAACAACAGTATCCCTATGTCACAATAGAGGGCGCTGCAGGGCAAGGAATTAGGAGGCGTTATTTAATTAAAAAAACCTCCCTATGTGCCACTAGCTGGTGCTGCATTACAAGGAATGAAAGGGGTATTTAAATAAAAAAACAATATCGCTATCTGCCACTAGATGGCGGTGCAGGACAAGGAATGAAAAGGGTGTTATTTAATTAAAAAAACAATATCCCTATCTGCGACTAGATGGCGCTGCAGGACAAGGAATGAAAGCGGTTTTATTTAAAGAACAATATCTGCCACTAGATGGCGCTGCGGGACAAGGAATGAAAGGGGTTCTATTTAATTAAAAATGTCCCGATCTGCCACTAAATGGCGCTGCAGGACAATGAATGAAAGTGGTTTTATTTAAAGAACAATATCTGCGACTAGATGGCGCTGCAGGATAAGGAACTGGGGGTGTTATTTAATTAAAAAATGTCCCTTCCTGCTGTAGGTGGCGCTGCAGGACAAGGAATGAAAAGGGTTTTATTTAATTCAGCAATTTAAATTAGGTGGCGCTACAGAAGGAGGAACGAGGGGATATTTAATAAAAAAAGCAATATCCCAGCATGCCACTAGGTGGTGCTGCAGGATAAGGAATGAAAGGAATGAAAGCGGTTTTATTTAAATAAAAAACAATATCTGTCTCTGCCACTAGAGGGCAGTGCAGGAGAAGGAACCAGGAGGTATTAATTAAAAAATGTCTCTATTTGCCACTAGAGGGCGCTGCAGGACAAGGAATGAAAGGGGTTTTACTTAATTAAAAAATAGTATTCCTTTTTAATGAAATAACTCCCCCTGGCTCCTTGTCCTGCAGCGCCCTCTAGTGGCAGATAGGGATATAGTTTTTTAATTAAATATCTGCCACTAGATGGTGCTGCAGGAGAAGGAACGAAAGTGGTTCTATTTAATCAAAAAAAATGTCCCTATCTTCCACTAGAGGGCGCTGGTGGATAAGGAATAAAAGGGGTTCTATTTAATAAAAAAATAATATCCCTACCTTCCAGTAAAGGGCGCTGCAGGACAAGGAATGAAAGGGATTTTACTTAATTAAAAAATGTCACTTCCTGCTGTAGGTGGTGCTGCAGAACAAGGAATGAAAGGGGTTATATTTTATTAAAAAGCAATATCACGTCCTGCCACCAGATGGAGCTGGAGGACAAGGAATGAAAGGGATTTTACTCAATTAAAAAATGTTCCTTACTGCCACTAGAGGGCGCTGCAGGACAAGGATTCAGGAGGAATTTTTTAATTAAAAAACAATATCCCTGTCTGCCACTAGATGGCGCTGCAGGACAAGAATAAAAAGGGTTCTCTTTAATTAAAAAACGTCCCTATCTGCCACGAGAGGGCGCTGCAGAACAAGGAGTGAAAGGGGTTTTATTTAATCAAAAAAAGTCCCTATGTGCCACAAGAGGGCGCTGCAGGACAAGGATTCAGGAGGAATTTTTTAATTAAAAAACAATATCGCAATCTGCCACTAGAGCGCGCTGCAGGACAAGGATTCAGGAGGAATTTTTTAATTAAAAAACAAGATCGCAATCTGCCACTAGGTGATGCTGCAGGAGAAGGAATGAAAGCGGTTGTATTTTAAAAAATGTCCCTATCTTCCACTAGGTGGCGCGGGAGGACAAGGAGTTAGAGGGCATTCTTTAATTTAAAAAACGTCCCCATCTGCCACTAGAGGGCGCTGGAGGAGAAGGAACTAGGGGGTTCTATTTAATGAAAAAGCAATATCCCTGTCTGCCACTAGGTGGCGCTGCAGGACAAGGAATTATGGGGCGTTATTTAAATCAAAAAACGTCCCTATCTGCCACGAGAGGGCGCTGCAGAAGAAGGAATGAAAGGGGTTTTATTTAATTAAAAAATAGTATTTTTTTTTAATGAAATAACTCGCCCTGGTTCCTTGTCCTGCAGCGCCATCTGGTGTCAGATAGAGATATTGTTTTTTAATTAAATATCTGCCACTAGATGGCGCTGCAGGACAAGGAACGAAAGGGGTTCTATTTAATTAAAAAACAATATCCCTGTCTGTCACTAGAGGGCGGTGTAGGACAAGGAATTAGGGGGCGTTATTTAATTTAGAAAACGTCCATATCTGCCACGAGAGGGCGATGGAGGAAAAGGAATGAAAGGCGTTCTATTTAATTAAAAAGCAATATCCCTATCTGCCATTAGGTGGTGCTGCAGGACAAGGAATAAAAGGGGTTCTATTTAATTAAAAAATAATATCCCTGACTGCCGCTAGAGGGCGCTGGAGGACAAGGAAGGAAAGGGGTTTTATTTAATTAAGAAATAGTATTCTTTTTTAATGAAATAACTCCCCCTGGTTCCTTGTCCTGCAGCGCCATCTAGTGGCATATAGGGATATTGTTTTTTTAATTAAATATCTGCCACTAGATGGCGCTGCAGGACAAGGAATCAGGAGGAATTTTTTAATTAAAAAACAATATCCCTATCTTCCACTAGAGGGCGGTGCAGGAAAGGGAATTAGGGGGCTTTATTTAAATTAAAAAACGTCCCTCTCTGCCACCAGAGGGTGCCGCAGAAGAAGGAATGAAACGGGAATTATTTAATAAAAAAAAATGTCCCTAATTGCAACTAGAGGGCGCTGCAGCACAAGGATTCAGGAGGAATTTTTTAATTAAAAAACAATATCCCAGCCTGCCACTAGGTGGTGCTGCAGGACAAGGAATGAAAGGAATGAAAGCGGTTTTATTTAAATAAAAAACAATATCCGTGTCTGCCACTAGAGGGCAGTGCAGGAGAAGGAACCAGGAGGTATTAATTTAAAAAAGTCTCTATCTGCCATTAGGTGGCGCTGCAGGAGAAGGAATTAGAGGGCGTTATTTCATTTAAAAAACGTCCCCATCTGCCACTAGAGGGCGCTGGAGGAAAAGCAGTAAAAGCGGTTTTATTTAAATAAAAAACAATATCCGTGTCTGCCACTAGAGGACGGTGCAGGAGAAGGAACCAGGAGGTATTAATTAAAAAATGTCTCTATCTGCCACTGGGTGGCGCTGCAGGAGAAGGAATTAGAGGGCCTTATTTAATTTAAAAAACGTCCCCATCTGCCACTAGAGGGCGCTGGAAGAAAAGCAATAAAAGGGGTTCTATTTAATAAAAAAAAATATCCCTATCTGCCACTAGAGGGCGCTGCAGGACAAGGAATGAACGGGGTTTTATTTAATTAAAAAATAGTATTCTTTTTTAATGAAATAACTCCCCCTAGTTCCCTGTCCTGCAGCGCCATCTAGTGGCAGATAGGGATATTGTTTTTCAATTAAATATCTGCCACTAGATGGCGCTGCAGGACAAGGAACGAAAGGGGTTCTATTTAATTAAATAAAATGTCCCTATGTGCCACTAGAGGGTGCTGCAGGGCAAGGAATTAGGGGGCGTTCTTTAGTTTAAAAAACGTCCCTTTCTGCCACTAGAGGGTGCTGGAGGACAAGGAATAAAAAGGGTTGTATTTAATTTAAAAACAATGTCCCTATCTGCGACTAGATGGCGCTGCAGAAGGAACGAGGGTGTGTTATTTAATTAAAAACAGTATCCCTATCTACCACTATATGGCACTGCAGGACAAGGAATTAGGGGGCGTTATTTAATTAAATATTATCCCTATGTACCACTAGATGGTGATGGAGGACAAGGAATGAAAAGATTTTTATTCAATAAAAAAAACAAAGTGGTCGCTATCTGCCACCATGCAGCATGGAAAGCAGAATAATCTATTCTTATTTCTACACAGTAAAGTAGTTTACTTTATTGTGTAGCATTTCTATAGACAAGAACAATGTAATCTATTTAATAAAATTTTATTTTACTGTATACCGAGCAGAATAATCTTTTGCACCGAAATATGTTTTGTAGGCAGCAGAAATATCTATTTTATTCTATTGCATTCTTACAGACTTGAACGATTTATTCTATTTGATTTCATGGGATTTAGACAAAGGTAAATTATTATATTTATAGGCAATAGTATCATTTGTTTTACCTTATTTTACTGAATGGATAGAGAGCACAATATTTTATTGTACTTTTCTATATTTTACTTTTTGGTATTTTTTGTACCTCGCATTCAAAGAGAGCAGAATAAGCCTTAGATCCCCCCCCCCACGTCTTTCTATGGGTTTGTCCTTCCTCGCAAGGCTGTCGTAGGACTTGCGTCCGACAGGAAAAGTGATTTTTTGAAGCAATGAATCTATAATTCCAGCTTTTAGACCACACTGAGCTTGGAAACTGTCCAGAAAACTCCCGGATGCGATTTGTCTACCATTTTTAATAGATCTACGTTCTCCTCGGACACAACCACGTAGGCGAGAGGGATGGACTCCAGAGAGGCTTCCCATTGGCCGAAAACGACGTCACTCAGTCCCTTCCCTCGCAGCCTCCGAGTCAGCAGGGAGGCTGAGACCACGACTCCATTGGCCTAGCTCTCCGGACGTCCCGCCCTCCCCCAGAGATAGGCCAGAGGAGCGGAGCGGGCGTGGCACAGAGGCCTTATAAAGACAGGAGATGAGGCCTGACTTCCAGGCCGCCCGCGCCCACCGGAGGAAGCGCGCCTTTGCGTCTAGGTGGTTGTGCCCTCCTGCCTCCCCGCCCCCGTCTATGGCCCAGCTGGGCTGGGCGGCCGAGTATTGGGGTGTCCCGGCCGTCGCCCGCGCCCACATCACCGCCTGTGTCCTGCGCACCGTCTTGAGTAACCGAGAACCCCCCTGCGCCCCACTCCCCCCTGGGCGTGGGAGAGTGGATTTTTGGGTGCGGGGCGTTGCGGGTACAGACCCTCCTCCCTCTCCCCGGGGATCCCGATCCCCCAGCCCTCCTCTAATGGAGAACCAGGTGGTGAAGATTTGGGAGTACAGCCCCTGGTACCCGCTTTTCCTCCCTGGAAGCGGGTGGTGTCCCCCTTCACTCTCCCCACTTTGGAGACCCTTCTCCTTCTGCCTCCCCTCCTCCCAAGGGGACCCCTAGAACTGGGGAACCCCTCTTCTCCTTCTGGGGTGCAGGCTAGGTTTTGGGGTGCATCCCTTCCCCTTACCTCCTTTCCCTCTCGCCTTGGAATGGGGAGCCTATAAAAGGGGAGGCAGCCCCTGCTTACGGTTGGGGGTCGGTCGAGAAAGGGAAATATTAGGGTAACCCCCCAAAGTTACCTTCCCTCTTTCCCCCCCTTTGCAGTCTTCCCTTTCCTCCCGAGTAATGATGGCTCCCATTTTTCTCTCTCTTCCTGCCCATTTTTCCTTCCTGGAAGCAACCTGAATTTACAACCCTTTTCGAGCGGTATTTGAACCCGGGTCTGGTCTTCAGGAAGTTCCAGGTGAGCCCCCCTTCCTCCCTGTCTCTTTGAAGTGCATAAGAACAGAATCTGGGCCCTTTCTCCCCCCGCCACCTTTGTGGCAGGATTATGGGTCCCCCCTTTTTGGCCTGGGTGATTCCTCAGGGCCCCTGTTCCCAGCTGCCCTGCCCCAGGGGTCTTCGTCTCTCCTTGTGGGTCTACAAGACTGAACCCCAGGAAAGGGGGACCCTCCTCTCAGCTTTCTCTGGGGGATTTTCTGCCTCAGTCCAGGCAGCCCGCCTGGCCGGGCTTTAGCACCTTTCCCTGTGGATTTATTTCCTGCCTCACTTTAGGGTTGGACTGGATGCCCCTTGGGGATACCCTTCCCCTCTTCTGGTGTTCGATCCACTGTCTGGGTAGTTCTGGATGAAATTTGGGGTTTCTAACATTTGGGAGCTTCCTTGAAGTTCAGAGTAAAACCCAGAGTGGTGGCTCCTCCCCCCCCCTTTTTCTCTCTCTCTCTTTTCCAGAGCTGGAGACTGGTGACCAACTTCCTCTTCTTCGGTGCCCTGGGGTTCAGCTTCTTCTTCAACTTGATGTTTCTGTATCCTTTGCAGATCACAGTCTTTCCCTTCCTCCTCAAGACCCTTAGAAACCCCTGGCACTCTGCACATGCTCAGATGAACGTTTGTGGCAAAAAAAAGAAAAAAAGGCAATCCCTTTTTTTCCCCTCAGGTTTCCAAAATCTCCTCCTGAGTCTCCGCTTGAACACAGATCCCCACCCATTGTGGACACCCGTCGCCTTTGAAGAAATATTTATTTCATTGTTGGATTGTTAAATCTGAGTTACAAAATTTCTTGCTCATTTATTATCCAGAGGACTTTTGTTGCTTCCTTTCCTCTCCTCAGGATGAGAGAGTGTGACTCCCTCCTCCCTGCTCTCTCATCCCCAAAGGTCTGGGTGTTGCATTACAATTTGTGGAGAGTAGAATAATTTTATTTTATTGCTCTTACACACAGTGAGTTAATTTGTATATTATGTTTATTTGCTTTGATAAAGAGCAGAACGATTTTATTGCATTTATAAAGAGCAAAATAATTAGCTTTATTGCATTACCAAAGACAGTTCATTTGTATATGATCTTATTGCTTTAATGAAGAGGAAAATAGTTTATTTTATTGAATTTACAGAGAGCGGAATATTTTATTATTGCACTGAAATGGTAGGTTAGATTATGCATTATCTCATTACTTTGATAAAGGGTGGAATAATTGATTTTTTTGGATTGGCAGAGAACAGAGTATTTTATTTTATTATTGCATTGTGTTTATAGGGAGCAGAGTTATTTCCTTTTATTGCATCATTAGAGAGCAGAATGATTTTATGCGATTGCACTTTAAAAGAGGAATAATTTTCTTGCATTGCATGGCTAGAGAGGAAAATATTTCCTTTTTTTGCACTTATAAAGGGCAGAATATTTATTGCAGGTGCTGGGGGGGGCACATCGCTGGGGATAATTCGGGAAGCACTTGCCCGTCTGTGGCCTGAGTGCGAGGGATATGGAAGGGCCTTCTCCCCCTCCAAGAGGACTGACCTTGGGTTGTAAAAAGTGGGGAGGGGGGAAGGGGAGGCCCTGCTTCACTCCTCAGTACGTATTTTCGGAAAGGCCAGCCCCCTTTAGCCCAGGCTGGACAGTGCGGACGGTGGTGGGGCCTTGTTCCCACAGGTTCCCCCCCTTTCCTTCCCCGTTTTCGGCTTCCTCACCCCGCTCTGCCCAGATACCGCTACTGCCGGATGCTGGTGGAGGGCTCCTTCCGGGGACGGGTGGCTGACTTCGTCTTCCTGTTTCTCTTTGGGGGCATCCTCATGACAGTATCGTGTTGGGGTCCCCTTTCCCGTGGGTAGCGGGTGCGGAGGGGGAAGGAACAAAGACCCGCCTGTTTGGGGGCCACTCTGGGGCCCCCTCTCTGCCCGCCCTGACCCGGACCCCTGTTGCTGCCAGCTCTGTGGCTTCCTGGCTGGCCTCTTCTTCCTCAGCCAGGCCTTCACCCTCATGCTGGTCTATGTCTGGAGCCACCGGAACCCCTCCGTCTGGACGAACTTCCTCGGCCTCCGCAACTTCCAGGCCCCCTTTCTGCCCTGGGTCCTCATTGGCTTCTCCCTCCTACTCGGAAAGTCCATCCTCATCGACCTCCTCGGTGGGTGGCCGACGGACTGGAGTACAAAATACAGGGGAAGGGCCAGCTTGGAGGAGGAGGATTAGGCGGTGCTGCCATGGCTTCTGCCCCACTTGGCCTTTATGGGGTTCTGCCGGGCTCCTTGACGCCCCAATTTTCTGGAGGCCAGATCCAATTCCTGGGGTGTCTGTTCATGCGGCTCCGTTTCCTCCCGTCACGCAGGGATTGCTGTGGGCCACCTCTACCACTTCCTAGAGGACATTTTCCCCAACCAGCCCGGGGACCAGAAGCTTCTTTTGACGCCCGGATTCCTGTGAGTCGCGCCACGCATTTCCCACCCAAAGTGGGAGCAGCCCAAGGGGATTCATTGGGGTGAATGCTCCGAGCCCCCCGAAGACTCCTTTGTGGGGGTCTCCGTTTCAGCTCCGTTCCTCCTCTCTTCGAGGAAGCTAATCTTCGACCCACCGGATGAAGACCCGAACTATCACCTGCTTCTCGAAGACCCCCTGGTTGCTGTAGGAGACCCGGATCAGCCCCAGTAGAAGGGGACAGGACCCTTGCCCCCCCCCCGAGTCCTCTGTGCTTGATGGACATGGACGTGTAATGTGGATGGAGAACTTTAAGGCCACGTTTTGCCAGGAGAGAGGAGGGTGGGAGAGAGGCCTCCATCCCTCCAGGATACACAGTATCGCAAAGGACCAAAAGGCACATTTGCAGCCTCTCAGCCCTGCTTCCCACAAAACCTTCACTGGCCGGACTCCCTGGGGCAGAAAATGCACCCCCGTTTTCTCCGGCTGAAGCAGGAGGAGTGGGCTATGGGCCCCCTTTAATGGACCACGCAAGTCCCAAATGCTTTGGAGGGGTCTCTGTCCTCAAAACAGCCTGAAAGGACGTCTAGTCCACCCCCCCCACCTGCTTCCAGAAAGGGGCCTAGGGTGAATTCAAGGTCTGTTGTGGCTGTTCTTTTGAAACAGGTGGTGGGACTCCCCCCCCACAACAGGAAAGGGCATTGAATAAACAGTGCAATTTTTCTTAATTTTGGCTGCGTGTTTAACCGTTGAAGGGAAGGAAATTTTCGGGCAAGGCATACGGAGGAGCGCCAAAGGAATACCCTTTGTTGCAAATCAAGATATTAACACGTTCATTTAAAAAGTAGTCCTGAGGAAAGAAAGACACAGGTAGACAGGGGAGGCTGTCCATTTTTCTCGACCGCTCAAACTAGCAGTTGCCGGGTGGGGGGGACCCAACGCTGGGGGTCTCTGCCTGGCCGGCCTAGGTCCCCAAAGAGCAAACGCTCCCTGACCCCAGCTCCTCGCTGCCGCTTCCTCCTCTGGTCTTCCCGGGAGGCGATGGGGACACCGAAGAGCCCAGTGGCTTCCGAAAGGCTACCAGGCAGGAGGGTTATTGGCCAAACACCTGATTTGCTTCCGGGGGGAGGGGAGGAAATGGTCGGGGTGAGTGGCTGGACAACAACCCTGCAAGGGAGGCTTGCTTCCACTTGGAACGAGACAGAGGAATAAGCAAAGGCTCCCTTTCTCTGTTTTTGGCACGCAAAATCTGGGACTCACCTACTGGCTTTTCCTAACTAAATAGTCCCAGGTCTGCAGACAGGGAAAAGTAGATTTTAATGGCCAGGGGAGGGATGTGCCCACTCCTTCGAGGGGTTGCAAGGGGTTGGGGGAGGGCCCCCGAAGTGCGCAAAACCTCCTGAATTAATGCTGCTGCATCCCTTCCGCCCCGAGCTGGAGATTGGTAAATGATCCCCAGCCCTCTTGTCCCTCTGTGCCCCCGTCTTCCTCTCTCCCCTCCAAAATGCCAGGAAAGACCCCCCCGTCCCTCTCCCCCACCCTGGGTACCTGGGAGAAACCCCCCTTCTTTCCATCCCCGCTCCTCTCTCCCCCTCTCCCCTCCCTCCGGCTCCAATCCCTCCCAGCTCACCCCCGCTCCCTCTTCTCCGTGCACCCTCCTCGTCCGGCCCCATCGCCCCCCTCCCTCCCGGTCCCGAATTTCTCCTGCTCCCCCCTTTCAGGTCCCTCCCCTCTCTCCCAGGACCCCTCCTCCCTGCCTCTCTTCGGAACCCCTTTTCTCCTTTCCTCCTCCTTTCCCTCCAGGCCCTGACAGACCTCCGCCCGTCGCCGTTCGTCGGAGCCGACCACGTGGAGCTCTGTCCCCCTCCGGCCGGAACGTGACCGACTTCTACCCGAAGGCCTGGTCCAGCGCCATCAACACCACGGCCCGAGTACGCCCGCGCCGAGGAACAGGCTCCGTACCGGGGCCCCGGATGTGGGGGGCCACGCCCACTCCGAAGTTCCCGAGCGGCGCCAGCAGAGACGGGCTTCCCCGACCGCTCTGGGCGACGCAGTGAAGTCCGTTCTGTTTGTCTCTCCCTCCGGAAACCTGGGCCAGAAGAAAAGTGTTCCGCTGTAGAAGGCCGTTCCCCCGCCCGCCATATCGATCTGGCCGCCGAGGGGCTTTCGGCAACCGTGGAGGCTTTTTCCGCCCCCTCGACACCTCCCCTTCTCTCCACCTCACCCTTGAATCCCCCTCCCTCCTCTGAACCCTGCTAGTTTTGTCCCCCCAACCCCATTGAAGCAAAACAGCCTCCCTGCAGAGTAGGCCACTGGAGTCCCAGTAAAGAGAATGAAAAATGCGCCCGCCCGCCAGAGT